>JARCFY010000002.1:163914311-164514311 GCA_029233225.1 Lepidodactylus listeri
CATGCAGAGCTGTAACAGCATTGCAGGTAAGCGGGATATGCTTCCTACCTAGATCTTTCCTCTGCAGGGTTTTCCTTTTTCCTTGCTGGGCGTAGATGTAGGCATCTTTTGTAATGGTTTCCACAAACAACTCCTGGAGGAGAGATTAAGGAGCAGAGGGAAAGGCACTTTGTCAGCAACAATAATTTGGCGACAACTCCCAAGCCCATCTAATACTTAGGAAGAACTCCAGTCATACCGAAGCCTCCAAGCTGGCTAGCCAAAGAGTTCCGAGGAGGGACTTAAGTCCCCAAGAACTCCAAGCTGCTGCAACTTAGCGTTACCAGTCTGTTGTTCTTTTCTTTTTTTTTTAAAAAAAATATGTTGATTATTTTAGGATAAACAGCATATATCCAACAGTAACATAACTTTTTTAACATAACAAACATAAAAGGAATTTGAACAAACTTATTATCACAGTATTCGGCAGTGTTACAGATTCCACATTATGTATAGCCTGTTAATATGGCCTGTTGTTCATCACTCAACAGACAGGTCTCATCTATATCACATTGCTTCCCTTGGAATTAAAGAAGCACCAGGAAGAAAAAGAAGAAGGGATTAGAGTTATACCCCGCCCTTCACTACCGGAAGGAGTCTCAGAGCAGCTTGCAATCTCCTTTCCCCTCTCCTCCCCTCCGCTCCCCACAACAGACACCCTGTGAGGTAGGTGGGGCTGAGAGAGCTCTCTCGAGGACTGCCCTTGAGAGAACAGCTCTGAGGGAACTTGTGACGGACCCAAGGTCACCCAGCCAGCTCCAAGTGGAGGAGTGGGGGAATCAAACCCGGTTCTACCAGAGTAGAGTCCGCACTTCTAACCACACCACCAAATCAATAATTATTAGTAATCATAAGAATGGTAATTACTCATTATTAATAATGCTTAACAACAGGGCTTTTTTTTGTCGAGAAAGCCCAGCAGGAACTCGTTAGCATAACAGGCCACACCCAATAGCATAAACTCATTAGCATGTTAGGCCACACCCCTGACAGCACAGTTTATTAGCATATTAGGCCACACCCCTATGTCACCAGAAGAGTGGTCATCCAGCCACACCCACCTTTTGCTTCTTATTCTGTTTACCTTGTTTGCTGTCAAAACCCAGGGCTTTTTTGGTAGCAGGGATTAATTTGCATGTTAGGCCACATACCCCCTAATGTAGCCAATCCGAATGAGTTTCTGCTGTGGGGTTTGGCCTATTATGCCAATGAGCTTCTGCCCAAAGAATAGCCCTGCTTAACAATAATCATTGCTGGCAATAATATACCAGCGCGAACCTAAATCTATTCCCCCAACCCGGCAGCAGCAAACGGGAGTCGCCTCCAACCACCCGCTTGCAGGGGGAAACCCCCAGGCTCCAGAGCCCCGCCCACTACCCTGAGCCCCGCCCCGCCGCGCGCGCGCCTGGACGCAGGCGACGTCAAAGGCCCCGCCCCCTCACCGCGGCGCGCGCCAAGATGAAAACGGCTTCTTGGCTGGCGAGCGTGACGTCGGGGTCCGCTTTGACCAGCGCCTTCACCCGCGCTAGCGGCAGGCGAGCCGGCCGGGCGGCGCTCGAGGGCGCCGAGGCCAAGGCGGCGGAAGGTGGAGCCGAAGGCTCGGGGTCCTCCGCCGGCGCGACCGCTGAGGAAGCTGCGGCCGGCGCTCCGTCCGTTCCCGCCACCGCCGCCATCTTGGGCCGACGTGGTTAGTCCGCCTGCGCGTGAGCCCGGCCTGTCAATCAGAGCCACAGTTCCCGCCCACCTGTCTGTGGCCACGCCTCGTCGCCCTCCACGTGCTCTCAGATGTGTTCTGGTTATTTCCAGATGTGTTCTGGTTCTTATTTCCAGTTTGGGTCACAAGATAGGGTCTGTTTTTAGTATTATCACGTGACCCGTGTTCCCTCTAAGCTGAGTTAGTGTGAGCTAGCTCACAGTTTTTTTTTAAGTCTCCGGCTCGCACATACTAGCTCAGGAAGGATGGGCTCCAGAGCAAACTGGTTTCTGCAGTGGCCACATCACCTGCTCGCAGCTTTTATGCCGGTAGCTCTCAAAGTGGAATTTTTGCTCACAGGGCTCCTCAGCTTAGAGGGAGCATTGCACGTGACTTGAATGTTCTCGAATTGGTGATATCAGGCAATGCTAGGAACCTGACGAAAACGAGTATTACTTTTAATGACAAGAAAGCCCAGTTCCTCTTGCTGTTCGTTGAGTTGGTCCACAGTGATCTGCAAAACCAGAAGCCATTTAATACCATTTATTAAGCCAAGCGAAAATAAACAGAAGGCAGTGTGCAAGCTTTCGAGGTGCTGGGGTGGTGGCTGTAATAAAATTCTGATTCTGAAGCATTCGGGTTTTCCGGAACTCTTTATTGGCTGGATGTTAAAAGTAAAGGGGGGAAGCGAAGAAAAAAGAAAGGCGTTTTAAGCTTTGGTTTTGAGGCTCCCCCCCTCCCCCCACAGCATCATGTGTAGGAATATCTTGCAAACTGCGGGTGCAGGAATTGGTGTCCGGTTGTCCTCTAGGTCTTGTGGGTACAAAAAGGAAGCATGGAAATATATAGAACTGAAAATATAAGGCTCAGCAGCTGATCAGATGTCTTTGTTATGGTTTTTATCCCACCTTTCCACCAGAGTGCTCTTCTGTCTTCACCCTGTTATCCTCACAAGAGCTCTGGGAGGAAGGCCAGACTGAGAAGAAGTGACTGGCAAGGTCAGGGATCTTTATGGCAGAGCAGAAATTTGAATTTGGACCTCACCAAATCCTAGTCTGGCACGTTAACTGCAGTTGGAGTGCCAAAATCAACTGAGGTGGATTATGATGAGATGAGAGCTCCTGTCTGGGGCTCAGTTTCAGCTCTGGAACCTGTTTACAGGGCCAGCCCTGGACAACATAAAACAATCCTAGAGGCTACCTCTGAGCATGTACAGGGTGCTTGCATTGGATAGATGAGAGCTGATGTAGCAGGATGGTGTAATGTTGGAGTGAGACCAAGAAGAACTTGAGGTCAGATCACCACTATGGGCCAAACCAGAGGTGTGCTAGGGCAGGGGTGGGCAAACTGTGGCTCGGGAGCCGCATGCGGCTCTTTCACATATATTATGTGGCTCCCGGCGGGGCGGCTGGGGAAGCTAAATATCATTAGCAAACAAATATCATTGGACAAATTAATATCATCAATATCTGCTTTCACCCCTTTCGTTATTATTTTTGGCAGTCTCATTTAATTTTAATAAAAAGCAAATTTGCTTATTTTCCGATAAAAGCAGGTAATATTTGTTCATGTCTTGTGGCTCTCAAACATCTGATGTTTATTCTTTGCGGCTCTTATGTTAAGCAAGTTAGGCCACCCCGTTCTAGGTGGCTCTTACACTGAGCAAGTTTGCCCACCCCTGTGCTAGGAGATCTGTGTCCAGAGTTCTCAGTGATATTTTTAAACCTTGGCAGTACACTTGGGGTGAATCTGCTATCCTTAGGGTTGCCAGCTCCTAGTTGGGAAATACCTGGAGATTGGGGGGGAGGGGGTTGAGCCTGGGGATGGTGGGATTTGGGGAGGGGAAGTACCTCAGCAGGGTATAATGCCACAGAGTCCATCCTCCAAAGTGGCCATTTTCTCCAGGGGAACTGATCTCTGTCATCTGGAGAACAGTTTAATTCCAGGAGCCTCTCCATGCCCCACCTGGAGATTGGCAATCCTAGCTACCCTGGTTGTACTTTTTTTGGCAGAATGCAGGGACAAGTGGCTCTAGAACCTTTTCCTCTTTTGTCACCTGTACAGTAGTAAACAATGTCCCCAAAGTGCTGCCACTGACCATGGATAGTTAGCTATCTATAAACAAGAAAGTGTGCTGTGTACAAAACGACCACAAATACAGCCCTTCACAACGACTCTTTCGACATGGGGGATGTTTGCCCTACCTCAGAAAGATTTATGTATGGGGTAGAAAAATACCCCAAGATACAAAAAATGTTAGAAATTACAAATTTTAGATTTTTTCCTTTAAAATTACTGACACTATAAGTATCTGGTTCAAACCATTGTTTATTGTTAGTTCAAGTAAAAAAAAAAAGCTTTGTAAAGGAACCATACTGGTGTGAGTTATTCAGTATGTTATGGGAAAGGGGTGGATCTATGCAAAAGAAACATCCTGCTTTATGTTGAAAGTGTGTTTCAAGCTTTGATTTTTAGTGCTGTGAAATATGGAGATATCTTCCATTGCAATTCTGCTTCTATGGGAATGTTTCTACCCTAGGTACGTTGGAATTTGGCTTGGGGTAGAAATAAACCCCATATGCAATATGTGCAAGTTTTCTTACATGGTTCACGAGGACCCATGTCCCCGATTTTTCATGGTTTTTTAAAAAATGCTGGGAGCTCCAGACACAGCCCCCAGCACACACAGTTGGCACTCAGCCACAAGGATGCCTGACTCCAGGTGGGACCTGGGAATCTCCCAAATTTACAACTCATCTCCAGAGTTACAACTCATCTACAGAGATCAGTTCCCCTGGAGAAAACGGATGCTTTGGAGGGCGGATAAAATGTTTGTGACCGTTTCACAGAATCATAGAGTTGGAAGGGACCTCCAGAGTCATCTAATTCTGACCCCCTGCACAATGTAGGAAATGCACAACTACCTCTGCCCCACACACCCCGTGACCCCTGCTCATGCCCAGAAAATGGCAAAAAAGCCCTCTAGGATTCCCGTCCAAACTGGCCCGGAGAAAATTGCTTCTTGACCCCAAAGTGGCAATCGGCATTTCCCTGGGCGTGTAAGAAAGGGCCACGAGAACTAAGCACACTGATGCAATCCTACCTGCCCTCTGTTCTCGTGATCTCCCCAAGTTCACAGACTCAGCATTGCTGACAGATGGCTTGAAAACCTCCAAAGAAGGAGAGCCCACCCCCTCCCAAGGAAGCCTGTTCCGCTCAGGAACCGCTCTAACTGTCAGGAAGTTCTCCATGATGTTTAGCCGGAAACCCTTCTGGTTTAATTTCAACCCGTTGGTTCTGGTCCAGCCTTCTGGGGCCACAGGAAACAAGTCCGCACCATCCTCCGTATGACAGCCCGTCAAGATCTTTGTGCTATGGTGACAGCTGCTGCCCAAGCAAAGTTTTTTTAAAAAAATCTGTGCAGCCAATCAAATAGGGCTGCCAGCTCTGGGCTGGGAAATACATAGAGATTTGGGGGTGGAGCCTGAGGAGGGAACTCAGCAAGGTACAGTAGTACCATAGAATATACCCTCCAAGAAAGCCTGTTCTACTAAGGAACCGCTCTAGCTGTCAGGAAGTTCTCCCTGACGTTTAGCCGGAAACTCTTCTGATTTAATTTCAACCCGTTGGTTCTGGTCCGACCATCCGGAGCAACAGAAAATAATGCGCTCGTAAAAATAATTAGCATTTGCGTACCTTGTTCAGGGTTCTTAAGAATCTCACTGTGTTTGACCGCAGCCCTGTAAGCTATTTAAAGTTCCAAAACGCAGGTTAGACGCAAAAATGATGCAAAATCAGAACAGTGATTAGAGATACAATTTTATACAAATTCCAGCAACAAAACACTGATTTCTCACCCTTGAAAACAAAGGAACAACACTCACAGAATTACTAGTGATTGGTCCAAATCCAGGAAATTTTTATTAAAGATCGGATGGACCTGAGTTCACGTTCTGAGGTCCAGTGGAAGGTTCTCGACTGGGTTCCGTGGCAATGTCCCTTGGGCTTGAATTACATCCTCTGAGATGTCACTTCCCATTAAGCTTAAAGAGACTCAGACTGCTGCTGGCTCGCTTCTCCGCAGAGATTACCAAGGAGAGAGAGATAGCCTCTCCGTGCCTTCTGCCTTTAGACAAGCTCTGATCCCACAGCGAGGCATGACCTGACCGTACCGGGACTTTCCCCAATGAAGCCCGACGGCCTCCAGAACTTCGGCCTCGCCACCGTGCCCTCCTGTTCAAGATGGATTGTCGTGGGCCACTGAAGGGTGCCATGTGGGACAGCGTGAAGGAATCCTCCTTGAATCCGGTGTCTGCGGCCTCCTCGAAAGTCTGGAAGGCACTCCAGGTGTTCTGGAGCAAAAATGGCCTCCTGACGCTTTCTTTGCTTTCGGTGGTCTCTGGTTGCCTCTTGGGCTTCCTGTTGAGGACGCTGGAGCTGTCTGACCTGGTAAGTGGCTGGAATGTGCTGCCCACACAGGACAGTGGGGGAGAGGTTTCTGTGAAGCGAGGGATATCAACAGCGAAAGCTAGAGCCGAACATCTGAAATGGGGCTCTGGAGATCAGAGTGGCTTCCGACAGGGAAAACTTGCCCATAATCCCTGGAGTGTTGGGAACCAGGGCACGACTTCTCTGTGTTGAAGGGACAGCATTCTATGTATGTTCAGAGGCCCTTTATGTCTTTCGGTGTCTACGGCATTAACATGAAACCTGCAGAAAAGAAGCCTCAACCCTGTTCTTACTAATTTGAAAAGATTTAAACATCGTTTACAAAGTTAAACTGAGGACTTTAATCTCCATGGCAGGCAGGACAAACCTCTGTTTGCTATTTTCACTCACCGGGCTGCTCTTCAGCCCCCTCTCAGCCTCTTTCCCGTTCAGTGGGAGCTGAGTTTTGGGTTATAAGGCTGGCCCCAAGTCATCAGTCTGTGTTCCGCAGTCGAGCGTTTTCCAGCCTCCTTCCTGCAAGTTTGCAATCTCCTCTTTCTTGATGGCGAATCTCACTGAAATCAATAGAACAAAGTTAGAGTCCAGTTAAGACCAACAAGGTTTTATCCAAGGTGTGAGCTTTCGTGCGTAGGCACATTTTAAAAATATTTTCACTATTTTGCATGCGACTTTAGCAAACCGCCTAATAATATATGCAACTATGATTTGTAATTCCGTTTCATCGTCTGACGAAGTGTGCGCGCACACGAAAGCTCACACCTTGAATGAAACTTGGTTGGATTTAAAGGTTCTATTGGACTCTTTGTTCTATTGCTTCAGACCAACACGGTTGCCCACTTCGATCCCACTGAAATCAGTGAGATCTACTTCTCAGAAAACAGCTGGGATCAGTCTGTGAGAGGTCCTCCTTTCCTCCTCCTTTGCCTGGTAGAAGAATTCTGTTTCCACCCTGAAGGGTCAGGGCGGAAGAATCTGTGACCTTCCACCACTGTCATATTAGAGACATTTCGGCTATCTAAAGAACTGTCATTGATTAGGAGTCTGTCTCCTGCTCTGTCAAGTTCAGGTGAGTTGATGACCTCCATCTATACGTAGACAAAGGTCAGACCTCCCTGTTGTTCTTGCTGAATTTATCTCCTGCCTCTGACACAGTGGGCCGTGTCATCTTGTTGAGGTGCCAGGAGGCAGAAGGAGGCACCCAGGGTATATGTTGGACTGGTTCAAATCATTCCTCGTGGGCCAGACCCAAAGAATTGCCATTGGAGACCAGTCATGAGTGTAGGACGTAGTGATGCCAGACTCCAGGTGGGACCTGAGGATCTTCCAGAATCACAGCTCATTTTCAGACTACAGAGATCAGTTCCCTGAAACAGACGCTTCCGAAGGTGGACTCTACGGCACTGCACCCCACTGAGGTCCCAGGTTCCATTCCCGAATCACCAGGCGTTTCCCAATCTGGGTTTGGCTACCTTACTCCCCCCATCCCTTGCTGGTGGCCATGGGGGACCTGGCAATCCTAGGAGGACCTATCCTGTGGGGTCCCACAGGGCCCAATCCTATCCCCCATGCTTTTCAGTCTTTATGTAAAGCCCTTAGGCTTTTGGGGTAGGCTGTCATCGACATGAAGATAATACACAGTACTCTCTCTCTCTTTATGTGTGTGTATATATATGTGTGTATATATATATGTGTGTGTGTGTATATATATATATATATATATATATATATATATATATATATATATATATAATGTATATATATATATATGTTGTTAGCCATTCTGTCGTGTTTCACTCTTGGCGATTCAATGGGCCAGCTCTCTCCACGTTTTCCAATCTTGTGCTGTTTCTTTGAGCTGCTCCTTGCTCAGGCTGGTGTCGACTTTTATGGTGTCTAGCCACCGTGTTCTTTGGCAGCCAGGTTTTCTTCTGCCGCTAACCAGTCCGAGCATAATTGCTTTTTCTTGTGAGTTCTTCTGCATGACCTAGCTGAAATGAGTCAGTCGCAGTTTTGTAAGTTTTCCTTCCAATAACATATCTGGCTTTATGCGCTCCAAGACTTGCTTGTTTGCCACCTTTGCAGTCCAAGCAATGCACAGGAGTCTTCTCCAGTACCAACTCAAATGATATATATCAGTATATATATTTCCCCTTATCCAGATTTCCTGGTGATGCAGTAGAGGTCCCAAACTGCTGCCTGGCTGCCCTGGTTAAATGGCCGAGAGTGAACAAATTGAAATTAAACCCTAAAAAAGACCAAAGTAATGCTGGTTGGAAAGGCAGAGGTCTTGAAGAACATTATGCTCCCCGCTTTAAAAAAAGAGAGAGTTTATTTTTGATAATAGGCTCCTTACTTTTGATGGGGTTCAGCTGACCCTTGCCAACTCCGTTAAGAGCCTCGGGGTTATACTGGACTCATCATTATTGCTGGAGGAGCAAGTTAACGCATTGGCAAAGAAGGCTTTCTTCCAATTCAGCCTAGCTTGAAAAATGGCCCCTTACCTTGAGAAGGCTGGCCTGGCCATGGTCACATGGAGACTAGACAAGTACAATGCACTCTACATCGGTCTCCCCTCAAAATCTGGAAACTCCAGCTGGTGCAGAATGCGGCAGCTCAGCTATTATCCGGAGCTAGACGGAGCACGTGTATTATTCCCATCCTGCAGTCACTCCACTGGCTGCCCGTCAGTTGCTTGGCTCAGTTTAAAGTGCTGGCTATCACACACAAAGCCTTTCACGGCCTTGGACCCTCGTATCTGCAAGACAGTCTCACCCCCTATGCTCCACCATGTCAGCTTCGCTCATCTGAGCAGGGCCTTCTGTGGGTGCCAGTCCACAAATGGGCAACATTAACAACTGCCCGTACAGGTGCCTTGTCCGTTGTGGCCCCCTCCTTGTGGCCTGGCTGGCCTGAGGAGGTCAGGAAGGCTCCCGCTGTCCTGGCTTTCTTCAAACTATGCAAAACTGTATTATCCAAGAGGGCTTCTTTACGCAGGCAATAGGGTAGCGCTGCACAAAACACTTTACAAAGCTGCCTGGATAAATGATTAGGGATTGGTTTATACTACTGTGTATATTTGACTGTAAGATGGATCCTAGTATGTAATTTTGCATCATTTAATCTGTCACGTTAACATGCTTTGCCTTAGTTCTGTTTTCTAGACTTCTGGGCGGTTCTACAACCCAAGTCTAGGGTTGCCAGGTGAGGCTGACAGACCGGCAGGGGACTTTCCAGGAGCCTCCAGGAGAGGGGAGGGAAGAAGCACGATTGAACTCCAAGGGGCGTTCCGGCCGTCACATTTAAAGGGGCCGCGTTCCTTTTAAAGGCTTTGTCTCCATTAGAAATAATGGAGGATGGGGGCACTGTCTTTTGGGGATCATGGAACTGGGCATCCTGGTCCAATCTTTTTGAAACTTGGGGGTGGTGGTGGTGAGGAGAGGCACCAGATGCTATGCTGAAAATTTGGTGCCTCTACCTCAAAAAACAGGGCCCCCCCCCCCCCGAGCTTCAGATTTCTACAGATTGATTCTCCATTTTACCCTATGGGGACTGGTCTCCGTAGGGTATAATGGAGTGCCCAGCGGACATCCCCCCGCCGCTTTTTGATAACCCTGAAGTGGGGGGAGGGCTTTCAAACCAGGGGATCCCCTGCTCCCAACTGGGAATTGGCAACCGTACCCAAATCCGATTTTGCTGTTTATTGAATGTCCTGCCTTATTGACTTGCTTACTTATCCACCTTTGAGTCCCAGTGAGAAAGGTGGACTATAAATAACATGAATAAATAAAAACAACAGGCAGCTATTGATACGGTGAAGCCATGTGTCCTCTCTGTCAAGGTTTAGAGAAGCTGTTTCAGTTATGACCCTTGGCATCAGAGTCCCACTCCTCCGCATGCAGCTGCCGGTGGGAACTTGGATCAGTCACAAGTTCTGTCAGAGCTGTTCTCTCAAGGGATGGTCTGCCCTCTCCTAAAAAAGCTAACTATGGATCTGGCTGAACTGGCCAACAATTGGCCGGTTTCTAATTTGCCCTTTTTGGGCAAATTGGTTAGGAGGGTGGTGGCGACACAGTTACAGGACTTTCTGGATGAGGCTTCCGATCTAGACCCCTTCCAGTCTGGCTTTCGCCCGGGGCATGGGACGGAGACGGTGCTGGCTGCCCTTACTGATGACCTCCGGAGGCATCTGGATTGGGGCAGTTCAGCAGTGTTGGTGCTGTTAGATCTGTCAGCTGCGTTTGACGCAGTTGGCCATCAGCTGCTGACCCACCGCCTCACTGACGTGGGGATACAGGGGCTTGCCTTGCAATGGCTTGCTTCCTTTCTCCAGGGTCGGGGACAAAGGGGAACAGCAGTCCAGGAGGCACTTGCTTGAATGCGGTGTGCCTCAGGGGGCGGTGCTTTCCCCAATGTTGTTTAACATCTAACATCGCTGTCCAGACCAGCTGCACCTGTTGACGCTGTTGGGATGGGGTGAAGGAGCGCCACCCAGTGGGAAGGACACTGTTTAATGTTTTGTATGTTATATGTTTTTAAACCGTATTTTATGGTTTTAATGTTCATGAATGTTGTTAGCCACCCTGAGCCTGCCGAGAGGCGGGGAGGGCAGGATATAAGCCTAATCAATCAATCAGTCAATCAATCAGTCACTCAATCAATCAATCTACATGTGCCCCCTTGCCCAGATTGCCTGGAGGTATGGGCTGGGGTGTCACCAGTACACTGATGACACCCAGCTCTATCTGATGTTGGGTGGCCGGTCAGACTCCAGCTTGGAAGATCTGGACTGGGCATTTCAAGCCATGGCTGGTTGGCTTAGACCAGGGGTGGCCAAACTTGCTTAACGTAAGAGCCGCATAGAATAAACATCAGATGTTTGAGAGCCACAAGACATGAACAAATATTACCTGCTTTTATTGGAAAATAAGCAAATTTGCTTTTTATGAACATTAAATGGGACTGCCAAAAATAATAACAAAAGGGGTAAAAGCAGATATTGATAATGATATTAATTTGTCCAATGATTTTTGTTTGCTAATGACATTTAGCTTCCCCAGCCGCCCTGCTGGGAGCCACATAATACATGTGAAAGAGCCGCATGCGGCTCCCGAGCCACAGTTTGTCCACCCCTGGCTTAGACTGAGCCGGCTGAAACTAAATCCAGTGAAGACGGAGGTCCTGTACGTGACTCGGAGTGGTTTGGGGATGGGGCTCCCACTCCCGACCTTTGATGGGTCGCCATTGGTGCCAGCGCCGGTGGTTAGGAGTTTGGGAGTGCTCCTGGATCCCACCATAACAATGGAGGCCCAAGTGGCAGCCACAGCTAAATTGGCCTTTTATCATCTTCGGTTGATTCGGCAGTTGGTTCCCTTCCTCGACCATCACGATCTGGCTACAGTGATCCATGCGACGGTCACCTTGAGATTAGACTACTGTAATGCTCTCTATATGGGGCTGCCTTTGTCGCAAATCCGGAAGCTGCAGCTAGTGCAGAATGCTGCGGCCAGGCTCCTGATGGGCCTCCCTAGATGGGAGCACATCCGGCCTGTGCCGAAGGCACTGCACTGGCTGCCAATAACATACCGAATTCGCTTCAAGGTGCTGGTACTTACCTTTAAAGCCCTATATGGCCAGGGTCTGGCATAACTGAGGGACCACCTTTCCCCATACATACCCCAGAGAGCACTGAGGTCGGGGTCACAACATCGACTGACTATTCCAGGCCCTAAGGAAGCCAGGCTCACTGCTTCTAGGACCAGGGCTTTTTTGGTGGTGGCTCCCCTCTGGTGGAATGAGCTCCCAGAGGAGATCAGGGCCCTGCAGGGCCTTGTGCAGTTCTGCAGGGCCTGCAAGACGGAGCTCTTCCGCCAGGCTTTCAACTAGGAGCCGCCACCTCTACCCCCTCTACCACCAACTATTATTACTAGTAACATCTGTGGTGGAGGTTCGGCCCTGTATGGAGATGGAGCCATAGCACCGTGGGAGGCCGGAATACTACTGAAGCGGGACATTGGTATTATACTCTACAGTACGCCATCTTTAAACTATTGAAGAAATGACCATCACTGCGAGCACTTTAATCTGTTCATTATTTATTGTACGATTGTTTTAATCTTGTTTTTAAGTGTTTTATACTGACCTGGCACAATGCACTGATGTATGTAAGCTGCCCTGAGCCCGTTTGCGGGGAGGGTGGGATATAAATATAATAAATAATAAGAAGAAGAAGAGCAGGCCTTGAGAAAGCTCCCTCAGCCCCGCCTACCTCACAAAGGTGTGTGTTCTGGGGATGGGAAGGGAATGGAGACTGTAAGCCGCTCTGAGACTCCAAGTGAAGGGCGGGGTATAAATCCAATCTCTTCTTCTTCTTCAAGCATGAGGGGTCTTCCTCTGTCCATCCAAGGCTCCGTGGTCCTCAGCCCAATGGCCATGTGCGCCCAGAGGCCCTCTCTCTGAACAATTTCCTCCTGGATTTCAATGTTTAGCAGTTCAGAAGAAGAGCAAAATAGGTTTGGGGGAAGATCTGTAAAGGGCTGAGTTGATGAAACGAGAAATATTTGGGGGCTGTATGTAACTGCAGTCCCAGATAGTTTGAGGTGCCCACTTCACCATCTATCTGGACCACTTTCCCTCACATATTTGTCCCATCCTCTGAGATCAGCAGAAGACTCTTCTTTTCAGAGGGGAGATTGGTGGGAATTTGGAGCAGGGTCTTCTTGGTTGCTGCACCATCTTTTTCAAACTCCCACTCAGGGAAAACTCCCACTCACCATTCTTATCCTTTTTTCTCCATTTTGTTAAAATTTGGTTGCTGGGGGTGAGCTTTCCCCCTTTTTTATTATGAGTTATCACTTATTTCCCCTTTTTATGTTTTTATTTATTGTGCAACGCTCTGTGTGTGTTATCAGAGTTTCATAATAGTTATACTAACGTTAATTAGGGCTGCTGCCAATGAAAGATACGGTATTCAGTGGCATGAGATTTAATCTCTTAATCTGACAATTCAGTGTGTGCATACATTTGCATATGAACAAAGCATTTTGAAGAAAAGCGCTTGAACTGTGTTGGAACAGCCCAGATACGCTGTGTTCAGTGCGTGTGAGCTACTTTTTATCAACAAAACACCCCAGTTTGAAAGATAACATAAAACATGTTTTGAACACAAAATATACTAGGAAACTAACCAGTCAGAATGGAGCAACAAAAGGGAAAAATCAGTTGATGAACCCCAGTCCAGAGCGGAGTTGTAGGAAAATCCAGGGCCCCATTCGATGACTCTTTGTGTTTGGTTTCTGGCCATGTTAGGGCTGCCAGCTCCAGGCGGGGAAATACCTGGAGATTTTGGAGGTGGAACCTAAGGAGGGTGGGTTTGGGGGAGGGCCCTCAGCAGTGTGCAAGTGCTGTAGAGTCCACCTTCCAAAGCAGCCGCTTTCTCCAGTTAAACTGATCTCTGTTGCCTGGAGATGAGTTGTGATCCCTGGAGATCTCCAGCTACCACCTGGAGGTTGGCAACCCAGAATGGAGCAACAAAAGGGAAAAATCAGTTGATGAACCCCAGTCCAGAGCGGAGTTGTAGGAAAATCCAGGGCCCCATTCGATGACTCTTTGTGTTTGGTTTCTGGCCATGTTAGGGCTGCCAGCTCCAGGCGGGGAAATACCTGGAGATTTTGGAGGTGGAACCTAAGGAGGGTGGGTTTGGGGGAGGGCCCTCAGCAGTGTGCAAGTGCTGTAGAGTCCACCTTCCAAAGCAGCCGCTTTCTCCAGTTAAACTGATCTCTGTTGCCTGGAGATCAGTTGTGATCCCTGGAGGTCTCCAGCTACCACTTGGAGGCTGGCAACCCAAAATGCCCCAGCCGTGTTTGTGTTGCGTGGCGGTTTCCTGCCCCCTACCAAGTGCTTTCCGGGTGGCCTGACCTGTTTGCTTTCCCCTTCCCCTCCAGGAGAAGCAGTATTTCTCTTTCCCCGGAGAACTGCTGATGAGGATGTTAAAGATGCTTATCTTGCCTCTCATCACCTCCAGGTAAGAGCAGGGGTGGGTGGGTGGGGGGGCAGGCAGCTGCTAGGGGGGGGGAGGGAGGTTTTGCACAGATGGGTTCACTCAGCTCTCAGCTGACGGGGTGGGGGGAGAGTTTGCCCTCCGGGGACCCGAATCGGACTGACCTCTGCTCAATTGCAAAAGGGTAATTTGTGCTTCCAGTATAACTATTAAGCGGTTTTGGGGTTTTTTTTTGGGGGGGGGGAGAAAACTTTGAAATCTCCTGTGACCGTTAGGTGCGTCCAATGCTCCCTCTAAGCTGTGGAGTTTTGTGAGCAAACATTCTACTTTGTGAGCTACCGGCATCAAAGTTCTGAGCAAGCTATTTGGCGGCTGCATGAATTAGTTGGCTCTGGAGCCCACCTTCCCGGGCTGAGACAAAAATGTGTGAGCCGGAGGCTAAAAGACGGTGAGCTGGCTCACACTAACTCGGCTTAGAGGGAACACTGGCACGTGTCTTACTGTTTTCCTGCAGAAACACAAATCGTGCTGTGATTAAAAAAAAATTATATAGTGAGAGAGACATGTGGGCAAGGGGTGTCTCCGAGGTAATTAGCTGCAATAGCTAAATGGAGCCTTCATGGGAAAGGTCCTTCTGATTTCCACCTAAACAAATGAAGCTGCCTTTTGTGCCATGGCCCGAGCAGATTAAAGGAAATTATTTTAGCTGTATAGATTGATATATAGTTTATGGACACAGCTAGACACAGCTGTCTAGCTGTGGACACAGCTGTCACCCTAAATCCAGCTAGAGTTGCCCACTCTGGGTTGGGAAATTCCTGGAGATTGGAGGGGGAGGAACCTCATCAGGGTATCATGCCATATAGGGCTGGTGCCTCCAGATGAGGCCTGGAAATGGCTTCAGGATGTTGCGGACTGGCTGAGACAGAGACGACTGAAACTGAATCCAACGAAGACGGAGGTCCTGTGCTTGAGTCGGACTGGGTCGGGGATAGGGTTCCCACTTCCGTCCTTCGGTGGGGCACCAATGGTGCCAGCGCTGAGGGTCAGGAGTTTGGGAGTGCTCCTGGATGCCTCCCTAACAATGGAGGTCCAGGTAGCAGCCGCTGCTAAAGCAGCCTTTTACCATCTACAGCTGATTAGGCAGTTGGCCCCCTTCCTCGAACGCGAAGACCTAGCAACAGTGATCCATGCTATGGTCACCTCACGACTTGACCACTGTAACGCTCTCTACATGGGGCTGCCCTTGTCCTGGATTTGGAGGCTGCAGCTGGTGCGGAACGCTGCAGCCAGGCTACTGATGGGTCTCTCTTTACGGGACCACATCCAGCCTGTGCTGCGGTCACTGCACTGGCTGCCCATAGCATACCGGATCCGGCTCAAGGTGCTGGTGTTGACCTTTAAAGCCCTATATGGTCAGGGGCCTGCCTACTTGAGGGACTGCCTTTCCCCATATATGCCCCAGAGGGCACTGAGGTCAGGCACACAACATCGCCTGACTCTCCCCGGACCGAAGGATGCTCGGCTGGCCTGTACCAGGGCCAGGGCTTTCTCAGTGGCGGCCCCATACTGGCGGAACGAGCTCCCGGATGACATCAGGGCCCTGCAGGACTTATTACAGTTCCGCAGGGCCTGCAAGACGGAGCTCTTCCGCCAGGCTTTTAATTAGGAGCCGCCACCGGGGGGAATTTACAGGATAACATCGCCCTGGCCCCTCAGTCGAATCTTGTACTACCATCTGTTCACCAAGTGAACTCCGTTGCTGCCAGTTATGTTCTTGCTTTATATTGTTTGTATTCGTTAATGTTTGGTTTTATGTTAATTTTAATTGGTTTAATTTGTAAACCACTCTGGTGGTATTTTAAGGTTGTTAGCCGCCTTGAGCCAGTTCGCCGGCAAGGCGAGATAGAAATGAAATAAATAAATACATACATACATACATACATACATACATACATACTATCGCAATTGATCTTCAGGTGACGGAGATGATTTCCCCTGGAGAAAATGGCTGCTTTGGAGGGCGGACTCTGTGGCACTATACCCTGCCGAGGTCCCTCCCCAAACCCCGCCCTCCCCGATTTGCCCTCTTGCCAGGCAAATCCCCGAATATGGTTGACAGATGTAGTACTGGAGCACTGCTTCATAGGTGTGTGCAAGACCGAATTTGAATTAGGACCATAGCATGCATGGCGAAGAGGATAACTCCTTCCCGACTGCACTGTTTTCCCAATCTGAAATAGCCCTGGGAGTCACCATTTGCAAAAGGTGATCAGCATGGGGAGGGGGCTTAACCCCCTTCTCCCTGTGTGTGTCAGTCCCAAACCAGATCATGTCTGGGAGTTAACTTCCGAGCACAGAAGACCCAGTCGGCATTTGGTCATCAGGGGCTGGGCAGACGTGAGGGACACAAGGACTTTGGAACATATGGTTAGGTATTTAGTGGTGAAGAGTTTGAGCTTTCTGTCCAAAACCTTTTAGCTGGGGGGGGGGGGGGGGGGGTTGCTTCACTACCGGCAGGGTTTACTTCCAGTCTCAGAAGTAGGGCTGCCAGCTCTGGGCCCGGAAATACCTAGAGATTGGAGGAAGGGGTGGAGGCTGATCAGGGTGGGGTTTGGGGAGGGGAGGGACTTCCCTATAGAGTCCATCTTCCAAAGCGGCCATTTCCTCCCTGCTCTGTGTTGCCTGGAGATGAGTTGAAATCCCAGGAGATTTCCAGCCACCACCTGGAGGTTGGCAACCGTATGGAATCCAAGCAGTAGCAGGCCAGCTTTTTAAAAAAAGGTTGGTTTGGTATTTGCATGTATATGAATTCAGTTCCCTATTCCTGACTTCTTGTTGCCCCCCCCCCCCCAGTTCAGCGTTGGGTCTGTTGCCACCATGTTTGTAGGTTGTAGGTTGGCCTAAGGGCTGCCAGCTCTGGGTGGAGAAATTTTGGGTCTGGAGCCTGGGGGAGGTGGGGTTTGGGGAGCAGAGGGACCTCAGCAGGATACAGTGCCATAGAGTCCACCTTCCAAATTAGCCATTTTCTCCAGGGGAGCTGATCTCTGTAGTCTGAAGATCAGTTGTAATAGTGGGAAGAAGAAGAGTTGGCTTATATCCCGCCCTTTGCTACCCGAAGGAGTCTCAGAGAGGCTTACAATCACCTTCCCTTCCTTTGCCCACAGCAGGCAAGTGGGGCTGAGAGAGCCTGTGACTGGCCCAAGGTCACCCAGCTGGCTTCACGTGGAGGAGCGGGGAATCAAACCTGGTTCTCCAGATTAGAGTCCGCTGCTCTTAACCTAACTGGAGGCTGGCAACCCTGATTTGCTCCAGCTGAGCAAACAGACTGTGTGATGGGGCCAACCCACGAAGGAAAGGCTATTGCTGGGGTGGGGGGGGGGCGGGGAGCACCTGTCTTGCAAATGGAAGACCCCAGATTCAGTCCCAGAGTCTCCATGGGAAAGATCTCAGTAGCAGGCAGGGGTCCGTTGGAGCGGGAGCGCACAGGAGCGCAGCTCCAGGAGTGAGGAGCCCAGGGGGCGGGCACATGATCAAGCCCCGCCCCCTCCTCAGCTTCCCCGAGCAGTGCAGAAGCACAGCGCCCCGGGGAAAGCCCTGCTAGGGTCTTTATTGTTTTTAATGTTTTGTTTTAATATTGATAATTTTATCGTTGTTCCTTTTATGACTGTGTGCTGCTTTTCCAGAGACTTGGTCAAGGTGGCATATAAGTTTTCTAAGTATACCATTTTTTATCTGGGCACATGGCACATAACTACTGGAGAAATTTCACCAACCCTTCAGCAGCTTCCACCCCATCAGTTTGGTGTAGTGGTCAGGAGTTGGGCTCTAATCTGGGAGAACCGGGTTTGATTCCCCACTCCTCCACATGCAGCTGCTGGTGTGACCTTGGGCCAGTCACAAGTTCTCTCAGAGCTGTTCTCTCATGAGCAGTTCTCAAAAGACCTCTCTCAGCCCCACCTACCTCACAGGGTGTCTTGTTGTGGGGAGGGGAAGGGGAAGGGATGGGTGGTGCACATGTCCTGGGTATCTCAAGTCTACTTGAAACCTGGTGGTTTCAAGGGAGCAGGAAGAGAATGAGGGTGTGTTCTTTACGCTTACTTTTATTGCACAAAGTACTGGATGGGGAAGGGAATGGAGGAAGAGCAGGTCAGTTTCACTCCCCTGTGGAGTGGAGCCTGAGGGATGGGCATTGCCTTCTGACACACTTCCGGTATGTTAGGGTATGTGGGGTATATGCAAATGATTTATGCTAATGAGTTATGCTAATGAGCTCCTGCACCTCTTTTTCTACGAAATGACCCCTGGTAGCAGTTTTCAGGAAAGGCCTGTCTCTGCCTAAGGCTTTGGTGAGCAGCTGCCTATCAGAGTAGACCGCGCAGAGCTAGAGGCACCATTGGCCCGGCGCACTGTGTTGGGGATCATTAGGAAAGGGATTGAGGATAAAACAGCCAATATTGTAATGCCCCTGCTTAGATCTATGGTGCGGCCTCATTTGGAATCCCGTGTGCAGCTCTGGTCACTGTATCTCTAAAAGGGCATCGCAGAGCTGGAAAAAGTACAGAGGAGGGCAAGCAAGGCGGGTAGAGGGTTGGAGCACCTTCCCTAGGAGGAGAATCTGGGACTTTTCAGTTTAGGAAAGAGATGACTCCGGGAGGGGGAGGGGGACGATAGAGGTTTATAGAACTGTGCATGGGGTGAAAAGAGTTGACAAAGAGAACTTTTCCCCCCTCTCCCAAAATACTAGAACTCGAGGGCATACAATGAAGCTGGTGGGCGGTAGGTTCAGGGCGGACAAAAAGAAAGACTTCTTCACACAGAGAGTGATTAAAATGCGGAATCCGCTGCCAGGGGATGTAGTGCTGGCCACAGGAATAAACAGCTTTAAAAGGGGATTAGACAGATTCATGGAGGATTAGTCTACCAGTGGCTACTCGCCATGGTGACTAAAGGGAATCTCCACGTTCAGAGGCACTAAGCCTCTGAATCCCAGAGCCAGGAGGCAACATCGGGAATGCCTTGGGCCACTGTGTGAGACAGGATGCTAGAAGAGAAGAGGAGATTGGATTTATATCCCGCCCTTCACTCACTTGGAGTCTCAGAGCGGCTTACAAACTCCTTTCCCTTCCCCTCCCCACAACAGACACCCTGTGAGGTTGGTGGGGCCGAGAGAGCTCTGAGACAACTGTCCTTGAGAGATCAGCTGGTACAGAGCTATGGCTTGCCCAAGGTCATCCAGCAGGTGCACATGGAGGAGTGGGGAATCAAACCCCATTCTCCCAGATTAGAGTCCGCGCACTTAACCACTACACCAGACTGGCTCTCAAGACTCGATGGACCACTGGTCTGATCCAGCAGGGCTCTTCTTATGTTCTTATGATACACACACACACACACACGTGCGTGCATCTTATAGCATAAGAATATGTTGTGTGATGTAGTGGTTAGAGTGACATACTAGGATTTGGGAGACCCAGGTTCGACTCCTCACTTTCCTGTAGAACCTTGCTGGATGACTGTAGGCTAGTCACACACTCTCGGCTCTACCTACCTCACAGGGTTGTTGTGAGGGTAAAACGGAAGAGAGGAGAATAGTGTAATCCGCTTATCCTTGTCACGTGTTGCTGTGTATTACAGAGTTGTGTACGAAAGAGGCCTTTGTTCGGAAGAAATGCTCTCACCTTCTAGGCGCTGAACAACTCTCTCCTGTTTCCTTTCGTTAGCCGGTCTGTCCATTGTCCTTTAATGGGATCACTCACGCGGGGCGGAATGTGCAGCCGGAGATCAGAACTTGCTAAAAGGCTGAGGATTTTCTCCGGCGTCACTGATCCGAGCTTCCAAAGCCACCTTTGGCTCAGTCACTGCACTGCCTGGCGTTGTGCTCGTGGGAGAGCGACCCGGCAATCAGTGCTGGACTTCAAAAGGATCCCCCTTGCACAAGAGGGCCACCCAAAAAGGGCCTTCTTTCCTCCTGTCCCTGTTTCCCTCTTGCACGATTCAACACGTCGGCTTTTGCTTCAGCTTTGCAGAATTCTAAGCACGAATTCAAAGGTCGCGTGTGCAAGATTTGCAGGCTTGCCAACTCCAGGCAGAGGAGTTCCTGGAGATTTTGGGGTGGAGCTTTGAGATGGGTGAAGCTTGGGAGAAAGGGAGAGGCCTCAGTTAGGGTTGCCAATGTCCAGTTGGTGGCTGGAGATCTCCCACCATTACAACTGATCATTTTTAAGATCTAAAAGTATACTCTTGACCAGGGGTCCTTTCGTAGAAAAAGAGGTGCCGGAGCTCATTAGCATACCTCATTAGCATATGCCACGTCCCCTGACATCACCAGGAGTGTGTCAGAAAGGGAATGTCAGTTTCAGCCCCATTATACCCTATGGGCCATTGAAATCAATGGCAAAAACTCATAGGGCATATGAGGGGCTGGAGGAAAGGGGGTTTGAGGGAGAGGCTCCAAACTTGTAGGGTAGCTGCTGGGGCCTCTCCTCGAAATACCCACCAAGTTTTAAGAAGATTGGACCAGGGGGTCCAATTCTATGGGCCCCCAAACAGGTTGTCTCATCCCCTCCATTGTTCTCTATGGTGGGAAAAAATGTTAACTTTTAGCCCCTCTGGCAGTTTTCCCTTAATGAGAACGATCACAGTGGACTAGGCAGGCCAGATCAGGGGCGTAGACTTTTCTGAAGTCGGGGGGGGGGGGGGCTCTTTAGCATGCACGCTCGCTGGGGCGATGTTTCCGCCCCCCCTGGAAAACCTACCGCCAGCCGCCGCGCCTCCCCGGCCCTTCCGAGGCTCACCAGCTGGTGCTGCTGGTGCCTTTCCCTCCCCCTCTGCCCTGGCCACTCCCTCCCTCACCCCTAAAAGAGGAAGAGGGAGAGATAAGGAGGGAGGAATGGCCAGGCCGGTTGGGGGGGGGGGGGGAGAGGCACCAGCTGGCGAGCCTCGGAAGGGCCCGGGAGGCGCAGCGGCAAGGCGCCGGCGGCAAGGTGCTGGCGGCAAGGCGCCAGCGGCAAGGCGCCGGCGGCAGGCATGATGTTTTCCTGGGGGGGGCTCAGTCCCCCCCGGGAAATTTTTTGGGGGGCTCGAGCCCTCGAGCCCCCCCGTAGTTTACGCCGGTGGGCCAGTGGTCAGGTTGGGCATCAGGTTAGAGCTTTAAAAGTCAACATTAGCACCTCGGACTGGGCCTGTAGGTGTCGGCGCTCTGAGCCAACCCAGCGGCACGTTCCTAGAGGACCTGGATGACACCCAGAGGAGCAGAGATGGTGCAGACAGGCGCGGCGATCACACACACTAAATAATCCACTTTCAGTGCACTTTCCATCTGGGTTTTACTGTGGGTGATTCTGCCTCTTGCGTTCACTCCACATTTTCTCTACACTGAGGGAAAGGTGCAGCTCAAAACCACATTCAAATACCCCGGGGGCAACGCCATACTGACTGCAAAGTCACCCCTGAACGGCCATGAATCTACGATGCAGAAGGCACCGTAAGACCTGACGATCAAAGAAAGCGAAAGTGGCATGCCGCGTAGAGGGTACCATAGAATCTGATTATCAACGAAAGTGAAAGCAGCATGCAATGCAGAGGAGAATTTCTGTTCCAAGGTGGGTTTGGTAAAACAACGGCGGGAAAAGCCCATGCAGAATTGCCCTGTGTAAACCGGCAAAGCCCAGTTGGAAAGCGGATTGGAAGTGGATTATTTAGTGTGTGTGATCACAGCCAGAGATGGGAAATCTGGTGATTCCGCCACGATTGGGTGGGCAAACCAGAACTTGAAAAGGATTGTGCTGCAAGAGGTTCTCATCACAAGGGACAGTTACCTGCCTCCAGGGGTCATTTTGAGCAGGAGCTCGGGGGAGCGCAGCTCCGGGAGTTGGTGCCATCCCCCACCCACGCACGGTGTGGGAATGCCTGCTTGTGTCATGGCTGCAGCAAAATGACCCCGTCCCCTGGAAAGGTCCTCGTTCCTCCGACCAGCCTTCTGAAGGCTTCAGCCACCACTGAAGCTATCCTCCCAGAATAGTGGTGGTATTTCTGAGACGTGGCTTAGTAGCGGTCTTCTTCCTTCCTTCCTTCCTTCCTTCCTTCCTTCCTTCCTTCCTTCCTTCCTTCCTTCCTTCCTTCCTTCCTTCCTTCCTTCCTTCCTTTCCTTTCCTTTCCTTTCCTTTCCTTTCCTTTCCCTTTCCTTCCCTTCCCTTCCCTTCCCTTCCCTTCCCTTCCCTTCCCCTCCCCTCCCCTCCCCTCCCCTCCCCTCCCCTCCCCTCCCCTCCCCTCCCTTCCCTTCCCTTCCCTTCCCTTCCCTTCCCTTCCCTTCCCTTCCTTCCCTTCCTTCCTTCCTTCCTTCCTTCCTTCCTTCCTTCCTTCCTTCCTTCCTTCCTTCCTTCCTTCTGACACACTTCTAGTGATGTCAGGTGGTGTACATATGCAGATAAGGTATGTTAATGAGTTATACTAATGAGCTGCTGCACCTCTTTTTCTACGAAATGACCCCTGCCTGCTTCCACCAGTGGTCCGAGGAGGCCCCCCACCAAAGGCAACCCCCCCCCCCCCCATGGAACTAGCAGGTTTGGCTTCTGCCAGAGGGGCCAACAACTTCTGTAGTGATCAAACCCTCTTTCTCCCATCAGCTTGATGTCCGGCCTGGCCACCATGGACGCCAGAGTCTGCGGGAAGATGGGGATCATCACCCTCACCTACTACCTCTGGACGACCTTCCTGGCCGTCACCACGGGGATCATCCTGGTGACCAGCATCCACCCGGGGGCTGCTGCACAGAAGGAGGAGTACACGGTCAGCAAGGTGGTGCTCAGCTCAGCAGATGCTTTGCTGGACCTTATCAGGTACTGACGTTCTCCTTCTGGATGGTTCTGCTGTGCCTGATGTTGTCTGCGTGCCCTGGAGTCTTTTCGGTGCATTTCAGATCTCTAAAGAACAAAGCCCCCGGCCTGGATGGCCCAGGATAGCCCGATCTCATCAGATCTTGGAAGCTCAGCAGGTGGTGAGAATGTCCCGATGAATATAGTCCACAACAGGTCTTGTAAACAAAAGTCCTTTACTTGCAGAACAGATTATTGGAGTCATACACTTCTTCTGTTAGTAATGACTTGCTTTGGGTTACATGCATTGATATACTAAACTCATAAAATGGCTACAGGTGCCCTACCAATCAGAATACAATACTTTAGGTGCGCAACGAGAAAGAAACCGCGGGAAACCCTTTTCTCAGGGAATAATGATGATGAACATTCTAAAAACCAGTTCACAGAGACCTGAGATCATAACATCAGAATAGTTTCTCTCCACCCCAGAGCCTTTCATGTTCTAGGACAAGACATAAGATAACCAGCCAGGGAAGGTAGCTAGGCGTCTGCGCAGGCGCTGGGAACAAGCCAAGCGAAGCATAAGCCAAGCTGAAGCAAAACAAGAAAGGAGGCGGGGGTTGCGGGAGGAGCGCCGACTGACTCCGCATTCCTAGGGGCAGGGTAGGAGTCCCGTTGTGAACTCCCGGGCAGGACCTATGGGGAGGTCAGAAGCAAGGTTAAATGTAGGTAGGCTGAAAGCAAGGTCAACATACCAGCATGGCATAGATAAACATAATGTATGGCTGGCCACAGAATATATGGCAGATACCGACACAGGTGGTGATTCTGCATCAGCTTTTCCCTCCATTGTTTTAGCAAACCCACCTTGGAACATCTGCATTGCATGCTGCTTTCACTTTCTTTGCTCATCGGATTTTATGGTACGCTCTACACTGCATGCCACTTTCACTTTCTTTGATCATCAGGTTTTGTGGTACCTTCTGTACAGATTTTTGGCTACCGAGGAGTGACTTTGCAGCCAGTACGGTGTGGCCCCAGGGTATTTGGTGTAGTGGTTAAGTGCGTGGACTCTAATGTGGGAGAACCGGGTTTGAGTCCCCACTCCTCCACATGCAGCTGCTGGATGACCTCGGGCAAGCCATAGTTCTGCCACAGCTGTTCTTGAGAAGAGCAGTTTCTGTCAGAGCTCTCTCAGCCCCACCTACCTCACAGGGTGTCTATTGTGGGGATGGGAAGGGAAGGAGATTGTAAGCCGCTCTGAAACTTTGAGTGAAGGGCAGGGTATAAATCCAATCTCCTCCTCCTCCTCCTCCTCTTCTATCTGAATGTGGTTTTGAGCTGCACCTTTTCCTCAGTGTTGAGAATATGTCGAGCGAACGCCAGATGCAGAATTGCTCAGGGTCAACCCTGCCTAGTAGTTGGATGGGAGACTACTAAGGAATACCAGGGTCACGATGCAGAGGCAGGCAGGGGCAAACCACCTCAGCACATCTCTTGCCTTAAAAACAATGGGATTGACATAAATCAGCTTTGAGTTGAGGGCACTTCTCTCTTTCTCTCTCTCTCTCACACACACAGAGCAAAACAGGACTTCTTACCCAAGCCAGGATGTGTCCCCTTGTTCTGGATGAAAACATCTGTTTTTTTGTCTAGATTTGGCCGGATCCAGACTATGTTTTCTGAGAGCAGAACGAAACTTTCCTGCTGATCTCCTCCCACTGCAGCCCAGCGATCATCGTGAAGTGCTGGCCCTGGGGGTTATGGGACCCTCAGAGAGAGGCGGGTCTGCGGCGGGAAGGGGTGATCAGTGGAACGTGCCAATTTAGTTTGGATCCGACCCATCATCAGGAAGAGTCGCCCTCCTACAGAGTCCCTACGCCCCCATAATTATACCTCTGGTATTTTGTGCTCCAGCCAGTAGGGGACAAGTTTGCAACCTGTTCCCACGATGTGCTAGGCCAGCGATCCCGAACCCAGCATCCACTGATTGCTTCCAGATCCAGGTTGGGGAACTCCTGGAGATTTGGGGACGGAGTCTGGGGAGGTCAGGGAACTCAGTGGGGTACAGTGCCATGGAGTCCACCCTCCAAAGCAGCCGTTTTCTCCAGGGGAACTAAATCTCTGTAGTCTGGAGAGGAGCTATAATTCTGAGCAGGGATCATTTCGTAGAAAAAGAGGTGCAGGAGCTCATTGGCATAGCTTATTTGCATATGCCACACCCCCTGACATCACCGGAAGTATGTCAGAAGGCAAGAAAGAAGGGAGGGAGGGAGGGAGGGAGGGAGGAAGAAAGAAAGAAAGAAAGAAAGAAAGAAAGAAAGAAAGAAAGAAAGAGAAAGAGCTGGCAGAGAGGGGGCAGCCACTAATCCAAGCCTCAGAAATACCACTGTTCTGGGAGGATAGCTTCAGTGGTGGCTGAAGCCTTCAGAAGGCTGGTCAGAGGAACAAGGACCTTTCCAGTATTTTGCTGCAGCCATGACACAAGCAGGCATTCCCCCGCGCCGGGGTGGGGGGGGGCTGGCACCAACTCCCGGAGCTGAGCTCCCCCGAGCTCCTGCTCAAAATGACCCCTGGTTCTGAGGGATCCCCACATCCTACCTGGAGGCTGGCATCCCTAGTCAGTAAGTATTCAGAGGGCCGTTGAAACAATTTCCTCTTTGTTCTGGGCTTTTTCTTTTAAGACAGGAGTCACAGAGCCATTGAGGGGGATATAGCTGAGCAGGGGCGGGAGAATAGCGAATCCTTCCTGAGATATGCTGGCTTCCTAGGAGCAGTTACCCAAGCTGTCCCTTTCTGGATCTTAAGGACTAGCAATAGTTTTTAAAAATAGATGCATGCTGGATTGCTTGGACAAAGGATCTGCTCTAAGGCTTTGCCTTTCCAGTTTGTACCCCCCAGTCCATTCATGTCCTGCTTTTGTCTCCCCCAGGAATATGTTTCCTTCCAACCTCATCGAGGCTTCGTTCCAGCAGGTAAGTCCCTGATCCAAAACTCTTCTCAGCATTAGCTCGGGGAGGTAAAAGCCGCTGCTCCGGTCTCCATGCAAGCTTGTCTCTGTCCTTATCAGGGATCCGTGTTTTGTCCTCCATGGAGCCGGCGGCAGGCTGGGTGGAGGGTGGATTTGAACTGGGAGAAGAATACAAGGAGGGGGAGGGAGACATAATTAAACGCTGCCTCCCTCAACACTCCTGCTGCAATCGAGTTGGCTGGGGTTGTATATAATTTAAAAAAAAAACAAGCACCAAGAGATTTGAATGGCAGAGGCCATGGCACAGTGCCAGAGCATCTGCTTGGCATGCAGAGGGTCCCAGGTTCAATCCCCAGCATCTCCAGTTAAAGGACTGGGCAGTAGGTGATGTGAAAGACCTCTGCCTGAGATCCTGGAGAGCGGTTGCCAGTCTGAGTAAATACTGACTTTGATGGACCGAGTGTCTGATTCAGTAGAAGGCCGCTCCATGTGTTCATATCATTACAGATGGCCTGTGGACTGATTTCCTGCTTACTGCTTCTGATTTAAGGGGATGCTGTCAGCAATTTGGACAGGGAACCTGCTGGTGCTTAGCCCTGACTGGGACAAAGGAACATTCATAAGCGATTCCCACAAGAACCCCTGTAAGACCTTATAATTAGGGCCAAGCCAAAAAAGGGTTTTTAAAACAGGGTGGTGGGAAGTGGTTTGAATCTGATTTGCAAGCCTTGGTGAAAGCCGACCGTAGGTGTTGGTTCACACCCTGCATTTCTCCCCCCCGTGGGGGCCACAAAACAGCAGGGAGTGAGGTGATGTATAACTCTGATTGTAGCTTTTCAAAGTTTCGTGCAGAAGCTCTGCTTAAAACGAGGCCTTTTACTTGAACGTATCGCTGGAAAATATTTCCTTGCTTGCACACAGGGGTCATTTCGGGCAGGAGCTCGGGGGAGCTCAGCTCCGGGAGTTGGTGCCAGCCATCCCCACCCCGGGTGGGGGAGTGCCTGCTTGTGTCCTGGCTGCAGCAAAATGACCCCGTCCCCTGGAAAGGTCCTTGTTCCTCCGACCAGCCTTCTGAAGGCTTCAGCCACCACTGAAGCTATCCTCCCAGAATAGTGGTACTTCTGAGGAGGCTTGGATTAGTAGCTGCCCCCTCTCTGCCAGCTCTTTCTTTCTTTCTTTCTTTCTTTCTCTTTCTCTCTCTCTCTCTCTCTCTTTCTTTCTCTCTCTCTCTCTCTCTTGCCTTCTGACATACTTCCGGTGATGTCAGGTGGTTTAGCATATGCAAATAAGTTACGCTAATGAGTTATGCTAATGAGCTCCTGCACCTCTTTTTCTACGAAATGACCCCTGCTTACACACCTCTTACATTTGGTCACACAGGAATATCCTGGCGCTGTTATGGCAACTGCTGCCAAAGCAGTGTCTTTTTAATCTGCGCAGCCAATCAAATCTCCGGTGGCCTATCAGAAGCCTTGCTGGGCAAAAGCCCCACCAGGTCCCGCCCACTTTCTAAAAAAACACTTGGCGGGCACCGGGAAAGGTGTTGGCGGGTGCCGTGGTGCCCACGGTGGGGATCCGTGGATTAGAGGGGCTCTGGATGAGTCATTTCTTTGCAGCTTCTTTTTCCCAAGGGGTTCCTGCTAGTGATGGTGTTCTACAGAAGAGAGCATGCAAAGGTTAAGCCAACACTCAGGCTGGGAATGAAAAGGGGGGCTGCCCAGCCTAAGCTGTAAGGGGAGTGGGTTCCTGCTGGGTCCCTTCCGTCCTCACCGCTGTGCCCCCTGCTTTGATTCTAGTACCGAACGGTCCTTGTCCCAGTTGCAAAGTCCCCTGGACTCCCAAAGGTCCCACTGAAGTCTCTGAGTTACGTGTATTTTGCACCGGATGCCGAAAACCCCAAGATCCAGCGACCCGTGCTCCTTGAGATCACGCCATCCCCGGAAATGACCTACAGGACCGTTCCTGGTACCAACAGTGAGATGAACGTCTTAGGAATCGTGATCTTCTCGGCCACGCTTGGTACGTGGCAAACCCCTTATGTGACCAGTTGGGTGTAGTGGTTAGAAGGGTGGCCTCTGATCTGGGAGAGCCGGGTTTGATTCCCCACTCCTTCACATGCAGCTGCTGGTGTGACCTTGGGCCAGTCACAAGTTCTCTCAGAGCTGTTCTCTCAAGGGCAGCCCCAAGAGAGCTCTCTCAGCCCCACCTACCTCAAAGGGTGTCTGTTGTGGGGAGGGGGAGGGAAGGGAGATTGTAAGCTACTTGTGAGACTCCAAGTGAAGGGCAGGGTATAAATGCAGTCTCCTCCTCCTCCTCCTCTGTAGGAATAGGCCCATTCACAATCATCCGAGGTGCCCAGAAGAGGAGACCCCGGTTGTTTGTAGGGAGGCTGTGTGTGTCCCTGCAGTGGATACATTACCTGGCAGCCAGAAGGGTCCCACCCACCACTTTTACCAGCATCTGGCGGAGCCCCCGATTGCTGCCGGGCCAGATGTGTAAAGACTGTAGGCCCAGGTTCCAGTCAGCGTAGCCAGCGGTATTTTGCAGCCCGGCAGCAGAAGTCAGACGCCCACAGCCAAAGCTGAATAGATTATCCAGTTCTGTTGTTTTGAACTGATCGATGAAACAGAGCATCTCCCGCCATTCTAGCTTTGAACGTCTCTCTCTCTCTGTGTGTGGGAAGAGGCTCTGTCACCCTCACACAGAAGCTTTAGGAGATGTTGGGGAACGCCATCACAGTGCTGCCCCCCAGAACTGGGTCTCTGAAACTTTCTTTGGGGGAATACAGAGCCCCGATGTAGCGTGTTTTGTCCAGCTTCCCTTCTGCACTCTCCTTTAAATCCATGTTCACCATTGTGTCCTCCAAGCAATTCTGCCCTAAAATCGAATTCAACCTTCTTTTTAATCCAGGTTCCCCCCCCCCCCCGCTCCAATTCTGCACTAAAATCGAGTTCAGCCTTCTTTTTATTCCGGGTTTCCCCCCCATTCTGCATTATATCACCTCCCTTCAGTGGTCAGTCCAGTTTCAGCCTGCTGTTGCCCCGGGTTATTTTGATGCTGTTTAGCCGTGGACTTAAATTGCCTCGACTGGAACACTGAGAAAATCCGGAGTGGCCGGCAAATGCGGAAAGGGCCCTAGCTTGGCTCGCTTGATACCTCTTGCCCTTTGCAAGAGGCCAAAGGCTTCTCTTTGAAATCAGATCAGCGATCTGTCCCAGCATCCTTCAGTGCCTGACCAGCAGCAGTTCTGGGGAAATCCACAAACAGGGCAGGAAGGCAACAGCCTCCCCTTTCTGTTTGCCGGGCCCCAGCTTTTGGCATGTAGAGAGACAGTGCCTTCAAATCTGGGGAACCCGTTTAGTTGACAGGTTTAAAGGCCTTTGACAGACCTTGCTCCTCCACCCCAGATTTCTCAGGTCCCTCCTTTAAGCTGTCAAAGCCAATTAACCCCACACTGTGGCAGTGAACTGTGTCCTTCATCATGGAACCATGGGCCTCTGACCTTTCTATACCCCATTTGAGAGACCATCCAATGGGTATAGAGATTCCTTGTACTGGCTCAGCCGGTCACCACGGTTATCACGCACTGGAAACTGGATACGCAGTCCGAAATCAACTCAAATAATAGAGCCAAAGGTCAGAAAGCCGGGAAATCAGTCACCGGTTGCAGGATCAGGTGCAAGCATGCACTGTTGCTTCTGCGCTGAGGCAAGTACATGGAAATGTTTATAACTAGGTCCTCCCTTCCCTGGGAGTCAATCTGCCAAGACCCACAGCCCCTCATGTTGCCTTTGCAAGAGCTGGAGTCTGGCACTCTTCCTTTGCTCTTGCACATCCAGCCGTTGGTGTGCCTTGCGTCTCAGGTGAGCTAGGTGGGGATTCTGGCCTCGGGGTGTCTCCACCTGGATCAGTCTCTCCCTCTGGTCACACCTCCTGTGCAACTGCTGGGGCTTCTTCTCCCTCAGGTGCTGTTAAGGGCTCCTCTGCTGGGCTGACTCCAGAGGAGGCTGGGTTGCTCCATGCTTCTTCCTCCTCTGAGGAGTAGTCAGCCTCAGTAGAGCCAGTGCCCACGACACTTCTGGTCATTTGCTTCAGCATTCCATGCTTTGAGCACTGTGGAACGTTCCCATGTGGTCATGCTCATAGGCTAAGCGTTGGGACAAGCGCATTGCAGAGCTCCCCTCGAATGTACCACAGCCCTCCGTCTCTTTTCGCCGGCGTCTGCCACCTTTGTAAGCCGTTGGCTGCTTCTCGCTGCAGGCCTCCTCCTGGGGAAGATGGGTGACCGTGGGGCCCCCCTTGTCAACGTGTGCCAGTGTCTGAACGAGGCGGTGATGAAGATTGTATCCATGGCCGTCTGGTAAGCTGAGCTCTGCCCTGACGACCGGCTGCTGCCGCCAGATCAGTAACAAGCACTAGTTTTAGACCCCCCACACACACCCTTTCCTTCGTCCACCTGGAGTTTGGAACTTCCAGAGAAGGACCCTCCATGGGTAACTCCTCGCGCTGCAACTTTTCGGTGGACAAGAAAAGCCTTATGAGCTCTCACGGGCCTTCTAGTGCTTCCAGAGAGGGAGGGGAAAGATTCCAAGATGGATGCTTAAGTCCCATTCAGCAGCCAATCGGAGAAGGTTTCCCATGAACCTACGAAGTTGCTCTTGATTGGTCTGTCCGTCCCTGTACTGTCTGCTCTGAGAGGTAGACCGAGGTCTCCTTGGTGTCGTGGTCAAGAGCGGCAGACCCTAATCTAGGAGAACTGGCTTTGATTCCCCACTCCTCCACATGAAGCCGACTGGGTGACAGTTCTCTCAGAGCGGTTCTCTCAGGAGCAGTTCTCGAAAGAGCTCCCTCAGCCCCACCTACCTCAGAGGGTGTCTGTCATGGGCAGGGGAAGGGAAAGGAGATGGTGAGCCGCTCCGAGACTCCTTTGGGTGGTGAAGGGCAGGGCAAAAAACCAACTCTTCTCTCACCATATTCCTTTCAACCAGAGATACGGGGACTGCGCCACGACTCCACTGTTCTTTTCCTCTCTGTGGTGCTGAATGAGACCACAACTGGGGGCAGTATTGTCTGCTCTCCCTGGCAGAAGCCTTCTTTCTTGTTCCGAAACCCCTCCACCGAGCCATCCAGTGGCCAAGAAGAACGAGAGAAATGTGGCCTCAGTTGGCCCGGCCCCTTTGGCATCCAGCTGTACCCAGACAAGAAGGGCGGCTGAAAGTATCAACAGCTGTCAGCCTCCTGGTGGCTCTTCCATGCCCAACATCTCCAGTTCGGTGGCCTTCCCCCATCTCCACCTTCTCCAGATTTCACCTGGGCTCTGTCCACTGGTCACTTTTGGGCCAGAATCCGGACTCTGTTCCATCCTTCCGTCCCACACACCCTGGGACGGAGTTCCCTCACTGTAGGACCCACATCTCCTGACCGTAGTTCCCTGTAAGCTGCGCTAGAGGGTGCCGGCGCACAAAATTTTAGATGCCAGCTCAGAGGTTTCTGCTTTCGCACGCAGTTTTTTTTCCCCTTCCTCCATTGGAAACGAAGTAGCTCCGTGGCTACTTTGCACAGAAAGGCCTGGCTTTGCATGGCATGCCGACGCCTCTCTTCTTTCCTTTCTCTATCTTTCTTTCTTCCTTCCTTTCCTTTTTTCTGTCTTTCTGTCTCTCTCTCTGTCCCCACCTTTCTTTCTTCCTTTGTCTTTCTCTCTCTCTCTCCTCCTCCTTCCTTCCTTCCTTTCTCTCTCTCTCTCTCTCTCTTTCTTTCTGTCTCATTTTTTCCTGTTTTCCTCCTCTGAAAACAAGGTGCGTCTTATGATCAGGTGCGTCTTATGGAGCGAAAAATACGGTAGATTAGAGAATCTGTCTCTACCCTTGGCAAACAATTGGAAACAATGGAGGCCGGGGGTACAACGATGGCTTGGGCCGTCTCATTCCTTACAGGTACTTCCCCTTCGGCATCGTCTTTCTGATTGCTGGGAAGATCTTGGAGATGGAAGACCCCATCATGATTGGGAGGAAGCTGGGACTCTACACCATGACGGTGGTGACCGGGCTGGCTATCCATGGCTTCGTCTTCCTGCCCATACTGTTTGCAGTCATCACCCGGAAGAACCCCTTCCCCTTCATCCGGGGAATGCTGCAAGCCCTGCTGATTGCTCTGGCAACCTCGTCCAGGTAAGGAAGGGAGGGCGATCCGGCGTGTCACTTGACCCGGGCTGGGAGATGATCCTTCCTTACTTCCTTCCTTCCTTCCTTTTTCCCTTCCTTTTTCCCTTCCTTTTTCCCTTCCTCCCTCCCTCCCTCCCTCCCTTCCTTCCTTCCTTCCTTCCTTCCTTCCTTCCTTCCTTCCTTCCTTCCTTCCTTCCTTTTCCCCTTCCTTTTTCCCTCCCTTCCTTTTTCCCTCCCTTCCTTCCTTCCTTCCTTCCTTCCTTCCTTCCTTCCCAGCCCCCCCCTCACACCACGTTGTCTCTTCCATCTTGGCAAACATGAGAGCAAGACATCCCGACCTGTATCTCCATCCATCGAGTCAGTTACCGTATTTTTCGCTCCATAAGACGCACTTTTCCTCCCCAAAAAAGTGTGGGGGGGAAGTGTGTGCGTCTTATGGAGCGAATATGGCGCTTTTCTTACCCGTAACAGGGCTCTTTCTTCAGCAGGAACGCAGGGGAACGCCATTCAGGCTGGCATCCCAGCCTTCCCCGCCCCTCCCTGCTGGGCCTGAGCTGTTAAGACTTAAAAGGGAAACGGCAGGAAAAACCCCACCAGGCTAAGTACTCTTTCCCTTTAAGTGCTTTTCCCCTTTAAGACAGCCAGCAGCAGAAAGCCCCGCCCACAGATTAAGCTCCCTTGCTACTTTGCACAGAAAGGCCTGGCTTTGCATGGCATGCCGACGTCTCTCTTCTTCCCTTTCTCTATCTTTCTTCCTTCCTTTCCTTTTTTCTGTCTGTCCGTCTGTCTTTCTGTCTCTCTCTCTGTCCCCACCTTTCTTTCTTCCTTTCTCTTTCTCTCTCTCTCTCCTCCTCCTTCCTTCCTTTATCTCTCTCTCTCTCTCTTTCTTTCTTTCTGTTTCATTTTTTCCTGTTTTCCTCCTCTAAAAACAAGGTGCGTCTTATGATCAGGTGCGTCTTATGGAGCGAAAAATACGGTAGATTAGAGAATCTGTCTCTACCCTTTCTATCTAGAAATGGAGTTCTACTAATAAACTCCTTTATTAGTCTGAGAAGTTAACGCCCCGGGTATCTTCCGTTTCTCGCACGCACACACAGTATATCCCGAGCCTGACAGCTTTGCTGTGATGTAAGCACCCAAGAGCACTCTGCTACTGTACCCTAGAATTCAGCAGAGAGCCGCTTTCTGTCTGAGCAGACAAGACTGTGATGTACCAAAGGCCCAATTCAGTGTAAGCCAGCTTTGCACAGGGATCCGTTGGAGCGGGAGCGCACAGGAGCGCAGCTCCGGGAGGGAGGAGCCCAGGGGGAGGGCACATGACCAAGCCCCACCCCCTCCTCGGCTTCCCTGAGCAGTGCAGAGGCGCAGCACCCCGGGGAAAGCCCTGCTAGGGTCTTTGTTGTTTTTAATGTTTTGTTTTAATATTGATAATTTTATCATTGTTCCTTTTATGACTGTGTGCTGCTTTTCCAGAGACTTGCTCACGGTGGCGTATAAATTTTCTAAGTGTACCATTTTTTATCTGGGCACATGGCACATAAGTACTGGAGAAATTTCACCAACCCTTCAGCAGCTTCCACCCCATCAGTTTGGTGTAGTGGTCAGGAGTTGGACTCTCATCTGGGAGAACCGGGTTTGATTCCCCACTCCTCCACATGCAGCTGCTGGTGTGACCTTGAGCTAGTCACAAGTTCTCTCAGAGCTGTTCTCTCATGAGCAGTTCTTAAAAGAGCTCTCTCAGCCCCACCTACCTCACAGGGTGTCTTGTTGTGGGGAGGGGAACGGGAAGGGATGGGTGGTGCACATGTCCTGGGTATCTCAAGTCTACTTGAAACCTGGTGGTTTCAAGGGAGCAGGAAGAGAATGAGGGTGTGTTCTTGACGCTTATTTTTATTGCACCAAGTATTGGATGGGGAAGGGGATGGAGGAAGAGCAGGTCAGTTTCACTCACCTGTGGAGTGGAGCCTGAGGGGTGGGTGTTGCCTTCTGACACACTTCCGGTATGTTAGTGGGTGTGGCATATGCAAATGAATTATGCAAATGAGTTATGCTAATGAGCTCCTGCACCTCTTTTCCTACGAAATGACCCCTGGCTTTGCGTATGCATTAGCCATCTTTTAACAGGAGCAGCTCTCCCCTTACAGCTCAGCCACGCTGCCCATCACCTTGAAGTGTCTTCTTGAGAACAACGGGATCGACAGGCGGGTGGCCAGGTTCGTCCTCCCGGTCGGCGCCACCATCAACATGGACGGGACGGCCCTCTATGAGGCGGTGGCCGCCATCTTCATAGCCCAGGTCAACGAATTTGACTTGGACTTGGGTCAGATCATAACCATCAGGTGAGTCCATTCTCCTCTCCCTGGGGTGTGCGCACTGAAGCAGATACTTTGAAAAGAAAGGGGTTTGCTTTTGCGGGGATTAGGGTATTCAGAAAATGCAACTAGTCACAATTGTGTTGAATGAACCTGTGTCTGCGCGCGCGCAAAGTGCCATAAAGTCGCAGCCGACTTATGGCGGCTCCATGGGGTTTTCAAGGCGAGAGATGTTCAGAGGTGGTTCGCCATAGCCTGCCTCTGCGTAGCAACCCTGGACTTCCTTGGTGGTCTCCCATCCAAGTACCAACTAGGGCTTCCGAGATCTGATGAGATCGGGCTAGCCTGGCCCATCCAGCACAGGGCTTTAATGAACCTAATGCGATATTAGTGGGAGTGGGGCAACAGGCAGTATGCAGGCGATAGCTTAACGTGTTTTAAAACTGATTCTACAGTGTGTCCAAATGAAATATTTACTACTTCGAATCATGAAACCTTTACCACTTCTACTCACAATAGATACTGAATGAAAACACAGATTGTCAGGAAGTTTGCTTTATAGAATTACACACGTCCCAAAGTTTATTTTTACATGCAGTTATCCAAATTCCACTTCGAAGAAGAAGAGATTGGATTTATACCCCGCCCTTCACTTACCCAAAGGAGTCTCAGAGTGGTTTACAGTCTCCTTTCCCCTCCCCACAACAGACACCCTATGAGGTAGATGGGGCTGAGAGAGCTCTTTCGAGGACTGCTTGTGAGAGAATAGCTCTGAGAGAACTTGTGACTGACCCATAAGAACATAAGAGAAGCCAATGTTGGATCAGGCCAATGGCCCATCCAGTCCAACATTCTGTCACACAGTGACCAAAAATACCAGGTGCCATCAAGAGGTCCACCAGTGGGGCCAGGACACTAGAAGCCCTCCCACTGTTGCCCCCCAAGCACCAAGAATACAGAGTATCACTTGCCCCAGACTGAGAGTTCCTATCTATACTTTGCGGCTAATAGCCACTGATGGACCTGTGCTCCATATGTTTATCTAATTCCCTCTTGAAGCCGGCCATGCTTGTAGCCGCCGCCACCTCCTGTGGCAGTGAATTCCATGTGTTAATCACTCTTTGGGTGAAGAAGTACTTCCTTTTATCCGTTTCACCCCTCAGCAATTTCATTGAGTGCCCACGAGTTCTTGTACTGTGAGAAAGGGAGAAAAGTACCTCTTTCTCTACCTGCTCTATCCCATGCATAATCTTATAAACCTCGATCATGTCACCACTCAGCCGTCGTTTCTCCAAGCTAAAGAGCCCCAAGCGCTTCAACCTTTCTTCATAGGGAAAGTGTTCCAACCCTTTGGTTCTCCCAGCTTAGAGGCCACACTCCTAGCCAGTGTTCCCTCTAAGATGAGTTAGTCTGAGCTAGCTCACAGTTCTTTAGCCTCCAGCTCACACATTTTTGTCTAAGCTCAGGAAGGAGGGCTCCATAGCAAACTAATTTATGCAGCAACCAAATAGCTTGCTCATAACTTTAATGCCAGTAGCTCACAAAGTAGATTTTTTGCTCACAGGACTCCCCAGATTAGATGGAGCATTGTTTCCTAGCCACTACATCGGACAAGAGCACCCCCTTGTTGCCTGGAAGATATCAAGTTGATACTCTGCGTCTCTCCAGGTTCGCTCAAGCACACCCTCATCTAATGTGTTGGAATAGCACCAGTGGCCACCCGTTGTAGCATTGTTCACTTATCTACTCTCACCCGGAACACTAAAATATTTTGCTAGAAGTCTGGTGTAGTGGTTAAGTGCGCGGACTCTAATCTGGGAGAACCGGGTTTGATTCCCCACTCCTCCACTTGCACCTGGCTGGATGACCTTGGGCAAGCCATAGCTCTGTACCAGCTGTTCTCTCAAGGACAGCTTGGGAAAGAGTTCTCTCAGCCCCACCGACCTCACAGGGTGTCTGTTGTGGGGAGGGGAGGGGAAAGGAGTTTGTAAGCCGCTCTGAGACTCTTAAGTGAGCTAAGGGCGGGATATAAATCCAATCTCTTCTCTTCTTCTTCTTCTACACGGAAAAATCTGTGATACTTTATGTGACCCCATTTGGATGCTGGACTTATTCAAAGCTGTAAAGGTTTCGTGCGGACATCCTGTATTGTTAATAACATTTAGTAAAGTTCTGTGAACTTCAGAAAATCAGATCCTCAGCATTGCTCAGTCGTCCCAGTGGCTCTGCTGTCATTGGCCAAAGCAATAAGAGGTGGGAGAAAGTCTTCCTTTGCCCCCTCCCTCCCCGATGGGCTTGGGCGTTAGCTCCGTTTTTTTGACCCGGTAAACTTGGAGGGATGCTTGGCCATCCCTTGGCTGCGACAGAGGGGAACAGACACCCCCTCTGACAGCAGCGGCACTCTGCCGTCTCCTCTTCCAACAGCATCACAGCCACCGCAGCAAGCATCGGGGCAGCCGGGATCCCCCAGTCGGGGCTCGTTACGATGGTGATCGTGTTGACCTCCGTGGGCCTTCCCACCGAAGACATCACTCTGATCATTGCAGTCGACTGGGCCTTGTGAGTGGACCCACACACCCCTTGCTCCACCAGCACACGGGCCAGGATTTTGTAGCTCGTGGGGCTGAAATTCTCAGTGCAGAAAGAAAAGCCAGGATTATGACTCAACCACTCTTCTCTCTCTCCAGTCTTCTCAAGCTGTCTGTTCTACACAGGTGTTCTTATGCCAGCAATCACCCTTAGCCTATTAACCATTTAGCCAACAGAAAGCTGTTAACCAGGATAGATCTCTGAATTGCAAGCCGTCAGCCACTTTAGACGACAGTTCTCAGCCGCTGCCAGTTAATCGCTTCTGCCAGCCTCAGCAACAATTCTTATAACAAGCTAGCAGGTAGGGGTGGGTGGGTTTGACTTTTACTGTCCAGAAAGCTAACACTTCGGTAGAAAAAAACTCTTAAGGGAGACCAAATTCTTGACACAGAGTTAGGAGGGATCCAAGAGGAGCATGCCTTTAAAATATGTTTTAAAATGATTGAAAAAAAGGATTTTTCAGGAGAAATTCTTGTGGGGCTGTGCCTTTAAGAAAGGGGGCAGAGCCTCCAAAAGCCCCACCGTAGCTATGGGCCTGCCGGCACGTCCCCCTAACAGCCCATCACCTGTATTGACATAGCTTGGGGAGGGCCCAAGAGAAGGCTGGGCATCCGGCTGGTGCTCTTCCCCACTCTGTCCCAGGCTCCTTGCTAGGGGTAGCATTCACAATATCTCCTTTTTCTCCCCATCCCTCCGGGTAGTGCCGACCCGACCAGACATCAGGTGGGTTATCAGGTCAGCAACGTCCAGCTGCATGCCCCTACCCCTGATTCTTAACAACCTTCTTAGAGCTAGTGGGAGCTCTATGTGTTCAATTTCTAATGCCCGGATACCAGCATCCACAACTGTTTGGTCTCACCCACCCAAGTCTAACAAAGACCCTTAGAAAGGAGGAGGAATTTCCAAAAAAGGGCCTCTGATGGCAGACCCCCCTGTTCCGAAGTTGTATTGACTTGGCAGTTTTGGCTATTTAGGCTGTTTTTACATCTGACTTTCCCGCTGGAATCATTCTAGTTCCAAAAAAACCTGCCCACACCTCTGTGCGGTGTGAAACCGTGCTGCTACTGAAATGTCCACATCTACTAATTGCCCTCCTGTGGTCAAGCTAGTATTCAACCGGCTTTATTCTGCTTTAAACAATTGCTGTTGATTAGTGCACTTAGACCCCCTGGAGTTAAATTTCACACCACTATGAAATCAGCACAGGAAAAGACAGCAGTCAAACTACTTTAGAGGGGAGGTGTAAAATGACCCTATTAGAGGGGAGGGGGAGGAGGAGGGGTGGGGGAGGAGGAGAAGATTGGATTTATACCCCACCCTTGCCCTCGGAGTCTCAGAGCGGCTTACAAACTCTTTTCCCGTCCCCTCCCCACAACAGACACCCCGTGATGGGAGATGTGAAAGTTCCCCTTTGGAGATTGTGGAGAAGCTGGGAAACCTTGCTGTATCGGAGGGCTAACTGATGTGGTTAGTCTAGTTGCCACCGGTTAGCAGAGTGCTTAAATAAAGCTACAAACCCAGCAGCATCACTTCACCAGGTTACTCAGCTTACAAAGCTACACAGAGTCACGATGCAAGTTTAGAGGAGAAATACTTCTCTCTTTATTTGAGAAGTACACTTTGGGTAGGAAAAGAGTAGAAACAGGCAGGGGTCATTTCGAGCAGGAGCTCGGGGGAGCTCAGCTCCGGGAATTGGTACCAGCCCCCCCCCCACGGGGGAATGCCTGCTTGTGTCATGGCTGCAGCAAAATGACCCCGTCCCCTGGAAAGGTCCTTGTTCCTCCGACCAGCCTTCTGAAGGCTTCAGCCACCACTGAAGCTATCCTCCCGGAATAGTGGTATTTCTGAGGCTTGGATTAGTAACTGTCCCCTCTCTGCCAGCTCTTCCTTCCTTCCTTCCTTTCTCTTTCTTTCTTTCTTTCTTTCTTTCTTTCTTTCTTTCTTTCTTTCTTTCTTTCTTTCTTTCTTTCTTTCTTTCTTTCTCTCTCTCTTTCTTTCTCTCTTTCTTCCTTCCTTCCTTTCTCCCCCTCCCTCTTTCTTTCTTTCTTTCTTTCTTTCTTTCTTTCTTTCTTTCTTTCTTTCTTTCTTTCTTTCTCTCTCTCTCTCTCTCTCTCTCTCTCCCCCCTCCCTCCTTCTTTCTTTCTTTCTCTCTATTTCTCTCTCTCTCCCTCCTCCTTTCTTTCTTTCTTTCTTTCTTTTCTTTCTTTCTTTCTTTCTTTCTTTCTCTCTCTCTCTCTCTCTCTCTCTCTCTCTCCCCCTTCCTTCCTTCCTTCCTTCCTTCCTTCCTTTCTCCCCCTCCCCCTTCTTTCTTTCTCTCTCTCTCCCCCTCCCTCCCTCTTTCTTTCTTTCTTTCTTTTCTTTCTCTCTCTCTCTCTCCCCCTCCCTCCTTCTTTCTTTCTTTCCTTTCTCTCTCTCTCTCCCCTTCCCTCCTTTCTTTCTTTCTTTCTTTCTTTCTTTCCTTCTTTCTTTCTTTCTTTCTTGCCTTCTGACATACTTCTAGTGATGTCAGGTGGTTTAGCATATGCAAATTTATGCTAATGAGCTCCTGCTCCTCTTTTTCCAAGAAATGACCCCTGGAAACAGGATAGAGTACTAACTGACGAGCTGAGGGTGGAAGCAGATGGCGAGAGGACCATCTGCCTCATGATGCTAAGAGAGGACCGCATGTCGTCCCTCTTGATGTGTGCAGGGAGGGACCTCGTCTTCACCTGAGAGAAAACCGAAGGAGGGAAATTGTCCCTGAGAACACAGTCTGCATTTCCAAGGGGAAGGTGACATAAAACTAAACACAGGAAGGAAAGGCCAGTGTGCCTATCTAGCTATCTAGTCTCTCTTGCCACGAAGGCTGGCGGCTGAGGCAGCTGGAACTTCCAGCAGTATTGACTCAGGGCAGCAGTGGCCGTTTAGAGGGGAGACGTGAAAGTTCCTCTTTGGCTATTGCAGAGAAGTAGGGAAGCATCGCTGAACAGCTCCAGTGGCCTCTGACTGGTTCTCTTTGTCCTCCATCTCCCAGGGACCGCTTGCGCACCATGACCAACGTCCTGGGTGATGCTCTGGCAGCAGGAATCATAGCCCACATCTGCCAGGAAGATTTTGCTCCAAGGGCACGCAAAGTACGGAAAGGGGGGGGGGGTTACACACGAATGCAGAAGAAAGGTGCGGGTGGGGCGGGCAGCAGGACTCAATCTGCTAATCCGGTTTCCCATGTTTCTCCCTCCCCCACCCCCTGCCCAGCAGGGCTCCGGGAACAGCAAAGACAAGCCGGTCCTGGCTGAGGTGATCCTGACCTATCCCAAAGACCACGTGCTGGAGATCATTGAAGAGGTCTTACTGGAACGGACAGGCATCAACTACAACATCTGCCAGGTGTGATGCCAGGAAAGGCATCGGGACTGGCACGCAGATGCTGTTGCGGGCGACGGAGTCTCCGACCGTCCCACCGCGCCAGAGCCTTGTCACGCACAAAGGCAGGGGAGAGATCTGCTTATTCCAGGGGCCGTGCCAAGTGCCCCAGAAGCCAGGGAGCCCGCCTCCCGCAGGGATCACACTGCAGCTGTCTTGCCAGTGTCTTACAACTCAGCTGTGATGGAAAACCAGGGTCTCTGGCCCGAAGTGGAAGAATGTTCCAAGGATACATTCGATTGGTTTCTCAGCATTTCAGGAATTAGATTGTAATGAGCTCCTTGCGATCAAATAGGGCCAACAGCCACTAATGAGGAATATCTGGAGGTCATGTTTACTTAAATACTGGTGAAGGTCACACCGGGCGGGGGGAGTTGATCGCTCGAGGGCCAGCTTTGTGGGAGGACCACCTTTTCCTGGCCATTTTCCCCCTTTGCTGCGATTTTTTGAAAACCCTTTTATAGCAACGTTTTTGTACTCCCTGAGATTTCGCAGCTCCGCCCGCAGTTCCGAAATCCAGGCTTCCCTTCATTGCGCAGACCAGACCTCCCCTCGGCTGTCCGGCAGCACCAGCCGGCCAGGGTCCTTGCTTGCAGACCCCTAATCTGACAGCCAGGGGGCGTGCCGACACGCTGATTCTCAAGCGCAGGCTGCTGAGGTGTCCCAGTGGCCTGATGCCCCTTTGGGTGTGTGTCCGGTCAAGCCCAGGAGGGCGCAGATGAAGCATTCCAGAGAGCGTGTGGTCCAGGGAAGCAGAAGATGTCAGATGGGGTTGGGAGGAATACAGAGATGCGAGGGAATAAATGCACCAAGAAAGGGATGTTGTAGAGGCACCAATATTTCTGCACAAAGCTGCTTCATTCCAAGCCAGAGCATTTATCCATCTAGCTCAGTGTTGTCAGATCTGACAGGCAGCGGCTCGTGCGGGGGGGGGGGGGGGGGGTTCTTGGCAGAGCGGGGTCTTTCCTAGCCCTTCGAACCGGGGATTGGACCCAGACCTTTCCGCTAGCAAATCAGGCGCTCTGCCACTGAGCCCCGGCACCTTCCCTGCTCCAGAGGCTGAGCGCTTGAAGAGCAACCAACAGTGGGGGGAAAAGAATCTTTGAGACGTGTAGGAAGAGATGGGCTGTGGGGTTGGGGCCAGTTTGTAGTGGTGGTTAAGAGCGCAGGCTGTAATCTGGGAGAACCGGATTTGATTCCCCACTCCTCCACATGCAGCCAGCTGGGTGACCTTGGGTCAGTCACAAGTTCTCTCAGAGCTGTTCTCTCAGGAGCAGTCCTCGAGAGGGCTCTCTCAGCCTCACCTACCTCCCAGGGTGTCTGTTGTGGGGAGGGGAAGGGAAAGGAGACTGTAAACTGCTCTGAGACTCCTTCGGGTAGTGAAGGGCGGGGTATAAATCCAATCTCTTCTCTCTTCTTCAGTGACCCGCCTAGTGGAGACTCACCTGGGTGGGGCACAAGGGGGCAGCCATGGTAGCCTCAGCAACAGGGCAGCTTTGGCATTCTGTCCCAGGGAAGCTCAACAGTCGTGGAGGCAGTAAGCCAGCCTGGATGGGAGAACCATGGCTCTCTGGGCCCAGGTGTTCTCAGGGAGGGTGTGCCGATGTAGAGCAGGGAGCAGAGAAAAGGAGGACAGGACTTAACAGAAGGGCCAGGAGTGAAGCTGGGGCTATAAAAGGGGAGGACATAGGGTTGCCAGCTCTGAGTTGGGGAAATACCTGGAGACTTTTAAGGGTGGAGCCTGAGGAGGGTGGGGTTTGGGGAGGGACTTTAAGGGGGTACAAGGCCATGGAATCCAGCTTCCATTTTCTCCAGGTGAACTGATCTCCGTCACCTGGAGATCTGTTGCAATCCCAGGAGATCTCCCGCCACCACCTGGAGCCCGGCAACCCTAGGAGGAAAGGTGAACAGGAGGCGACTGGCTGGAGGAGCAGAAAGGAAAGCTGAGCCACGGAGATGGAGATGGTCCTCTCAGGGAGGTCTCAGGGCGAAAAGGGCGGGTTGCAGTATTGGGGCTCTTCTCCTCTGTACTGGATGGCAACCCTGAGGCCAGCGAAGACAATCTGTGCGAGGAAGCAGAGTGGGGTGGCCTCTGGTGGGACCCTGGGCAGGATGCTCTCTTGCTTCCAGGGCGGGCGGGCGGGCGGGTGGGTGGGGCAGGACGCTTAGGGAACCCCCTGTTCAAACATTTCTGAAGCACTGGAGTTTGAGGCAGCCTGTGCCAGGGGGAGCCATGGTGCCTACAGAAGGCAGAAGCGTGCGCCTTTCCCCCCACTGCCATATTTGCACAAGTCCCTCCTGGAAGCGGTGGCCAGGCAGTGTGGAGCAGGCCCTTCTGCTCCAAAAGGCCCCCCGCCACGAACCAGACTGGCTTTTCAGACGGCTGTTTTGGGCCACAGGGAGTAAATAGGAAGCCCTGGGAAACCCACAACAGTCTCCTTGTGCAAAAGGAGCACAGGCGAGAGAGCTGTTGACGGAAGGGAGGTGCCCGGGAACCAAACGACTCTGGTTTGGCTTCTTCGACGGAGCTTTTGACCTCGATAGCTGCACGTAAAGGGGAAAAAGGGCGGGGGGGGGGATGAGGATGGTCTGACGGGTGCTTTTTAAAAACAAGAAATAAAAGACTCGGTGTTTTCAAACCGTCATGGAAGAATCAGTTTTCTTTTACAGAAATAACATCCCGTCCCCTTGAACTTGTACTGCCACTTTATTGTACGGCTGGGGCCGGGATATAGGTTTGCTAGCTCCAGGTGGGGAAATTCCTGGGGATTTGGGGAGGGACTTCAGCAGGGTATAAAGCTGTAGAAAACAGCCATCTTCTCCAGGGGGATTGTCACTTGGAGATCAGCTGTAATCCCAGATCTCCAGCCGCCACCTGGAGGTTGGCAATCCTAGGGAAGAGGAAGACTTCCCAAAACAATCCTCAAAGAATGGCCAGCAGAAAGAGGGGCCCTGACCCTAAGCGCGTAAGAAGAGGCGTTCTGAATCTGTCTGCCACTTTGCAGGAGGGGAAAGGCAGGGAAAGGGATGAAAACGAAGAAAAATGGCAGGACTGTAACGCCTTTCGGTATGTAGACGGTACGGCTCCTATCCTGCCCCAGAAGGGATGTTAGAAAGCTGGGGAAAGGTGCAGAAATGAGCAAGCACAACGATAAAAGGGCGGGAGCACCTTCCCTTTGAAGAGCGGAGGCGTTGGCGTACTTTTCAGGTTACAGAAAAGACTGTCAACTGATGAGAGGTTTATACAATCATGCCTTTTGAATATGTATCAATATCTATATATCTAATAGCGAAGGCGCCCCCTGCGTGCGGATACCTAAATCCGTGCAGGGGGACACCTGGGGGGCAGGGAGGTTGTTCTGCAGACGTGGGGCAGTCCCCACATCTGCAGAAAAATCCAAAAAGTTTAAAAATTTCTTGGGGGGATATTTAAATTCCCCCAAAAGTAAGAGTGTCCACTGCGCATGCGCAGGGAACGCTCTTGCCATTGTGGGGGAGGCTCAGTGGGTCCGGCGACTGTGAGCTGCTCAGGGCTCACTGTCGCCGATGGGGGGGTGGCTGGAGGAGCGGCGGGACTCGCCGCCGCCACTTGCCCTGGGGAGGGGGGTGGAGGAGCAGCGGGGCTTGCCGCCGCTTGACTCATGGGGGGGGTTTGGAGGAGCGGTGGGGTTTGCTGCCACCGCTGCTTGACTCGGGGGGGGGGGTTGGAGGAGCAGCAGGGCTCGCCGCCGCTGCCACTTGCCTAGGCGAGGGGGGTGGAGGAGAGCGGGGCTCGCTGCCGCCGCTTGACTCGGGGGGGTTGGAGGAGCAGCGGGGCTTTCTGCCACTGCCGCTTGCCTCTGGGAAGGGGGGTGGAAGAGAGCGAGGCTCACTGCCACTTGCCCCAGGGAGGGGGGCCCAGGAGGACTAGGGTACTCCCCCCGCGAGTATCGCGGGTGCCCCATCTTGTATAAATATATTACAGGATGTCAGAAGGTGGAGGAATTGGAGAGAGAGAACTTATTCTCCCCCTCCCATAATCCTAGACCTCAGTAAAATCGAAGTGTACTAGATTCAGGACAATCAAAAGAACTGTTTAATACTAGAAAGTATTGGAGTTGGGAGGCGAGTGGTAGTGATTTCATAGCAAACCTCTTTATTGAGGGTCAGATGGAACATGAGAAACCCCGGGCTCAGAGCCCTCTTTTATGCCAGCCGGAGACAATGCCCCGACCTCGCCCACAAGTCCTGATAGGACCTTAAGTCCGTGGTTGCAGTTCATAGGTCCCCCAGCGGGAGACCTAGGCTCGTAATTGGTGGTCGTTCAGGATCCGACTGGCTATTGTTCTACCTGGCCGAAGCTCAGGTAGATTCTGACCATGTGCGCTGACCATGTGGCGGTCGCCACTACGAGAGACCAGGTGTCCGTGGTCTTAGTACACAACAAAGACCATGTCCCTAATCTGTGAAACCCCCTGCCCCAGAATGTGGAGATGGCCATGAAGTCGAGATGGCTTTAAAAGGGGATGGGAGAAACACGCCGCAGGAGAGGTCTTAGCAGTGGCTGATCACTCCGATGACTAAATGGAGCCTCTGTGTTGAGAGGGAGTCTACCCCTGAAAGCTAGTTGTTGGTGGGCAACTACGGGAGGGGAGGCTTTGAACGTCTGTGCCCGTTTGTAGGCCTTCTGGCTGGCCTATATAAGGTCCGTTGTGTGGGGTTGCCAACCTCCAGGTGGACCCTGGAGACCTCCTGGAATGGCAGCTGATCTCCAGATTGAAGTGATCAGTTCCCCTGGAGAAAACAGCTACTCTGGCGGGTAGACTGTATGGCACTATCCCCTCCCCCCTGAATTACCTCCCCAAACCAAACCCTCCAAAGGCTCCACCCCCCAAATCTCCTGGAATTTCCCAGCTCAGTTGGCAACTCTGCTACCAAAGTCCGATTCTGTAGGACTCCTCTAAACAGTTATGTGGTGATACATTTGAAGGTAAACAAATTCTGGCCCATGTGAACAATAAATGTTTTTGTCTTTAAATTGGTGAAATTACTGGAAGTTAGGCTATTTCTAGGTCACCGAGTGATCTGTTTAGTTTGGCCATATATAGCCAATGCAACATTTTTATACTACAAATCCTGTTTGCAGCCAGGACATAATGTCTGAAATTGACTCATTTGCTGGAGACGTATTATAGGAACGTTTGGCGGTTCGCCCTCTGGTGGATACTGTTTTTATGGCAATCACAAAAAGATTCAGGTGGGTAGACATGTTGGTCTTAACGAGCAGAACAGAATTTGAGTCCAGCGGTACCTTTAAGAACAAGAAAGTTTTATTCGGGGTATAAGTTTTCGTGCGCATGCACACTTCTTCAGATTCACTGAAACAGAAGTCACCAACCATTACGTACAAGTAGAGGGTGGGGAAGGTGTCGCCAAAGGGCTAGAACCCGAGATGGTGAAGTTGATGTATGATATTTATTTATTTATTTATTTATTTATACATTTGATTTATTGATCGCTGCTTCCCACACGCAGGCGGGCTCGCAGCGATTTACAATTTGTTTTGAAGACAAGGGACTAACAATTCAATTCAGTGGGGGAAGGGAAGACAACACATATAACTGAGTCTTTCTGTTGGCTTTTTTTGACGAGTCATGTTCCGGGCTCAGTGTTCGTTCCGTTCCTTCTCAGCTCCACACCGCCACCGCCTGGCAGGCTGCTTCATTGCAGGAGATCGGGATGAATTCCTGTGCGAGATCTTCCAACTTAATTAGCCAGCGCTGACGTATGATGTATGATGTCGCATACACCCAGACAACACAGTCACTGGAACGAACAATGTCAACTACACCCTCTCAGGTTTATTCACCTGCTCATCTTCTAACATTGTATATGCCATTAAGTGCCTACAGTGCCCTTCCGTTCCCTACGGATCAAACCCTACGCCAAAGGATAAACGGGCACCAATCTGACATCAAGAAACACGAAACTGAGAAACCTGTAGGAGAACACTTCAACCTTCCAGGACATTCAATAGGGGGCCTGAAAACTGTTTCATTGCAAAGGAACGTCAGAAACTGGCTAGAATAGGAGATTGCTTGGGTTACAAATTTTTACAACACTCAGGACAATGGAGAGATATTGGTTATCTTATCTCGCAACGTATGTTAATGTCATTCAGTTCTTGCATCTGTTGTAAACTCCTTTATTACGCTGTATGCTAATTTACTGCTGTTCACAGGATTTGCCAATCGCCTTCATCCGGTCTTAGCTATATTTACCACTCAGTTACTTAGCACATTGACTCTAATTGACCCTTCCTGCCAACACCCTCCCCACCCTCTACCTATACGTAATGGTTGGTGACTTCTGTTTCCATGTATCTGAAGAAGTGTGCATGCACACAAAAGCTTATACCCCACATAAAACTTTGTTGATCTTACAGGCGCCACTGGACTCTGAAAGAAAGATGTTGCACACCTTGGGAATGACTGAATATAATCCGATTTTAAACCTACAGCAGTACTATGTGGCAACACCAGACATTATGACATTTATTTTGGGATTAGCAGTTGGAGGGTTGAGAGTGAAGCTTGCCAATAAGACCAAGAGGGAACTTACAGTTAGACAGACACTTGCTCTGAAGAGGTTGTGTTTTGCTTCAGACTTACGGCAACCTGTGAACTGACGTCCTCCAAAATGGCCTGTCATTAACAGCCTTGCTTAGGTCTTGCAGACTGAGGGCCATGGCCTCCTTGACTGAGTCAATCCAACTCATGGAAGAGGTTAGAATGATTAATTTAGATGTGCAGGAAAAACAATCACATCTGAGAACAGAGGAGTTTAAAGCAGAAGAAAAGCCCAACGTTTTTTTAAAAATCCCAGTAAAGATTTTCGAATTATGGTGCTGGAGAAGACTCTTGAGAGTTCCTTGGGCTGCAAGGAGATCAAATCAGTCGATCCTAATGGAAATCAACCCTGACTGTTCCCTGGAAGGCCCAGGGGTCCGTTGGAGCGGGAGCGCACAGGAGCGCAGCTCCGAGAGTGAGGAGCCAGGGGGCGGGCACATGACCAAGCCCCGCCCCCTCCCTGGCTTCCCCGAGCAGTGCAGAGGCGCAGCGCCCCAGGGAAAGCCCTGCTAGGGTCTTTATTGATTTTAATGTTTTGTTTTAATATTGATAATTTTATCATTGTTCCTTTTATGACTGTGTACTGCTTTTCCAGAGACTTGCTCAAGGTGGCAGATAAATGTTCTAAGTATACCATTTTTTATCTGGGCACATGGCACATAAGTACTGGAGACATTCCACCAACCCTTCAGCAACTTCCACCCCATCAGTTTGGTGCAGTGGTCAGGAGTTGGACTCTAATCTGGGAGAACCGGGTTTGATTCCCCACTCCTCCACATGCAGCTGCTGGTGTGACCTTGGGCCAGTCACAAGTTCTCTCAGAGCTGTCCTCTCATGAGCAGTTCTCAAAAGACCTCTCTCAGCCCCACCTACCTCACAGGGTGTCTTGTTGTGGGGAAGGGAAGGGAAAGGGATGGGTGGTGCACATGTCCTGGGTATCTCAAGTCTACTTGAAACCTGGTGGTTTCAAGGGAGCAGGAAGAGAATGAGGGTGTGTTCTTTACACTTATTTCTATTGCACAAAGTATTGGATGGGGACGGGAATGGAGGAAGAGCAGGTCAGTTTCACTCAGCTGTGGAGTGGAGCCTGAGGGGTGGGTGTTGCCTTCTGACACACTTCCGGTATGTTAGGGGGTGTGGCATATGCAAATGAGTTATGCTAATGAGCTCCTGCACCTCTTTTTCTACGAAATGACCCCTGGGAAGGCCAGATCCTGAAGCTGAAGCTCAAATACTCTGGCCACCAAATGAGAAGGGAGCACTCCCTGGAGAAGACCCTGATGCTGGGAAAGATTGAAGGTCAAAGAAGAAGGGGACGGCAAAGGATGAGATGGTCAGACAGTGTCATCGATGCAGCGAACATGAAACTGAGCAAACTCCAGAGGATGGTGGAAGACAGGAGGGTCTGGCGTGATGTGGACCATGGGGTCACGAACAGTCGGACTCAACTGTGTGACTGAACAACAACAAAGACAAATGAGTTTTCTGGCGTTTTGTATTACAGCATCCAAAGATTTAGCTCCATCAGTTCATTAAAACATTTATATGCTGCCTCCTCCCCTGTGACAGCTTAAAACAAGTAGAACTCAAAATATATTTTAAAAAGAATACCTCAGAAAACTCAAAGACAGTTTATAAGCTGTGGTTCATTTTGAGCTGTAAAGGTCACGTTTGTTTTCTGAAGGCGAAGAAAAATCTCAGTCAGTCCCAAGCTCTTGACTTCAGCTTCTAAGTAACTCGAGGAAGCCAATTTTGCCAGGCGGCTTCTTTGGCAAGACTGCCTTGATCTCGGTACATCCATTTCACACAGGGTCAGATTAAGGCCAACCGATCCCCCAGATGTCGCCCCAAAATGGTGCCCCTCGACCCTTCCGTTGCTTAACTGACAAGACATTAAGACTCAATAAGTACTGAAAGTGAAATGAGAGATTAAAATATCCCAGGCCAGACAGACACCACAACTATATTAAATATACGCTTTAAAAATATATATATTTATTTAACATCAAATAGCCGTAAGCAATGCAAGCAAATGATTATAACTAGGGCAACAGGAAAGAATGCAAAGTTTCAACACTTTTTAATGCATTTTTAAATCAAACTCATAAGGGAAAAAACACAAATACGAAAATTTATTAAAAACCATTTTCAATCACCCTCCCAAAGACTACAAGGCCAAATATGATCTGCTTTATCTCTACTGAAAGCATGTGATCTCGAGAGCATATTTTTCAAATTTGAAAATCCTCATTCTACACAAATTAATGCTGGTGGACATTTTTTAAATGTATATATATATATTAATGGAGAAATATTATTTGTATGAAAGAAAACGTCTTTTATTCCCTTGCTTTCTAACCTTATAACTTTATTTGTACTTTTAAAAGTTTGCAAAGTCTTGGATTAAGTCCTCAAAACAAATCTGGCGTGACAAAACTGCTTCTCTGCTTAGCAGAGACAAGGCATCCAGCCTGTCTCGCCACATAGTTGTTCTCATGGGAATGTTTAATAAGTTTGAGGAACTGAGAAAATGAACATTCAGCTCTGCAATTTGTGCCCATTAATGTTAGAAATATATGCAAGGCAATGTCAAGATTTGGAAAAGCACGCTCGATTTTCTCTTCTAAAATTATTTTATAAAGTTCAATCAATCAACCTTTATTGGCAGAACATACAAAACATACGATTTTATAAAGTTCAGCATGACTGAATCTGGTCTTCACAGTTTTTGTTGCACTGAACTTCTGGCGCACGTATGAGTGAAACTGCTGAAGCTCAGCAGAGAAATTAGCGTCCGAGTCCTCTGGGCAAGCATCGTTTAGCTTTTGAGAACAATGAGAGTACCTTTCGGTTTCAGTAGTAGATGAAGTGACATTATTTGGCACATCCCTTAGAAAAGAAAACCTGTCTGCCATTTCTTTGTACATCTCTTCTTCTTGTCTGGGTTTCTCATTTGTCAAGAACTCCGTGATACGAAATTTATCTCTGGCATACAGATCTACTTCTGGTGCGTCTCCGTCATTGGGTACCCTCTTTCTGATATGTTTGCGAGTTTGAGCTGTGTCGTGATCCACATTTGGTAGTATTTGCATTGTGAGTGCTTCAGAGCTGTCAAAATCACCCCTTAAAGTGTGTCACTGGTCAGCTAATGACCAGATCTGCCTGTGTTTTTAAGTTCACATTCTCATTTTGCACAACTTGACTGGCTTTATGAATCTCTTGCAAAATCTCATCCCACATGATCAACATAAAAACAGATTCTGGCTCTTGCATCTTGTTTGCAGTGTCGTCTGCCTCTCTTCTAGTCTCTCCCTTTTGTGACTGGCTTCACCTAGACTTTCTAAAGCTTCCCAAAATCTTACAGAAAAGCTTCAGAATTGCTGCTGTTGCCATAGCATGTGCCTCCCATCTGCATCAGAGAGGGACTTTCTTTAACGCACTTTCATTTCCAGGACAAACGTTAAGAATTTCCCACCGGCTGGTTGAGACTGAAAAGATAAAATGTATAGAGAAAATGCACTGCAGAGAAAAAAATAATTGCCACTTGACCGGAGTGAACAGCACTTCGGCCCGCCGGATTTAGTGAATGGGCTGTGCACGGCACATCTACGGCAAACTTATTTTCTTCTAAAATCTTTTGCTGCATCCCCTTATTAACGCCCAGACTGTCGCGTTCACGGTTACGCCTGACGCGGTTGCTCTACCCAGGATTTCCGGGATACACAAAGACAACGACAACAAGTTTGTGGTGGCAACTACAAGCGTGGATGGTTTCAAGAGGGAATTAGATAAACGTATGGAGCAGAGGTCCGTCAGTGGCTGTCTACAAAACTAGTCCAGAGTCAGATAGCCAAAGGTCCAGTCCAAGGGTTAGGGTACAAGGGTCCAGGGGTCCAGGGCTCGGAAACAGGGGATGACACAATGAAGCCTAAGAAGTCATCTCTGCAAGAAAGAACTGCACTTCAAAAAACATCAAACAGCAAAGAGTGAGCTTTGGATTTTAACATCATTTCAGAAAACAAAACAAAATACAGTAAGAGGCTACTCAAATATTGTATTTGAAAATCAGGTTGTACACCTAATCTCAAAACCGCTTGCAATGTTTTATCTCTCCCAGATTGCACTAGTCTCCCCCCCCCCAAACCCCCCCCCCCTGAACTCCAGTTTTTAATAGCCCAATATCAGAAATGGCCAGGGAATGTTTTCAAAGCTTTCAGATTTTAAGAACGTAAGAAGAGCCCTGCTGGATCAGATCAATAGTCCATCTAGCTCAGCATCCTGTCTCACAAAGCAGCCAACCAGTTCCTCTGGAGGTCCAATATCAGGGCCCAGAGGCCGAGGTCCTCCCGCCCCGATGTCGCCTCCTGGCTCTGGGATTTGGAGATTTAGTGCCTCTGAATGTAGAGGTTCCCCTCAGTTACCATGGCTCTTTGCCACCTCTTTCGACCCCATGCATAATTTTACAAATCACTATCATGTCATCAGTTGTCTCTTTTCTAAACTGAAAAGTCCCAGACTCATCAGCTTTTCCTCATAGGGAAGGGGCTCCAACCCCCAATTATCTTGGTTTCCCTCTTCTGGACTATTTTCCGATTCTGCAATGTCCTTTTTGAGACATGGTGACCAGAACTGCACACAGTATTCCAAAAGAGACCACTGCATAGATCTATACAGGGGCATTATAATAATTGGCCATTTTATGTTCAATCCCTTTCCTAATAATCCTTAACATGGAGTTTGCCTTTTTCTCCACTGCAGCACACTGGGCTGACACTTTCATTGAGCTATCTACTAAGAAGAAAAAGAAGAGTTGGTCTTATACCCCGCCCTTCACTACCCAAAGGAGTCTCAGAGCAGCTTACAATCACCTTCCCTTCCCCTCCCCACAGCAGACACTGTATCTGAAGAAGTGAGCAATGACTCACGTAAACTCCTACCCTCCCCCCATATTTCGTGAGTCTTTAAGGTGCAACTGGAATCTTGCTCTTTTCTACTGCTACACACAGACTAGCACGGCTACCCATCTTGATCTACCTGTGAGGCAGGTGGGGCTCCGAGAGCTCCGAGAGAACTTGTAACTGACCCAAGGTCACCCAGCAGGCTGCATGTGGCGGAGGAGTGGGGAATCAAACCCAGTTTTCCTAGACTGAGTGTCCTGCCACTCTTAGCCACTACCCCAACCTGGCTCTCTGAATCCCAAGATCCCCCCCTTTTAAATTTACAATTTGCTACAAAAATCACATAACTTGTTACTACAAAATGCAGCAATTACAGCATGAAATAATTACATTAGAGAGTGGTCAGGGCCAAGATCCCAAGACCCTTTCAACTCTCAGTCTCAGCAAGCTCTGCCTCCATTACCCTACACTGGAAATTGGGATTATTTTTGTCCCAATGTGCATCACCTTACACTTACCAACAGGGATACTGGATTTTTATCTCATTACATATGCTAACTCATTCAGTCCTCACATATGTATTTTCAACAAGGACTACAAATCCTCTATATTTTAGCGTATTTCTTTTTCAGAACAGTGTTATTAGAATACTGAATGGATGTCTGCTGACAACATTACATCCAGCTCAAAATATACTGTCGTGGGGTCCGCACGCCCTCTGCTTCCCACAATCAGAAGAAAGACCTCTAGACATTTATCTGCTGTTGTGACATATCTATTGCTTTACAGCTGTTGACCTTATAACCTTAACTTGTTATTTAGTTTTTAACGTTGCACAACTTAAACATCACCACGTTACATGTTAATATGCTCTTAAATTCCTGTCTATAAGTTTAGAACCTCATCTACCATTAGGGTTGTCAGCCTCCAGGTGGAGCCTGAGGATCTCCCGCTTTTACAACTGATCTCCAGCTGACAGAGATCAGCTCCCCTGGAGAAAATGGCTGCTCTGGAGAACATAAGAACATAAGAGAAGCCAATGTTGGATCAGGCCAGTGGCCCATCCAGTCCAACACTCTGTCACACAGTGGCCAAAAACACCAGGTGCCCTCAGAAGGTCCAGCAATGGGGGCAGGAAGCCCTCCTACTGTTGCCCCCCAAAACACCAAGGCATTGGACCATGCTGAGGCCCCTCCCCTCCCCAAACCCCGCCCTCTCCTGGCTCCACCCCCAAAGTCCCCAGGTATTTTCCAACCCGGACTTGGCAACCCTATCTACCATTCTGATGTATTTGAAAAAGTGTGTCTTGCACACGAAAGCTCATACCTTGAATAAACCTTTGTTGGTCTTAAAGGTGCCCCTGGACTCTAAATTTGTTCTGCACACTGAAATTCATCTTTGTCTTCCACTAAGCCACTTTATTGAGATCCTCTTGACGCTTGTTCCATTAGAGCTCTGTGAAAACGTTCCCTGTTGGTTTCTGACGTTTGGCTAGGAAAGGCAGGACGCCCCCCTCTTTGCCTCTCTCCCGAGCCCACCTCCCCTGCTGATGCCTCCGGAGCATCCTTGGCAATGCTCCCTCTAAACTGTGGAGGCTTCTGAGCAAAAAAAAAATCTACCTTGCGTGCGACTGGCATTAAAGTTGCGAGCGAGCGATTTGGCCACTGCATAAATCCGTTTGCTCTGGAGCCCATCCTTCCCGGGCTAAGGCAAAACTGTGTGAACTGGAGGCTAAAAACTGTGAGCTAGGTCGTCACACTAACTCAGCTTCGAGGGAACACTGGTGCTTGGACGGCGGGGAAGCCAGAGCGCATCAACGCAGCCTGCTCGGCAGCGCCCTCTAGGGACGGATAGCGACAGAGCGAGCGAGAGCCCGGCAGCCACTCCGGAAAGAAAGTGCCTGTGCACACGTGTCCGTCGGCCCAATGGATCCGGCTGGGAGCCGCGGCTGCTCCAGCCTCGGGGGTGCCGGGGGCGATTGGTTCCCCACCCCCCTGTCTGCCACCGCCTCTGGTGGCAGCCTCGGGACCAGAGTGGCATCGACCGGTGCCCTCCGCGCCCCCAACCCCGGCGGTGCTCTCCCTGCAACACCGCCCTTCTGGAGGCGGCAGGAATTCGTAAAAGGCAGGGCTGCGCCAGCGGCGGCGGAGTTGCAGTAGCAGCGGAGAGGCTCCCACCGTCCAGAACGGCGAGGTGAGAGATGGCGGGGAAGGGGGCGGTGGAGGTGGGGAGAGCAGTCAGCTGGCAGACGGAGCGGGGGCGAGGAAGAGGCTGAAGTTGGGACCCTCCTCCCCTCCTCCCCATCTCTGTTGCTTCCAGGCTCCCTGCCACCTAAGCAGACAGGACATGCGCAAGAAATTTAGGTTGCTTCCAATCCCAGGGGAAGGGGGAGTGCTCTGCCCCTGGCTTCTCAGGCTATATGGTGAGACAGGCAAGGCTCCCTGACCTGGCTCTCTGGGGTCTCTTCTAGGCCGAGGAGGATTTCCTTTCCTACCAGCACTCCTTCCAGTTTCCCTCCCTGGCTTCCACCAAGCGCTGGTGCAAGAGCCCTGCCTCTGTTCCAGGGCCCGAGGAGGTGGGAGTGCCGTTCCTGGACTGGAGTTGCTGGGTTTGAATTTCCATCCCTGTCAGTAAATTTCATTGGGGCAAAGGGAACCTTGGGGGTGGTGGAAGGATGCTGGCTTGCCTTGTTGTTTCAAGGGGAAATGATCAAGAAACACCGGATAAACTGGTATGACAGGACCACGTGCACTCTCCAGGGAGCTTTCCCAAGAGCTGGAGTTTCTGAATCCCGTGTTTCGGAGCGGCACACGCTTATTGACACTTTCTGGGTGTTCTGAAGTTTCTGTGCAACATGCCTTTTTGGAAAGGATTGCACAGGAGAGGCCATCGTTTTGGTTCTTGTTAGATGTTTGGATTTATCAAAAAGGGGGGGGAATCCTTGTTAAAGAAACAAATTCTCAGCAGTTGTATATGGTAGATGATGCCGTCCTTAAGTTTGTTACAGCCTCTGACTGCAATAGCTTCTCTTTTTTTCAACAGAGTATGATAGGCTGGAATGAATCCTGCAGCTCGAATCAGATACCAATGTCTTACTTCACTTGTCTGCTGTACGTATTGGAAGAATGGACTGGTGTGCAGCACTTGGAAGATTATCTGAACTATGTCGTATACCTTTTGTGGCTGTTTGCGCCTCTTGTTGTATCTTTTATACTTCCTGGACTTATCCTCCTCCTCCTCTACATTAGTATTATCATCCTTCATATTTATAAGAGGCGGACTGACTTAAAAGAGGCTTATTCCAATGATTTCTGGGATGGCGCAAGGCAAGTGTTGGCAACTCTATGGTATGGGCATGCCAGGATATGGAATGGTAAGTCCTCTCTACGACTCTTCTTTTCTATGTGTGTGGGTTATGTAGCTGTTCTGGTTAAAGTGTGTTCAGGTTTATAAACTTCTTGCATGTCAAATGTACACTTATTTCCTGAACTCTACCCACTCCATTTTCTCCAGCTGTACTGTCTTTTGCTATTTTGTGGAGCACAGCGTTTGGGTTTTTTGTTTCCATTTTTAATCATCTATATACACATTACAAAAACAAACATCCGAACTCACATAGGACTTTATATAGACTTGGGGGAGATGCTACATGTCTGCTGTACATACCCTGAATGTTGTCTGTCTGTGCTGTCCTTTGTCATGTTGTTAATATTCACCTCCACAAAACGCTTTCATGATCAAACGTGAAGCTTGTTTGGAGAGAGGCAATTCAACGAATGGAAAAAAAGGGCCTGTTGATGCAGTCCTTACCAGAGTCACACCCTTCTAAGCCATGCTGACTGCAATGGGCTTAGAAGGATATAGCTCTACTTAGGATTGCACAGTGCCTGCAAGTGGTGTTTATGCTGTATGTTGTGTGTATTGCATTTGTCCCAGATTCTGCCATTTGGGGGTAGTTCCTGTCAGTCAACTTGCAAACAACCCCGTCCCCTTCACTTTGATGCTTTCCAGTGGCTCTACAGATTCCAGGCGTCATTCGGAAGGAATGTGTCCCGATAGTCATTCTCTGCCATTCCTTTTAGCATTGCCCTTTCCCAGTCCAGAATGTGGCTTTGTCTCTCTGGGAACTGCGTGTGTGGTTGATACAACCAGACGCCATTAGGGTCTATGTTAAAGGAGACCTTTCCAAATTGTTTGTTCCTAACTAGCTGCCCCATATGTTTCTCTAACTTGTGGGGTCTGTAATGTCGTGGGGGGGGGGGGAAGGGGGGAATCGGCATTCCTGAAAGTTTTCACTCTGGTTCTGCTTCATCTGCTACCAAGTTATGTGTGGATTGGGGGGGGTAGGTGAACAAAGTGCTTTGGTCTTTTTTTCCTGTGGGTAAATTATATCCCTGTTTTGGTACCTTAGATGAGAGAGGTTCCCATTTAAGAGGGTTCCTTGTGAATTTTCTCAGTCCTTCTGAGACTGGCAAGGCATCCGGCTCTTTGGAGATTGTGCTGCCTTCTTTGGAGAGCTTCTCGCTAGAGGCGCATGCACTGCACAGTGTTGGGTATGCATCAGTGGTTTCCTTCCTTATTCCCAGCTGCCAGCAATCCAGTTCCTGTGAAGTTTCCAGGGAAACAGTAGCTTCACATAATCAACTCTGTCTACTTTACTTCCACTTCAGACTGTCCCTTTTCCAGTCTGGTAGGTTACGTTTCTCTTCCTTTACTTTCTTGTAACATACCGATGTTAAGGGCTAACTTGCACCTTACAAAGTCCTCGTGACCCTAGCTGTTCCCACTGCCAGTCCTGTCGACAGGGCAGCTCTGGGAGTTCTCTGTTTGGAACTACATTCTCAAGCGCCCAGAGGGGGAGGTTTCAATTGGGAAGACAGTGTGTGAGGAAAAGGGGCTTAAACCTGAAACTGCCCGGAGGAGCTACTGTTTGCCCCATCGGGAAATCCCGTGTGTAGGCATCCACGCATGTGTGTTTCCCTAATGGGGCAGAGCGTTACTACCTGGGGCAAGCAAACAAAGTGGGAGGGGAAAACTTAACCCTCCGAGTGTCGCTTTCCCAACCAAAATTGGGCCCGCATGTGTCTTGAGGTTGTGTTCCAAGCACGGACCTCTGAGCAGACGCCTGATCCACAGGCCCCGAAGGGTATGCAGAGACTTTATAACATGTGAATGGGCCCTGATGTGTCTTTGAATCTGACAAGCCTTTGATCTCGTCTGTGTGGTTGTTTATTTTTATTTCTTTCAGTGGTATACCGTTTTCCGATTGATATCGTGGTTGTGGTTTTGGGATTATAGAAACTATGCAACATGTTCTGTTTGAGTGTCCGCGGTATAAGGAGGCTAGAAAGAAGTGGGTCAAGCTGCTTGGGTCCCAGCGAAACGAGCTTCCCATAGATATTTTAGTAACTACATTTTTAGTGGATTTTGGGCCACCAATTTTCTTTTTTAAGCTAAATTCCTCGTTCAGGCCATGAGAATTCAGGCACCCTATGAAAGACATCTTCTCTAATATGGTATAGCCTGTCCTCTGTGGCTTGAGTTCTTCCTTTCTTCTTTTTATTCCTAGCTGGGACTGATTGATGCTACTTAAGACCTGTAAGTCAGAGTAGTAGAGAAAGAAAGAAAGAAAGACAGACAGACCAGGAAGATTCTTTTCTGAGCATCCACTTGGTGTAAGGCTGGCTGGTTCTTCTAGTGCAAATAAGTAACTTGGATGTTTGTGGTCAAATGTTATAAAGATCCTGGCAAAGTCTGGAATGAAACCATATGTGATAGACTGCCTTTCTTCTCCGTATCTCAGTCGTTTGCAGGCTCTTTGTAGGGGGCAAAATGTAGCAGGACAGTCATGCCTTGCATGAGTAATCTTGGTGAGGAGTAAGGGCAATTTGTTTTGCTTCTGAAATTATATATTATGGCAATGAAATCAAATGTGTCTGAGTCACATCTGCTCATGTTAACGTAGAAACCAGCAGTTCGCACTCCTCTGCAATCTTGCTCAGGAATATTTATTTGTTAGATTTCTTTTCTTTCTTTTTTTAAAATCTCATCAGTGCTCCCAGGAGCTTAGGCCAGTGTACATGGCCTGCTCTCCATTTTATCCTTACAACAACCTTGTGAGGTGGGTCAGGTCGAATGAGAGAGTGACTGTTCCAAAGCCACACAGTGAGCTTTATGGCACAGCGAGGATTTGAACTCAAGTCTTCTCCGTTGTTGTCCAGTACTCTGACCAGGACTGCACAGGCTCCCGATCCGTGCAGTCCTAAAATGAATTACACCCTTCTAAGCTATAGATTTAGAATGTTGTAGATCTGTTTAGAACTGCACGGTCTGTGCCCTGTTTCAGATGGATAGAGGCTAAACTCTGGGTTTCTGTCTGCGGTTCTGTCTCTTAGGGATGCCAGCCTCCAGGCGGGAACTGGGGATCCCCTGGAGTTACAGCTCATCTCCAGGCCACAGAGATCGGTTCCCCCGGAGAAAGTGGATGCTTTGGAGGGTGGGTTCTAGGGCATTGTGCCCCACTGAAGCCCCTGTCCTCCCCGGTCTCCATCCCCAAATCTCAAGGAGTTTCCCAACCTGGAATTGGCAATGCTACCCTCTATCCCCTACTGGTGGGCAGGGGGGTGATCTGGCAACCCTAGTTTCATGGAAATATGTGTAGTTAACAGATTATTTGGATCTTTCAGCCAGTATTTCTCTGTTGGATAGTAGCCGTATGTTTTTTTGGTGGGGGAACTTTGCCTTTCCATCTGGTCTCCCCTGTGTAACGGTTTCCTCCTCGATCAATGCGGGACTATAATATAAAGAGGTAAAATAATCAAAGTTACTCCAAGGGGTAGTAAGATGCAAACGTTAGGATGCCTGCAGGTGATTTTGGAATTCTCCGCTGAGAATTCCTGGCCCCAGAGAAGATATCCGGCTGTCCTCGACCAGAGCCAGGGCTTTCTCAACCCTGGCTGTGCCCTGGTGGAGCTCTCTGCCAAATAACATCCAGGCCCCGCGGGATCTTATGCAGTTCCGCAGGGCCTGGAAGGCAGAGGTGTTCCGCCAAGCTTTTGGTTGAGGGCAGTGATGGTTTTCCATCCTGGCTGGCATCCTCCCCCCTTTCTCACCATCTCCCCCATTTCAGCCTCCTCTTTACCCTGCCTACGAGGTGGTAACACAGTCCGGAACGGGTTTGAATGCGGATTAGGAATGCCATCTGAGCTTATTTTAAGAATGTAAGAAATGTTATCTATTAATTTTAACTTTTCTCGTTTGATGGGTTAAACTTTCGTTGTACATCACCCAGAGCCCTGTTTTATATGGCATTCACACATTGTCAGCTATTGTGCTATTGTGGCATTACCGCAGTTGTTTACAACTGGATTGTCCCTTGTGAACACATCAGTCCAGGCGTGAATGATTGCTGCAGTGCGGTCTCCGGCAAAGTCTTGTTGAAGCTGAAGACAAGAAAGAGAATCCCTCCCATGATGGGAAGGTTAGGCCTATTTTGCTTCTACACGGCAAGAATTCTCCATGTGGCTTTCCTTCCAGAGTCCTGTCTGTTTCTGCACAGGAGTTTTCTGTGCACTTTTTCTCCTGAAAAAACCAACTTTAGAGCCGGCCGAATTGGCGAACTATCGGCCGGTCCCTAATTTGCCTTATTTGGGCAAATTAATAGAGAGGGTGGTGGCGATACGGTTGCAGGGTTTCCTGGATGACGCTTCAGTGTTAGATCCCTTCCAGTCAGGCTTTCGCCCGGGGTTCGGGACCGAGACAGCTCTGGTTGCCCTTACTGACGACCTCCGGAGACATCTGGATCGAGGTGGCGTGGCGGTGTTGCTGTTGCTCGACCTGTCGGCTGCGTTCGACACGGTTGATCGTCAGCTGCTGACCCGCCGCCTCGACGACGTGGGGATTCAGGGACTCGCTTTACAGTGGCTTGTCTCTTTCCTCCAAGGTCGGGGACGAAGGGTGGTGCTAGGGGATGAGCAGTCCTGGAGACTCTCGCTTGAGTGCAGTGTGCCTCAGGGGGCTGTCCTGTCCCCGATGCTCTTCAACATCTATATGCGCCCCCTTGCCCAGATTGTCCGGAGGGCGGGGCTGGGTTGTCACCAGTACGCTGATGACACCCGGCTCTATCTGATGTTGGGCGGCCGGTCTGGCTCGGGACCGGACGATTTGGACCGGGCACTGCATGCTGTGGCTGGTTGGCTCAGGCTGAAGCTGAACCTGGTGAAGATGGAGGTCCTGTGCCTGGGTCGGGGTGGGCCATGGTCAGGGCTCCTCTCCCAACCTTCGACGGGGCGCCATTGGTGCCTGCGCCGGTGGTTAGGAGTTTGGGAGTGCTCCTGGATCCCTCCTTGTCAATGGAGGCCCAGGCAGCAGCCACTGCTAAATCGGCATTTTACCATCTGAGGCTAGTGCGGCAGTTGGTTCCCTTCCTGGACTGTGCGGACCTGGCCATAGTGATCCACGCAACGGTCACCTCGAGGCTAGACTATTGTAACGCTCTCTACTTGGGGCTGCCCTTGTTGCAAATCCGGAGGCTTCAGCTGGTGCAGAATGCTGCAGCGAGGTTGCTGATGTGTCTTCCTCGACGGGAGCACATACGACCGGCGCTGGAGGCACTGTACTGGCTACCAGTGGCGTACTGAATTCGCTTCAAGGTGCTGGTGCTTGCCTTTAAAGCCCTAAATGACCTGGGTCCGACCTACCTAAGGGACCACCTTTCCCCGTAGATACCCCAGAGAGCACTTCGGTCTGGGGCCCAACATCGCCTGGCCGTACCTGGCCCGAGAGAAGCCAGGCTCGCCGCCACTAGGGAGAGGGCTTTTTCGGTGGCGGCCCCTTGCTGGTGGAATGAGCTCCCAGATGAGATCAGGGCCCTGTGGGACCTGATACAGTTCCGCAGGGCCTGCAAGACGGAGCTCTTCCACCAGGCATATGAATAGGGGCCGCCGCCTCTGTGTCCTCCCCTCGCCATCAGTAATTACCAACGTGCGGCCTCATGTATTACCATCTAGTCGCTGACGACCTTGCGTACCCCCAACACTAGATTGTACGCCATCGATAGTATTGAGCACTTTAATAACTGTATTGTTTTTAATGATGAAGGTATAATGTTTTAATTGTTTTATTGTGAACTTGGTTCACCAAATTGTGTAAGCCGCTCTGAGCCTGCTGTGCAGGGAGAGCGACCTAGAAATCGAAATAAATAAATAAATAAATAAATAAAACAATTCTGTCAGCCCCTTGTGGCTACCACTGTCTCTGCCTCCCCCCCCCCCCTGCTGCACCACTTGACGGCTTTTTGAGGCCTTTCTTTTAAAAAAATGGCAGTTGCTGTAGTGCTGCAGCAACTGGTATAGCGCTATAGAGAGCCAGTTTGGTGTAGTGGTTAAGTGTGCGGACTCTAATCTGGGAGAATCCGGTTTGCTTCCCCACGCCTCCACTCACAGCTGCTGGATGACCTCGGGCAAGCCATAGTTCTGTCAGAGCTGTTCTTGAAAAGAGCAGTTTCTGTCAGAGCTCTCTCAGCCCCACCTGCCTCACAGGGTGCCTGTTGTGGGGAGGGGAAGAGAAAGGAGTTTGTAAGCCGCTCTGAGACTCCAAGTGAAGGGCAGGGTATAAATCCAGTCTCCTCCTCCTCTTCTTCCTCTTCCTCTTCTTCCTCCTCTTCCTCTTCCGCTGTTTTGTTAAAAAAGCCCTTTGTGGGCTGAGAGGGGAAACTAGCGGCCTTGAGGAGTTGGCAGCAGGGCAATGGTGTCAGCAGGGTTGCCATGGGCAAATCATTGCACTGGTGGAGGGATTTGGGGGGCGGTCTGGGAGTGGGCGGCAACACCCCCAATGCGATGATGTCACGCAGAAGTGACATCATTGCGTCGGCAACGTTGCACGGCGGCACTCTGCTTTTTTGAAGCAAACTCTATGGTTAAAATTGGACTCTGAACCATAGAGTTTTGTCCAAAAAGCAGAGTGACGCTAACACAATGACGTCACGTCACTTCCACATGACATCATCGTGTTGGGTTGTTGCTGTGTGACATTGCTGTTCGGGGACAGGGCTTCCCCTGCCAGCCAGCTGGCCAGAGGCAGGCAGAAGCCCCCAAAATCGGGGGATTCCCCTGCCCAAACTGGAGGTCTGGGAACCCTAGGTGTTGATAGGAGTAGCCCCTTTGCAGGGCAGGAAAATGCACATCATTCTGCATGTTGGGTCTGAAGCGTTTACGTTGCATTCTTTCCTAAACAATCAGAGTGAGGCAGGTTTGAGAAGGACCACGCGCAGGATGAGAAAAATCTGGAAAAAGGTCACTTAGAGCACATTGTCAGCCGTCCTCAGCCTGCCTCGGCGGGGAATAAATCCAGGGGTCCTTTCGTAGAAAAAGAGGTGCAGGAGCTCATTAGCATAACTCATTAGCATATGCCACGTCCCCTGACATCACCGGAAGTGTGTCAGAAAGGGAATGTCAGTTTCAGCCCCATTATATCCTATGGGCCATTGAAATCAATGGCAAAAACTCATAGGGCATATGAAGGGCTGGAGGAAAGGGGGTTTGAGGGAGAGGCTCCAAACTTGCAGGGTAGCTGCTGGGGCCTCTCCTCAAAATACCCACCAAGTTTCAAGAAGATTGGACCATGGCGTCCAATTCTACGGGCTCCCAAACAGGTTGTCCCATCCCCTCCATTGTTCTCTATGGTGGGAAAAAGTGTTACTATACAGGGGCATTATGATTTGTTTTCAATCCCGTTCCTAATAATCCCCAGCATAGAGTTGGTCTTTTTTTTATTGCAGTTGCACACTGAGTCGACATCTTCAGTGAGTTATCTACCACAACTCCAAGATCTCTCTCCTGGTCAGTTACCCCCAGTTTGGACCCCATCAGCGTATACCGTATTTTTTGCTCCATAAGACGCACCTGATCATAAGACGCACCTTGTTTTTAGAGGAGGAAAACAGGAAAAAATGAAACAGAAAGAAAGAGAGAGAGAGAGAGAGAGATAAAGGAAGGAAGGAGGAGGAGAGAGAGAGAGAGAAAGAGAAAGGAAGAAAGCAAGGTGGGGACAGAGAGAGAGAGAGACAGACAGACAGACAGAAAAAAGGAAAGGAAGGAAGGAAGATAGAGAAAGGAAAGAAGAGAGACGTCGGCATGCCATGCAAAGCCAGGCCTTTCTGTGCAAAGTAGCCAGGGAGCTTAATCTGTGGGCGGGGCTTTCTGCTGCTGGCTGTCTTAAAGGGGAAAGGCACTTAAAGGGAAAGAGTACTTAGCCTGGTGGGGTTTTTCCTGCCGTTTCCCTTTTAAGTCTTAACAGCTCAGGCCCAGCAGGGAGGGGCGGGGAAGGCTGGGATGCCAGCCTGAATGGCGTTCCCCTGCGTTCCTGCTGAAGAAAGAGCCCTGTTACAGGTAAGAAAAGCTCCATATTCGCTCCATAAGACGCACACACTTCCCCCCCACACACTTTTTTGGGGAGGAAAAGTGCGTCTTATGGAGCAAAAAATACAGTATTTATAGTTAGGATATTTGGCTCCAATGTTCATTATTGTACACTTGCCCATTTTGAACCTCATTTACCACGTTGACACCCACTTGCCCAGCCTCAACAGACTCCTCTGGAGTGCCTCCCAGTCTTCCCTGGTTCTCACCACCCTGGACAACTTAGTGCCATCTGCAGACTTAGCCACTTCCTTGCTTACTCCCAACTCCAAATCACGAATGAACAAGTTAAAAAGCACTGGACCTAGTACTGAGCCCTGTGGTACCCCACTGCTTACCATCTTCCACTGTGAAAACTGCCCATTTAGACTGACTCACTGTTTCCTGTTAATTAACCAGTTCTTAACCTACAAGAGGACTTGTCCTCTTGTCCCATGACTGCTGAGTTTACTTAGGAGCCTTTGATGAGGAACTTTATCAAAAGCTTTCTGGAAGCCTAGATAAACAACATCTACTGGGTCACCCTTGTCGAGAGTATCTAGAAACCCAATCTCTTTCTCCTGACCTGAACACATATTGACCCAATCAATGTGTGGGTTAGCTAAAATCACCTATTATGACACAGTTATTTCGTCCATCTGCTTGCCTTAATTCTTTTGCTGTTTTTAAATCATCCTCTAGCCTTTATCTGGTGGGTGATAACCAACTCCCAGAGCTAAGCTTCCTTTTGGGCATACTATTTCCACCCATAGCGTTTCTGTAAGTGAATCTATTACTCTCAGATTCTCAATTTTACTGCACTGTATACCCTCTCTGTCATACAGAGCCACTCCACCTCTGACCCTTCCCTCCCTATCCTTCTGTTACCACTTATCCAGGAATCACTGTATCCCACTATCCTCATCCCACCAAGTTTCTGAAATACCCACAATGTCCGTTTCCCCCCCAAGCACCAGCATTCCAACTCCCTAATTTTAGCTCAGACACTTCTGGCTTTTGTATATAAACATCTATAATTCCCCAGACACAACAAGCCTGCAACCCCCCCCCCCCCCCCCACATAGCCTCTAGATCTTGTCAGGCAGTCAATATTGTTTGTTACCCTCTCAGTGGCCAGTCCTAATCCATTTCCCCCAAGAACAGTAAGGGCTATCCCTTCATCTCTTAGAGATGAGCCATCCTGACCTGGAGACATTCCGCCTCCTGTCCGCTTTCCGCCAAGATTTAGTTTAAAAACTGTTCCGCCACCTTTTTGATTTTAAACGCTAGCAGCGTGGTTCCTTCGTGGGATAAGTGGAGGCCGTCTCTTTTGTACCGGTCCTGCTTGTTCCAAAAATCACCCCAGTGCCTAACAAACTTAAACCCTTCCTCCCTACACCATCGTCTCATCCACACAGTGAGACTCCTAATTTGTGCCTGTCTAGCTGGCCCTGCACATGGAACAGGCAACACTTCTGAAAAGACTACCGTGGAGATCCTGGCCTTGAGTCTCCGGCCTAGCAGTCTAAATTTTTCCTCCAGGACTGCACAGCAACATTTCCCCACATAGTTGGTCCTAACATGTACCACAACCACTGGTTCCTCCCCAGCACTGTCCACCAGCCTATCTAGACCACTCATAATGCCCGCTACCTTTGCACCAGGCAGGCAAGTCACCATGCAGTCAGTACGCGGGTTCACAATCCATCTGTCTAAATGCCTAAAGATTTAATCACCAACTACCAAAAGCCTCCTCCCTCCCTGCCCAGGGATGGTTCCTTGGTGCGAAAGGATACCTGTTCACTAAATGAAGACGGGGTCCCTTCTGAGGGAACATTCCCCCTCTCTTCAGCGCTGTTTCCCCTTGACCCTCATGCTCCCTGACAGCGGTGGGGCTGCCATTCTCAGAGTAGGACACATCTAACAAGTCCCCGAGAGTCTTATCCATGTGCCTGACTGCCTTGGCTTCTCCAGGTCAGCCACCTTGGCCTCGAGGGTGTGAACCAGGTGCTCCTTGTACTGAGCACACACCCATGACTTCTGTCCAGCTGGCACCAGATAGCCCCCAACCCCCTGCTGGTATTCTACCTTCCTAATTGCTTTTTTAAATTCCCTTTTTAATAAATTTCCTATTTATGTAGATCTGTTCGAGGAAAGTGTGATTACCCTTTTAGGGACATGGAGAGACTAGTGCCGTGGCTTCCTCACCCTGCTGCTGAACTCACATATCTGCTAAACTCACCTGTTTATTCCCTCATTCCAGACACTTTGTCACTGGAGCTGGGTGTGCTCCGTCTAAGCTGTGGAGCCTTGTGAGCAAAAATTCTACTTTGGGAGCTACTGGCATTAAAGTTGTAAGGGAGCGATTTGGCTGCTGCATAAATTAGTTTGCTCTGGAGCCATTCTTCCTGAGCTAAGACAAAAATGTGTGAGCTGAAGGCTAAAAAAACTGTGAGCTAGCTCACACTAACTCAGCTTAGAGGGAATACTGGAGCTGGGACACTTCGTCACTGGAGCGGGGCCTGTTACCTCGCAGAGGCATATAAGCAGGATGACTCAGTGAGCTGGACCTCTTAGGACTCACACATTTTGTGGTTATGTAGGTTAACCAACTGAGCCATGAAAAGAAAGGGGTAATATTGTGTAGATCTTGAGATATGATGGAGAGAATGCTTTTTACTGTGGTTCCTCAGACAAGGACTCTGCTGAAGGATTTCCACAAGTTGTTCCTGGGATTACAGTTCCCAATGAACAAAAGCAGACGATCGACAAAGCCAGACTGGTACCCAGAATCAGCTTGCTGCTAGACTGTCTGAAAGGAAACAACAACAGGACAACTCTGGTTGTCATCTACAGCTCAAAACACTGTTTTCAATGACCTTTGGTGGTGGAACATACTGTGGAATTTCACATTACCCCTTTAAAAACGTTACTGTATTGTCAGGTAATAAACTGGCACAGGGATGGCCATTTCACACAGCCTTTCCCTCCTGGTAAGGAGCCATCTCTGAAGCCATTTGGAATTTCAGACTGTGCCACTTTCTTTTCATGCCCTTTTTCGCCTGCATGGGCGATCTTCGTCAGTTTTTTTTAACATTCTTTTAAGAGTGCTATGGCGATGAAACACAATGGCAAATCAGTGCCATAGCGGCCTCATTGGAATGCCTGGACTGCATTACCCAGGCATTCCAATGAGGCCGCTATGGCGCTGATTTGCCATTGTGTTTCAGCGCCATAGTGCTCTTAAAAGAGCATTAAAAAAATGATGGAGATTGCCCATGCAGGCGAAAAAGGGCACGAAAAACCTTGTCAGTTTCAGAAGCTGTAGAAGGAATTGTAAACTGCTTGGAAGCAGTTTGCGGTAAAAACGGCTCAAGCATGACAGAAACGGGATTATACGAAAAGGTAAATATATTCCGGCAGGGAACAGTTACTAAAACGGTTCTGTCTGAAATGACAGGGGGGAAAAGTTAGTGAACAGTTCCTGAATCGGAATACATGGGCTGTCTGAAATTCCATACTGTCAAGTCGCTTCCAACTTAAGGCGGCCCTATAGGGTTTTCAAAGGAAGAGATGTTCAGAGCTGGTTTGCCATTGCCTGCCTCTGCAGAGCAACCCAGGACCCTTCTGGTCTCCCAGGCCAATACTGGCAGGGATGACTCTGCTTAGCTCCTGAGATCTGATGAGATTGGGCTAGCCTAGGCCATCCAGGCCTTTAGCCAATCCTAGATAAGGCTGTTTCTCTTTCGCAGGCCTTGGGTGGAAGGCCTTTCTTCACAGACCTGGAACAGCTTCCCACATACAACAGTGGACCTCCCAACAGAGATGCAGAACACACCCTGCCACAGACCTTCATGCCAACTTTGCCCGTGTACATGCTCACATGATAATGATCACATGACTTAATGGCATCAGTGATACCATCTTGGACTTGCTGGGTCATGCTGTCCTGTGAGATATGCTGTCCTGTGTCAATTGTGCCATTCTGCTTTCTGTGTTGGACAAATAGGACAGTCTGTTTGCAAAAGAATTGTTGGATGTTTGAAAGCACTGTATTCAGAGACTGGTTGGGGAATATTTTAATCTTACAAGGCACATTCTGTTCTAGGGTTAGCTAGGCTGCCATGGAGAATGTGAGTTCACCTCTGGTATTCTAAGTTTCGATTCTCCTGCATCCTTTATCTCCTGCTCTGACAAGGCCTGACCTTGGAGGCTTGGGAGACGTTCACTGCTTTCCCGCTGGGAACTGAAAGCTGTTAGTTTAAGCACGAATGTAACCTGCTGCTTATTGGCTTGTATCCATCAGACGACCCTTGTTTGAACCTGGTATATTTACCCCTTCCCGCCCTTGTAACAGTAGTCTTAACACGAAAAAAGTGTTTAGAGCAATGCAGTATACTGAATCAATAAACTGATCCTGTTTAAGGAACGTTGTTAGTTTCTGATAACTGGGGACTCTGACAGCTAGTTACAATTCTCGTAGAAAAGGGCTTCAAAGAGAGAATCCAGTGCTTAATCAGAATTCATTAAGAAGAAGAAGAAAAGAAGAGATTGGATTTATATCCCGCCCTTCACTCACTTGGAGTCTCAGAGCAGCTTACAAACTCCTTTCCCTTCCCCTCCCCACAACAGACACCCTGTGAGGTAGGTGGGGCTGAGAGAGCGCTGAGACAACTGTCCTTGAGAGAACAGCTAGTACAGAGCTATGGCTTGCCCAAGGTCATCCAGCCAGGTGCAGCTGGAGGAGTGGGGAATCAAACCTGGTTCTCCCAGATTAGAGTCCGCGCACTTAACCACTACACCAAACTGGCTCTCTCTTAAGAAGTTTGTTTACCCCCACCCCAGACCTGGGATTGCTCACCTTAGATACCAACACAGCTCCCTCTAAGCTGTGGATCCTTGTGAGCAAAAAATCTACTTTGTGAGCTACTGGCATTAAAGTTGTGAGCGAGCAATTTGGCTGCGGCATCTGGAGCCATCCTTCCTGAGCTAAGATAAAAATGTGTGAGCTGGAGGCTGAAAAACTGAGCTGGCTCACACTAACTCAGCTTAGAGGGAACCCTGGATACTAATATTCTGTATTTCCTACTTCCTAATGGATGTTAATTCTTTCAGCTATAGCACCATGACTTCTATCGTTTTGTCTTGCTTCATCCTACTCTAGATTTTATGTGAATCCTACACTGCCTAATAACCGTTGGGAGTGGCCGCCACCCACTCTGAGCAAAGTGATTACTCTTTTGACAGGATCTTGTTACAAAACTGGCCCTCTCTTTGTAGCTGTTCCCTCCCCTACCTCCTGCCACCTTTCTGTTCTGTATATAAATGCATATGATAGTATAGCCAGATCTTGTCAGTTCTCGTAAGCTAAGCAGGGTTGGCACTTGGAAGGGAGACCACCGAGGAAGACTTTGCAGAGGAAAGCAATAGCAAACCACCTCTGCTTCTCACTTGCCTTGAAAACCCCCTGCTGGAGTCGCCATAAGTCAGCTGCGACTCGACAACACTTTACACACATGCACGCACACACACAGGAGGAATGCTCCAGTGCATCTGATGAAGTGAGCTCTTATGAAAGCTTGTAATGGTATGAATTCTGTTGCTCTTTAAGGTGCCACTGGATGCCTGTTTAATTTTGCTGCAACTGGCTAACCCTGGTACCCATCCGGAACTATCTGTGTTCTCTCTTGAAGTCACAGTTTTGGGCTGCTTCCTGAATTCTCAGCTGCGCTCAGAAGCTTGAGTTGAGCCAAGGGCTAGATCTGCCTTTGCAGATCCTTGAGAAGTCCACAGACCTTCTTGGTGGTGGTGGAAAATGCAGTCAAGTCACAATTGACTCATGGCGACCCCTTGTGGGGGTTTTCAAGGCAAGAGATGTTCAGAGGTGGTTTGCCAGTGCCTGCCTCTGTGTAGCGCCCCTGGTATTCTTTGGAGGTCTCCCATCCAAATACTAATCAGGGCCAACCCTGCTTAGCTTCTGAGATCTGACGAGATTGGGTTCCATTTTGGTGTGGGAGCCAGTTTGGTGTAGTGGTCAGGAGCACAGACTCTAATCTGGGAGAATCGGGTTTGATTCCCCACTCCCCCACATGCAGCTGCTGGTGTGACCTTGGGTCAGTCATAAGTTCTTTCAGAGCTGTTCTCTCAAAGGCAGTTCTCAAGAAAGCTCTCTAAGAATGTAAGAGAAGCCAATGTTAGATCAGGCCAGTGGCCCATCCAGTCCAACACTCCGTCACACAGTGGCCAAAAATACCAGGTGCCCTCCCACTGTTGTCCCCCCAAGGGCATCAAGAATACAGAGCATCACTTGTCCCAGACTGAGAGTTCGTATCTATACCTTGTGGCTAATAGCCACTGATGGACCTCTGCTCCATATGTTTTATCCAATTCCTGCTTGAAGCCGTCCATGCTTGTAACCGCCACCACCTCCTGTGGCAGTGACAGTGGGATACAGGGGCTTGCCTTGCAGTGGCTGACCTCCTTCTTCCAAGGTTGGGGACAGAGGGTGGCGCTTGGGGGGGGAGTTATCCCACCGACACCCACTGGAATGGGGTGTGCCACAGGGAGCAATTCTCTACCCTATGCTATTCAATATCTATACGCGCCCCCTCGTCCAGATTATCCGGAGGTATGGGCTGGGTTGTCACCAGTATGCAGATGACGCCCAGCTCTACCTACTGATGGACAGCCACCCGGATACAGCCCCCGGAGACCTGGATGGGGCGATACAGGCCGTGGCTGGATGGTTGCGACAGAGCCGGCCGAAGTTAAATCCATCTAAGACAGAGGTCCTGTACCTGAGTCGCGGGGGATTGGGACAGGGGATCAGGCTCCCAGCCTTCGACGGGGCTCTGTTGGCCCTGACGTCGAAGGTGAAGAGCCTGGGGGTGTTCCTGGATGCCTCCCTTTCTATGGAGGCCCAGGTCACCGCCACTGTCAGGTCTGCCTTTTTCCATCTGAGGCAGATCAGGCAGTTGGCCCCATATCTCACCCCCCAAGACTTAGCTACATTGACCCATGCAGTGGTCACTTCCAGACTGGATTATTGTAACTTTTTCTATGTGGGGCTGCCACTGACTCTGCTCCGGAAGCTGCAGCTAGTGCACAGGTGTTGATGGCGATGCCTGTGTGGGCTGTGTGAACTGCACTGGCTGCCTATCGAATTCCGGATCCGTTTCAAGGTGCTGGTACTTACCTGTAAAGCCCTATACAGCCAGGGGCCAGCATACCTTCAAGACCACCTCTCCCCATATGATCCCCGTAGAGCACTAAGGTCCCCCCGCCAACATCTTTTGGTAGTCCCTGGCCCCAGGGATGTCCGACTTGCCTCAACCTGGTGGAATGAGCTCCCGTGTGAGATCAGGGCCCTGCGGAATATATTACAGTTCTGCAGGGCCTGCAAGATGGAGCTCTTCCGCTGGGCTTTTGGTTGAGACACTGGGCACCCCCTCCCTTCGGCTGGCCTTTTTGAGGCCTTTATTTTTTTAAAAAATGACAGTTGCTATAGTGCTGTAGCAACTGCTATAGCGCTATAGAGAGCCAGTTTGATGTAGTAGTTAAGTGCGTGGACTCTAATCTGGGAGAATCAGGTTCGATTCCTCACGCCTCCACATGCAGCTGCTGGTGTGACTTTGGGTCAGTCATAAGTTCTTTCAGTGGTGTTCTCTCAAGGACGGTTCTGGAAAGAGCTCTCTCAGCCCCACTTACCTCACAGGGTGTCTGTTGTGGGGAGAGGAAGGGAAAAGAGTTTGTAAGCTGCTCTGAGACTCTGAGTGAAGGGCCAGGTATAAATCCAATCTCCTCTTCTCTTCTTCTTCTCCATCGGTGGCCTGGATCCTTGAGATCTTAAAATCCTAAAGATCTTTTTAAAAATTTAAATCCTAATACCATCAAGCACTAAGGTATCTGGTTTCCGCTAGAGTTTGGATGGCACTTAGGAGCTATGTTATTTTATATTGGGGTTTTAATCTGGTTTTAATTTTATTGTATTTTATACTGTTGGAACCTGCCCTGAGCCTGTTTGTGGGGAGGGCAGGATATAGATCCAAGTAAATAAATAAAAATTTATCCTACAACAGAATCCTGTTGTAGGACCACTTGCTAAGGCTCACAGACGATAGAAAGATTCTAAATGTGAGGCTGTGCGCGACAACAATCTAGAATTAGTCAGTGAGATTCTTGGAGACATCAGTCCATTCGTAAACAAAGATGAAAATATTGCTGAGTTGGTTGGTGTTCTGAAGGAGCCACGATTTTTGTCCCTTTTGGAAGCCCGTGACTGTGGCATTAAAGAAGAAGAGAAGACTGGATTTATACCCCGCCCTTCACTACCCGAAGGAGTCTCAGAGTGGCTTACCATCTCCTTTCCCTTCCCCTCCCCACAACGGACACCCTGTGAGGTAGGGAGGGGGGGCTGAGAGAGCTCTTTCGAGAACTGCCCCTGAGAGAACAGCTCTGAAAGAACTTTGACACAAGGTCACACCAGCAGCTGCATATGGAGGGGTGGGGAATCAAACCCGGTTCTCCCACATTAGAGTCCGTGCTCCTTACCACTACACCAAAGCGATATGAATCTCCTCCCTCTAGCCAAGAAATGAATAATTCTTTGGTGAACAATCTGATAGTACCTGTGGACGCTATTCGGATACTCGGCATTCACAAAAGAGCAGGAGAGACACAAGGCGTATCCTCACGCGCGTCAATTTATTGATAAAGCCTCAAGATAAATGTCTAAAAACATGAACTGCGCTTTCTTCTCTGGCAGGAAGTTGTCTTAAAAATATACCTTTGGTGTCGCCTGGAGAGGGAAGAAACGGGGAGGGCTTTTTCCCACTCACATTGTGCCGGCGTTCTGCCTCCGTTTGTCCCGGCGCTGGGTGTCAATTTCACACCCTTTGCTGCGGTGCGTGTGTTAATACGGGGCTTCGTGTCCTTTTCTCCGAGCCTTCGGTAAACCTTTTTTTTTTAGGTTTACCGAAGTACGGAGAAAATGGCGCGAAGCCCCATATTAACACCCGCGCCGCAGCAAAGGGTGTGAAATTGACACCCAGCGCCGGGCCCAACGGAGCCAGAACGCCGACACAATGTGAGTGGGGAAAAGCTCGGAGAGTATTTTTGAGGGGAGCTGCCAGAGAAAAGCCATGGTCGGTTCAGTCCTTTTGCTTGAAAGCCCTTCTTCATCGCATGCTCAGAGGCAACCTATTCCTGGGGCAGAACAGGCAAAGAGAGCCTGCTTTGCAACGGGTGCGAGGGTGCAGATTGTGGAGAAACTTCTTCATCGCGGTGCAGGGGAAATGAGCAGATGTGGGATCCGGTTTTTATGAATAAGGAGAGAAGTGCTGGGGTTTCAGCTGTGGGGAAGTTATACCATAACTCTGCAAATCCTGTTGCTTAATTAAGGGCAAGGCAGAAGAGGAGATTCTAGTTGTTTGGTGGGGGAGGGAAAGCATTCTGCATATGCCCAGAGGTGCTTTCTCTGTTATTCTTAAGAATTCTGAACTGTGAATGCACTGACTGGTGTCGGGTTAGTCGCCAGTTGCTGTGCTTTTGAGCTGTGTCAACCTCTAGAGCAGGGGTGGGCAAATTGCTGCCCGTGGGCCACATGCGGCCCGCCACAGAGTTTTTTGTGGCTCGCCAAGAAATGAAGATCAACAAGAGTGAATATAGATGCTCGTTGACAGACATTAACTTGCAGGCTGTGATGAGAATCTCAACAAGCAATCTCACTCCTGATTTCAAAAAAAATTGTAGAAAAGTGTGATAGGGTACATTTGTCTCATTAAACTGATTCTAAAATTAAACGTGCTTGCAGCTATAGATGATATGAAATTAGCACCATAAATAAATTGAATAAAACTACCACTATTTTATTTAATGTATATTTATTGATTTTTATGATACAATTTATACCTTTTCTGAAATGCAAAGTTAACTAATGAATGCAATCATTTAAAAAGGTGCGGCCCTCTGCTAACCTCCGCTCCCACAAAGTGGCCCCCGAGCCAAAACAATTGCCCATCCCTGCTCGAGAGGATGCCTGGAGATCTTCTGGAGTTATGACTGAGCTCCAGGCTACAGAGATCAGATCCTCTGGAGGAGATGGCTGCTTTAGAAGGTGGACTCTACGGTGCTATACCCTGCTGAGGCCCCTCCCCTCCCCAAACTTGGCCATCCCCAGGTTCCACCCCCCCAAATCTCCAGGAATTTCTCAACACACAGGGGACAACTCTACTGGCCGCTGTAAATGGGCCAACCTCTGAATGGCTTACAGTCAGTGGCGCATGAAATCAGGGCTATTTTTGGGCAGGAACGCACAGCAACGGAGTTCCGGCTGGCTTCCAAGTTGGCCACACCTACAGCCTCCCCCCCCCTCAGGTTCCCCAGGCACCTTGCAAGCTGTGGGGTGCCTGTGGAAGCCAAGCCAATCCACGGAGGGAAGGTAGTTTAAACTGCCTCCCCCACCCCCTCCGGTTCCCCATGTGCCCCGCAAGCCGCAGAGCACCTTGGGAAGCCGATCCTGGGAGCAAGCTGCACTGTCAGGGGTATGCTAATGAGTCACTGCTGTTGGGTGTGGCCTAGTATGCTAATGAGTTCCTGCTGGGCTTTTTCTACAAAAAAAGCCCTGCTATTATAAGCAAATTCTAACGTCCCAATATTACAGGATCTTCATTAAAAAAAATGAGCTCTGCTTAAGTGAGAGGGAAGGGCACATGTCTCTGCTGCCCAAAAACTTCTTCAGACTCCCAGCTCATAAAACATACAGTTTATTAAGGAGATAAAACAAATAGGGGGAGTTTGAGACAAAACAGACAATAGACAAAACCCTAACTAATCTAGCTAACTACAAACATACAGTGAGCGGCTCTTGCTTCCTGGAAATGCAATTCCTCTCTTGCCTGGTGTTTAGCTTTGGGCTTGGTTTACAACTTGGACCACGCCTCCCAGAGCTTGTTGCCACCAGCCTGGTTCCAACCGTCCAAGGGATTTCCTTCGGTCCTTCTGGGCAGCCCAGACTGACTTGCTTGCAGATACTTGCTATAATGCGAGCAGTCCCTGCATCCGGACGATACCTCACGGTGAGCAGTTCAGGAAGATTCTTGCCGCAACCTCTGGCTCCCTCACAGCCTCGTGCAGCCTTCCTGGCATTCGTCAAGCTGTCAGAAGCTCCGGTTTCCTTGCTCCTTCAAACGCGTGGACGTGTGCGTATTCGGCTAAGTTCATGGATGAATAGGAAGAGATTTCTTCTGCCTCTAGGACTGGGTTCTTATTCTTAGCTTCCCCAATCCCCAATAAGGATTGCTGCCTTGACCCAGCTGTTTCCCATATACTTAGATTACAGAACGTACTGATTCGGACTACACTTACAGGCTCCTATCAGGAATGATTCTGTAAGTTAGTATCTCTGGCATGACACCTGCACATGTTTATACACACATATGTGCTCATGGCAGAGGCTAGAATTAAAGCGAGGCCTTTGTAGTTCATGGTTCAGTCACTTAGACCAGGGGTGGGCAAACTGTGGCTCGGGAGCCGCATGCGGCTCCTTTACATATATTATGTGGCTCCTGGCAGGGTGGCTGGGGAAGCTAAATATCATTAGCAAACAAATATCATTGGACAAATTAATATCATTATCAATATCTGCTTTTACCCCTTTTGTTATTATTTTTGACAGTCTCGTTTAATGTTAATAAAAAGCAAATTTGCTTATTTTCCAATAAAAGCAGGTAATATTAGTTCATGTCTTGTGGCTCTCAAACACCTGATTTTTATTCTGTGTGGCTCTTACATTAAGCAAGTTTGGCCACCCCTGTTCTAGGTGGCTCTTACGCTGAGCAAGTTTGCCCACCCCTGACTTAGACTGAAGGCGTGTGAGTTATTTAAAGCACTTTTCAATACTCACTTAGTGTGTAGGGATGCCTTGCAAGTTTTCAGAAAAGTTTGTGTGCGTTAGTCCTGACATCAACCTTATAATGCAGTCTGATGTTATTTTCTCCTAATTAGGGAGAGGTTGACAAAATGTTGACTTGCCAAAAGCCGCTGCCCTAGTTGTAGGGACAACCAGTGTTCCCTCTAAGCTGAGTCAGTGTGAGATAGCTCACAGTTTTTTAGCCTCCGGCTCACACCTTTTTGTCTCAGCTCAGGAAGGATGGCTCCAGGGCAAGCTAATTTCTGCAGTAGCCAAATCGCTCAACCACAACTTTAATACCAGGAGCTCACAAAGTAGAATTTCTGCTCACAGGACTCCACAGCTTAGAGGGAGTTCTGGGGACAACCCCAGTTTGTGCAAACGCTCTAGGCTGTCTTGTCATTCACCTCAGCTGGCTTTCTTTAAAAGTTCACTGTGTTTAACACAGAAACTGAAATCTCCCCATCCGGAATGCCAGTCCTACTTTTGGTGGACAGTTAGTTCCTGGAATGAAATTGAGGATGTGGAACAGCAGTCACTGCGGGGGCGGGGGGAGGTATTTGTGAATTTCCTGCAATTTTCAGAGGATTGGACTAGATGACGTTGGAGGTCCCCTTCCAACTCTATGATTCTATGACGTTTCAAAACTGCTGACTTTCGACTCCTCAAGGTTTATGGTTAGCAAAGTGGAGATTATAGATTCTAGGTAAAGATCTTGTCAAGCAGTCCGTGTTTCCGAGCTTCTTGGTCAGACTGGCTCCTAATTGGTTTCGATCAAGTTTTGTCCTTTTTTGGGACTAGGGTTGCCAAGTCTGGGTTGGAAAATACCTGGAGACTTTGGGGGTGGAGCCAGGAGAGGGCGGGGTTTGGGGAGTGGAGGAGCCTCAGCATAGTATAATGCCATAGAGCCTACCCTTCAAAGCAGCCATTTTCTCCAGGGGAGCTGATCTCTGTCAGCTGGGGATCAGTTGTAAAAGCCGGAGATCCCCAGGCCCCACCTGGAGGCTGGCAACCCTATTTGGGACGGACTAAAATTGTGGAACCCTGAACATCTACAAACCACTTTCCGTGATTCAGGAAGACCCTGATCTAAATGTCGCTCCCTGTGTGAACTCACAAGGTGAACTTGTAAAACTTGCTGTTTCTCACCCTCACATCAGACAACCCCCCCAATTGCTTTGGGTTGCCAAGCTCCAGGTGGGACCCAAGGAAAACAAAAGAGAAGTCGTGGTAAAACGATGAAATAAACGAATACAAAAGTATAAACCGTGACTGGAAAATGTGCTATGTCTATTTGTTTATAATCTCTTTAAAGATTTAATAAAGAATATATTCGGTGAATTCTTTGTACCCTGTTTGTTCATACATACATCCAAATAGGTTTTACCATAGAAATGACAAAAGTTATAACAGATTCAAAAACTTTCAGTCAAGTTAAGCCCGAAGGAGGTGGTTCGCTAATAAATAAGAACCAGAGCCTTCCTTGCCACAGTGCCAGTGGGGATCCAGATGGCCACAGCGTCTTGATAGGAACCAGGCTGTAGGTAAACAGTCCACTGTTGCTTTCCAGCAGGCAGCTGAGCCGCTATCATGACAGCAGTTGGGTGGCTGCTGTAGGTTGACTAACAAGGCCAGCCGGAGTCTGTTTTGGTAAATTTTTCAGATACAAAGAAAAGAATTCACCTAATATATTCTTTATTAAACCTTTACAGAGATTATAAACAAACAAACACAGCCCTTTTTTTTGGTCACAGTTTATACTTTTGTATTCTCTTGTTTATTTCAACCTCCAGGTGGGAGCTGGACATCCCCTGGGATTAGAACTGATCTCCAGGCAGGCCTGTAGCTACAGTGGGGCATCTTGGGGCTAGGCCCCCCCAACTTACTGGCAAGGCCCCACAACTTCCCATCCAGCCCAGGGCCCCCAAGTGGCGGCAGTTGTGCAGAAGGAGCCAGGTGTTCCTTTAATTCAATTAGCCAGTGCCCCCTAAGAAATTTAAATGCCCTCCTACTTAAAAAAAATCCTGGCTACAGGCCTGTCTCCAGGCAACCGAGATCAGTTCCCCCTGGAGGAAATGGCCACTTTGGAAGGTGGACTCTATGGCATTGTACCCCACTGAGCTCCCCAAACCCCATCCTTCTCAGCCTCCACCCTTCTCCAGATCTCCAGGTATTTCCCAACCCAAAGCCGGTGACCCTGTTTATAGCCAAAGAAAGTTCAGGTAAATTGTGTGTGAGTCCATGTTGTACACAGGAAGTAACTGCGGAGGAAGAAAATGGTGCCCTGCTCAGGGCAACAAAACGAATACTTCAGAATAGCTCTGCCTGGTGCTGTGAAGTCTAGAGATGTAAAATTTCTGGAAATTTTGAAGCTCGGGGGGAAAACCCTGTTTTTTTCCTTTTTTTTTTCCTTGGGGGAAAATGGAAATTTTCAGGAAAATTGAAAAAAAATGCTACATTAGCCCTTCTTTTTTCTTTTCCAGATTGAAAGTCATTCTGTTTAGGAACATAAAGTATGACTATGGACAATTTTACTTGGCATGAAATTATCACAACTAGCATATTAAAAATTATCCAAACAACTATTACAAACAGAACAATCTCCTGAACTGTTTTTTTATAACTTAGTTTTATTTTCAATTTAAAAAAATACATTAACAAAACTGTTTACATTCAACATACAACTCAGCTAGTAGAGTTGTTTAGACCAGCACCTAGACAAGAATAAATCTAGAATTTTCAGTAACTGTTTTCAGTAAAATACAAAATCAGCATATTTCTTAGGTAACGCTGAACTGTTTACTAGTTTATGTGGAACAGACAATAAAACCCCCACAAAACAATTTTTAAAAATCCAGAAGTAACAATTGTTCATATTTCCTCTCCGCAGTATTAAATAAAAAAACAACAACCCATTCTCATAAAAAGAATTGAAGAGGAGGGAAGTGTATAGAAGGGAATGTGGGACTAAGTTTCAGTGAATGGGCATGAAATTTAATCAGAATCATTTTCTGAGCTGTAATTATCTGTATCAGTTTCAGTCTCTGCTTCTGCAGCTACTCTGTTGTGTCTGTCATTAACACAGTTATTATGGACCTCTAAAAACTGAAGGTTTGCCTGGATTGAAACAGAAATTAGGTTAATCTGATACCATACATATTTTTTAGAAATGATTTGGAAAATATTTGAACACCTTGTCTTAAAATATTTTATTCATCATGTTAAAATAAAATGTTCCATAATCACTTTCTTTTTTTTCAGTTTTTCGGAAAAAAACAAAAAAGGCTTCAGGAAAAAAGGGCGGGGGCGGGTTTCCCCCCAATTTTTCCAGGTTTTTTCTGGGCCTTCACATCTCTAGTGAAGTCCGAAAAGGCTTTGTCATTTTGTATGTTAGAAGCTGGTTTCGTTTTTACTCCTTCGCTCCCAATCCTGAAGATCAGCAAGGAGCGACTGCTGGGTTGTAATGCTGGCGCGGGTAAACTCAAAAAAGTTTATAGAGCGGGTGTATGGACGGCTCCGCGGGCCTCTCAGCTTGTGCCAGGCTGTGGGATTGTTTGCGTGGATGTCGCTTGTTTTCCAAGCCTTCTGGAAGCAACGCAAAACTTTGTCCTGGCATTCCACATCCAGGGTAAAGCAAGCACGAGAGAGTTTTAATTTCTTTGCTTTCATTTTGGTCTCCGGTTTAGTTTTTTCTTAAAGGCCAGGTCTTGTAAATACTTCAGAAGACTTCTTAGGAATTGTAATGTGAAGTTATGTTGTGAGCCGCCTTGAGCCAGTTCGCTGGAAAGGCGGGATAGAAATGCGAAAAATAAACAAACAAACAAATAAATAAATAAAGATGAATAAAATACTAGGATGATGTGGAGTTAAAGAAGGATGTTACAAATAGTCCACATGGAGATTCCTGCAATGGAATTTTGTATGTGGGGGGTTCTCTCTTCAGAACAGATTAAAAACAGGGAAACGATTTTTGTCTGATGCTTTATCTTTTTAAAAATAAGAAGGAGAAGAAGAGATTGGATTTATACCCCGCCCTTCACTACCCGAAGGAGTCTCAGAGCGGCTTACAAACTCTTTTCCCTTCCCCTCCCCACAATAGACACACTGTGAGGTAGGTGGGGCCGAGAGAGCTCTGACAGAAACTGCTCTTTTTCAAGAACAGCTGTGCCAGAACTATGGCTTGCCCAAGGTCATCCAGCAGGTACAAGTGGAAGAGTGGAGAATCAAACCTGGCTTTCCCAGATTAGAGTCTGTGCACTTAACCACTACACCAAACCACTACAGCAATGCTCCCTCTAAACTGTGGAGTCTTGTGAGCAAAAATTCTACTTTGGGAGCTCCTGGCATTAAAGTTCTGAGCAAGCGATTTGGCTACGGCATAAATTAGTTTGCTCTGGAGCCATCCTTCCTGAGCTTAGACAAAAATGGTTGAGCCGGAGGCTAAAAAACTGTGAGCTAGCTCACACTAACTCAGCTTAGAGGGAACACTGATTATAACGTAGTGCTACAGCACCTCCAAATCTCCAGGAATTCCCAAACCCTAGTGGAAGCTTCCAAATATAGCCATTCCCACCCACACATTGTGCAGAAACACTTTGAATATGATCTTTCCAAAAGATTGTATCAAAACAATTTCTGTAAGGACATCATCAAAGCAGGGAATAGCCAGGGAGTAGATGATAAAAGGACTACACCGTGTGGATGCTTTAAAAAAACAAACCTTAAAACGTTCTGATTTGAATGCCATCCCACAGCAAAGCCTCCACATGGAAGCAATTTTGGAAAAAGTTGTTGGGCTGGTTTTACAGAATAAGATGTTAGGGTGATACCCTCCATTGGATTAGTTTCTGTTCATGATAGGGAAGTTCCAGAGGAACTGGTCGGCCACTGTGTGAGACAGGATGCTGGACTAGATGGACCACTGGTGTGATCCAGCAGGGCTCTTTTACGTTCTTAAGCGGAAGACCTGCCTCTTTCAATAATGGCCAACCGTAGCAATCTCTTTCCTTTTGTGTAAATTCCCTGTAGTAGTTAACCTCCAAATACCTTCTGCTCTCAACAGGCTATGAAGTGCACGGCATCGAAAAAATACCGGATGGCCCTGCACTCGTTGTCTTTTACCATGGAGCGACTCCGATCGACTTCTTCTATTTCATGGCCACCATCCTGATCAGGAAGAAGAGGATCTGCCACATCGTGGCCGACCACTTTGTCTTTTCGATTCCAGGTAAAATTCCTTTGCAGCGGGGTTCATGATGTCTGTTGATTGGTTAGGAGCGTCCTCGTTTGTACCTCTTAAAATTAGTATTCTGGGCAGGGATTTATTTGGAGTAAAATGTTGTACACCGCTCTGAGCCTGCTTTGCGGGGAAAGCAGAATAATAATAATAATAATAATAATAGTAATAATAATAATAATAATAATAGTAATAGTAATAGTAATAATAATAATAATAGTCTGGCAAGATACTTTGCTGTTTGTCTTTTGCAGGACCATTCTGCAGCTCTGCAAATAACAGCAGGGGCACAGTTCTCAACTAGTGGCTTCAGGGTTTCAAACCTGAGTGCAGATCTATTTTATCAGGGACTGCTTTCTGGGGGGGGGGGGGCAGAGAAAGGCAGGGAATCCCACTCTGCTTACAGAAATCAGCATTGAATCATATAATTCAATAGCTGCCTTAAACCAGCTTGTCCAGGTAGGCGGGGTAGAAAAATAAGCAATAAATAAATAAATATAAATATGGAATCATAGAGTCGGAAGGGACCTCCAGGGCCCATCTAGTCCAACCCCCTGCACAATGCCGGAAATTCGCAACTCCCTCTGCCCCACACCCACCCACAGGGGCTGTGGTTCCATGCCCAGAAGATGACAGAAAACCTCCGGGATCTCCAGCCAAACTGGCCTGGAGAAAAATGGCTTCCTGACCCCAAAGTGGCGATTGGCATTTCTGTGGGTATGTAAGGAAAGGGCCAGGAGAACTGAGCACTGAGGCAACCCTTCCTGCCCTCCCTCTCACGATCTGCCTGAGTTCACAGATTTTAGATTGGATCCAAGTCTTTATGTTCAGGGTCCAAGCTACTCCTTTTCTTTGTGGTGCTGCAGTAGACTGGGTGGGTTAAAGTTGCCAAGTCCACAAGTGTTCAGTCCATATCCACCACCCGTAACCCCCAGATAGTCTGGCCATGTCTGCTGTCTCTCGTGAGTCGGTCGCTATCGAAAGCCATCACTGACTTTTGGGTATTCTGAGGGGAAACATTTACATTAGGTCACAGCTGGCTCTGTGGGGGAGAGGGGAGTAGGTTATTGGACAGAAGACCATTCGAAGAAGAAGAAGAGATTGGATTTATATCCCGCCCTTCACTCACTTAAGAGTCTCAGAGCGGCCTACATACTCCTTTCCCTTCCCCTCCCCACAACAGACACCCTGTGAGGTAGGTGGGGCTGAGAGAGCTCTTTCCCAAGCGGTCCTTGAGAGAACAGCTGGTACAGAGCTATGGCTTGCCCAAGGTCATCCAGCAGCGGCGAGTGGAGGAGTGGGGAATCAAACCCGGTTCTCCCAGATTAGAGTCCGCGCACTTAACCACTACACCAAACTGGCTCCCATTAGAACATAAGAGCCATGCTGGGTCAGGCCATGAGCCCATCAAGTCCAGCCTTCTGTTCACGCAGCAGCCAATCAGCTGCCTCCTGGAACAGAAGCCCATAAGCGGAATGACTGCAACACCATCCTCCCATCTGTGCTCCCCAGCAACTGATATAAAGAGGCAGGATGCCTTTGGAACTGGAGAGAGTAGGTATCTAACATCCCTGGTTGCTATTGATAGCCCAGTCTTGCCTGATTTTGTCCAGTCCCCTTTTAAAGCCTTCCAAGTTGGCGGCAATGACCACATCCTGTGGTAGCGCGCTCCACAATTTAACTATGCACTATGTGAAGAAGTACTTCCTTTTGTCTGTCTCGAATCTCCCACCCTTCAGCTTCAGTGGATGACCCCGGGTTTTGGTACCATGGGAGAAGCTGTCAACTCTTGCCCCCCCACCTTGCAAAATGTCATAGACCTCTATAACGTCTCCCCTCACTTGTGTGTTTTCAAAACTAAACAGTCCTTCGAGAGCCAGTTTGATGTAGTGGTTAAGTGTGCGGACTCTAATCTGGGAGAACCGGGTTTGATCCCCCGCTCCTCCACATGCAGCTGCTGGAGTGTCCTTGGGTCAGCTACAAGTTCTCTTAGAGCTGTTGTCTCAATGGCAGTCCTCAAAAGAGCTCTCTCAGCCCCGCCTACCTCACAGGATGTCTGTTGTGGGGAGAGGAAGGGAAGGAGATGGTAAGCTACTCTGAGACTCCAAGTAAAGGGTGGGGTATAAATCCAATCTTTTTCCTCTTCCAGTGTGGTTAAGTGGTTAAGTGCGCGGACTCTAATCTGGGAGAATCGGGTTTGATTCCCCACTCCTCCACTTGCACCTGGCTGGATGACCTTGGGCAAGCCATAGCTCTGTACCAGCTGTTCCCTCAAGGACAGCTTGGGAAAGAGCTCTCTCAGCCCCACCCACCTCACAGGGGTGAGGTGGTCTGTTGTGGGGAGGGGAAGGGAAAAGGAGTTTGTAAGCTGCTCTGAGACTCCCTTGGGGAGTGGAGGGCGGGGTATAAATCCAATCTCTTCTTCTCTTCTTCTTCTTCTTTCTCCTCCTCCTCTTCTTCCGCCTCTTCTCCTCCTTCTCCTCCTCCTAATCTTCATGGGCAGTTGCTGTAGCCCCCTGATTATTTTGGTTGCCCTTTTCTGCATGTTTTCAATCTCTACAGTATCTTTTTTCAGGTGTGGTGACCAGACTGAGCAACTACCTTTTGGGAAATTAAACCCGTCAAGGTTTTGTTCAACAATGACATCTGCTGTTTTTGTCCACTGCTTATTCCAGAGTTGCTACCAGTGTTCCCTCTAAGCTGAGTTAGTGTGAGCTAACTCACAGTTTTTCAGTCTCCAGCTCACACATTTTTGTCTTAGCTCAGGAAGGGACGGCGCCAGAGCAAACTAATTTATGCAGTAGCCAAATCGCTCGCTCACAGCTTTAATGTCAGTAGCTCACAAAGTAGAATTTTTGCTCACAAGACTCCATAGCTTAGAGGGAACATTGGTTGCTACCAAAATTAGAAGCGGACGTGATAGACCAGGGGTCCTCAGTGTGGTTCCCCTTGTCACCATGGCACCCACCAAGTGTTTTTAGAAAGTGGGTGTGGGGGTTGCCCAGGAAAGTTTCTGATTGGCCATCGGAGATTTGATTGGCTGTGCAGATTTTAAAAATGTGGCTTTGGCAGCAGCTGCCATCCCTGCACAAGGATCTTCACTGTGTGGCCGAAGGTAAGCTGCGGCAGCCATCTTGTGGCTGGCTCCGCCTCCTCTGGAAGCCATTTTGTAGCAGCCATTTTCTGGCTGCACCCACCACACTGTATCATAATTCCAAAGGTGCCTGCAGGGTCAAAAAGGTTGAGGACCCCTGCAATCAACCACAGCTTCTGTCCTGTAGACGTGACCCTGTTTCTCACCCCTTGCAGGTTTCAAACTCTTGCTCGATGTGTTCAGTGTTAAGCATGGATCGCAGGAGGAGTGTGTAAAAGCACTAAAGAACGGCGACTTGCTGGCCATTGCTCCGGGAGGAGTCCGGGAAGCCCTCTTCAGTAATGAAGACTATTCCATCATATGGGGAAACCGTAAAGGATTTGCTCAGGTGGCAATCGATGCCAAAGTGGTGAGTGTTCTTGGAGCGCGATTGGATTCTAAGACGAGAGTCACAGACTTGGGGTCATCCTGGTATGAGCTTCCTTCAGGTAACGCGTGAGGGCTGAGGTCCTCCCAGGTGTGGGAGAGACAAGAAGTATGGATGGATTGCCTGGTTCTCCCTCCTCTTCTCCATCCAGAGGGGGCGTGTTCCAGCAGAGAGGCCATTAAAGGTTCTTCCAGAGACCCTCTTTGGAAGCAAAATAATAATAATAATAATAATATACTTTATTGTCATTGTACATAGTACAATGAAATTAAAAAGTACCATCATTCAGTGACTCACAACATATAATCACGCGCACTCACACAGACATTCACGACTGCTTCTCCCTTGTGATTTACATAGCAACCCAACCACTGTTTCCCCCAGATTTCAGTCTCATACAGCATTCAGGGCAATAATAGCTCTCGAGTAAAAACTGTTTTTTAGTCTATTTGTCCTTGTTTTGATTGTCCTATATCTTCTGCCCAAAGGCAGCAGTTCAAACAAGGAATATGCAGGATGTGACAAATCCTGTAGGATGTTCTTCACTTTTTTCAGACATCGAGAACTATACAGTTCCTCCAGAAGTGGGAGAGGACAGCCAATTATCTTCTGGGCTGTGGTGATGACTCTCTGGAGTGCTTTCCTATCTGCAACCGTACAACTAGCAAACCAGGCACAGATACAGTATATTAAAATGCTCTCTATTGAGCAACGATAGAAAGACATCAATATTTTCTCATTCAAATTATTTTTCTTTAAAAGTCTGAGAAAATAAAGCCTCTGCTGGGCCTTCTTCACCAGAGCAGTGGTATTTGCACTCCAGCTCAGATTTTGTTCAATAGTCACTCCCAAAAACTTGAAAGTAGCCACCCTTTCCACACATTCTCCACCAATAAACAGTGGCTTAATGTCCGTTTTGTTCCTCCTGTAGTCCACTACCAATTCCTTGGTCTTGGTGGTATTAGGAATCAGATTATTTTCCCTACACCACACACAAAGCCGTTCCACCTCATCCCGATAAGCAGACTCATCATTCCCGGAGATGAGCCCCACCACAGTGGTGTCATCAGCAAACTTGATGATAGTATTGCTGGGGTGAGTGGGGATACAGTCCTGCGTATAGAGGGTATAGAGCAGGGGACTCAACACACAGCCTTGTGGGGAGCTGTGTGTTAAGGGTAAGGGCTGTGGACATATGAGACCCTACTCTAACCCTCTGAGGGTGGAAAAGCGGAAGGCAGCAGAAAAAAAGGGAATCATACACCATTTTGAGAGACCGCAACGCATTTTGTGGTGTGTGTGTGTGTTAAATGCCACTGAGTCGCTTCCAGCCTATAGCAACCCTATGAGTTAATGAACTCCAAAATGTCCTATTGTCGACACCTTTGCTCAGGTCTTGCAAACAGAGGGCTTCCTTGATTGGATCAATCCTTCTCATGTTGGGTTCTCCTCTTTTGCTGCTGCCTTCCGCTTTTCCTAGCATTGTCTTTTCCAGCGATTCTTCTCTTCTCATAATGTGACCCAAGGTACGATAGCCTCAGTTCAGTCATCTTCACTTCTAGGGCGAGTTCAGGCTTGATTTCATCTAGAGCCCACTGATTTGTCTTTCTGGGGCTGCGTGGAATCCATAAAGCCATGTCTCAAATGAATCCTGCATTGAGCAGGGAGTTGGACTAGATGGTCTGTATGGCCCCTTCCTACTCTGTGGTTCTATGATCCTGTGAATCAACTTTCTTCCTGTTGGCTTTCTTCATTGTCCAGCTTTCATACCCCATACATGGTACTGGGGAGTACAATGGCATGAGTTATCTCGATCTTGGAGGGGTTTGTGGTTCACTGGCGGAGCATCTGCTTGGTGTGTAGAAGGTCCCAGGTTCCATCCATGGCATCTCCAGTTAAAAGCATCAGGAAGGAGGTGATGGGAAAGACCTCCGCCTGAGACCCTGGAGAGCTGCTGCCGGTCTGAGTAGACCGTACTGACCTTGAGGGACCAAGGGTCTGATTCAATATAACGCAGCTTCATGTGTTCTTGCGTTCATCTTGGTCGCCAGTGACACATCCTCAAGAATCTTTTCTAGCTCCTTCATGGCTGCCCTCCCATGCCTCAAGCTCCTTCTGGTTTCTTGGCTGCAATCTCCCTTTTGTTAATTATACAGCCAGGGAATAGAAAATCTTTAGCCATTTCAGTTTCTTCATCGTCAGCTTTAAATGTGGGTAATTCCTCAGTAGTCATCACTTCCTGATGTTCAGTTGTAATCCTGCTTTGGCACTTCCTGCTTCAACCTTCACCAGTAATCGTCTCAAATCTTCTGCTAGGAACCGTTGGGTCGTCTGCGTAATTTTTAAAAAATATTTTATTTCAACAAATCACCAGGAGTAGATCTGGGACCAGCACATCTTCGGGACTGTCTCCTCTTGTATGTCCCTGGGAGAGCATTACACTCCGCTGAGAGTAATCTGCTGGTGATCCCTGGCCCCAAAGACATCCGGCTGTCCTTGATCAAAGCCAGGGCCTTCTCAGCCCGGGCTCCAACCTGATGGAACTCTCTGCCAACTTCCATCAGGGCCCTGCGGAACTTAATGCAATTCCGCAGGGCCTGTAAGGCAGAGATGTTCCACCAGACTTTTGGTTGAGGACAGCGACAGTTTCCATCATAGCTGGCACCCTCCTGAGAGCCAGTTTGGTGCAGTGGTTAAGTGCGCGGACTCTAATCTGGGAGAACCGGGTTTGATTCTCCACTCCTCCACTTGCACCTGGCTGGATGACCTTGGGCAAGCCATAGCTCTGTACCAGCTGTTCCCTCAAGGACATCTTGGGAAAGGGTTCTCTCAGCCCCACCTACCTCACATGGTGTCTGTTGTGGGGATGGGAAGGGAAAGGAGTTTGTAAGCCGCTCTGAGACTCCAAGTGAGTGAAGGGCGGGGTATAAATCCAATCTCTTCTTCTTCTTCTTCTTCTTCCATCTTGCACACTTCAGCCTCCTCCTTATCCTGCCCATGAGGTGAAAGAACAGTCCAGAGCAGGTTTTAGATTAAATTATAGACGTCATCTGAAGACTGTGAAACTTTGGGATTGATTGGTTGTTGATTTTAAACTGTATTTTTGTATATTACTTTATTGTAAATCACCCAGAGCCCTGTGTACTCAGGGAGAGGGTGATTCAATAATAACAACAACAACAATAATAATAATAATAATAATTATTATTATTATTATCATTATTATTTCCAACAATACAGCAAATTATAGAGAGAAACAAAGCAAATAAAGTTAATAAATAAAGCGGTAATACATTATCATCAAAATCATAAGAATTCTCAAGCAATACTTGACACTAAACATTAATACATCAAGATTACTCAAATCAGAATGGAGATATTTAGGGATCCAGATTCCACTACATATAAAAAATCCAATCGATTGCAACTTTCGTAGACTGCATAAAGACATTCAAAATAAGATGCAAGACTGGAAAAAAATATCCCTGTCTCTAGCCGACAGATTACAATTAATTCAGGGCTTCATCTTTCCTTGCTTTTTATATTTGTTCCGAGCACTTCCTATTTTTCTATCGGATAAAGATTTAAACAAATGGCAGAAAACACTAACAAATTTCCTTTGGAACTCGACAAAATCTAGAGTGGATCACCGTCTTCTGACAAAACCTATCGCTAGAGGGGGACTGGGAGTTCCGTCACTCAAAAGGCACTACCAAGCGGCAGCAATTGCCAACACTGCAAGTACGTTGCAGCCAAATCACAACACCAGCTGGATGAAAATTGAACAGAGCTATGCCTCGCCTTTCTCTCTCCCAGAAGTAATATGGATGTCCAAAGCCAAAAGACCTAAGCTGATAGAGGAAAATATCTTTTTGAAAACGATTCTGAAAATCTGGGATACAAACAGTCCTATACTTGCCCCCAAACTCTCTCCAATCTCAACAACTACCCAACAGTCATGGTTCCCACCTGGACAGCAAAGAAGATCATTTGAAAGGATGATTAACGCAGGTTTTCACAGACTGCAAGATCTAGTTAAAGGAGAAACCCTACACTGGGAGCCAGTTTGGTGTAGTGGTTAAGTGCACGGACTCTAATCTGGGAGAACCGGGTTTGATTCCCCACTCCTCCAACTTGCACCTGGCTGGATGACCTTGGGCAAGCCATAGCTCTGTACCAGCTGTTCCCTCAAGGACAGCTTGGGAAAGAGCTCTCTCAGCCCCACCTACCTCACAGGGTGTCTGTTGTGGGGAGGCGAAGGGAAAGGAGTTTGTAAACCGCTCTGAGACTCCAAGTGAGGGAAGGGCGGGGTATAAATCCAATCTCTTCTTCTTCTTCTTCTACACTGCAAAGAGTTTTTTGAGGATCGCATGCACTCCCCATTGTCATGGCTAAGATACTATCAACTTAAAACTTTAACTGAATGGGCTGCAAAGCAAGGTACGTTCTCCAAACCCAAGACTCAGTTCGAGATCATTATAATTAAAATTTCTGATCAAGGGAAGGGCCTGATGTCTCTTATCTACAAAATCTTAGCCTCCTTTGAAAAAGAACAAAACACAAATAACAAAGTAGCTTGGCACAAAGATCTTCAAAAGGAACTAACAGCAGAACAATGGGCGACTATATGGAACTCTCATGCTTGCAAAACACGAATCTTCCCCATCCGTTTGCAATTCTTCAGAATACAAACGAGGTGGTATCTATCTCCAAAGCGTCTTCAACATATGTATAAAAATCACAGTCCTCAGTGCTGGAAAAAATGTGGCGAACGCAGTGATTTCTTTCACTGCTGGTGGAAGTGCACAGCAATCCAAACCTTCTGGAGACTAGTATTATCAGAAATTGAAAACATTACATCTCAACGACTACCGCTAGACCCAGCAGTGCTGCTTCTCAATCTGGAAGAAGGAATTGACCCGGAGATTGAAATAAACAAATTAACTGCCTCTCTTCTAGCAACTGCTAGACAGACTATTGCAGCTTCATGGAAGGCATCTACCGCACCAAGCACATCAGATTGGAAAAAAAATGCTGGGATCACTTCAGCATGGACAAAATAGCGGACATAGTTGAAGACCAAACGTCTACATCTACAAAAAGACATTCCTCTTTTGTCAACAAATGGTTCCCCTTTGTTACATATATGGCAGAACACATTGAGATACCATCCAATCCTAATTATATTAAGTGGCTTGGTTTTTAAATACCTCTGATTACATTTAAACACTGCAAAATATCCTTAAATCTTACCGACCTCATTAAATAAATACTTACCTTAATCATATTTCAAGGTATAAGGGTAATAGTGTGTTTACAGAGCACCACCAGGCAAAAAACAAAACAAAGGCTAAGCAGACAAATAAATAACATGAACAATAGTTACAGGTTTATCAACTGTTAAATATATATAGTATTTCAAGGGGTCCGTTGGGGCCGGAGCGAGGTGGAGCAAAGCTCCGCCAGCTCAGGACTGGCCAGTAGGGCAGCCACAGGCCGAATCAGATTCTCTAATCTGATTCAGCTCGCCGCCGAATTGCTGCCGAAATTCGGCGGCAACTTTAAAAGCCACTGGAAGGGAGGGGGTTTGAGGGAGAGGCTCCAAACTTGCAGGGTAGCTGCTGGGGCCTCTTCTCGAAATGCCCACCAAGTTTCAAGAAGATTGGACCAGGGGGTCCAATTCTACAGGCCCCCAAACAGGTTGCCCCCATTCCCTCCATTGTTCTCTATGGGAGGAAAAAAGTTAACATTTTTTCCCTCCATAGAGAACAATGGAGGGGATGGGACAATCTGTTTGGGGGCCCATAGAATTGGACCCCGTGGTCCAATCTTCTTGAAACTTAGTGGGTATTTCGAGGAGAGGCCCCAGCAGCTACCCTGCAAGTTTGGAGCATCTCCCTCAAACCCCCTTTCCTCCAGCCCCTCATATACCCTATGAGTTTTTGCCATTGATTTCAATGGCCCATAGGATATAATGGGGCTGGAACTGACATTCCCTTTCTGACACCCTTCTGGTGATGTCAGGGGACGTGGCATATGCTAATGAGTTATGCTAATGAGCTCCTGCACCTCTTTTTCTACGAAAGGACCCCTGAGTCTTTCTTATTGTTGATACTGAATTTCTGTATTCAAAAAGAAAAAAAATTATTATGTGTTTTGTTGGAAATATTTTTATCTTGCAATAAAAAATTTTACCCTAAAAAAAAAAAAAAAGATTAATCAAATCACAGCATTTCTAAATCTGTAGATCTTTAGTGCTGCAGTGTTCTCAAGAAAACAGTCAACCGGAAAGAAAAATCCTTACCAATAAACAGAAATATTAAATTATAAACTAAACTAAACGCTATTGCCCTTAAATAGTTATACGAGTGTTTAATGTTCTTTTCCACCAATTTTCACTCCATCTTCATCTAAATCTAATCCAGTTTTCCTTATGATATATCCTGCATATAGATCAAAGAGATAGGGAGATGAATCACATCCTTGTCTGACACTTTGGCCAACTAGTAAGCATGCTGTTTCTCCATATTCTGTTCCAACAGTAATCTCTTGCCCAGAGTACTGGTTGAACATCAAAACAATCAGATGTTGTGGCACACCCATTTCTTTTAAAACCAGCCATAATTTTTCATGATCCAGACAGTCAAAAGCTTTGCTGTTATCTATGACAGTGTTTTTCAACCTTTTTCGAGCTAAGGCACATTTCTTTCATTGAAAAAATCCTGCGGCACACCTGACAATATCTCACGGCACAGTGGTTGAAAAACACTGAAATACAAGATAAATGGGTCATTAGTTGCCTCAGCTCAAGTATTAACTATGACAGTATTACAAATACATGTAATAGCCACTCAACTTGAAATCGTAAGTTACAGATCCAAAGTGTAATGGCTCCGAACTTCCGGCAAGACTTGCGATCATGGCGGACGTGCTCCTCCGCATCTGCGGGGAGCGCGATCCGTACCCGGCGGGAAGAAGGGGCTCCGGACTGGTGCCGAGCCCCCAGAGACCCCAGTGAGGGGGCTCTGCCTGGGGTGGCCCGAAGGGGATCTCTCCCTACGGTGGCGACCGAGGGATAGAGATCCCTTTTCATCACCCCCATAGGTTCCCCCGCCGTGGGAGCCGTATGGCTGAAAGCGCAAATCCGTGAAGCAGCAGAGAGTGCGAAGTAATGAGGCTGGAACTGACAGTTACGCATGGAGAAAACGTGAGTCTGAAGTAAGAAAAGCAGAACACAGCGGGAAGACGGCGGGAGGAGTGAAACCCCCCCCCCCGGGACTAGCGTACTTACGAGACTCTTTACGTGGCGTTACTGCAGGAATAAAAGCCCATCCGCCTTGCTAGATGGCAGCATCGCTCACTTGGAGATATAAACTTTAGAAGGACATAAGTGCTGTTTGAAAACTTGCTCCTTTCGTTCATCTTATCTGTCTATAAACAAAGAGCGTAGCCTCAACAATGACGGGGAAACCGAAACCTTCCCCCAAACTAGGAAGTACAGCTCCGAGTTCAAAGGTTGATACCACGGAGATGAGTGCGGTGTTCTCCTCGTTATTGCGACCTCTAGTGGACCAAATGACAGCTCTCAACGTTAAGATGGACAAAATGCAGCTAGAACTAAAAGAGTCGAATAAATCCACAGAGAACCTGCAGCGAGAACTTCTGGAAGTAAAAACTTCAGTAAAAAACCAAGACGCAAGACTACAAAAGGCAGAGAAGGAAAAGGCCTTCCACCACGATCAGCTTTTGAAATTACAAATGGAAAGATCGAATTTTTCCTAAGACTTCAGAATGTGCCAGAAAACACAGGAGAAGACCTTAAAAATTTGCTAAGTGAAGCACTTGAACCAGTGACAGGCATGAAAGCAGCGGATATAAAAAGCGATATGGATATGGTTTACAGAACCTATCCAGATTACACTAAAAAGAAAAGCCTGCCTGGTGAAATTATGATAAGGTTCTCCAAAAAATCTACAAGAGACGTTGTGCTTAGGACCACAAACAAAGCAGCTCTGAAGATCCTGGGAGAAGAAGTAAAAGTGATGAAGGATATCCCATTTGAAATAAGGAAAAGAAGGAAAGCCTATGGAAAATTGACATCTTGGCTCCAGTCTGAGTCTATCATCTATCGTTGGAATACTCCAGAAGGACTATGCTTCAGCATCAAAGATAAGAAGTATAAGATTGACTCTGTTCAACAAGCGAAAAAATTTCTGGAAAAAAGCAAAGAGCAGAAAACTGGGAGAGACTCAGATGGTTCACTGGCCTCGCAAGAAAGCATGTATGGATTTGATAGCTCAAAGAGTGAAGAAGAAGTGTCTGACTTGGAAAAAGGAGCTGCAGCTCCAAAAGTAGTTGAGACTGTTAAGACAAGAAGAGGACGAAAGAAGAAATAGTGATTAAACTGTTTTATTAAGCATTGCACTTATGTATTACAAATTGTTTAATTAACCGTATTTCTCTAGGTGGGCGTGCCTGCCAAATAGTTTTGATATTTTTTATAGTAGCAGTAACAAGTAATTGAAATTTATCCAAGGTTCTAAATGCTTCATAATTATATTATGTAATAAGGTAGTATTAAGCAAATGATAAAGTACTCTCTGTATAAGGTATATGTAGCTTAGATTGTAGCGTTATAGTTGTAGTTATAGGGAAAAATCAATAAAAATTTATAAAAAAACCCAAAAAAAACAAAGTGTAATGGCTCCTTCCCATAACATTGACCTGAGTTTCAGAAGAAATATAATGTGGATGTATTTTAACGCGTCCTGGAAGGTCAGCCCAGAAGGCACATTTCTTTCATTGAAAAAATCCCGCGGCACACCTGACAGTATCTTGCGGCACACCAGTGTGCCCTGGCACAGTGGTTGAAAAACACTGATCTATGAAACACAAGCTGACTTTCTTCTACAGTTCTTTCATATGCTTCAGTAACTGATGTAAAACTGCAATATAATTTCCAGTGTCTCTTCCTTTTCGGAATCCAGTGTGAACATCTGTCATTTCCCATTCCATAAATGGTAAAGATGTTTGTTTTAGGATTTTTGAGCATTGTTTTACTCACATGAGAAATTAAGAAGGTTGTCCAATAGTTGCTGCAGTCTTTTGACATCTCTTTTTTTTCAGAATTGGGATGTAGATTGATTGTTTATTGTTTCTGTGCTTGTTGGCATGTTAGGGTTTTGATGGACTCCATTTCTGTGGCTTGAAATAGCTCTATTGATATCCCATCTATTCCCGGTGAGCTGTTTCTTCCAATTCCTTTCACTGTAGCTTTCACTTTGCTTTCTAAAACTGTAGGTTCTTAGAATCATACAGTTGGAAGGGACCTCCAGGGTCATCTAGTCCAACACCCTGCATAATGCAGGAAATTCACAAATACCTCCTTCACCACACCCCCAGTGACCGCTGTTCCACACCCAGAAGATGACAAAAAACCTCCAGGATCTCCAGCCAAACTGGCTTGGAGAAAAATTGCTTCCTGACCCCAAAGTGGTGATCCATGAAGAGAGCCAGCTTGGTGCAGTGGTTAAGTGTGTGGACTCTAATCTGGGAGAACCGGGTTTGATTCCCCACTCCTCCACTTGCACCTGGCTGGATGACCTCGGGCAAGCCATAACTCTGTACCAGCTGTTCTCTCAAGGAGCTCTCTCAGCCCCACCTACCTCACAGGGTGTCTGTTGTGGGGAGGGGAAGGGAAAGGAGTTTGTAAGCCACTCTGAGACTCCAAGTGAGTGAAGGGAGGGGTATAAATCCAATCTGTTCTTCTCTTCTTCTTCTTCAGCTGACATTTGATCAGACTTTGCACTGTAGGGCCTGATTGCTTGTGCCATATCCTGCCTCACGATTAGAGCAGCTCCATTCCTTCCACGTATGTCATTTCCTGCATAAGACACTTTTGTAATTTTCTGACTGAAAATGCCCTCATCCAGCCCATCTTAGTTCACTTACTTCCAAGACTGCAATACTTAAAAATGTCCCATTTCTCATTTCGGTGTTTCAAGCTGATCTTGAGTCATATTCCCAAGTTCCGTGTGTCTATTGCATGTGTCAAGCAGCTTTGGATTTTTGTTGCGCATCTGTTCACATCAATAACCGAATGTCCCTTTGGCTTTAATCCAGTTGCATCGTTAAGAATAGCACTATTTGTAGTTGTCCTCGGCTCTTCCCCAGTAGCTGATTGAGTGCTGTACAACTGGGTGTGTGTATGTGTGTGTGCGCGCTTCTCTTGGAGAACCTAAGTTTATCTCCATTCCTGATTAATTCCACAGTCTCCGTAGTTTATTATTATAACTGCAGAAGGGAAAGTGTTACATCAAGCCATAGAAAAGGCCCTTCTATAGAATGGTTAGATTCGATAGATAGAAGGCTGGGGAAACGACATATCTCTTCTGTAGAGGAGCATACAAATCTTGAGACCTTGGCAATATCATTCTGTCCCTCAGTGTCTAGCCTGATGAATTTTTTTCAAATATTTCTACCCCACTTTTCTCCCAAAAGGGATATCCAAAGCAGGCGACAACCACGAAACAAACACGCCAAACTTCAAAACTACAATAGATCTTGGGCTGGTTGGTCTTCCACAGCCGGTTCTTCCGTCTGCAATTCACAGGCTACGAGCCGAAGGGCTCGTGTCTCTGGTCACGCCCAGCCCTTATTAATGCAGGCAGGAGGGATAAAAGTACAAAGCGGAGGTATTGCCCATCCCTTCTCTAATTAGTAGAAATGTTGCGGCAGTATCCTAGTGCTCCTGAACGCAATCGTGTATTGCTTATTGAAACTGCCATTTTCCTGTCTATTGCAGAATATCACAGTGGAGAAAAATCCTGAACTGTCCCCTCCACCCTTAAGTCAGGGCCTTGAGTGGCCAGTTTTACCTGCTTGAGTGAGCGCAACAAGGTTTACATAAAATTTTGATTTCAAGGGAAGGTTTTGGTTAATGTAAATGCCCGCATGGTCTAGTGGTTAAGAGCGGTAGACTCTGATCTGGAGAGCCAGGTTTGGTTCCCCACTCCTTCTCCACCTGAAGCCTGCTGGGTGACCTTGGGTCAGTCACAGTTCTCTCAGAACTCTCTCAGCCCCACCTGCCTTGCAAGGTGCCTGTTGGTTAAGCCAGTGTGGTGTAGTGGTTAACAGTGCTGGACTCTAATCTGGAGAACTGGGTTTGATTCCCCCTTCTTCCACATGAAGCCTGCTGGGTGACCTTGGACCACAGTTCCTTCTGTCAGCCTCACCTGCCTCAGAAGGAGCCAGTTTGGTATAGTGGTTAAGTGCACGGACTCTGATCTGGGAGAACTGGGTTTGATTCCCCACTCCTCCACTTGCAGCTGCTTTATGACCTTGGGCAAACCATAGTTCTGTTTGAGCTGTTCTTGAAAGAGCAGTTCTCTGAGAGCTCTCTCAGCTCTACCTACCTCACAGGGTGTCTGTTGTGGGGAGGGGAAGGGAAAGGAGTTTGTAAGCCGCTCTGAGACCCCTTCGGGTAGTGAAGGGCGGGGTATAAATCCAATCTCCTCCTCCTCCTCTTCTTCTTCTTGCTTTGGGGAGAGGAACGGAAGGTGATTGTAAGCCATTTTGAGACTCCTTAGGGTAGAGAAAAGCAGGGTATAAAAACCAACTCTCCTTTTTTTTTTGTAAATTTTTTTTTATTTTTCAAAACATTAAAATTAATACATTTATCTTATACAAATCCTTTTTTCCATATTATATAACATTTTGTTATATTTGTATAATCTTATTTTTATCTTGTATTGGCGGTTTCCCACCACATCTGAAGCATAACACATTTTCCACTTTATCCAAAATAGTAATACTTATATCTATGTTTACATTTCTGGTAACGGTCATATAACTTAAAAATACTTATACTAATTCTTACTTTCTATATTCTTATATAATTCTAAAATAAAAAACAACTTCATTATCTAATTATCCTTAATACATTCATATACTCTAATTCTATTGCTTTATGTTATTATAACCATGTATAAATGTAGTTTTTCATGTCCCAGTATTTTTCAACATATTCTTTCAAATCATTCCAATCTTCTAAAAAGGTCTCTGAGTACAGATCATTCAACTTTCTAGTCCATTTATCCATTTCAGCCATATATAACAATTTTTTCAACCATTCCCACACATCTGGTATTTTTTCATTTTTCCAATTTTGTGCATACACCATTCTTGCTGTTGTTATCATATACCATATTATTGTCCTTTTCTTTACATTTATCTCTTCTTAAACCAACTCTCCTTCACCTTTTGGACCTATTTGTGCCCAGGACAGAGCCCTGGGGCGCTTTCTGCCGGATTTTTGAAATGCCGTTTACAAACACTGTGAAGCCACGGGACGGACACTACCGTCAAGCCCATGAATCACCAGTTAGCAAACTGAATATGATGGGGGACTTTGGCAGATGCTTTGCTGAAATCAAGGTGCAGTACGTCCACAGCATTCCCCTGATCTACTTAGCTGGTAATCCGATCAAAAAAAAATGTAGTAAGACTTGCCCGGCAGGGTTCACTCTTCCACACCAGCTTCTACTAACCACAGCATTCTTTTCATGATGGCTACAGATAACCTGCATAGCAATCTGTTGTAGTCTCTTTCCCAGCATTGGTTTGGTTGACTGGTGTGACGTTTCCCAGCTTTCCCTGTTGCCTTGAATTTTCATTCATTCATTCATTCATTCATTCAATTTATATCCCACCCTCCCCACCTTTCGGCGGGCTCAGGGCAGCTACCAACATACAATGAAATATACAGTATCATTAAAACCTTTAAAACACAGAACCAAACAAATAGCATACCCCACTACAAGATGGCATATCTTCTTTATCGGGGTGGGGTCTTAGATGTTAAAACAGTATAGATGGTGGGAGAACGTTCAGGCTGGTGGAGTCTCGGTCAGGCCAGGGCCAAAGATGTAACTATTGGGTGGCCCCTACTTGAAAGCCTGGCAGAAGAGCTCTATCTTGTAGGCCCTGCGGAACTGTAGTAAAGCCCACAGGGCCTTGATGTTATCTGGGAGCTCATTCCACCAGTGTGGGGCCGCCACTGAAAAGGCCCTGGCCCTTGTAGCCACCAACCGGGCCTCCTTCAGCCCTGGGAGAACCAGGCGATTCTGGGATCCCAATCGGAGCACTCGCTGGGGAACATATAGAGAGAGGCGGTCCCTCAGGAAGATAGGTCCATATAGGGCTTTATAGGCCATATAGGGCTTTATAGGTAAGCACCAGCACCTTGAACCTTATCTGGTATGCCATAGGCAGCCAGTGCAGTGCTTTTAAGGCGGGCTGGATGTGCTCCCGTACAGGGAGACCCAACAGCAGCCGCGCCGCCGCATTCTGCACCAGCTGCAGCTTCCGGATTTGGGACAAGGGCAGCCCCATGTAGAGAGCATTACAGTAGTCCAATCTTGAGGTGACCAAAGCATGGATCACCGTAGCCAGTTCGTTGCGTTCAAGGAAGGGAACCAACTGCTTGATCAACTGTAGATGATAAAAGGCTGACCTTGCAGCGGCTGCTACCTGGGCCTCCATCATTAACGAGGGGTCCAGGAGCACTCCCAAACTCCTCACCTCCGACGCTGCTACCAATGGCACCCCATCGAAGGCCGGGAGAGGGATCCCTACCCTTGGTCCACTTCGACTCCGACTCAGGCACAGGACCTCCGTCTTCGTCGGATTCAATTTCATTCAGCTCTGCCTGAGCCAACCAGCCACGGCTTGCAACGCCAGGTCCAGATCACCTGGACTAGAGTCTGACTGACCGCCCAACAACAGATAGAGCTGGGTATCATCAGCGTACTGATGGCAACCCAGCCCATGCCTCCGGGCAATCTGGGCGAGGGGGCACATGTAGATATTGAACAACACTGGGGAAAGTACTGTTCCCTGTGGCACTCCACAAACCAGCGGGTGCCTTTGGGAGAGTTGTTCCCCAACCGCCACCCTCTGTCCCCGATCTTGGAGAAACGAGGAAAGCCACTGTACGGCCAACCCCTGGATCCCCATATCGGTGAGGCAGTGGGCTAGTAGCTGATGGTCGACCGTGTCGAATGCCGCTGACAGGTCCAACAGCATCAGCACCGCCATTCCGCCTCGATCCAGATGCCTCCAGAGGTCATCTATGAGGGTAACCAGCACCGTCTCTGTCCTGTGGCCTGGTCGGAAACCGGACTGGAATGGATCTAATACAGAGGTGTCATCCAAAAAGCTCTGCAAATGGTCAGCCACCGCCTTCTCGATTAACTTACCCAAATAGGGTAAGTTAGATGCCGGCCGATAGTTGGCCAATTCAGCCAGATCTAATGATGGCTTTTTTAGGAGGGGACGTACCACAGCCTCCTTCAGGGCACTAGGGAACACCCCCTTTGCAAGGGTTGCATTGATGATCTCCCTAAGTGCCCCTCGAACCCTGTCATGGCTCACTTTAATTAGCCATGTTGGGCACGGATCGAGTCTACAGGTGATTGGGTGGACCAGTGAGAGCAAATTGTCAACCTCCTCCAGACAGAGCGGATTGAAATAATCCAAAATGTGACCAGAAGACGTGCTCGGAACCTCAAGTTCTGCTACTGTATCAACTGTGGCAGGGAGGTCCTGGTGGAGTGACAAGACTTTATCTGCGAAAAAGTTCCTAAAGGCCTCACAGCCAATATCCAATTCTCTATCGTTTAGTCTGCTCGTCAGCAGAGTCATTAATGACCGAATTATCCTAAATAATTGGGCTGGGTGGGAACTCGCAGACACTATCTCGGCCACGTAGAAAGCTTTTTTCGCAGCCTTGACAGCCATCTCATAGGCTTTCATAAACGTCCTATAAGTTGCTCTTGCTGCCTCGTTGGGAGCGCGACACCACCGTCTCTCTAGTCACCTGAGCTCCCGCTTCATTTCCCTCAACTCACCCGTATACCATGGGGCGAGTCGAGAGCGGGGGTGCAGAGGGCGCTGGGTGCGATCTCGTCGATGGCCGCCGAAAGACAATGTTGCCAGTCCTTGACTTGCTCATCCAACGAGCCGCCAGGGGGCCTCGGATTCCGCAGAGCTTCTTGGAATCAAATGGGATCCATTTGGCTCCGCGGGCAAGCTAAAATCTGCTCGCCACCCAAACAGGGTTGAAGCGGCATGTTCACCTGGGCCTTCAGGGTCTGGTGGTCCGACCATGGTACAGCCGTGTCCATAATCCGGTCTACCGTAACCCCCACCGCAAAAATCAAGTTGAGCATGTGACCGGCTCTGTGTGTGGGGGCTGTAACAAACTGGGAAAGTCCTAGTGCCGCCATGGACGACACCAGATCCATTGCCTGTGTGGAGGTCATGTCCTCGGCATGGACGTTGAAGTCACCCAAGACTACTAGCCGAGGGTGCTCAAGCGCCCAGCCTGATACAGCCTCCAGCAGGGATGGCAGGCTGTTTGCCGGTGTGTTGGGTGGTCGGTACACCAACCAAACAGCCAAACTTTCCCCAGCATCCCAAACAAAGCTGACACATTCTATGCCCACAAGATTCCGTGGCGGTAGCGCCCTGAAGGTGTAACCCTCCCGGATGAACAATGCCACTCCTCCCCCTCACCCCTGAGTCCGAGATTGGTGAAGGACCGAAAAGCCGAGTGGCGCCATTTGGGAGAGAGAAACAGTCACTCCTTCTCGCACCCAGGTCTCGGTCACACACGCCAGGTCCACGTCCTGCTCTTGACAGAAAATCATGCAGGATTCTGGTTTTATTATTTATGGACCTGGTGTTGCACATCACCAATGTCGGAGTGGAGTTCTGTCTCCTAGCCCCTCAACTTACTACCTTTGGGATGAGACACAGATTGGAAGGAGACCGAGCTCGTCCATGTCTCCATCCCCTTCCCTTCCACTTCCATCTGGTCCCACCACCATACCTCCCCTTCCCCAGGAGCACCGGGATCCCTTGGCTGGCCATAGGACCGTTGGTGGCCTTTGCATATAAGCGTCGGCCGCCGTTGGACCATTGACCAGCGTTGATAGAAACAGAGTAGGACAGTTGAAGTGTAGGACAGCACGTGCCTGTTTCCAGGAGATTACATCAGGAAGTTCCTTTTTTGGATGCAGTTTAGCCATTCCAGAAGACTCAAACTTGTTTACGGTAGCTAGACATCCCCCGACCCTCTTACTCCTCGTCTTGAGCTTCCCCCTCAAAATCCGTGCTACTTTTTGTGAGGTTGCGTGCAGTCTCCCTTACCAGAGAGGACAGAGGTCAAGTAGGAATCGAGCAATACTGCCTTCTCTTTGTTAATCAGTTAACGTTTTACCATCCTCACTACCGTTTGTTAGCCACTTTGGATCCCCATTGGAGAGAAAAGTGGGGTATAGATGACAGAAGTGAAGAAACACATAAACCTACATGGAAAAAAATTAAACCTTTTCAGTTTTTCTTAGCATTGGTCAACAGCCTCAGTTGATTTTTTTAGCTCCGGCTTTCCTGAGAATCTTTGGACAAGCATGGGCTACTTGACCATAAATGTTCCTTTTTCAAAAAATTATTTTTTATTTTTTATTGAAATTGAATAGGCAATAATCCAAAGTTGTACAACAAATTAAACTGATTAACACATATATAAAAATTAGCACCAGGTATCGCAAAGAGTGCTGGGAGAAGACTCTTGAGAGTCCCTTGGACTGCAAGGAGATCAAATCAGTTAGTCCTAAAAGGAATCAACCCTGACTGTTCCCTGGAAGGACAAATACTGAAGCTGAAGCTCCAATATTTTGGCCACCAAATGAGAAGGGAGCACTCACTGGAGAAGACCCTGATGCTGGGAAAGACTGAAGGTCAAAGAAAAAGGGGGCGGCAAAAGATGAGATGGTCAGACAGTGTTATTGATGTGATGGACATGAAGTTAAGCAAACTCCAGAGCACAAAGGAGGACAGGACAGCCTGACGTGATGCAGTCCATAGTGTCACGAAGAGTCGGACTCGACTGTGCGACTGAACAACAAAAATTGCAAAGAGACATATAAGATTACTAAATTGAAACTCAGAGTAAGTAACCAACTTACAACTGTAAAAGATCAATAGGGTAAATATTTTTTTGGAACCTTGTCTATCCATACCATGTATTCTACGAATGGAAGCCAAACTGCAGGAAAATGAGAACGACGTTCGATATCATTTTGGATGTTATGGTAGGAGATTTTTTTTCCATTATGCAGAATCTCCATATATTTTCAAACCAGGGTGAAACCAATGGGGGCGATTTGTCCTCCCATTTGGTGGCAGTCGCCTCTCTTGCTGTTGCTAATAAAAACCTGATTAAAGTGGTAGTGGACCAGTGTAAATCATAGTCTAACTATAAGGACTGCGATAATAGTTTGGGTCGCTTCGACAAAGAGACCCCAGTAGTGGAGTAAATAGTATCAAGCCCCAGAAATGTTGAACGCTTTAACAAGTCCACCGACAATGAAGAAAGGAAGCTGATGGTCTGCATAGGTTCCGATACAGGGGGCTTAAGGTCGTATTGATATCATGCAGTTTCTTAGGTGACAAGTAATACCTTGTTAGAATTTCGAAGGTTTGCATTCTGATATTAACTGAGGACGATTTGAGAACAGAGGAATTCCAGATGAACTGCCACCATAAACATTCCTTATGACTCCTACCTTTTCCTCTATGTGTACTTTTGGATTTTTCGGGTTAATCACTTGTTTTCTTTTTTGCGTGGCCATTTTCACTTCTTTTGTCAACTAGTGCTGTTGACAGCGCTGCTGTTAGGGATTCCTTCCTTGGGATCCTCCCTTCCATCTGGGACGCTTTTGTTTGATAAGATTATCTAGTCATCAAATCCTGCCTCGCGTTTCTCTAAGTTTTTAGGGGGGAAAGTTCAGGTGTTTGTTTTACTATGTTCACCTTTAGCTTTCCGATAAAGGATTTCAGCATTATGCAGTCACTTTCCTCAAAGTTCCCACCAATTCCACCTCACTGGCCCAAAATAGTTAGATACGGGATAGGTAGAAGCGAGATAGCTGATCTCTCGTTCCTTCCTCCTCTTGAAAGAGAAAGTTACCAGTTGGGCATGTCTGGAATTTATTTGGCGTTCTGTATTCCGTGGAACTTGTTGCCCAACTCAAGTAACCGCAGCTGACTTCTCCAGCTCTCCAGCTATTACTCACGCTTGCTGACAAACGTAGCACAGCCTGCATTCACTTGTCATGAGGCTCTCCAGAGATCCTAAATTACAGCTCCAGATAGGATCTAATACATTGGTGGAAAATAGCCAAAAAGCACCCAACCACCCCATATGAACCCAGTAAAGTTGTAGGTCTGAAAGTACACAAGGACTTTTGTTGTTAGTCCAGGTGTTCTTGTAGAAACTTCCAACAATTTCAGTCTTTCTAATTCCAGGGTGATCTATTTGTGTGTGAGTGTATAAATCAAATGTATATAAACTAAAATCAAATGAATAAATTATAGACCAACATATGCGCATTCAACATTGCTCATCTGAAAGATCTTTGGCAAGTGCACGTGTGTGCTTTTTTTCCTGATCACGTTGATCGGTGCTGGGAGAACTTATTAATTGTTGACTGTGTTGTTCCTTTGGTGGTCTATCGAATTTTTCACCCCTATCCCTGAAAAATAGCTCCTAACCAGGAAGTATTAAGTATAAGTGTATCTGTGTATAAAGGTCTCAGATATTTCTGGCTACATAATCCCTTTCTTTGCTAATTGGCGGTTCTTTCCTTCTTATGAACTTAAAAATAGATTGGAGGTGGTGGATGAAAGGGACAATTCCCCCATTTGAACATTCATGGTATATATTAGACTGATCCAAATTATTACGATTGTTGACAGAGATTCAAGCCAGTGTAATTAGTGAGTCATCGAAAGCTGTTTCTTCCATCTGAGTGGAAGTGAGCACCTACAGGCTTTTGTAAGGGATGCATACAAAGGTCTCCTGATATAAATGCCATGCGTTAAATAGTTTCAAACAAGCAGGGAGGGGTTGTGGCTCAGTGGCAGAGCATCTCCTTGGTTTACAGAAGGCCCTAGGTTCAATCCCCGGTATCTCCACTTAAACGACCAGGCAGTAGGTGATAGGAAAGACCTCTAAGCTGAAACCATGGAGAGCTGCTGCCAGTCTGAGTAGACAGTACTGACTAGGGCTTCCAGGTCCCCCATGGGGGCAGGAGTTTCCTGTCCCCAAAGCGCCCAGTTTGGGCTGACGTGCCCGGCGCAATGACGTCGCTTGGACGTGATGTCATCATGCTGGGCACATTGCCAGGGGGATACTCTAGCATTTGGCCTGAAAACTCTATGGTATCATAGCGTGGTAGAGTGTCCACTGGTGACATGCCTAGTGCAATGTCACTTCCGGGTGATGTCATCACGGCACGCATGAATGTCCCGGACCGGGACCTACTCCCCCCTCGCTGCAACCCTAGTAAGCAACTTGGCAATCCTAGTGCTGACCTTGATGGAGCAGTGCTCTGATTCAGTATAAGGGAACTTCATGTGTTCAAATGGCTGTTGAGTACCATCTGCCCTCCCATGCCTGGTGGTGCTTACCCAGTGTTAAAAGCATTCTTGAAGGGGGTTAAATGTACCATTGATACAATAATAATAATAATAATAATAATAATAGCAAACTACTACTTGAACGGGGTCAAACGCCTACCCTTATTCACCGGGTTCTCTTACAAGAAAAGACCAAAAGTTGCTCTAACCTCATTCAAAAAAATGCAAATGTAAATCAAATATGCAAATATAATTTGTTTTGCAACTATGGGGGTGGATCCTGCCGCTTGTCGAAACACTCTGCTGAGCAAAGCTTATCAATTTATTTAAATATTCATACCTGACCTTATCTTCTGGCTAAAGCTTGATACCTTCCTCCAAGTTAAGTGGCTCTTGTGCCAGAGGAAGAGCTGCTTACACTGGAGGAGGACTTCTTAGAAAGAGGATTGGGTCTGCCCCATTCTCATTTCACTCCCTTTACAGTGAAGCCTTTCCTTTTCTACTAAAGTAGGAAAGTTGGGATTTTATTTACCCTGTGCTGATTTGGGCAGAAAGCTGGGGTGGGGGGATGGGAGGATGCGGAAACAAATAATCAAATGGCCGTTTTTTTTCTAATGGAGGTCCTCCCCCTTTCCCCCTTTCAGCCCATCATTCCGATGTTCACACAAAATGTTCGGGAAGGAATCCGATCACTTGGCGGAATAAGTATGCTCCTTAACTTTTTTTCATATGCATTGCTTTTTATTGTTGTCTTTACATTAGCGCTTCTGTCTCAGAGCTTTTGTGTAGTCTTTGGTGCAGTATTATCTATTTTGAAAATTTTAAGAATTTTTTTAGATGGTCATCTAGGATATTTATATGCTGCCTCTCCAAAAACCTGCTTGAGGCTGGCTTATGAAGGGGCGCATGATAAAATTATTTCAAAAGCATAAAGATCATAAGATCAAAAGCGTAAAGATCGAAAGACCATAAAGACCAACCTTGCTGAGCCTGCAGGGACCTTTGGAATTCCAGGCAAAAAACAAGAAAAATTCCCTAGAGACAAAAAACAAACAAACAAAAAAGTTATTAATGCATGAAACTACAGTCTGATTGAAATAAAGGGTCATAACAATCATATGTAAATGAACATGAATATTCTAAAGCATTACAAAGATTTAAGATTTGGAGAACAGAATAATAGGCTGGAGTGGCTTATTTATCACTAGGGTTGCCAAGTACTCACCACAGGCCAGTGGGGGGGAGTCCTCTTCTTGCCAGGAGTTTCCCGGCGCGCGCGCAAAGCGTGCGCACAGTGATGATGTCACCAGAAGTGACATCGTCATGTTGTGCATGTTGCCAGGGTGACGCTCTGGCAACCGCCCCAAAACTCTATGGTACCATAGAGTTTTTGGGGCGGTTGCTAGAGCATCGCCCCGGCAATGTGCACAACGTGATGATGTCACTTCCGGTGACGACATCACTCTGGGGACGTCGTCCTGACCGGATGACTTCAGGGGTGGGGTTCCCCCCGCCGGCCGAATCTGGGCCGGCGGATTGGGGACGCCTGTAGCGGGGGATCCCCCGCCACCTGGGCAGACTTGGCAGCCCTATTTATCACTTTCATTGCGTCTCCTTTAAAACTCATGATCATTAGATCGTATTCTGTTCAGCTACATTATCTTTTACATTGTAGAGCTTTATACTCTACAGGAGTTTGTAGTTGATGTTGTGTTAAGTATACTTGTAAATTCTTGTGGAATCTTTGTAATGCTTTAGAATATACATGGCCATTTACATGTGATTGTTACGATCCTTTATTTAAATTAGACCGTAGTTTCATGCATTAATGGGTGGTATTTTTTGGTCTCTGGGGAGTTATACTTGTGATGCCTCCTCGTTCCTGTTTGTCTAACTTTTGGAATTCCAGCACAGCACTGTGGGCACAGCCACAAAATGGCTGCCGCAGGGGGCAGAAATAGGTACACAATGGCTGCCAAAGGAGGCAGAGCTTAAAGACTTCACCGCACAAAAGAGCATTGTACAAGTCAGATCAGGGCCCTGCAAGACCTTTTACAGTTCCGCAGGGCCTGCAAGACAGAGCTTTTCCACCAAGCTTTTACTTAGGAGCCACCACCATCACTAGTAACAGCTGCAACAATTTGTAGAGCCAGGCTCCTGGTTAGTTATCGACAGCCTGTGCGCGCCGACTATATCTGAGTAAGATTAGGGAGCTGGAAATTGAACAACGTATGGAATGCACTCATGTGGTGACGCCACTGTTATGACATTAGAACAACATCACTAGAACCTTAATATTTAATATTGTATTGTTTTAATGTTTGTGGTGATTTTGATTGTTTTAATATGTATTTTATTCTGTGTAAGCCACCCTGAGCCTGCTTTGGCGGGGTAGGGCGGGATATATATATATATGTGTGTGTGTGTGTGTGTGTGTGTGTGTGTGTGTGTGTGTGTGTGTGTGAAAATAAATAAATAAATTTGCTTTCCTCTTAATGTGCCCTTTTTTGCTTTTCTGTTATTTTTTTTTGCAAACGAAACAGAATTCTTTAGGTTGATGTATGAATATCTCCGTTTGCCCCTCGTCCCACTTTATGGAAACTTTCCCGTCAAACTGCGCACCTATCTTGGGGAGCCAATTCCGTATCGGCCCAAAGTAACTGCTGAGGAACTGGCGGAACAGGTAAGCAGTTATCTTCCTGATCTTTCAGGAGTCCTGCCAAGATGGCAGCTGCTACCTTTGTTTTCTTTGACTTTTCGGTGACATGCCAAGGTCCTGTCAAGTAGAAGTGCAAGAAGGCTTTCAGGTGGTTGCCATGCTTAACCTTCTGAGAAGTTACCTGGTCCCCGTTTGGCAATCCTCATACTGTCAGCTCTCTGTATTGGCGGTTACTCCCCTGTGTTACACTGAGTTCTGAGAACCAAACAGAGGCTTCAACTTGGCTTCACCCCCATTCATCCTCTTCATCTCCACATGAAGGAGATTTCCTCTTCATAGCTTTCCACAAGAGGTCTCATTGTTCATTTGCAGATAGGGTTGCAGAGCTCCCTGGTGGAGGCCGGAGTCCTCCTTCACCAATCATGGGGCTGGTGGGTGAATCTACCAGAAGAGAGAGGGAGGCCCAGGCTACATTGAAGTAGAAATGCTGGTGACGTCCAGGCGACACTCTAGTAGTTGGGCAAAAATTCTATGGTAGAGGCCATTTTTATCAGAGAGTTTTTGTCCAAATACCAGAGCGTCACCGTGATGGCACAGCATGGGGACGTCACTTCTGGTACATGCCAGAAATGACGTAGCCACGTCTCTGGTGATGTCGCTTGCGCTTCCTTCCTGCTCCTGGTAAATCCCTACCATTCCCCTCCAGTCGCCAGGAGGGACCTGACACCCCTAGTTGCAGATGGTCATATTCCTCGTTGCTGTGGACCTCTTACAATGCAATTTCAGCCATAATTCTCTACGTTTCTAAATCTGAGGCCATTTTGTCCTTTGATGGGTTTTCGATGGCATCTTTCACTTGCACCCAAATCTCCTCGCCTTCCTTCCTCAGAAAAGTTTCCATGCCAGTTCTAAAATGTGTTGCTGTCACCTTGAAAATGAATGATACAACTTTCCTTTTTCATATTTGTGTGTCTTTTTGGTATTTTGTTGTGCCAGTGGGCAAACAGCTCCCTGTGTTCAGTATGGCATTGTCCAAATGAATAACAGAGGAGGTTTGAAATCTCATTCATACAGGGCGCTGGTTTCCGTTTTTTCTTTACAAACTTGCAAATAAAACAAAGCGTCAAGTTAACTGGGGTGTAAAGAATATAAATCTGTATCAGATTTGTAAATCTGTGATCCATATTTTCCATCTGGGTATAACTGACTTCTAGTAAAACAATCCCCCTCCACTACATATAGAACATGCCGTACAATCAGACAAAATTCAACATGTTTTGGGGTCAATACAATATTGTTTTCATTTTTCCGTTCATACCACTAAGGCAGGGGTGGGCAATTGTTTTGGCTCGGGGGCCACTTCGTGGGAGCGGAGGTTAGCGAAGGGCCGCACCTTTTAAAATGATTGCATTCATTAGTTAACTTTGCATTTCAGAAAAGGTATAAATTGTATCATAAAAATCAATAAATATAAATTAAATTAAATAGTGGTAGTTTTATTCAATTTATTTATTGTGCTAATTTTGTATCGTCTATAGCTGCAAGCACATTTAATTTTAGAATCAGTTTAATGAGACAAATGTACCCTATCACACTTTTCTACAATTTTTTTGAAATCAGGAGTGAGATTGCTTGTTGAGATTCTCATCACAGCCTGCAAGTTAATGTCTGTCAAAGAGCATCTATATTTACTCTTGTTGATCTTCATGCAAGAAAAACTTTGCTCACAAATATATGTAGACCCAAATATAGAGAACATTTTCCCAGCAAATTTCTTCATACATGGAATTTTTTTCAGCAGACAAAGATTTGTAAAAGTCAACTAATGTCACAGCATTAAACATTTCTTTCACAGTGTGATCTGACTGCATGTCAATAAGTTCAGGCTGCAGCTCCTCAGATGCTGTATCAATATCAGCAGTGATGGGATAAGAGACCAAATTGAATTTAGGCTCAATTTTCTTGAAGTCTTGAAATCTTCTTGGTGGGCCACAAAAAACACTGTGGCGGGCCGCATGTGGCCCCCGGGCCACAATTTGCCCACCCCTGCACTAGGGGACAATTGTACCCCAATTAATGTTTGATTTTTATAAAATCGATTAAAAGGTTTTGTGGGGTTCCCTTTGTATACCCCTGGTATGCCATGCAATGTCATTCGCCAAATAACATTTCAACGTTCTCCACAATTTCAAAAGTTAGCTTCATGTTCGGCATGTAAATTCCCCCCCCCAAAATGCTAGTTCCAAGCCCCCTTGTTGAGCCGGCAGTGTCTGAGTAGAGAAAATGGCCTCATCATGAGGTAAAAAGCATGTTGGGTCTTCTTCTTTCCCGGCTGCCTTCCACTATTCCTAGCATGACTGTCTTTTCCAGTGACTCTTTTCTTCTCACAAGAGTCCAGTGACTCCTGTCTTAAAATACCTTCATTGAACCTTCAGAATTAAAATAGTGTTATCTGAGGAAACGTTGCAGTGGTGAAACAGCAAAATCCAGCCTTTAATCTTCTTGTTCCTTCGGAGTTAACGTTATATTAAAAATGACCAAAAGTGGTTATAATGTTTTTAATGAATTATAAATTTTAACTATTTAAATATTAATTTCTCTTCCCACATTTTTTTTTCTCCTTATAGGCAAAGTTGGGAGTTCAGTCTTTAATAAACAAACATCAAAAACTGCCGGGGAATGTTTTCAGAGCTCTAATGGAACGGTTTACAATACAGAAAAAAGAAGACTAGTGCGATCAAGGAATGATAAATAGCTGTAAAGTATTTTAAAATTATGTTTTTAACATGAATCTCAAATGGGACATTTGAGAAGGTTCTTCCTGTACGGTTTGTCTTCTGCAGTTGTACAGTTTTACAGAGAAGCCGACGTTGTTCCCTACCCCCTCAGATGGTCACTCACACTTAAATCCAGAGCTCAACCTTTACCGACTGATTTTTCTTAAAGTGCAATTTTTTTCTCGCGCAGTAAGTTATGTAAAGGCCTCATCAGAATGAGTGGAACATGGGCCATTTCCACCTTGCCTTTGCTCGCCTGCAAGGCAAACGATTTGGGTGTGGCATAAGGGATAAAGTGTTGCATTGGGATCGGGGAGACCCAGGTTCAAATCCTCGCTTGTGGTGCAAGAGGATGATTTTGGGCCAGGCGTTCTCTCATCCTAACCTACCTCACAGGTTTGTTGTGAGGATAACATATAAAAGAGAGGAGAAAAGATTGGATTTATACGCCGCCTAGAGCCGCTTTGTGCTGGCTAGGCGGGATATAAATCCAAATAAATAAATAAATAAATAATTCACTACCCGAAGGAATCTCAGAGCGCCTTACATCCTCCTTTCCCTTCCCCTCCCCACAACAGACACCCTGTGAGGTGGGTGGGGCTGAGAGAGCTCTTCTGAGAACTGCTCATGAGAGAACAGCTCTGACAGAACTTGTGACTGACCCAAGGTCACACCAGCAGTTGCATACGGAGGAGTGGGGAATCAAACCTGGTTTTCCCAGATTAGAGTCTGCACCCTGAGCTCCTCGGAGGAAGGCATAAACAGGACAGAAATGCGCTAAATAAATACATAATTATTTTATTTAAATGGATATTTCCCCATTTCTAGTATTATCTGCTATGATAGGAATGCTCCATCTAGCTCAGGTCCAGTTATTTGTTACATGTGAAATTAAGGCACTACTGTTAAATGAAGCATACCTCAAAAAGGCTCAGTCGTACACTAGATTTTTACCATGTCTGGGGAAATGATTTGAAGCATATCTACTAGCTGCCTTGTGTCAGCTGCACTGGAAACACCTGAAAATCTATTCCATTACAGTTGTTCTGAAAGCCAGTGCTTCAAGAGCACGTCATCGGAACCTGGCAAATTCCCACCATGCCATGCATTGCGTGTAGCCGCGGGTTCCCTCGGCACATCCCTCTTTCTCCACCCTAGCTGGACCCCTGCTCTTCCCCCCCTCCACACACAAACTTACAGAAATGGCTAATTCTTCCATGAAGATAGGAAAATAATTCTTGTTCCTGGAGAATATTCCCTCCCCTCTAGTGGGGCCAGGTGATGACTGACTCCTAACTTCCTCAGTCTCCTGGATCACCACGGCTTCGTGGCTGGAAAACAGGGCCCTACGCTAGCTCCCAAAGGTCTTGCTGAATGATGTAGATGTTCATTCATTCGCCTTTCTTTTCCATTCTGGATGAGCCACGTCAAGGGGAGAGTGTCCAAGTCAACACGGGCTGCTTTCAGAAATGCACGTTGGTAATATGGAAGTCCCTCGTGCCCTGGAACACATGGAGAACGAGTGGCATGTTCTGCTCTCTGCATGGAATCACTCCTGCCCCAAAGCATTTTTGGGGCACCCTAGCAGCCTTGAGTGCCTGATGACAGGTCAACCAACACTTCCTGGGATCAAGGCTCTCGTACAATCAGTCTTCACTCCGTAGTTGTAAATGTTAGAGTTTGTTTTGAACCTGGAGACACACCTGCCGAGAAAAGAGCGGGTTTGCTCCATTAGAGAGGTGGGAAGCTTCCCTTGCTGCGATTCCTGTCCCCCAACAGCTCCCTTCAGTGATTCTGATTGTTTTCAAAGGTACGGTGAAAGCATGTGTATACTCAATACGCGCTCTAAATTTGGAGTCATTTTCTCAATTTACATTCTTCTTTAACATTCCAGAATATAACGATCGTGTGTATGTGTACGGATTACATACTTACATATTTCATTTATTTCGAGTCCTACAGAATTGACCAGATTCCTAAGCGTATGGCACACTGTATGATTTGAAGATAGATCCAGGTGGTCAGCCGTGTTGGTCTGAGGCAGTAGAACAAATCTAGAGTCCACTCTAAATTTCTGAGAAAGTGTGCCTTGCATACGAAAGCTCATACCTGGAATAAGTCTTTGTTGGTCTTAAAGGTGCCACTGGCCTCTAAATTTGTATGATTTGAAGTTATTTTTAATGAAGGACCTATAGGTTTAGTCAGATGTCAGTCTAAGGAGACTGATGGTGTATAATTTTAGTCGATTCCAGCTAGATTCCTGTGGGGTGTCCTAGCTTCAGCAATGCAGAGTCCTGCCCCCTTCTCCCACCCTATTCCCTGTTCATACCACACCTTGATTATCCGTCCGGATGACATACTGCAATGTTTACTCCTTTTTTTGCCATCAAGTCACAGCTGACTTATGGCGACCCCTCATGGAGTTTTCAAAGCAAGAGACATTCAGAGATGGTTTCAGGCCTGTAGCCAGGATTTTTGAATTCAGGGGGGCTTTAAATAAGTTGGGTGGCACCCCACACTGACACCCCCCCCAAGGGAGTGCCACAAATAAAATAAAAAATCGGAAGTCAGGGGGCCTGGGCTGGATGGGAAGTCGGGGGGCCTTAGCAGTAAGTCGGGGGCATGCCCCAAGATGCCCCACCGTAGCTACAGGCTTGGGTGGTTTGCCATCGCCTGCCTCCTTGTCACAAACCTAGTATTCTTTGGTTGCCTCTCATCCCAATACTAGCCAGGCCCAATCCTTCTTAGCTTCTGAGATCTGAGAGGATCGGTGTATCCAGGTATGGGCATGGTTAATGTTAAGTGTGTAAAAATAACTCTCTTAAATGCATAAAATGCATTCCTCTTTCCCCCCCCCACCCCCCAATTTTCATCTGGAATATATTCAATAACTGGCCTTGGAGTGGTGCTTTCCTTCCCGCCTCAAAACCTGAAACAGAACTTCTGCCTGGCTACAAACTTTGCAAAACAAGCCGAATCTGTATTCTTGCAGATACTGAGCAAGTCAGTCCCGGCTATGTGAAGTTTGTTTGTTATAGAAGTGTGAATTTTGCTGTTGATAGCAATGTGTCTTAACCAAAAAACAGGTCAAGAACTGCAACATAGGTTTGCCTGTGTTGAGGGGTGTATGCAATAATGCCATGTTACCAGGTTCTTTCCAGGGAACCCTTAGTCTAAGGATTGTCCCTGAAAGTAAAGTACCTTCCCCCTTCCTTCCATCACAGTTTTGTGGCTGCGGAGGGATCATGCTGTATAAAATATTTTTCATCTACTTGAAACCGGCAGTAAGCTTATTTATATAGCCCTGTAAAATTGAAGGGGGCCACAGTGGCTCAGAGGTTAAGACACTGAGCCGCAGACTGGAAGGTCGGTAGCTCGGCGGTTCAAGACCCGAGTGCCGCATGACAGAGTGAGCTCCCGTCTCTGGGCCCAGCTCCTGCCTACCTAGCAATTCGAAAGCAAGAACCTGCAAGTAGGTAAATAGGTACAGCTTCGGTGGGAAGGTAACAGCATTCCATGCGCCTCAGTGTCTATAGTCATGCCGGTCACATGACCTTAGACAACGCCGGCTCCGGCTTGGAAACAGAAACGAGCCCTGCCCCCTAGAGTTGGATTCGACCGGCTTTCGAGCGAGGGAAACCTTTACCTATAAAACTGAAGCATGGTCCTCTATCATTGTATTTATTTATTTATTTAATTCGATCTCTAGCTGTATGAGCTATCATTATTAATGATCATCTTTCAAAAAAAAAATTAACACAACTGTTCACCAATACGAGTTATGGAGCAAACTCTCTTCAGAAGTTTTTGGGGGTGCTGTAAGGCCATTTTATCTGTGAGGGCTTTTATAACGAGGTTCAAGCTTTAGGCATTTTCTTGGGGAGGAGGAAACATAAGGTTGTACTGTATTTTGTCTGTTTTTAACGTTGGAAATTGTTAGCTGCCTTGAGCCACAAGGAGGTGTATAAATTATTTGAATAAGTAAATAGTAGATATATGTTAAAGTCTGCTTCTGCGTACCTGTGAGATGGGACCAAGCTTACTATCATCGCCACCTTTTCCTTCATGTTTGTTCTTAAAATGTTGAAAGGAGAGTATCAAAAAGAAAAGCTGCAGTATCCTTGGGCGGGAACCAATGCCACCCTTCTGCCAGGACAGTTCCATTGGATCCCACCATTAGTTCTTCTTTTAATGGGTGTTTCCCCCCCTTCCATCAGAGGAAGATTTGGTTGAGGAAAGTAACTCATTCTTTTTGGAGACTATTGAATACATTTCTCATCTACACAAATCTTCCTTGTCTATTCTCTGCATCTTTGTATGGTATTCAGTTTCGATTTTTAAAATGTACAGAATAAAGTTAGCTGGCAACTTAACAAAAGATCTTCTGTGTTGTTATTAGTGTGACATCTTTTTTCTTCCTGGATAGCTTAGATAACTTGAGTTTGTAGAAGTGTTCAGGGGTTTTCAAGTAGAGAGAAGCCGTGAGCGTGCGTGCAGGCACATGAGAATTCTCACATAAATGTTCACCCACTTTAACAAATGTTCAGGACCAGGATCTCTCCAGGCAGTGGTTCTCAACCTTTCTAATGCCGCGACCCTTTAATACAGTTCCTCGTGTTGTGGTGACCGCCCAACCATAAAATTCTGCCAACACACACAACAACGAAGCTACTTTTTCAGATGTTTTCTCTTGCGTGGCAGTTAGCACCAAACAACTTTAATACAGACTTTAGACACACATATATTTGCAAGCTAGTCCCAACAAGACACAACGAACACTCAGGCTTCAGAACTTACTTTTCTTCAACAGAAGATGCCATGAGAAAACGAAGGTGGGAGAGGGGGAGAGGCTGTTGCAGATAGGGGGGAGGGAGAGATAGAAAGGTAGGGGGAGAGAGAGAGAAAGGGGAAAGAGAGAGAGGGGGAAAGGAAGGTAGGTAGGTGGGGGGGCAGCTTTTGCTGCCTTTCCTGGGCTCTGCGCTTCGGCGTGGAGCCCAGGGAAGGTGACGGCAGAGCGCCCTAAAGGTGGCGGCAGGGAGGGGGAAGCAACCATTGACTTACCTGCTGGCTTCTTCCTCCTTGTGGTCCCTGCTGGAAGGGCTGCAGGAAGAAGGGGGCGGGGCTCCGGCCCCAACCAACTCCTGCGCTTTGCCCTTAAAGGGAAAGTTTCCTTTGAGGGCAAATAGCCGGGAGGCCAGACCTCGCACTCGATTGAGCGCAGGGCCCTTTCCTGCCAGCGGGGAGGGGAGGGGCGGGCTTGGATGCCAGCCGCCGACCCCTGTGAAATGGTCATTCGACCCCAAAAGGAGTCCCGACCCACAGGTGAGAACCACTGTCTTAAGGTGTTGAATAACAACAGCAACAAAACTTGTAGCACAAAAGCAGTTTTCTTAAACAATATAAGATTAGAATATCTAACATCTCAAGTCATCAGAGTTGCCTCTTGTGTCCTGCCTGCTGTGTACACAACAAATGCAATTTGTTCCTCAGTCTTTTCCAGTGATTTCGCAGTCCAATAACAAAATGAACAGACAAATTCACGGAGCAAAACAAAACTATTATATAATTTATGCCTGCCATGGGGGGAGGGATACTACACCTGCAATGCACCTAATCACAATTATTTCATTCTCTCCCCACCCCCCCACCCCAGGTTTTTAAAGTATCAAATTGTTTCTTTATTGAAATATTTAGATGCCACGTTTCTCTGCACTTATTGAGTAGAGTTGGCAACCTCCAGGTGGTCCTGCAGATCTGGAATGACACCTGATCTCAGGACTACAAAGATCACTTTCCCTGGAGAAAATGGCTATATATTCTATGGCAATAGACCCCACTGTGGTCCCTTCCCAACCCCCCCAGGTTCCACCCCTCAAATCTCAATGAATTTCCCAGCCCAGAGTTGGCAACCGTACTAGTGAGTCTTGTAACCCCTCCCTGAAAATACAGTTTTAAAGCAAAGAACAACAACAACAACAAAAGGACAAATGTATACAGCACGACTCTTGCTGTAGCCTAGGATCCAGTTAGTGTTACCAGCTTTAAGTTGGGAAATACCTGGGAATTTGGGGGGTGGAGCCTGAGGAGGGTGGGGCTTTGGGGATGGGAGAGTCTTCAGTGGGGTATATGGACATACAGCCCACCTTCCAAAGTGGCCATCTTCTCCAGGTGAACTGATCTCTGCAATGCTCCCCCTAAGCTGTGGAGTCTTGTGAACAAAAATTCTACCTTGTGAGCCACTGGCATTAAAGTTGTGAGCGGGCAATTTGGCTGCCGCATAAATCAGTTTGCTCCAGAGCCATCCTTTCTGAGCTGAGGCAAAAATCTGTGAGCCGGAGGCTAAAAAACTGTGAGCTAGCTCACACTGACTCAGAGCGAACACAGGAGCTCTCCAGCCACCACCTGGAGGTTATACAAACGTGAGATCACAAGATAGGTTATAAATAAACAAAAAACCCCAACCTTGATATCACTATGCAGTCTATTCAATAATGATTATTAAGCAATTATACCATGGTACAAATTACGACAGTCGATCCGATATTTGGAATAATTTACATCTGTGTCAAAGAAGGACTGCGTTAAGCCACTTTGAGCTGTTTTATTCAGAGGAACTTTGGGCATGGACAGTTTGTCTTACAAGGGCACTTTAAACATCTGTATATTTTGTACTGGAATGTGTTTTGTAATTTGTACCATATAAATGCTTAATAATAATTACTGAATAGACTGCATAATAATATCACAGTTGCTTTTTGTTTACTTACCACCTGGAGGTTGGCAACCCTAGATCCAGTGGATTGGCTCACTCTGGGCCTCAGGCTGTGCGCTCTGAGATAAGTGTCCTTTGGCTTGCACCAAAGCTTCTCGCACCCTTTGGCCATGCCCAGTTTAAATAACCTGCAACAGAGAAGGGGCTCAGGTCTTATGTTCTTATTGGCGTCAAGAGGGAACTGGATAAACATATGGAGCAGAGGTCCATCAGTGGCTATTAGCCACAAGGTATAGATAGGAACTCTCAGTCTGGGGCAAGTGATGCTCTGTATTCTTGGTGCTTGGGGGGGGGGGCAACAGTGGGAGGGCTTCTAGTGTCCTGCCCCCACTCCTGGACCTCCTGAGGGCACCTGGTGCTTTTGGTCACTGTGTGACAGAGTGTTGGACTGGATGGGCCACTGGCCTGATCCAACATTGGCTTCTCTTATGTTCTCATGCTCTTATCCCAGCTGGCACAAAGACCTTCTCAACCTTCCTCCCCTGCTAGAAAAGGCTCTGGCCCCATCTGGGTTCAGTCCTTGCAATAATGAAGGATCAAGGGAGCCTAGTGAATTTGACTAAATTAGAGACCAGTTCAATAGTTTGGTTTGAGCCTAACTCTTGCAGCATGCTGGTTGGTCTTGGAGAAGTTGATCTAAGGCTGTTTTTACATCTGACTTTCCCGCTGGAATAATTCTAGTTCCAAAAAAACCTGCCCACACCTCTGTGCGCTGTGAAACCGTGCTGCTACTGAAATGTCCACATCTACTAATTGCCCTCCGGTGGTCAAGCTAGTATTCAACTGGCTTGATTCTGCTTTAAACAATTGCTGTTGATTAGTGCACTTAGACCCCCTGGAGTGAAATTTCACACCACTGTGAAATCAGCACAGGAAAAGACAGCAGTCAAACTACTTTAGAGGGGAGGTGTAAAATGACCCTAAGTCAGAATGCCGTGGATCCAATGCTCCATCATTTGGCTGATAAAACCTTAGCTCTTGCTCCAAGTGGTTGCTTTGCTGAGAAACAGTGCAAGGCTGCCGGTGTTTCCATTCAGAGCGTTTTCCAGTTAAGCCTGCAAAAGTTCAATGTGGTCTAGATTGGATACACCACAACTTGGATGGCCTAGCTAGGGTAGCCCGAAGTCGTCAGATCTCAGAAACAGAGCAGATTAATTCTTGGATGGGAGACAGCCAAGGAAGTCCAGGGCTGCTACGCAGGGGCAGGCAATAGCAAACCATCTCTGTTCATCTCTTGCCTTGATCACCATAAGCTGGCTGCTTTACTGCAGTTTTCTTCTAGGCTGGTGTCCATTACCAGCTATACCTTCAGCTCTCCCGACCAAAACTCAATATACTCAATACACATAGAAAAAAACCACAAGGACCCCTGCATCTAGAAGAAGTGAGGTACAAGGCCCTCTGGAGTCCACCCTTCAAAGCAGCCATTTTCTTCAGGGAACTGATCTCTGTTGTCAGAAGATGAGTTGTAATTCTGGGCGATCTCCAGCCCTTACCTGGAGGCTGGCAACCCTAACCACACACCCATTTGCTGAGGCAGTTTCCTTTTCATAAATGTTTGGTAAGCTGTTGGCTGGAGGAACAAATGCAGAAAGAAAGTTGTCATCTGCCCCCCCCCCCCCCCCCGATTATCAAATAGCCAAAGCAGCAACGATATTTGTAGGATGGTATGTAACATGGTGAATGGGCAGCGGTGGCTCAGAGGTTAAGACGCTGAGCAGCAGACCGGAAGGTCAGTAGCGCGGCAGTTCGAGACCCGAGTGCTGCATGACGCTCCCGTCTCTGGCCCCAGCTCCTGCCAACCTAGCAGTTTGAAAACAAGACATTCCAAGTCGATAAATAGGGACCACTTTGGTGGGAAGGTAACAGCGTTCTGTGCGCCTCGACGTGTAGTCATGCCGGCCACATGACCACGGAAACATCTTCGGACAGCGCTGGCCCTTCGGCTTGGAAACAGAGACGAGCACCACCCCCTAGAGTCGGATTCGACTGGCTTTCGATCAAGGGAAACCTTTACCTTTACAGGGGGGGGGCTGACACAAGGCATCTTGGGGGTGTGTGTGGAAAGTGTCATCAAGTCACAGCCGACTTATGGTGACCTCGTAGCATTTTCAAGGCAGACAAACGGTGGTGGTTTGCCATGGCCTGCCTCTGCATAGCAACCCTGGACTTCCTTGGTGATCTCCCATCCAAGTACAAACCAAGGCTGATCCTGCTTAGCTTCCAAGGTCTGACGAGATCAGGCCAGCCTGGACCATCCAGGTCAGGACAGAGACAAACAGAGGTGGATTGCCATGCTGGCCTTTGTGTAGCAACCCTGGACTTCTTCGGTGGTCTCCCATCCATGCACAAACCAGGCTTCCAAGATCAGGCTAGCCTGGTCCATCCAGGTCAGGGTATAGCTTCTTACAGGGGTCATTTCGTAGAAAAAGAGGTGCAGGAGCTCATTAGCATAACTCATTTGCATATGCCACACCCCCTAACATACCGGAAGTGTGTCAGAAGGCAACACCCACCCCTCAGGCTCCACTCCACAGGTGAGCGAAACTGACCTGCTCTTCCTCCATTCCCTTCCCCATCCAATACTTTGTGCAATAAAAAGAAGCGTAAAGAACACACCCTCATTCTCTTCCTGCTCCCTTGAAACCACCAGGTTTCAAGTAGACTTGAGATACCCAGGACATGTGCACCACCCATCCCTTCCCCTTCCCCTCCCCACAACAAAGACACCCTGTGCGGTAGGTGGGGCTGAGAGAGGTCTTTTGAAAACTGCTCATGAGAGAACAGCTCTGAGAGAACTTGTGACTGGCCCAAGGTCACACCAGCAGCTGCATTGGGAGGAGTGGGGAATCAAACCCGGTTCTCCCAGATGAGAGTCCAACTCCTGACCACTACACCAAACTGATGGGGTGGAAGTTGCTGAAGGGTTGGTGAAATTTCTCCAGTACTTATGTGCCGTGTGCCCTGATAAAAAATGGTATACTTAGAAAATTTATATGCCACTTTGAGCAAGTCTCTGGAAAAGCAGCACACAGTCATAAAAGGAACAATGATAAAATTATCAATATTAAAACAAAACATTAAAATCAATAAAGACCCTAGCAGGGCTTTCCCTAGGGTGCTGCGCCTCTGCACTGCTTGGGGGAGCCAAGGAGGGGGCGGGGCTTGGTCATGTGCCCGCCCCCTGGGCTCCTCACTCCCAGAGCTGCGCTCCTGTGCGCTCCCGCTCCAACGGACCCCTGGCTTCTTACCCCATGGATTGCCAACCCTGGGTTGGGAAACTCATGGTATTTAGGGAGGGGAGGGACCTCAGCAGGGTACGATGCTCCGAAGTAGCCATTTTCTACGGGGGAACAGATCCCTCTTGTCTGGAGATCAGTTGTCACTTTGAGAGAACTCCAGGTCCTTTCTTACATGCCTAGGGAAAGGCAGATGGGGTCAGGAAGCAATTTTTCTCCAGGCCACTTTGGCTGGAGATCCTGGAGGTTTTTTGTCATCTTCTGGGTGGGGAACAGGGATCACTGTGAGCGTGGAGGGGGAGGTATTTGTGAATGTCCTGCATTATGCAGAGGGCTGGACTAGGTGACCCCGGAGGTCCCTTCCAACTCTATGATTCCCACCTGGCAACCCTCGCATGAATCCAGTCCTGATAAGTTTGCTGGTTTGTTTAAAGACAGGAAAGATGGCTCTACTCTGCAGCTGCTACTGCTGCTGCTGGCATAACCACAAGCCTTTCATTTGTTGCCTCCATCTTAGTCATGGAGCATTTCTCAGGGCTGTGTGCTGAAACTAGCAAAACCAGTCTCTGGCTGTCCCAGAACAAAAGGCAGACACCGAGGGAGGAAACTGGAGCACTCCTGACACAATAATCCTAGCTGAGTACATCAGCGACTTCTGGGCAGATCCTGGGAAGGTTCAGCCGCTCCCAGAAACCAATATTCAGATCCATGGCTTCTAATCTCTTCAAGAAGCCTTTTTGCCACATCAGTCTCTGTTGCGATTGTGTGTGCCTATTGCCTAACGCAGGCACCTCTGCCCATATTTGGATCAGCCATCTCTGTTCTGCTTCCCATCTTACTGTTTCCACTTGCCCTGGCTCCCTGATAGGGTTGCCAGTCCCAGGTGGGGCCTGGAGATCTGGAACTACAACTGATCTCCAGACTACAGAGATCGGTTCCCCTGGAGAAAATGGCTGCCTTGGAGGGCAGATTCTATAGCGTTATACCCTGCTCGAGGTCCCTCCCCTTCCTCAACCCACCCCCTAAACCTCTAGTAATTTTCCAACCCAGAGTTGGAAACTCTATTCTCTGGGCTTTCCAATAACGATCATTGGGTCAGCTTAGTTTCCTATTTATTTATTTATTATACACTTTTTAAAAACGCCACCTTTCCATCCAATCAGAGTCTGCAAGATGGTGCACATAAAACAAACATTTAAACATTTAAAAAATCTAAAATACAGTTAAAATTATTCAATTCAGTTAAAACACACCAACAGCACTAGAAGGAGGGCCAATAACTGTTATGCCAGATGAAAAAAAAGGTCTTCATCTTGGGTTACCAACCTCCAGGTGGGACCTGGAGATCTCCTGCTATAGCATTTGATCTCCAGACAACCAAGATCAGTTCCCGGGGGAGGGGGAATGTGTGAGGCCTCTGATCAAATCAACAAGCCAGACCTTTGATGAAGCAAAGAGTTCTTTTATTTCTTAATGATGGTTCAGGTACTCAATGTTTGTTAGAGATGCTTGGTTACAGACAGCAGGGATTAATATACCCCCCACCTTCAGGTACAAGCAGGCAGAGGGCCAATCAGAATGAATACAAAAAAGAAGTGTGAAAATCTCTAAGCCGTTTGTTCTCATAGAAAAGGCACAAAGCACTAAAAATTCCCCCCATGCCTCATAGTGACCTCTAATTGCAGTTCTCAGGCCAGGCACCTGGCTAGAACAACAGTTCCACAGTTCTCCAAGGTTACACAAGCAGATAAAACATTCGAGTCTCCGGAGAAAGAAAAGGGAGGTGACGAGACAAGATAGCCAGACTGTTTATGTGACACGATGGAATGCGGCAAGCCATCCTCCCCGGGGAAAAAAGACACATCAAGCAGGACATGCAATAAACTCAAGGCAACTCGTAAATTACTGATAGGCACCCCAGATACTGACAATTAATGGCAGAGACTGGAACAGACTCTGACATCCTGCCCTCCTCAAGACCTTCCCCCCCCCCCCCGGCTTATCAGGAAACTGTTTATGAAAGGCACGAAGTAGTTTAGGAGCATGAACATGTTCCACAGCAACCCATTCATTTTGTTCAGGCCCAAAATCCATCCACCGAACCAGGTAATACAAACGACCCCGCTTGAGTTTAGAGTCCAAAATGTCAGAAATCTCAAAATGCTGCTCCCCCTCCTTCATCAGAGGAGGAGGAGGAGGAGGAGGAGTATCCGGTCACCATGCGTTCGGCCCAGGATTTTTCTTCAGCAAGCTGAAATGGAAAACAGGGTGCACAGAATTCAATGATTTGGGTAGTTCAAGTTCAAACGACACATCAGAGATTTTCCGAAGCACTTTGTAAGGTCCAACATATTTCCAACCCAGTTTTCTACTGGGTTGAAGTCCCTGAATATTCTTTGTTGACAAATATACAGAGTCACCAGGTTGTAAATCCCAACCCCCAGCCCGACCCCTGTCAGCGTATTTCTTGTAATCAGCTTTGGCTTTATCCAATGTCTTAGCAATTAAGGGCCAAGAGTTCTGCAAATCAGTCCACCACTGGGAGAACTCAGATGGTGGGGCCGGTCCTGGTTGAGGCAGGGAAGGAAGAGAATTCCCTTCAAAAACCCCAGCTGCCATGAATGGCAAAACACCCGTAGAGGAATTCACTGCATTATTGTAGCTATACTCAGCAAAAGGGAGGAGCTCTGCCCAATTGTCCTGATGGTAGTTGGTGTAACACCGAAGAAACTGTTCCAATATTTGATTCACACGTTTGGATTGTCCATCAGTCTCTGGATGGTAACCCGAACTTAACGCGGGTTCAATTTCCATCACCTGGAGAAGCTCCTGCCAGAAGTTGGCAACGAACTGGCTCCCCCTATCGGAGTCTATGAGCTTCGGAAAAGCGTGTAGCCTGATCACGTGGGTGAAAAACACTTTAGCTAATCCCTTGGCTGTGGGCAATTTTTTGAAAGGAACGAAGTGTGCTTGCTTGGAAAACATGTCCACTACAACCCAAATGACCGTTTTTCCTTTGCTAGGGGGAAGGTTTGTTATAAAGTCCATGGAAATATCTTCCCAAGGTCTAGACGAGGTAGGCAGAGGGTGTAATAGTCCAGGGGGTTTGCCCCCCTGTTTCTTACACATTAAACACACTTGACAGGAAGTAACATAGTCCGAAACATCCTTTCTCATGCGGGGCCACCAGAATTGCCTTTGCACCAAGTTAAGAGTTTTTAGAAACCCAAAGTAACCTGATAACTTAGACTCATGACATGCCAAAAGAATTTCTTTGCGTAGGGAGTGGGGCACAGTGAGCTTGGACCCATGGTACTCACAGCCGTTTGCCTGCTTCTGAGTCTCACTGTCATTCTCCCATTCCTCAATCTCTTTGGCTGAATATTTAACAGTCCATTGAGACAGGGCAGGAGCCATTTTGCTTTGACTCCGAGTGATCACGGCCTCCCCCCCCCAACTGTTGCAGGGGAAACATGGAATCAAACACCTCATCCTTCCTGGATTCATGTTGAGGCAACCTGGACAGTGCGTCGGCTAACGAATTTGCTTTCCCGGGGAAATGCTTCAACACAAAATTAAACTTCGAGAAGAAATCCGCCCACCAGAGCTGCTTGGCGTTTAGGGATCTCCGGGTGCACAACGCCTCTAGGTTTTTATGATCCGTCCAGATTTCAAAGGGCTTTTGCGCATCCTCGAGCCAGTTCCTCCAGGTGGAGAGGACCAGGCGAATAGCCGCAGCCTCTTTGTCCCACACCGACCAATGTCTCTCAGTCTCGTTAAACTTCTTGGAAATGTAGGCTAAGGGGTGTAGCACGTTGTCTGGCCCCTTTTGCAGAATCGCCCCCCCCCATGGCCACATCAGAAGCATCAACATGAATTACAAACTCTTTGGTTTCGTCTGGGTGTGCTAAAATAGGTTTGGAGGTAAACAACCGTTTCAACTCATCGAATGCTTTCTGACACTCTGCGGTCCAACACAACCGTTCTCCTGGCTTCCCAGCCTCCGGTCCCTTCCCCTTGGTTTTTAACAGCTCAGTTAGGGGTAGGGTGATGGTGGCAAAGTCTTTTAAGAAGGTTCTATAGAAGCTGCACAATCCCAATAGACTCTGAAGCTGTTTATGGGTGCGAGGGGCTTCCCATTGCACCATAGCCTCTACTTTAGCAGGATCCATCTCCAACCCCTGCTGGGAAATTCGATAGCCCAGGAAGTCAATCTCAGCGTGGTGAAATTCACACTTAGAGAGCTTGGCATACAGCCGGTGCTCCAGCAGCGTTGCTAGCACCTCCTGCACTAGTTTTACGTGGGATTGCTTATCAGGGGAATAAATCAAGATATCATCTAAGTAACAAAGCACCCCTTTGAACAAATGTTTATGCAACACTTCATTAATCAGGCTCATAAAAACTCCGGGCGTGCCAGCCAATCCGAACGGCATCACCAGGTATTCGAACTGACCAAGGGGAGTGTTAAAGGCAGTCTTATATTCATCCCCTTCCCTTATGCGCACCCGAAAATAAGTGTCCCGCAGATCCAACTTTGAAAAAATCCTTCCCTTAGCCGCCTCTGCTACAAGATCCTTAATCAATGGGAGGGGGTAGGCATTCGAAGCAGACACAGCATTCAAACCTCTATAGTCTGTACACAGTCTCAGACCCCCATCCTTCTTTTTCCGGAACAAAACGGGGGCAGCAAAAGGGGACTTGGCCGGGCGAATGAAACCTCTCTCTAAATTCTTGTCCAGAAAATGACGGAGCTCCTCTCGCTCAGCAGGGCTCATGGAATATAACTTCCCCTTGGGCAACTTTCATGCACAAACCTTGCTTGAAGCGGGCATCGTGCAACTCCTGTAGTGCCGTCTTGAACTTCGACTTCAGGGCGGGGTTGGGCGTGTGAGGGGTGGAGGATCCCAGCTTGATCAGCGTGAAGCGCTCTTCCACATCTGCCGCCGCTCTCATCCACGCGGAAAGGGAGCCCAGACGATCATTCTGGAGGACCATCTTGTAGATCTCAGGGTTCAACCCCTCCCGGTATTTCTCGATGAATAAGTCTTGCGACCAATGTATGTATGTTTAGTCCAAGTGCAGCAACTGTCAAGGCTTTCATCAGGCCAGCTAAAGATTTCCGTTTCCGTCCTTTCTCAAGGCAAACTGGGCAGTCACTGAAAAATAACAATACTTCTTAAAATCCACCGTACAAGATCATTTACTGACAGTATGTGGCCCATTGCTCTGATTCATCGGTCCTCAGCCTCTTTGAGCCTGTGGGCACCATTGGAATTCTGACACAGAAGGGTGAGCACAATCACAAAATGGTTGCCGCAGGAGGCAGAATCAGTCATAAAATGGTTGCCGCAGCTTACCCTCAACCCCAGTGAAGATCCTTGAGCAGAGATGGCAGCTGCTGCCAAAGCAACATTTTCAAAAATCTGCACAACCAATCAAATAGCCAATAATCAATCAGAAACCTTGCTGGGCCAAGGCCTCAACGGACTATTCCCACTTTCTAGAAACACTTGGCAGGCACCAGGAAAGGTGTTGGTGGGTGCCGTGCGGTCCACGGGCACTACACTGAGGACCTCTGCTCTAATTGGTGCTTTAAGGCTACTGGGTTTGGGAAAGTGGGCAAGAGCACTATTTTCCAGGAGGTTTTGCTATAGGGTGTGTGGCAGAACGGGCCTGCTCTGGTCCGCAGGTCCTATTCTACTCTGCCCTCCAAGGTTTTTGCGACACCTGGAGAGGCTTTTCTCTCTCTCCAGTAACTCGCTGCCACCACCACCACCTAACCTTTATACAAATTGCCTGCTGGGAGGGTCAGGGCACCAGCTTCCCTTCTAGGATCTGAGGCCTTGCCTCTGTGTCTCCCACTGCCTGGTCACCACTGGGGCAGTTTACTGCCTTGTGTGCCCCTAGAGGAATAGATACTTGCCAACTGCCTGCTTTTCCCCTGGCACCCCCTTTTAAAATAGAGTATCCAAGACGGTGGAGGTCTATGTGGTACAGAGAACCACTCCCAGCATAATAAATTATAAAGTCTTTATTAAAAAGAGAATGTTCACAAGCATACTTTTAGCACAGCACCAAACTGAGCAAGGGGTTCAAAAGAAATGGGTAAAACACAATTCCTCTGTCCCTTTCTCTACACATGCCCTATCAGATGTTGAAAATATAGGACAGGCTCCTTAGCTTTAGGATGTGATAGATCTCTACAGTCACCATTACCTCGAAGCTTCCTCCAGCTCTCCAGAACAGCACATGGTTAAAATGGCTGCTTCCTCCAGACCTCAGTTAAGAGTTCTGTCTGCTCTGATGGAATCCGCACCAAAGATGGAATCCACACTCCTTGCTCCCCTGAGTTTTATCTTCTCCCTTTCCCCTCCCACTGACTCAGTCAGGCCAGGTCAGAGAAGTTTTTCCTGACATTTCCAGAAATTTCCTTCCTGAAGTATCTATAGTATTTAATGCTTCCAAATCTCTGTTCCCTGCTTGAGGAAGGGGGGGGGGGAAGCTTGACCATCCCATTGTCTAGACCTATTAGCCTTTGTATGAAGCAACTGAACTGACTTCCTCCCTCCCAGCCTCTGCCCAAAGGAAAAAAGATTTTAAAACTCCAAAGGAAGGTTTCACTAATTTCAAACTTCCAAAGAAAAAAATACATTTCTTCACATCATGTATAAAAATCCCAGAGCCTGCAGCCCTACAGTCATGAGTGGAGTGAGAAGGTTACAGAGAGGTAGTTCTTCCATACTGAGCACCTGAGGATAGTTTTGTGACTGGGGGCTCCATGTGAGAAGTAAGACCACATTCACATGGATACATGTCTTATTATTTCCTTCACTGAGATCCAGCCATTCTTCTCAAAGAGGGCCTAAAGCAGCTAATTAATATAATTCTGCTCTATTTTATCCCCACAACAATCCATAAGGTAGGCTTATAAGCAAATGAGTAGCCCAATTCACCCAAATAAGCTTCCAGGGCAGGGTGGCAACTCGAACCTAAGTCTCCCAGATCCTAGTCAGACGCTCTAACCATTACACAACATCAGCTTTCTAGAGAAACATGTCCATGTGTACTGGCTTGGCAACCAGTATTTCCCAGGGATTGGAAGGAATAATGCTCCCCTCTAATTCCAGTGATTTAGATGGATTTAGAAGGGTGTAATTTAGGATTGCGCTGTCAATTTATGAAACTGCTGAGCTAAACAGGATCAAGGACTGTTTTGTTTATATGTCTTTCTGCCAAATTACAAGCCTGGCAAAAACGACATCTTAAAAGTAATGTTTAGGGGATACATTCTCAAGACAGAGGTGGACTTTAGTGATGCTGGGGCCCTGGGCAAAAGTTCAGGAAGGGCTAGGGTTGCCAGCTCTGAGGTGGGAAATACCTGGAGATTTGGTGGATGGAGCCTGAGGAGGGTGGGTTTTGGGGAGGGGAGGGACTCCAGTGGGGTATAATGCCATAGAGTCCACCTTCCAAAGCAGCCATTTTCTCCAGGGGAGCTGATCTCTGTTGCCTGGAGATCAGTTGTAATTGTGGGAGATCTCCAGCAACCACCTGGAGGTTGGCCCTAGGAGGGGACCCCAGAATCATTGTCCCCACCTCCACTGGGGCCAAGCATGGAGTGGCCCGGGTCCCATAAAAGGTGGGCAGAGGCCACCAGAGCTGCTGGAAGCCAGCCGGAGCAGATGCAAGCAGTGACGAGGCCCTACTCTTCTTTCCTCCCTAATTTGGGAGGGCAGGGCTGTGAGAAGTCATCACCCCACCACCGCACCCCATTGGTTAAGACCACCCCTGTCTCAAGCATGGAAGAAAAAAACAAGCACCAGATTACAAACTGGGATTTTAATTATATCCGAAGTAGAGTTATGCCTCTCGAAACCGATTGAAGTCAATGGACTGAGAAGGGCATCACTGTGGTAAAGTAGTAATCTCTGTGTAGGACAATTTCTGGAGCTGTCGGGGAGGGGGTTGTGGAGGAGTCTGTGGAGGATTGTGGGTTGCAATCTCCAGGTGGCACCCGGAGATCTCTCACTATCACAATTGCTCTCCAGACAACCAAGATCAGTTCCCCTGGAGAAAATGGCTGCTTTAGAGGATGGATTCTATGGCATTGAACCCCGGAAAGGTTCCTCCCCTACCCAGGCTCCCCCCCCCCCAGTCTCCAGTTATTTCCCATTGCAGAGCTGGCAACCCCAGGGCAGAGAGGGACTTCAGCGGGGTATAAAATGCCATAGAATTCACCTTCCAACACAGCCATTTTCTCCAGGGGAACTGATCTCTGTCACTTGGAGATCAGATAAAATCCCAGCTCTCCAGCCACCATGCGGAAGTTGGCAACCCTAGTTGGTGGCACTGCAAGTGACCTACTAAAGTCACTGGAAAGCCAAACTGCTTAACTATGGCTAGACAGTTATTTACAATTCCAGTCTCTTGATCTACAAATGTACGGAACCAAAAAAACCCCCCCAAAATCAGATGCTCCATCACTCCTCTGTTTGATTTGCAGAGGGTTTTGGGTTTTTGGGTTTTTTTGCAAATCATGAGCAAGACCCTCAAAGATTCTAGGGGAGGGCAGGAGGGATTGTCTTAGTAGTTCTGGGGACCTGGGCAAAGGCCAAGGATCGCCCACCCCTTTATTCCAACCATTGCATACCTCAGTCATAGCATTTTCATTTGCCCAACTTTGATTAGCTAACTCCCACCTCTGCCCTCCATCCCCCAGCACTTGTTCAATGGAGCAGTGGGCAAAAATGTGGGGGGCGGGGGGGGATGATGTCACCGTGTGCAGTCTTGTGAGCAAAAATTCTACTCGGTGAACTACTGGCGTTAAAAGTCGCGAGTGAGCGATTTGGCTACTGCACCAATTAGTCTGCTCTGGCGCCATCCTCCCTGAGCTAAGACAAAAATGTGTGAGCCGGAGGCTAAAAAACTGTGAGCCAGCTCACACTAACTCAGCTTAGAGGGAACACTGGCTCTCGGGCCTCTTGCTATGGCAGGAAGCATCCTACTGGCAACCTCATTTGCTCTGAGCGGCAGTGGAAGAAAAACAACAACAACCCAGCAACCTCAACCATGCCTCGACATCATTTCTAGGAGAAACTGTGAAATGACACAGGTACCTCTAGGAATTGGTAAAAACTCTATGGCCATTTGCAGAGCCACCCTTATATCACTTTGGGGTTTCCCCCAGCAGTGACATTGTGGCATAGCCAACAAAGAAGAAGAAGAGTATGTGTTTATACCCCACTTTTGTCTACCTTAAGAAGTCTCAAAGCATCTTAGAATCACATTTCCTTCCTTTTCCCCCCAACTTGTGAACCCTTCCCCCCCCCGACTTGTGAAGTGGGGCTGAGAGAGTTCGGAGAGAACTGTGACTGGCCCAAGGTCACCCAGCAGGCTTCATGTGGCGGAATGGGGACTCAAACCCAGTTCTCCAGATTAGAGTCTGCCGCTCTTAACCACCACACCACGCTGGCTCATATCTCATAGCCAATGTCGCTCATCTGCCCATTTCCTAACCCTCCCACCAAGCGCCTGGCTCAGCCTGGTACCCCTAGTCAAGTGACTCTGTAGGAATCCTCCGTGTCTATGATCTTTAGCACAGAGACTGGGGGAATTCCTAGAGCGTTGCTCAATGCTCTCCTCAAAAGCTCCTGGGATTAGCAGGTGCAGGCCTGGCAGCAGTCAGTCATCTGTAAATTGTTTGATGTGGAGGCAGTGAGTAACACACAGTGGGAGAAGGGCTGCTGTGTGGGCTGGGTGAGAAGAAGTACATGACATACTAATGCATGCATGCGTCCTTCTTCCTTGCTTAGTGTGTGCATTGCATGCGCCCCAATCACCTATCAGCCAGCCTTTAGCAGAGGCTAGACCAGATACTCAAAAAGTCTTGCCTTGACCTGGATAGCCCAGGCAAGCCCAATCTCATCAGATCCCAGAAGCTAAGTAAGGCCAACCCTGGCAAGTACTTGGGTGGGAGACCTCTTTGGAATACCAGCAGTCAGGAAGCAGGGGCAGGCTTTGGTGTAGTGGTTATGAGTGTGGACTCTAATCTGGGAGAACCAGGACTGATTACCCACAAGCAGCTGTGCCACTGTCACTCTTCCATTTGCCCTGGTTGCATTGGTCAATTTCACACTATTTGCTGCGCAGCCACATTTTGACCCGCAACTCTTCCCGGTTTCCTCCGCATCTTCTCGATCTCAAAAAACAAGGATAGAGAAGATGCAGGGAAATTTGGGAGAGCTGCGGGTCAAAATGCAGCCGCACAGTGAATAGTGCAAAATTGACGAATGCAACTGGGGCAAATGGAAGAGTGATCGTGGCATAGCTGCTTGTGGGAAGTTGGTCCGGGTTCGATTCCCCACTCCTCCACATGCGGCTGATGGTGTGACCTTGAGTCAGTCACAAATTTTTTCAGAGCAGTTCTCCCAAGGGCAGTTCTTGAGAGAGTTCTCTCAGCCCCGCCTACCTCACAGGGTGTCTGCTGTGGGGAAGGAAAAGGAGATTGTAAGCCACTCTGAGACTCCTTCGGGTAGTGAAGGGCAGGGTATGAATCTAATCTCTTATTATTATTATTCAGCACCTCTCTGAACATCCTCCAGGCCCCAGTAGGGGTCAGTCACCAGAGGTCACCATGACTTCCAGGTGCACACACACACACATGTGCACACACACACACACACACAAACACACACACACACACACACATATTGCAAAAATACCAAAAAGGGGGGGGGATCCTGTAAGTCTCACTTAGCTAGTAACCAATGCTCCCTCTAAGCTGTGGGGTCATGTGAGCAAAAATTCTACTTTGTGAGCTACTGGCATTAGAGTTGTGAGGGAGCAATTTGGCTGCTGCATAAATAAGTTTGCTCCGGAGCCACATCCTTCCTCAGCTAAGACAAAAATGTATGAGTCGGAGGCTAAAAAACTGTAAGCTAGCTCTTACTAACTCAGCTTAGAGCTAGCTCTTACTAACTCAGCTAGTAACCGTGATGTCAGGTTCCCTGTCATATTTTGGGCTTTGCTGTTGATTGCATTTGCAGATCCTCCAGTCGGGAGACTGGCAGCCATGTTCCTCCCCCTCACTGTCAGAATCTACTAATTCAGACATTATGTTATTCATGCTTGTACTTTCAAAGTAGCTATATGTCTTTCTTTTTCCCATGTAACTGTCATGTACTGATGCTTGTCCAGACCGGGAGGGTGACACCAGTAAATTATGTGAACAAGGAGGCCTCACATCCCTGCCTCCGCATTCCAGCTGCTCCGGCAGGAACTTCAAGGGAGGATACCTCTCATCTCTTATCAGTAGAATAGATCAAGATATCATCTATGTAACATAACACCCCCTTAAACAGGTGCTTGTGCAACACTTCATTTATCAAACTCATAAAGACCCCAGGTGCGCCACTTAAGCCGAACGGCATCACCAGGTATTCAAACTGTCCCAGGGGGGTGTTGAATGCAGTCTTGGGCTCATCCCCCTCCCTTATGCGCACCCTGAAGTAAGCATCCCGCAGATCTAGCTTGGTGAACATTTTCCCCTTAGCCGCTTCGGTCAATAAGTCCTTTATTAAGGGGAGGGGGTAGGCGTTAGTAGTAGAGACAGCATTCAGCCCCCTATAGTCTGTGCACAGGCGCAGCCCCCCGTCTTTCTTTTTCCGGAATAAAACAGGGGCGGCAAAAGGGGACTCTGCTGGCCGGATGAAGCCGCGCGCCAAGTTTTTGTCCAGAAACTTGCGCAGTTCCTCTCGCTCTAAGGGACTCATGGAATAAAGCTTCCCCTTAGGGAGTTTCTCGCCCGGGAGTAGTTCAATGGCACAATCCGACAGTCGGTGGGGGGGTAACTCATCCGCCTCGGTCTCGCTGAATACCTCCATTAAGTCTCTATACTCCTTGGGCACCAGGCAGGGGGCGAGGGCGAGTGCGGTGGGTTGGGGAGGAGGAGCTGGCGGTCCTGGGCCCCACTCCGAGTCCCATTTGTGCGTTAGGCACCGGTCATCCACCCAGGAGATCTTCCCTTCACTCCACTTGATGTAAGGGTCGTGCGAACTGAGCCAGGGGCTTCCCAACACCATGGGGAATTGGGCGTTCGGGGTGATGACGAAGGCTCGCTTCTCCCAATGTTCCCCTGTTCCCAGAATCAGGCCCTCGGTTTCAGCTACGCACTCTTATTTCATTTCCGACCCATCCATCTGCGTGAATTTTAGGGGCTCTGCCAGCGGGGTAACTTTTGGTCCCAACCCTTCCACCACCAAAGGGCTAATTAAGTCTCTAGCGCACCCAGAGTCAATTAAAGCGCGGACTCTCATGTGCGTGCCCGATCCCGGGGTCATTACTGTCACTACCATATATAACAGGGGGCCAGGGATGCTCACCGGAGATGGCGCTTCTTGGCGGGGGACCTGCAGCTCTGCGCCGCTCACTGCAGGCCGTTGGAGTTTCCCGACATCTGCGTTTCCATCAGCTCCAGCTCCCCTTGTTCGCTCGTGGCTCCTTCCAGTTGCAACGCCCGGGGTTTGAGCGGGGTCTTCCCTCTGCTAGGAGTGCTCCCCGCCACAGGCGTCGAGGTCTTCGGCCCCTTTCCTCCCCCTCTCGGACACGCTGAGGCGAAGTGGCCACTTTCCCCACATTTCATGCACAACCCTTGTCGAAACCTGGCATCTCGGATGTCTTGCACACTGGGCCTCGGCTTCGCTCTTGGCGCTGCTTTGCTGGCCGCTGTAGCCGATGTTCCCATCTTAATTAGAGTAAACCTCTCCTCCACGTCGGTTGCCGCCCTCATCCAAGTAGCCAACGTTCCCGGACGGCCCCCCAGCAACACAGTCTCGTAAATTTCCGGGTTAAGACCCTCCCGGTACTTCTCCATGAAAAGTTCCTTGGGCCAACTGTGGATTTTGGCCGCGATGCGCCGGAACTTATCGGTGTAGTCCCTCACTGTGGATCTCCCCTGGAACAGCTTCCGTAGTTGGTTCCGGGCCTTTTCCTCTCCCAGGGGGTCCTCGTATTGGTGCCGAAGGGCCCACATGAAGTTGTTCAACGAACGTAGCTCAGGTCCGGGGGCATCGTGCAGGCTCACATACCAATCGCTGGCGGTGTCTTTCAGCTTGGACCCGATGTAGCCAATCCGCTCCCTCTCTGTAGGATAGAGATGACCCCAGCTGTCCAGGAACCGCTCGATCTCCAACAGGAAGAAACGCAGCTTCTCGGGGTCCCCATCGAAAGTAGTTGTCAGAGGGTCGGAGGGGGCTGGGCGGGCGATCGGACTGGCCGGCGCCGGGACCGGTGCTGAGGCGGGACCTGGCACCTGTGGAGGGACGACCGGCGGGGCCGGCTGCGCCGGCTGCCTCGGCTGCGTGGGCGCCTGTGGCTGAATCGGGGCTCCTCCGGGAACCACCGGCGGCTGCTGAACTCCCGTCCCCGGGCCTGGGAGAGCCTCTTGCATGACCCTCATAGCGTCTCAAAATTGGTACTGGAGATCGAGGGCCAATTCTCGTAGCTCAGCGGTGAGTTGGAGCCGTAAATCTCCCATCATCTGGTCTAGTTGTGGCATCTGATCTCCCTGATACGGATCGGGCCCATACGGGCCGGTTCTCTCTCCTTCCATGGGCGGGCGACGCGGTTCTCCTCCGTAGATTGGCTCGCAGTCGTCTCCCAGGTAGCTCGGTCTCCCTCGATCGAGCGGATCGCCAGGGAACGAAACCCGTGCCCCTTTCCGGTCGTGCACCCAAGAATCCACGGTCCCACGACCGAACTGGCTCCAAGCGTACTTGGGGGTCCCGCTCTGACGAGGAGGTAGGCGCGGGATGTAGTGAGCCCCCTGAATCGTAGTCACCGGCACTTCGGGGGCCCCTCCGCCGCCTCCACCACCGTTCCCCTGGTCCGTCGGGGTGGCGGGGACATCTTCGGGGGTAGGGATAGGGACCGTGTCGTCGTCTGACATGGTCAGGAACGGCTAAGTCCCAGTCACAGATCTCTGACAGTCTGTGAGAGTTCTGCTCAAAGTAGTCAAGGATCAGATTTGGTTGGTTAACCACAGTTCTTTATTTCCAATCTCTACATTAGTACAGCGTCTCGGATTATTGTCAGAGATGAGACAGATAATACAAGCAGGTCTATTATACCATTCCAAGGAGTTTGAATTACCCATAGGTAGCCAATCACCTTAAGGGAAAATTGGCGGGCAAAGAGGTGTTCTGGCCGTTTGGTTCTCACAGGAAAAGAGTGAGGTGTTAAGCTGTAAATTTCCTCTCCCAAACCAGACCCCTCAGATGTTACCAGTTCACATAACAATCAATGGCCTCAAGGTTTTTGCATGTGATAAGAGATGAGAGGTATCCTCCCTTGAAGTTCCTGCCGGAGCAGCTGGAATGCGGAGGCAGGGATGTGAGGCCTCCTTGTTCACATAATTTACTGGTGTCACCCTCCCGGTCTGGACAAGCATCAGTACATGACAGTTACATGAGAAAAAGAAAGACATATAGCTACTTTGAAAGTACAAGCATGAATAACATAATGTCTGAATTAGTAGATTCTGACACTCACTCCCCGTTGTGCCGGTTTCCTTTGCAGGCTCTGCTTATAGCTGTTGCTACCAGTTAACCTTGAGCTGTTTTCACTGTCTGCTCTTCCAGGTGTCTTTTGCGTGGGAATGCAAGTAGTATTGTACACAGGAGCGAATGGGGTGTGGGGGGGGGACTTAATTAGCTTGCGCACCTTTTTCATGGGAATGTAACGGTTCGGGGTTTTTCGCACTTCTGGTTTTTACACTGATTGGTGCCTGTCATTTCTATCCCGTTTGAATACTGTGTAATAAGTCACAACCCCTACCCCCTGGTATCCCTAACAAAGCAAGTGTTCCTGAAAAGACCATTAAGACAATAAAAGACTTTGTTTACCCATAAGGCCTGACTTATTGGCTCTTATCAGAAGTCTCACACGTTTCCATGTTCCTTCACTTTCTCAGCCTGCATATTGGAACTGTCCTGTAGAACTGTCCTCTTTGAGTTTGTGCCTTGTAGTAATAAAAGCTGTTTTAGTTAAGAAGCTTTGCCTGGATTCCTCACCCACACTCAACAGTGGTTGCCCAATGCTTCTGAGTTCACCCCTGATCAACTGTGACCTCTGAACAGCTGTTGGACTGCAGGGGGGAAGCCTCCAGGAAGGAGGGTGTGTGAAAATAACCAGAGGTGGTGGTAAGCTACTGAAGAATTCCAGGTCCCACCTGACAGGGAAATTGGAGTGTTCAAAAAGGCAAAAGGGTACCTTTCTGCCCTCGCCTTCTAGCAAGGCTGTGTGCCAGCAAGTGGAACTTCCTGAGGAGCTACAGAGAAAGACTTTTCAGGTTTACTGGAAGGCACAATGCAGAATACTCTAGAATAAATGCGTATCCAGAAAAAGAGAAGATTGTGTTTCTGTTATCAGATACCGATGCGTTCGTATCCTATAGAGTTTCCCTTTTTGCCCTTGCAGCCAAAAAGATTAGAGCTAAGGTGGCACCATAGGGATCATTCTTATAACCTGCTGGCCCTTTTAACTCATTTTACTGTATAATTTTATAGCTCGCGTATGCGATTTTAGGTTTTATTCCTTATGTATTTTCCGTATTTTAACACTATGTAACTTTGTTATGGCCTATGGCTAATACAATAAATGTCATTGTTGGATAATACCCTAGAAAAGCAAAATGAATCGAATCAAGTCCCTGATAGGTAAAAAGATATTGATGTAAGAACACCAAGAATATGTGTATAGCTACAGAAAATAATATGGGATATCTAAACAGGCAGGAGACAAAAGGCATGGGTCTACAGCACAGTTTTCAACCAGCCCTCCATAAAGGACACCCTGGGAAGTGAAAAGAGAAGCCATGAAGTGTTATGACGGTCTTCAGTCTTCCATTATTTGTGTCAGGTGAAACCCTTGCAAAATCACTTTATGAGCCTGCTGTTATTGGTATAGGAGAGCCAGTTTGTAGTGGCTAGGAGCGCGGACTCTAATCTGGGAGAACCGGGTTTGATTCCCCGCTCCTCCACGTGCAGCTGCTGGATGACCTTGGGCAAGCCATAGTTCTGTCAGAGCTGTTCTCTCAAAGACAGTTCTTGGGAGAGCTCTCTCAGCCCCACCTACCTCACAGGGTGTCTGTTGTGGGGAGGGGAATGGAAAGGAGATTGTACGCCACTCTGAGACTCTATCCCACTCAGGGCAGCTTACAGGATATAGTCCATAAAGCAATACAACAGTAAAACCAATAAAACAGTCAATGGTACGATAGACAATATCGTCAAACCCCTGCCTCATATCAGGTGGATGTAGGTGCTCCAGTGCCCAATAATATTAACTGATGGCAGCAGGGGTCATTTTGTAGAAAAAGAGGTGCAGGAGCTCATTAGCATAACTCATTTGCATAACTCATTTGCATATGCCACACCCCCTAACATGCCGGAAGTGTGTCAGAAGGCAACACCCACCCCTCAGGCTCTGCTCCACAGGTGAGTGAAACTCACCTGCTCTTCCTCCATTCCTTTCCCCATCCAATACTTTGTGCCATAAAAATAAGCGTAAAGAACACACCCTCATTCTCTTCCTGCTCCCTTGAAACCACCAGGTTTCAAGTAGACTTGAGATACCCAGGACATGTGCACCACCCATCCCTTCCCCTTCCCCTCCCCACAACAAGACACCCTGTGAGGCAGGTGGGGCTGAGAGAGGTCTTTTGAGAACTGCTTATGAGAGAACAGCCCTGAGAGAACTTGGGACTGGCCCAAGGTCACACCAGCAGCTGCATGTGGTGGAGTGGGGAATCAAACCTGGTTCTCCCAGATTAGAGTCCAACTCCTGACCACCAAACTGATGGGGTGGAAGCTGCTGAAGGGTTGGTGAAATATCTCCAGTTCTTATGTGCCATGTGCCCCGATAAAAAATGGTATACTTAGAAAATTCATATGCCACCTTGAGCAAGTCTCTGGAATAGCAGCACACAGTCATAAAAGGAACAATGACAAAATTATCAATATTAAAACAAAACATTAAAAACAATCAAGACCCTAGCAGGGCTTTCCCCGGGGCGCTGCGCCTCTGCACTGCTCGGGGAAGCCGAGGAGGGGGCGGGGCTTGGTCATGTGCCCACCCCCCGGGCTCCTCACTCCCGGAGCTGCGCTCCTGTGCGCTCCCGCTCCAACGGACCCCTGGATGGCAGGCACTGGGAAAGGGGCCATAAACAGGCAGTTTTTGTTTCAAAACACATAAGAACCCCACCTGTTTTGTGCTTCAAGTTCCTGCGTTAAAAACTCGCCTGCAGGGCATCACGGGCCCACTTCAAAAATATGCCTGGGAAATCAGCACAGTGTTGCCTGCTTAGCAGCTACAACTCCTGACACCCGTGTTGGCAGCCTAAAACGATCCTTGTTGTTTGAACTGCCCAGATATCAACAAGCAGCAACTGAGAATGAAAGCAGAATGATCCTGGTTGAGATCAGGGCCCTGTGGGATTTATTACAATTCCTCAGGGCCTGCAAAACAGCGCTGTTCTGCCAGGCCGTTTGGCTGAGGCGGCCGAGGTCCAAACAACACCGGCCTTTCCTTCCTCACTCGCTTAATCTGCCTTCCTGTTTGAGGGCACTGCCTTCACCAACTTGGCACCAGCGCCAGCTGACTTGCGTCTCCATAAGAGAAATGCATTCTTCCTGGCATTAGCACGGCAGGCACTGTAATTAGAAATTATTAAAAAGAAGAGATTGGATTTATACCCCACCCTTCACTCCCCAAGGGAGTCTCAGAGCGGCTTACAAACTCCTTTCCCTCCCCCTCCCCACCACAGACACCCTGTGAGGTAGGTGGGCCTGAGAGAGCTCTTTCCAGAACTGTCCTTGAGAGAACAGCGGTGTCAGATCTATGGCTTGCCCAAGGTCATCCAGCAGCTGCTAGTGGAGGAGTGGAGAATTGTAGCAAAAACCCAAAATCCGAACTGACCAAGAAGGAGGCACTCAGACACCAGGATCAGAAGAAGCCGATTTATTGGTACCAGGCTCAGCCTGAATGAAAAACCCTTCAGAATAAAATTGCCGAGCCCTGTTTTCATTAGGGCTCAATCTTTTAAACTAAGGGGAGGGGTTTACAGAAGAGACGGGGACTAGTGTCATTTTAGTAAATTACACATCATTCTCCTAAGCAAAAGATTCAGTTACAATCTTGCGCATGTCATTTACAATCAGAACAATAGGAATGTCTTCTTCAAACAATGTAAGGAAAGGGCTAAGATTCTCACAGCCTCCTTTCTCATGACTAAACTATACTGAAATACAGTTGCAACCAGAACAATAACAGTTTGTATTTTCTATGCAAGCTCTCATAGCAGAGAATTTTGTGCGTGTGTGTGCATGGCCTTGCGGTTTCTGTCGCCTACTGACTAAACTGAACAATGGTTCATGTTAAGATAGCTTTTTTGAATTTCTTCCTTCAGAATCAAACCTGGTTCTCCCAGATTAGAGTCCGCGCACTTAACCACTACACCAAACTGGCTCTCATTAAGCTGCCACCAGGAATTTTAATTGCAGCTGTTCTCTTTATGATTTATCATTTATTGCTAAATGATCAACTATTGTTTTACTGAATGTTGTAAGCTGCCCTGCGCCCGCTTGCAGGGTAGGGCAGGATACAAACTGGAAAAATAGAATTTTAAAAATACTCCATCTTGTTCAAATAAGGAGGACTTCCCTATGGAGTAATCGGGAGACAAACTGAACCCAAAAACCCCAAGTAAGTGTGTATATCAAGCACGATTAAGTGGATGACTCTGGCTTCAATTAAAGGACTTTGGAATGAATAGAATACAAAAGATTCAGTACTCTGGGGCTTGGAAAGTGGAGGCGAATCCAGGTGAAGGGAGCTTCCTGAATAGTGTGTGGTTTGTGTGGGAAAGATATTCCTGGGTTCTCAGAGCTTCTCCAAATAAAGTAAGGAAAGGAGGTCTTGGGTAAGGAGGAGGTGTTGCCAGAAATTGTCTTGGCTATATAGTGAAAAAGTGGCACACCAGGAACCGCTACCAGTAGCAATGCTCCCTCTAAGCTGCGGAGTCTTGTGAGCAAAAATTCTACTTTGTTAGCTACTGGCATTAAAGTTGTGAGGGAGCGATTTTGCTCTGCAGCCATCCTTCCTGAGCGGAGACAAAATATGTGTGGGCCCGAGGCCAAGAAACTGTGAGCTAGCTCACACCAACTCAGCTTAGAGGGAACACTGACAAGTTTTCAGAAGAAGAGTTGGATTTATATCCCCACCCCTTCACTCAGAGCGGCTTACAATCTCCTTCCCTTCCTCTCCCCACAACAGACGCCCTGTGAAGTAGGTGGGCCTGAGAGAGCTCTCTGGAGAACTGTCCTTCAGAGAACAGCTCTGAGAGAACTGTGACTGACCCAAGATCACCCAGCTGGCTTCATGAAGAGGAGTGGGGACTCAAATCCGGTTCTCCAGATTAGAGTCCACCACTCTTCACCACTACACCAAGCTTCCTTAATAAATATGCCACTGTAACAACCTCATAACACTGAACAGAAAACTGCATGCATGCATGCAATGCAGGTCTCAAAAATCCCACATCCTCTAAACCAGTGGTTTATGCATACCACTGGTGGGGCACAGAAATAGTCGAGGTGGGACACAGGAGGTTTATAAGAATTGCTAAGGATCTCCCACAGTCCCCATGCCCACCGGTCATCTCCAGCTGACTCTACCTGCCATGGATTATCTGTCTGTGACCTTTGGACATGCTCGTAGGAACCTTGGACACTCGGTGTTTCTCCTAATCACCCTGCCTACCAGCACGTGCCTTTGCTATGCCACTTCACGTCAACCATACCTGCCAGGGATTAACCATTGGGCTTCTTTGACTTTTTAATGTCCTTAATGCTTACCATAGGGGGCCGCGGTGGCTCAGAGGTTAAGACGCGGAGCTGCAGACCAGAAGGTCGGTAGCTTGGCAGTTCGAGACCCGAGTGCCACATGATGGAGTGAGCTCCTGTCTCCATCCCCAGCTCCTGCCAATCTAGCAGTTCGAAAGCAAGAAATTGCAAGTAGATAAATAGGTACCGCTTCAGTGGAAAGGTTACAGCGTTCCGTGCACCTCGGCGTCTAGTCATGCTGGCCACATGACCAAGGAAAAAGTCTTTGGACAGCGCTGGGTCTTCAGCTTGGAAATGGAGATGAGCACCACCCCCTGGAGTCGGATTTGACTGGCTTTTGAGCAAGGGAAACCTTTACCTTTAATGCTTACCATAAACAATAAACATAATGGCTTGGATCCAAACTAGACAGTTCCACAGGCGCATGGATTTCCGCTCACAGAATGTGATTTTCCCACCTCCATTCTCCTGTAGGAGCCCCAAATACCCCTTCTCAGAGAAGAAGGGACACACAAGAACAAGATTTCAGGGGGGATTTCTGGCTGCCATGGGAGACAGAAGGCAGGATAATTGTGTTCCATGAGTGTTCCATTGTGTTTCCGCTGGAAAATTGTGTTCCATTGTACTTCATGAGTGTTCCATGAGTGGAAATCCTTGTGCACTTGGAAATGTTATCTGGATCCAACCCAATAACAGTATGCCTATAAAACATAAATGTCCTTCTTCAGGAAAGTGGGCTTCTTGTTTCTTTCATGGTGGAACCCAGGGTCTTTGACAGAGTGATTGGTGGGGCGTGAGATACAAAAGCTCTGGATGGCTCAGGCCAGCCTAATCTTGTCGGATCTCGGAGGCTAAGCAGGGTCAGTCCTAGTTAATATTTGGATGGGAGACCACCAAGGAAGCCCAGGGTTGCGATGCAGAGGCAGGCAATGGCAAACCACCTTTGTTCATCCCTTCTCTTGAAAACCTTTGGGGTCACCATAAGTTGGCTGAGACTTGATGGCATATCCCACCACCGAGATACAAAAGGTTGAGAATCCCTGCTGTCAGCCACTACTACCCCTTCTTTTTTGTCCTTCAGTTTGCTCTGGCAGATTCAACAAAGCCTGCCCGGGATGCCATCCAGAAGCCAAACCTTGCATACCAGAACCATTGTCCATAACGAGTGCTATTAGGTCACTTGTGGCCCATCAAGCCTTGAATCGTGGCCATTATAACTGCCAGACTTAGACTCGATGCACACAAAGGACAGAATATACTCCCACGAATGAGGGGAACCAGAATTAAAGGCACTAATTGCCAGTCTGCCAAGTATTTAAAAGTCACCGTATTGCATCTGTGCCAGTTTAAGCTCATTAGTTCAAAGCGCTAACCAGGTACAGAGCAATAAACAAAGACTAGTCATCCGATGAATACACGGTTGCTTCAAGACAATGTCGTGGCCATACAGCAACAGCTGAATGTTATCATTGGGCTGATCAACTGTGCCCTATAATCACCCACACAGTGAAATACGGTCCACGTGAAAGGGTTTGGGGTTTTTTTGTGTGCAGTTCAAATGGAGAACAACAATAGGTCACGAGGTTGATAAATGTCTGTTTTTTGTTTTTTTGCTGATCGGCATTTTAGGGCTAATTCCCGCCCACGGCTTGATACATGCCAGTCGCCAGTCGCACACGGCATGTCTGTTTCATAAGGCGCCCAGGCCACTGTGTATTTGTTTTCTTAACAATTAAAAAGTTAGGAAAGCAACCCGCTCAGTTCATTACCGGAGAACAAGTCGGATGGACGGGGTTGCCACCTCTCCCTGTTCCAGGACCGATTTGAAAGCTGCAATGACAGGCTGAGCTCCCCCTTGCGTTGCTTGTCTTTGAGACGGGACAACTGTGTTGGTGAAACAAAGGGACTGTGAAGCAGGTACCCAAGGGCAGCACAGCTAGATGCTGACGGCTGTTGTGTAAACAGACACGAACCAGACCATTGTGATCAGTACTGCCTACTGTCAGGATTCTGACAATAGTTTGCTTCTACTATGCTGTTCTGAAAAGTACTTTCTGTTTCTTTGTACCTTGCTATCACCTAAATGTTTTATTGCTTGCCTTGAAGTAGAAATTGCTGTCCTGCTCAGTGTTACATTTTCCCTCCGGGAGGATGGCCTCTCACATTCCAATGCATCACATAAACAACAGCTATCTGGCCATGGCTTCCTCCCCCTCCTGCCGAAGTCTCTCAGAGTGCTATCAGAGTGGCTATAGCCTTGAAAGTTATTTTATTGTCACTGCCCAAATGTTTTGCCTAAGAATTAGCACATCTGGGTCACTCAGGGCAAGAAGGGAATTTTTACAACTTTCTCACCTTTGGTGGGAACAAACGGTCACCATTTCTTTCCCCGCATTTTGTATGTATGCTGATTGGAGGAATTTGTTTATGCAACTGTGCCTGTAGGTATATTAACCCAAAGCTTCTTTGTTTGGCATCTCTAACAAACATCCAGACCCTGTTCCAGTATTTGAAATAAAGAACTCTGTTTAACTACAAAGGTCTGATCTCTGTGGCCATCCAGGGTCTCAAGTGGAGGTCCTTCACAAGGAGTGGAGGTCTTTTACATCCTTTCAACTGGATATGATGGGGATTGAACCTGGGACCTTCTGCATGCCGAGCAAAGGTTCTTTCACTGAGCCACAGCCCCTTCCCTGCTCATAGCAGGCAGCTGGCATTACTTTGTGAATGAGATCATCCTGACCTTCACCCCCTTGTTGGAGTGCTGCCTGTAAAGGGTCCAAGCAGATGCAGGAACACAGCACTGTGCATATAGTCTTCTTGCCAGACTCTGTGCATGTTGCTCTTGCAGTTTCCCCATGCCCCTGGGGGTCCCTGCATAGTATGAGGTGTTAGGACTTTTGTCCAATATTCAAGAAAATTCAGAGTAATGGATCTTGCTTTTCTGGAAAGAAGAGATTGCTTCTTTTAGTTTAAAAGAAACTTTATTACTAAAGGCAGGGGTCATTTCGTAGAAAAAGAGGTGCAGGAGCTCATTAGCATAACTCATTTGCATAACTCATTTGCATATGCCACACCCCCTAACATACCGGAAGTGTGTCAGAAGGCAATACCCACCCCTCAGGCTCCACTCCACAGGTGAGTGAAACTGACCTGCTCTTCCTCCATTCCCTTCCCCATCCAATACTTTGTGCAATAAAAAGAAGCGTCAAGAACACACCCTCATTCTCTTCCTGCTCCCTTGAAACCACCAGGTTTCAAGTAGACTTCAGATACCCAGGACATGTGCACCACCCATCCCTTCCCCTTCCCCTCCCCACAACAAGACACCCTGTGAGGTAGGTGGGGCTGAGAGAGGTCTTTTGAGAACTGCTCATGAGAGAACAGCTCTGAGAGAACTTGTGACTGGCCCAAGGTCACACCAGCCGCTGCATGTGGAGGAGTGGGGAATCAAACCCGGTTCTCCCAGTTTAGAGTCCAACTCCTGACCACTACACCAAACTGATGGGGTGGAAGCTGCTGAAGGCTTGGTGGAATTTCTCCAGTACTTATGTGCCATGTGCCCAGATAAAAAATGGTATACTTAGAAAATTTAGATGCCACCTTGAGCAAGTCTCTGGAAAAGCAGCACACAGTCATAAAAGGAACAATGATAAAATTATCAATATTAAAACAAAACATTAAAAACAATAAAGACCCTAGCAGGGCTTTCCCCGGGGCGCTGCGCCTCTGCACTGCTCAGGGAAGCCGAGGAGGGGGCGGGGCTTGGTCATGTGCCCGCCCCCTGGGCTCCTCACTCCCGGAGCTGCACTCCTGTGCGCTCCCGCTCCAATGGACCCCTGACTAAAGTAAAAAAGGGAAACGGGATTAGCTACAAATAAACAAAACATGCTTCCTAAGCAGCATTGTGCTGCGTCTGCACACTAAGACATCCTACTACAGAGTGAGAGAGATTACAATGGAGGATCTCTCCTTCTTCTTGACCCCTGAAAGGAAACACCTGATATCACTGACCAATTAGCAAAACAGTACACCTTTAGGTTTCGCGGGCTTAGAGTTAATTGGCCAGCTGCCAGACTCTTCCAGGTTAAACTAAGAAACACAACAAGTTGCATAGGTTAACCCTATAATGACTGAAATCTCAGGTCTTGTCTTTCATACTCATTTCTCCAACATGAGGAACCTACTGAGGGACATAGAGTTCACAGTTACCCATCTGCTGGAGGGAACTGCACTACACCTTTGTCTGCACTGTCTGCCCGGGCTGTTCTATGGGCTCTAATCCTGCAAAGCAAAAGGCATCAACATTAGCTTTCACCCTCATTTCTTTCCATGAACCACTGTGATTTCCTTATCTGGCAACAGGGATGCCAGCCTCCAGGTGGGGGCCTGGGGATCCCCCAGAATTACAGCTCATCTCCAGACTAAATTGATCGGCTCCCCTGCAGAAAATGGATGCTTTGGAGGGTGCATTCTGTAGCCTTGTACCCCACTGAGGTGTAGGGTTGCCAGTTCCGACTCAGGAAATAGCTGGGGACTTTGGGGGTGTACCCAGGAGACTTTGGAGGTGGAGCCAGGAGCAAGGATGTGACATCACTTTTGTGATGTTACTAGGGTTGTCATATGAGGCTGACAAGCCGGAAGAGAGTTCTGGCTGTCACATTTAAAGGGAGCGCATTCCTTTTAAATGCTTTCCCTCCATTGGAAATAATGGAGGATGGGGGCACCTTCTTTTGGGGCTCATAGAATTGGACCCCCTGGTCCAATCTTTTTGAAACTTGGGTGGTTGTTTTTTTTCAGGAGAGGCACCACCAGCTATACTGAAAATTTGGTGCCTCTACCTCAAAAAACACGCCCCCCCCCCGAGCCCCAGATACCCACAGATCGATTCTCCATTATACCCTAAGGGGACTGGTCTCCATAGAGTATAATGGAGCGCCCGGCAGCCATTCCCTCCCCCACTTTCTGATAGCCCTGAAGCGAGGAGAGGGCTTCAAATCACGGGATCCCCTACCCCCAGTTGGGGATTGGCAACCCCACTAAAGTCCCTGCCCTATCCAGGCTCCATTCCCAAATCTCCAGGAATTTTCCAACCTGGATCTGACAACTCTACCCTCCATCCCCCGCTGGTGGCCAGGGGGGACCTGACAACCCTATCTGGCAAGGAATAAGGGAACTCCAGCTCTCATTTTTTTGCTTTTGTAGCCAGGAAGGAATTTAGGGCATTTATTTCCTTGTCACTGTTGGACCTAATTGGGTCTGGGATACCTGCCCAGAGGAAATCCCAGGGGTGTCTTTCATCTGCTGTCACCCGGGCCCTGACCCTTCTGGCGCAGGCCATGCAACATGGTAATAGTTGTCATCAACTCATCATTATGAAAATCGCCTGACAAGATGAGACATTACCCATGCAGGATGGTCTGAACAGGATACCAAATGTCATTAACTGTAATGGTGCTTCAGTACCCAGGTTATCAAATCAAAAGGGCGGGAACCTCCCTCCCATTATGGCACAATTGGATGGCATACAATTCATAAACAGTGACTATGTTTACATAATCTCCATTAGAATATGTACAACTCCGCCCGCATGAACCTGCCAGTACACTCCGGTCATCTTCGGAGGCTCTGTTTCCGTTGCCCCTACCAACTGAAACTAGGTGGGTGCCAACCTCCGCAACAGCCTTCTCTGCTGTGGCATCAAAACTTGGGGACATCTTCCCCAGGGAGATTTATGTCTTTCATAGGGGTGCCAGCCAATGTTCCCTCTAAGCTGTGAAGTCTTGTGAGCAAAAAGTCTACCTTGCGAGCTTAAAGTTGTGAGCAGGTGATTTGGCGGCCGCATAAATTAGTTTGCTCTGGAGCCCTCCTTCCCGAGCTGAGACAAAAGTCTGTGTGCAGGAGGCTAAAAAACTGTGAGCTAGCTCACACTAATTCAGCTTAGAGAGAACACTGGTGCCAACCTCCAGGTGGGACCTGGGGATCCCTGGAATTACAGCTCATGTCCAGACTACAGAGATCAGTTCCCCTGGAGAAAATGGATGCTTTAGAGGGTGGACTTTATGGCATTGAACCCCACTGAGGTCCCTATCCTCCCTAGATTCCATCTCCAAATCTCTCAGGAGTTTCCCATTTGGCTGGAGATCCTGGAGGTTTTTTGTCGTCTTCTCAGCATGGAACAGGGGTCCCGGGGGTGGGGGGGGCAAGGTATTTGTGAATTTCCTGCATTGTGCAGGGGTTGGACAAGATGACCCTGGAGGGGTCTAACTCTGACTTCTAACTCTATGATTCTATGATCTAGCAACCCTACCCCCCAACACACCCCTGCCAGTGGTTGGGAGGACCTGGTAATCCCATGCTGACCAGCAGCTGAAGTCTTTTTGTTTCGTCTGGCATACCCCCAGCGATGGCCCTCCTTCTGGTGCTGTTTGTTTATGTGTTTTAATGGAGTCATTGTATAATTTTAAATGTATTCTGAATTGCTCAAATGTTTTGGTACTTTTGATGCTCGCTGCCTTGTGGACCCTGAGCGCCGTGAGCAAGTGGAAAGGTGCCACAAAATCGATTAAAATTCATCAGTAAATGTTTGGATAAGGTGCTGTCAAGTCGCAGTGGACTTGTGGCAGCGATCCCAGCAGGGAGCTTTCAAGGCAAGCGAGAAGCAGAAGTTTACCCATTGCCTTCCGCTGCAGAGTCTTCCTTGGTGGTCTGCCTTCCAAGTAGCAGCTGAGATCTAATGAGCTCCGGCTATACCATGCCGCCTTCCCTCCCAAAATAAATAAATACCTTGGGATTTAATCAGGGGTCCGATGGAGCGGGAGCACACAGGAGCGCAGCTCCAGGAGTGAGGAGCCCAGGGGGTGGGCACATGACCAAGCCCCGCCCCCTCCTCGGCTTCCCCAAGCAGTGCAGAGGCGCAGCGCCCCGGGGAAGGCCCTGCTAGGGTCTTTATTGTTCTTAATGTTTTGTTTTAATATTGATAATGTTATCATTGTTCCTTTTATGACTGTGTGCTGTTTTTCCAGAGACTTGCTCACGGTGGCATATGAATTTTCTAAGTATACCATTTTTTATCTGGGCACATGGCACATAAGTACTGGAGACATTTCACCAACCCTCCAGCAGCTTCCACCCCATCAGTTTGGTGCAGTGGTCAGGAGTTGGACTCTAAACTGGGAGAACCGGGTTTGATTCCCCACTCCTCCCCATGCTGCTGCTGGTGTGACCTTGGGCCAGTCACAAGTTCTCTCAGAGCTGTTTTCTCACGAGCAGTTCTCAAAAGACCTCTCTCAGCCCCACCTACCTCACAGGGTGTCTTGTTGTGGGGAGGGGAAGGGGAAGGGATGGGTGGTTAGGGCTGCCAAGTCCAACTTGGGAAATATCTGGGGACTTTGGGGGTGGAGCCAGGAGACTTTGGGGGTGGAGCCAGGAGAAAGGAAGTGACATCATTTTGTGATGTCACATCCTGTGATGTTGCTTCCACATGCTGACACATGAACTCATGAAGTTTCCTAATACTGAATCAGGCCATTGGTCCATCAAGGTCAGTATTGACTACTCAGACTGGTAGTGGCTCTCCAGGGTCTCAGGCTGAGATCTTTAATGTCACCTATTACCTGATCCTTTTTTAGCTGAAGAGGCTGATACCTCCTGCATGTCAAGCAGATGCTCTATCACTGAGCAACGGCCCTACTGAATCTTTCCTCATCTCGGCAGAATATGAAGCCCTAAGTGCTACACAAGTGCTAAATATGATTTTCATATCATAAGAACAGGAGAGAAGCCACAGTGGATCGGCCCATCCAGTACAGCCCATCCAGTCCAACACTCTGTGTCACAACAGTGGCCAAAAATACCAGGTGCCCTCAGGAGGTCCAGCAGCGGGGCCAGAACTCCAGAAGCCCTCCCACTGTTGCCCCCCAAGCACCAAGAATACAGAGCATCACTGCCCCAGACAAAGTGTTCCATTTAGACCTTGTGGCTATAATAGCCACTGATAGATCTCTGCTGGATGGGGACAGAGAGAGAGACAGACAGACAGACAGACAGCTTTTTCACTTACTCTTGCCCAATTCCCAGGCTTTATTTCTGGCCCTTGTTTCACCCAGCTGTTGTCCATGTAAGTCCCATAACTTCTCCCCCCCCCCCCAGCATAGGCTTTTTGGTGGCTAAAGAGGACCTTTGTCCTCCCCTTTTCGCCAGCAGAAAAGCTAGTTGGATCCATCCCTAACTTAAAATACCGGTTACTTGATGTACAAATGCTTTTAAAAATGCAGATTTTTACTGCCGGAGGGGGGGGGGGGGGGACATGGTTGAAAGAAACAGAAAATTGGCATAAAAATGAGGAATCCCAACTTTTATTTGCAGAAGGGAAATGAGGATTGGGGGGACCCAAGCAGCCACGACAAGACATTTTAAACAATCCCACTCCCAGACCTTCTACAGGCAACCTCTCCTTGTGATGTTTACCTCTTTGGAAGTGACAGTTTATTCCTTTGACAAAACCACAGTGGATGGACAGACAGACAGAAAAAAGAAAGAGGGGGAGGGGGAGAGACAGAGAAGGAAAAGAGCTCGCAGACCCCAGCAGCTTACGCAGCTTACTCCAGCAGCAACCTTGCACGGAAGCCCTTCAGTAGAAAGAGCTTAGTCCCTCCTTAATCTCTGGGCAGGGCTGTCTTGCTCGATCAGCTCTTAAAGGGGAAATTTCCCTTTTAAGAAGTTCAAGAGGCCAGCAGGGCAGGCTCCGAGGTTCCTCTGCTGGCAGCCATTTTGTCCCCCCGGTGGCCAATTTTGGAAAAGCGGGGGAAAGCTTTAAAAATCGGTGTTTCCCCCGCTCTACCGGGGGACTTGGCAGCCCTATGGGTGGTGCACATGTCCTGGGTATCTCAAGTCTACATGAAACCTGGTGGTTTCAAGGGAGCAGGAAGAGAATGAGGGTGTGTTCTTGACGCTTATTTTTATTGCACAAAGTATTGGATGGGGAAGGGAATGGAGGAAGAGCAGGTCAGTTTCACTCACCTGTGGAGTGGAGCCTGAGGGGTGGGTGTTGCCTTCGGACACACTTCCGGTATGTCAGGGTAGGTGGGGTGGCACATGCAAATGAGTTATGCTAATGAGTTATGCTGATGAGTTCCTGCACCTCTTTTTCTATGAAATGACCCTTGTATTTCCTTATTATATTTGACATCTGCATCTGAATTTTAAGTTTCCCCTCTTTGCAAATGTTTTTCAGCTATTCTTTTTGTTATGGTGTGACGTTTGATTTCCAATGCGTTGCGCACAGCAGGGCTGTGTATCGGCCGACCTCGCCAAATGGGACTTCCCTCCCTGTCTCCCCCTCATGTTGCAACTCACCAAATCCCCCCAAATTTTGTTCCTGGTGGGGCCATCAGGAAGAGCCCAGGGGCAAAGTAGGAGGGAGGAATTGGCAGAAATTGCCACCCACTCTCTTCCACAAACAGAAGGCAGAGGAAATACATTGTTGGACAGTTGCCAGTGTGTTGGTTCCAGTTAACACATTCTTCAGACATGCCTCGTCTTTTGCATTCACGCACTGGAGATGGTGCACTTTGTCTTGGGCCTTTGCCAAGTCTGTGTGTGGTTATTGCATGAATAATACATAAGTGTGTGCCGATATTTTTACATGTCAGGATGCCTCCCACCACTTATGCTCAAAATCTGCATCGGAACAAGTCTGAATTATAATCTCGGATGGGTAACTGTGTTAGTCGGCAGCAGGAAAATATAACAGGATTCCAGTGGCTCCTTAAATACTGGAAAAATTGATAGATTCTATTTTAACTATTTACCCCTAAAAGGAAAATGACCTTGAATGTAAGATGACCTCCTAAAAAAACTCTGCCAAAAAAGTAGATGGCTTGATTTTTTTAAAATGAACCCTCTAAGTAATTTATTACTTTATTTATACACTGCCCGTCTCCCCAGTGTGGACTCAAAGCAGCCTCCATCATTCTTCTCTGTTGTATCTTCATAAAAAGTAGCAGTTCTCTTTCAAGGGAAGCTCAAAGGGAGGTTAGAAAGAGAGATTTCTGAATTGCAACCAATAATGAAGTTCAAGACAATGCATCCTCCTGGACTGAATCGAGACCTAGGTTTTCTGTCTCATTACGAATGCTGATTTCTCCACACCTACTACCCCTCTGCATATCACAACTAATCCAATCACGCCTGCTATTGTCATTCACCTGCTAGTGTAATTTTCCTGCTAATTCGGCATCTGAAATGACAGATGGACTCACATTCTAGCTGCATCTGAAGAAGTGAGCAGTGACTCAGAAAAGCTCATACCCTGCTGCATATTTTGTTAGTCTTTACAGGGCTACTGAACTCTTGCTCTTTTCTACTGATACAGACAAACATGGCTACCCATCTTGATCCACAACAAGCTTTTGAGATAGGGTTGACTGGTAGAGTTGCCAGCTCTGAGTTAGAAAATACCTGGAGATTTGGGGGGTGGAGCCGGAGGAGGGTGGGGCTTGGGGAGGGGAGGGGCTTCAATGGGGTATAATGTGGAGATTGAAACAAAGATGATAAAGAATTGTGAAACGATAACTTAGCAGTGTAACCAACTATACTGACATCAGCTTATAACACAGGGGAAAAAAATCATCCATAGGTTCAATAGAAAGATTCTTAGTAAGGTGCAGTGCTCTGTTCAATCACAGTCCAATAAAGATTCAATGAAAAATAAACTTCACCCATATTTAAAGTGCTCTGTGCTGCCAATTAGTCCAGTCAGACTATGTAAGCTTCCAAGAGAGTCTTTCCCTAGTATTTCAACTTCAGACGTACAGATGAGATAATTAGTGCTCCCTCTAAGCTGAGTCAGTGTGAGCTAGCTCACAGTTTCTTCGCCTCCGGCTCACACGTTTTTGTCTTAGCTCAGGAAGGATGGCTCCAGAGCAAACTAATTTATGCAGTAGCCAAACTGCTTGCTCACAACTTGAAGGCCAGTAGCTCACAAAGTAGAATTTTTGCTTGCAAGACTCCACAGCTTAAAGGGAGCATTGGTGATAAATAACATCTTGTTTACTTTGCAGGAGGAGGATGTGCAATTTCAGGGACACTCCTGTTCCAGCTAAGAAATCCTGCCGGCCTCTGAGTTCATTTCCATCACTGCTTTATCAAAGACGGAACAGAATGTTGAGTAGGAATCGTCAGGGGTCATTTTGTAGAAAAAGAGGTGCAGGAGCTCATTAGCATGATTCATTAGCATAACTTATTTGCATATGCCACGCCCCCTGACGTCACTGGAAGTATGTTAGAAGGCAAGAAAGAAAGGAGAGAGAGAGAGAGAGAGAGAGAGAGAAAGAAAGAAAGAAAGAAAGAAAGAAAGAAAAGAAAGAAAGAAAGAAAGAAAGAAAGAAAGAAAGAAAGAAAGAAAGAAAGAAAGAAAGAAAGAAAGAAAGGAAGAGCTGGCAGAGAGGGGACCGCTAGCTTCAGTGGTGGCTGAAGCCTTCAGAAGGCTGGTCGGAGCTGGCACCAACTCCCGGAGCTGAGCTCCCCTGAGCTCCTGCTCGAAATGACCCCTGGGGATCGTTATTGAGTATGTTTCTTTAAGATTACCCTCGCAGGTGTGGTGCATCAATGGCCTATTCTGTTAACGCTGTGAATTCAGTTGTTAACTTTGCAACTGTGAGACTGGAGAAGTTCTTGGTGGGTTATAAATTATAAATGATATGTCTGTAATTTAAGAAATGGTATTTTGTTACAGCGTTGTAATAACGGAGAATACATTTCATTGCAACATGCATGTATTTTTTAGTGAGATGTGGCAAGAAATGGACGGATAGGAAGGCATTCTGTTTTGTTTAATGAGGGGAGGGACCTCAGCTTGGTATAATGCCACAGAGTCCACTCTCCAATTTTGGTATTTTCTCCAATGGAACTGAACTCTGGAGTCTGGAGATCAGTTCCAGTTCCAGAAGATCTCCAGGCCCCACCTGGAGGCTGGAAACCTGACTCTGAGGAACTCATGTTCGCCAACATTATTCTTCTCTTTTATCCTCACAACAACCCCATGTGGTTGGTTAGCCGAGAGTGTATGACTGGCCCAAGGTCACTCACCAAGCTTTAATGGCCAAGTGGAGATTCGAACCTGGGTCTCACAGATCCTAATGTGATGCTCTAACCACTATGCCGCACTGGCTCATAAATACTGCAAACTGCCAAGAGGTCCAGGAGAATAAAAACAACTGCGTTCCCCACTTTCTTCTTCCTACCAAAGACCTTCCATCTGGGCAGCCAACAAGGTTATTCAAAAAACCAGGCCTGTGGTATCCATAGGGTTGCCAGGTCTAAGTTGGAAAATACCTGGAGATTTTGGGGATGGATCTGGGAGAGGGCGGGGTTTGAGGGCCCCTAAGCCCCGCCCCCAACAGTGGCCACTGGTGGCCACCCCTCTTCCTCCCCTTTTGCAAGATTTAAAGGGCCCAACAGCTGACTGGTGGGAGCAAGTGCCCCACTGAGGGCCCTTTAAATCTTGCAAGAGGGGAGGGAGAGGGGTGGCTGCCAGCCGCACGCCTGAGCTCCAAGTGGCAAATTCGCCACTTGGAGTTCATGTACATCTCCCCCCTCCCCCTTCTTGCTTAAAGTATTTAAAGGCTCCCTAGCAGTTCGACAGCATGGTACCATACCATAAAGTTTATCCTGCAAAGCAGCCATTTTCTCCAGGGGAGCTGATCTCTGTCAGCTGGAGATCAGTTGTAAAAGTGGGGGTTGCCCAGGCCCCACCTGGAGGCTGGCAACCCTGGGTATCTGCTTAGGAATGCCAGCCTTCAGGTGGGGCCTGGCAGGGGTCATTTCGTAGAAAAAGAGGTGCAGGAGCTCATTAGCATGATTCATTAGCATAACTTATTTGCATATGCCACACCCCCTGACATCACCGGAAGTATGTCAGAAGGCAAGAAAGAGAGAGAGAGAGAGAGAGAGAGAGAGAGAGAGAGAGAGAGAAAGAAAGAAAGAAAGAAAGAAAGAAAGAAAGAAAGAAAGAAAGAAAGAAAGAAAGAAAGAAAGAGCTGGCAGAGAGGGGACAGCTACTAATCCAAGCCTCAGAAATACCACTATTCTGGGAGGATAGCAGGAAGGAAGGAAGGAAGGAAGGAAGGAAGGAAGGAAGGAAGAAAGAAAGAAAGAAAGGAAGAAAGAGCTGGCAGAGAGGGGACAGCTACTAATCCAAGCCTCAGAAATACCACTATTCTGGGAGGATAGCAGGAAGGAAGGAAGGAAGGAAGGAAGGAAGGAAGGAAGGAAGGAAGGAAGGAAGGAAGAAAGAAAGAGCTGGCAGAGAGGGGACAGCTACTAATCCAAGCCTCAGAAATACCACTATTCTGGGAGGATAGCAGGAAGGAAGGAAGGAAGGAAGGAAGGAAGGAAGGAAGGAAGGAAGGAAGAGCTGGCAGAGAGGGGACAGCTACTAATCCAAGCCTCAGAAATACCACTATTCTGGGAGGATAGCAGGAAGGAAGGAAGGAAGGAAGGAAGGAAGGAAGGAAGAGAAAGAAAGAGATGGCAGAGAGGGGACAGCTACTAATCCAAGCCTCAGAAATACCACTATTCTGGGAGGATAGCAGGAAGGAAGGAAGGAAGGAAGGAAGAAAGGAAGGAAGGAAAGGAAGGAAGGAAGGAAGAAAGAAAGAGAAAGAAAGAAAGAGCTGGCAGAGAGGGGACAGCTACTAATCCAAGCCTCAGAAATACCACTATTCTGGGAGGATAGCAGGAAGGAAGGAAGGAAGGAAGAAAGAAAGAAAGAGCTGGCAGAGAGGGGACAGCTACTAATCCAAGCCTCAGAAATACCACTATTCTGGGAGGATAGCAGGAAGGAAGGAAGGAAGGAAGAAAGAAAGAAAGAGCTGGCAGAGAGGGGACAGCTACTAATCCAAGCCTCAGAAATACCACTGTTCTGGGAGGATAGCTTCAGTGGTGGCTGAAGCCTTCAGAAGGCTGGTCGGAGGAACAAGGGCCTTTCCAGGGGACGGGGTCATTTTGCTGCAGCCAGGACACAAGCAGGCATTCCCCCTGCTGGGGGGGGGGGGCTGGCACCAACTCCCGGAGCTGCGCTCCCCCGAGCTCCTGCTTGAAATGACTCCTGGGGCCTGGGGATCTCCTAGAATTACAGCTCATCTCCAGACTACAGGGACTAGTTCCCCCGGAGAAAATGGCCGCTTTTGGAGGGTGGACTCTATGGCATATGGCACTGTATCCCACTGAGGTCCCTGTCCACTCCAGGCTCCATCCCCAAATCTCCAGGAGTTTCCGAACCTAGGTCTGGCAACCCTATCCCCACCCCCCACCCCGGGGAGACCTGGCAACCCTTATTCATCATCAGCCCTGCCCCTTCGGAAAAAAACACGCTCAATATATGGCATAATTTATTTCTGTCTATCCGGAAGCCAATACTCACACACATTCCAGACCATTTCGGACTTCCCGTTATGAAAAGTTAAGTACTTCTATCAGGTTCTTGTTAATGGATCTTAAAATCATGCATGATGCAGTTAATAGTAGTTACTTAATAGGAACATCAATTAAAATATCAGAAGCAATGGCTATGTAAAGCACTCATAAACACACAAGGAGAGCTATACTTATCAGTGTTAAATGGGAAACAGAAGTAGCTGGGGAATGACACATATTGATGCAACTGAAATTGGCAATGAGCATTACAGCTGCTAGAATAAACTCATTTGGCCTTTTGTTGGCACATCCTTAGTTGCGTAGCTGTAACAAAGGTCAGTGTAACTAACAGCAAGGCTGCTGATAGTATACTGCCCTCTCCCGAAACTGACCTGTAGTCTCACTCACACTCACACACACACTCACAGCTGTTGAATACATATGGGCAAAGAAGGGCGATACAGTCCACTGTTCTTAACCACTACATAACTCTGGCTCTCAATATTGGGCGTTCACACACTCTAAATAATACACTTTCAATGTACTTTGCAACTGGCTTTTGCTGTGTCAAATGGCAAAAGCTTGCAAACAGTCACTGAAGTGGATTGAAACTGCATTATTTAGCAGGTGGGAAAGCACCCAACCATGAAGCCCATTGAATCCAGCCAAGAAATTGCCTTCACTAGGTCAGCACAACAGAATATGATGCACACAGTCATGTAAATGAGATCAATACCTCGCTGAATTGGGAAAGAATAAAAGGGACATAATTGCAAATTAGTAATAATGATGTCTTCCTGCTAAAGCACATTCTGAGAAATACCTACTAGAGTTTTAACCTCATTTTAAAGGTGAAGAAACAGCCTTAATGGGATTAGTATTTAAATATAGGTTGCTGTTTGCAAAACAATGTGAGGGATGACATTTTTCAGCAAGTACGGGACCAAATAATCCTCTTACACAAGCCCCAGATTCAGGGGAAATCCCCATAGTCTTGACTCACATATGATGGTTCCACATCATCATCTTTCAATTGATCACCATAAGCTGATCAAAGCAGACAACTGGTTATTTTTCTACATAAGCATCATGAAAGAAATCAAGTATACGATCTGTAAGGGAAGATCTTGTCTCACTAACCTGTTAGTGTTCTTTGAGGGGGTGAACAAACTTGTGGACAAGGGGAACCCAATAGATGTTGTTTACCTTGAATTCCAGAAAGCTTTTGATAAATTTCCTCATCAAAGGCTCTTAAGTAAGCGCAGTAGTCATGGGATAAAAGGACAAGTCCTTTTGTGGATCAAAAACTGGCTAGGAAACAGAGAGTGAGTATAAATGGGCAATTTTCTCAGTGGAGGGAGGTAAGCAGTGGGGTACCACAGGGATCAGTACTCGGTTCAATGCTTTTTAATTTGTTTATTAATGGTTTGGAGTTGGGAGTAAGCAGTGAAGTGGCTAAATTTGCAGATGACACAAAGTTGTTCAGGGTGGTGAGAACCAATGAGGATTGTGAGGGATTTCAAAGGGATCTGTCGAGGATGGGCGAGTGGGCATAAGTGTGGCAAATGGGGTTCAGTGAGGTCAAGTGCAAAGTGATGCACATTGGAGCCAAAAATCCTAACTATAAATACATGTTGATGGTGTCCAAACTGGCAGAAACTGACCAAGAGAGAGATCTTGGAGTCATAGTAGATAACTCACTGAAAATGTCGAGACAGTGTGCGACTGCAATGAAAAAGGCCAACGCTATGCTGAGGATTATTAGGAGGGGAATCGAAAACAAATCTGCCAGTATCATAAAGCCCCTGTATAAATCGATGGTGTGAATTCATTTGGAGTACTGTGTACAGTTCTGGTCGCCACACCTCAAAAAGGATATTATAGCATTGAAAAAAGTACAGAAAGGGGCAACTAGAATGATAAAAGGGTTGGCACACTTTCCCTATGAAGAAAGGTTGAAGCGCTTGGGGCTCTTTAGCTTGGAGAAATGATGGCTGAGGGGTGACATGATCGAGGTTTGTAAGATTATGCAGGGGATAGAGCAGGTAGAGAAAGAAGTCCTTTTCTCCCTTTCTCACGATACAAGAACTCGTGGGCACTCCATGAAATTGCTGAGCAGTCGGGTTAGAACAGATAAAAGGAAGTACTTCTTCACCCCAAGAGTGATTAATACGTGGGATTCACTGCCACAGGAGGTGGTGGCGGCTACAAGCATGGACGGCTTCAAGAGGGAATTAGATAAACATATGGAGCAGAAGTCCATCAGTGGCTATTAGCCACAAGATATAGATAGGAACTCTCAGTCTGGGGCAAGTGATGCTCTGTATTCTTGGTGCTTGGGGGGCAACAGTGGGAGGGCTTCTAGTGTCCTGGCCCCACTGCTGGACCTCCTGATGGCACCTGGTATTTTTGGCCACTGTGTGACAGGGTGTTGGACTGGATGAGCCATTGGCCTAATCCAACATTGGCTGCTCTTATGTTCTTATGAGGAATTGGAGGAAACAGGAAATGAATTCATAGCAGCTGATCCAGGTAGGATAACCACTGAACAAGCCAAAAAAGATGAGGGTTTTATAGCACCTTACAACGACCAACCTTCATATTGTACCTGGAGATTTCCCAGAACTGCAACTGATCTCTGGACTACAGATAGGGTTGCCAAGTCCCCCCGAGTCCCCCCAGGGGGCGGGGATTCCCCCGCTAAAAGGCCCCCCCAATCCACCAGTCCGAATCCGGCCGGCAAGGGGAACCCCACTCCTAAACTGGCCAGATCAGGCCAATGTGCCTGGCGTGATGACATCACCCGGAAGTGACATCATCACTCTGGGCACGTCACTTGGCGACGCTATAGCAATCACCCTGAAAACTATGGTATCGTAGAGTTTTAGGGCGATTACCAGAGCGTCGCCCAGTGACGTGCCCAGCGTGATGATGTCACTTCTGGATGATGTCATTGCGGTGCACGCAAAGCACAAGGACTCCAGGAGAGGGCCCAGGACTCCCCCACTATTACCACAGTAAGACTTGGGAACCCTAACTACAGAGACCGGTTCCAATGGAGAATATGGCAGCTTTGGAGGGTGGACCCTATGAGGCATTATACCCTGCTGAGGTCCCCTGCTGAAGACTGCATTCTGAGGACTGGTGTACTTTGGCTTTCAAGTTGGATATCGTTTGCCCCTGGGGCCTGTGAGCCTAGCTTAAAACATGTAGTCAGAACAGAGACCAGCCAGCTCCCACCTGAAAAACTTGGAGATTTGGGGGTGGACCCTGCGGAGGGCAGGGTTTGGGAGGAGGAGAGACCTCAGTGGGGCATAATGCCACAAAGTTCAAATCAGCCATTTTCTCCAGGGCAACTCTGTTGGCTGGAGACCAGCTGTAATTCTGGGAGATCTCCAGGCCCCAGCTGTAGGTTGACAACTCTAGACCACACACAGCTTTCTGGTAGAAACCAAGTTTAATAATGTTTTAACTCCCATAGGTTTAGTATATTTCCTGAAGAGCAGGAGTTTAACCCTTAGGTTACCACAGCCCCCCAGAACATCTCCCATCATTTGGGATAATGGTTTTTCTTTGCATGGTTTCAGAAGAGAACTTCCTGGTGAAAGCTGACCCATCTGGTTTTGTTAGGCATTGCAAGTTCCTGGGAGTTGCATCATTCTTAAACAGGATAAGAGTTTATCTCAGAGCCAAACTAGATTAGATGCTTTTAAAGGAAGCAGGTCTGGATTCTCGGGATCTGACTCACTTTCCAAGGACCTGACTCACTTTCCTTGTAGCCACACAGCAGCTACAGGGAACATCATTTTAAAAATTGGAAGGAGCCTGGTTTGGCTCAGAACTGTGGTATGGGGAAAGGAGGGGCTCCTTCCTTCCCCCTCGGTGTCATTTTCCTGATCTGAAATCAGGAATGGCCTCGGGGGGCATTTCCCCCTTTTTGCAGCTGCGTGCAATATTCTGTGCACATGAAGACGCAAAAAACAGGAAGATAATTTCTGCTCAGGGCTGTTTTGGCTCAGGAAAATTGCTCCGAAGGGAAGTCAGGAGCCCTTCCTCCTCTCACACTACAGTTCTGAGCGCAGCTGGGGTCCTAGAGTGATATCTTTAGCTCCTTTAGTTTTCTACCTCTCAAGTGCCGAACTGGCTCAGAAATGCAAACTTCCTGTAGCTGTTCTGACAACCACAATAAGGCTCATGGGTAAAGATGTACAATTTCTGAAAATTTTGAAGCTCGGAACCCCCCCCCCCAGTTTTTTTCTGTGTTTTTTTTAACAGAAAACATGTTTTTCTGTTTTTTTAACAGGAAAAAATGGAAATTTCGGAAAAATTGAAAAAAATGCTACATTAGCACTTTTTTCTTTCTTTTCCAGACTGAAAGTTATTTTGTTACTGTAGGAACATAAAATATGACTATGGACAATTTTACTTGGCATGAAATTATCACAATTAGCATATTAAAAATACAGTGTATCCAAACAATTATTACAAACAGAATTTACTTTTTAAATAATATTTATTTGTAATTGTAATGAATGGAGCAACAATCTCTGGAACTGTTTACCAGTTTATGTGGAACAGACAAAAAGACCTCCACAAAACAATTTTTAAAAATCCAAAAGTAACAATTATTCATATTTCCTCTCCACAGTATTAAATAAAAATAAAAAACCCATTCTCATAAAAAGAACTGAAGCGAGGGGGAAGTGTATAGAAGGGAGTGTGGGACTATGTTTCAGTGAATGGGCATGAAATTTAATCAGAATCATTTTCTGAGCTGTAATTATCAGTATCAGTTTCAGTCTCTGCTTCTGCAGCTACTCTGTTGTGTCTGTCATTATCACAGTTATTCTGGACCTCTAAAAACTACCCTTTCAGGTCCTTTTTGTGGCTCTGTATTTTCTTCCAATGCTTTGAGGCCTAGTGAAGCCTGAGCGCCGGTATATCCACACACATGAAAAAACAAAACTGAAACCTTTTTCTTTTCTTGTGACAATAGCACCTCTTGAAGGAAGAAATGCATCTTGTTCTTGCATTGGAGAGTTCAGTCTGTAACCTAGGACTTGCTTGTCCTCAGTGCACAGAAATCAGATTAATCTGATACCATACATATTTTTTAGAAATGATTTGGAAAATATTTGAACTCCTTGTCTTAAAATATTTTATGCATCATGTTAAAATAAAACTTTCCCTAATTAAAAAAATATTTTCTTTTTTCAATTTTTCCAATTTTTTGGGAAAAAAACAAAAAAGGCTTCAGGAAAAAAAAATGGGGAAAAAAGGTTTCCCCTGAATTTTAAAACTAGACCTCAGGGATACTTACTTCCGAGTGCGCATCTGGGAGGGGGATGAGTATAAGACTGCCTTTAATACCCCCCTGGGGCAATTCGAATATCTGGTAATGCCCTTTGGCCTTCAGGGGGCTCCAGGCGTCTTTATGAATTTAATAAATTAGGTTCTGCACAAGCATTTATTCAAGGGGGTCCTGTGCTGTCTTGATGACATCTTGCTGTATTCCCCGGACATGGAGTCGCATGTGAAATTAGTGAAGGAAGTGCTGGCCACCCTCAGAGACAATAAACTATTTGCAAAGCTCTCCAAATGCGACTTCCATAAAACTGAAATAGACTTTTTAGGCTACCGAATCTCACCTCGGGGTTTGGAGATGGATCCAGCAAACATGCCTGCTGTAGTGGGATGGGAGACCCCCCGAACTAGAAGCCAGCTACAGAGCTTTTTAGGATTCGCCAGCTGTCACACGAGCTGCTGGAACTGGTCTCGTCGCCGCTTGACTCGATGGCCGCGCCTCGAGCCGCCACCTCGCCTGTTTCCCGCCCTTGGCTGCCAGGGCCTCAGATACAGCCACAGGGGGGGGTTACTTCACCACACCCGCTCCTGCAGCCCCCTGGCGGGATTTGCTTTAGTCAGTCTCTCTCTCTCTCTCTGCGTCCTGACCTCATCCACACACAGGCGTCTCCTCCCCGGCCCCTGTTGGCAGCCTCCCTTTTATTCCTCTTTCCTCACACTATCCCTCTCACTCCCTCCTCCCTCCTCTGGTCCCGCCTCCCCTCTTAATGCGGGACGCTGAAGCCCTCCTGGCACTTCCGGGTCCGCCCAGCCTGCTGCCCTGGCTCCGAAGTGTGGAGCCCGCCAATGCCCTCTCGCCCTTGCTCCAGGCCCACGGCTCGGCACGCCCCTCTCTGCCCTCAGCGGCCCTTCCTCCCAGCTCTGGCCCCACGCCAGGATTGTCCTTGATCCCTCCAGCCTGTTCCCTGGCCCCAACAAGCCAGCCCTGAGTGGCGTCTCCGCCTCCCGCAGCTCCTGCAACCCCGCGGCCCCAGAGCTGGGCGGGGACGAAGCTGGCCCCTCCACCTCCCCTCCCCAGGCATGTTCCCCTGTGCGCCGGGGGGGAGGCGGCAGCGGCGACGTTCTGCCCACCCCGGCGTCTCTGCTCGCCCCGTCAGGGACCATCGGCTGCCAGCTTCGCTGCGGCCCCTCCCTGGACCAGGTGAGTCTGTTCCCTGGGGCTTCAGGCACCGCGGCGCCTCCCGGGGACTCCTGGGGGATGCTGCAGGCCGGGAGAGTCCCGGGATCGGGGCACCAATTTTTACCGAAATTTCATCAACCATTTTGCCCAATACAGCCTCCCTCTCACTGACTTATTAAAAACTAAAGGAAAGGGACCGGAAGCTGCCAAACCAGGTGCCCGGTTGGCCTGGACACCGGAGTGTCAACAGGCTTTCGATGCACTGAAATGCCTTTTTACTTCCGAACCTATCCTGGCACATCCAGATGAGAATAAAAAATTTATTGTGCAGGTAGATGCCTCCAATGTCGCCATGGGGGGGGGGGGCGATTTTACAAGAAGGGACTGATGGAAAATTGCACCCATTAGCCTATGTGTCTAAGAAATTTGGGGATTCTGAACGTAATTGGGTGGTGTGGGATAAGGAAGCTGCAGCAATCCGGCTGGCCTTAACCACATGGAGACACTGGTTGGAGGGAGTGCACCAGCCTTTTGAGATATGGACTGGTCACAAAAACCTAGAAGCACTGCACACTCAACGCTCCCTTAACGCTAAGCAACTCAGATGGGCTGATTTCTTCTCAAAGTTCAGTTTCACCCTTCGCCACTTCACTGGGAAATCTAACTCCTTAGCTGACGCTCTTTCTTGCCTACCCCAACATCTGAAAAACTGAGGTGATAGAAATTATGTTCACACCTGAACAATTGGGGGGGGGGGGGGCTGTGCAAACTAGGAGCCAAACCAAAACCCAGCTAACCCCAGCTGTGTCTGAGTGGATTATTAAATTCACTAAAACTTACTCTGAGGACAATCGTGAGTTCCAAGCCCTGCCATCTTTACTACAAAGCCCGGAGCCTGGTTTAATGGAGAAGTTCCGGGGTGGGAAGCCTCTGGGACTCTTGCAACCTCTAGAAACTCCCAGCCGACCATGGGAAGTTATATCTATGGACTTTATTACCGATTTACCTCTCAGCAAGGGAAAGACTGTGGTGTGGGTGGTGGTGGACACTTTTTCCAAGCAAGCGCATTTTGTTCCCTTTAAGAAATTACCCACGGCAAAAACTTTATCCAAGGCTTTTGTTAACCACATGATAAAACTTCATAGTATACCAAAGAAGGTAATTTCCGACGGTGGCTCACAATTCGTTGTCCAGAACCCCAGACTGTACTTGTTCTTTTCAGATGATGCACAGCAGATAGAATAGTATTGGAGAATTCAGACCAGTGTGGGGTGGAGATGTATTCATTGCTAACCCATCTTTGTTCCAGATGGAGACCTTAATGCAAGCCAGTCTGGGCCCAAACCTGGCTGAATTAATATTCCTTGGCTAAGGGCGATCCTGCATTGGCTTTCCCCTCCATTGTTTTACCAAACCCTCCTTGGAACAGAAACTCCCCTCTGCATTGCACGTTGCTGTCACTTTCTTTGATCATTGGATTTTATGGTACCCTCTGCACTGCATGCTGCTTTCACTTTATTCATCGGGTTTTACGGTACCTTCTGCATAGATTTATGGCCATTCAGGGGTGACTTCACCGTCAGTACGGCATTACCCCCGGGGTTTGTATGTGGTTTTGAGCTGCACCTCTTCCTCAGTGTTGAGAAAATGTGGAGCGAACACCAGATGCAGAATCACCCTAAAAGCCAATCAGCAATGTCACCCTTGGTCAAAGGCGCAAAGGCTACAGTGAAGTTTGGGCCCCAGAGCTGCTTTTCCAAACCTAGCCCCTGCTTTTCCAAACCCAGCAGTGACCGGAGTACATCAGCCACTCAGACGTTGCAGCTAAGAAATGCTCTTCCTTTCTCAGGCTGTGAAAGGCAGGTGGAAGAGCGTAGCCATCACTCCCTCAAACCCTGAAGAAGTCCCAGCAACCCCACAAAGTCGAAGGGGATAATCTGTGCACCTTTTTATACTGCTGTTCCGCCAAGGAGCTGAGAATGTTAGCCTTACTGCTCTTCTATCTATATATCTAATTCCCAAGTGCCCCCCCCCCGTGCAGATACCTAAATCCGTGCCGGGGGGGCACCTGGGGGGCAAGGAGGTTGTTCTGCAGATGTGGGGCGGTCCCCACATCTGCAGAAAAATCTAAAAACTTAAGAAAAATTTCGGGGGGATACTCAAATCCCCCCAAAAGTAAAAAACCCTGTTCCCTGCGTATGCGTATGCGCAGGGAACGGACTTACCTCAGTGGCAGTGGCAGCGGCAACAGACAAGCGGCTGGGCGGTGGTGGCGGTGGTCTGCGGCCAAGCCGCCGGCTCAGAAACGGGGGAGGGGGGAGGAAGGGGGCGGGGAGGGGGTAGGTGATGAATGGGGGGAGAAGCGGCGGCCCGAGTAGCACTTGGCCGCTCAGGCCTGGGAGCCGGGGGTGAGTGGGCCGGGGGAGGGGGCAGGAGGGAGGGAAACGCTGGGGCCGAGTGGCTTAACCACTCGGGCCCGAGCTAGAGCGGGCCAGGGGGGAGTGCCTCAGCGAGCGGCGGTTCTTGCCGCCGCTGCTGATTTTCCGGGGGGGAATGGGGGGAGGGAGGGGAGAGAGGCTCACCTGCCCCCCCTGCGAGTATCGCAGGTCCACCGGCTTGTGTTATTAATATTTGGGGAATATTAGCCCTTATCAATATGCAGCAGGCTTACGGGACCTTTAACCAATCTATACAGAGGATGCGCTAACCGATGCTTCTGAGAAACGGACTCGATTAAAAGATGAAGAATAGTTTGTTTACTAAAATAATAAAAAGCTATACAAGACAATGCTGTTCTGTCATTCATACATTCATACAGTACTAAGAACTTAGAAGTTACAGGGACTTGTGCAAGAGCAGGTAATTGATGGTTACCGTCGAGGGTGATATTTACCTATATAGATGCAATGGAATCTGGCTGGAAAATGGGGATGAGGAAACCTCAGGAAGACGATAAGGATCGTGGCTCTGAACCGGCAGAAAACCACAAGGCGGATCCCAGTGGTGCACCCAAGAATCCGTGAGAGGGGAAGGATTGGGGATGGGAGCAGGAACTAGAATTAGGACTTGAACTTGAACTCTAACTAACTTGTGACTTTTTGGGGAGCATCTTTTATTGGGAGGTGGGACCTGGGAAGACCTGTGAGGATGGCATGATATGATGTCATCCCTAGAAAACCTATAGAGGGTCCGTTTGCTATCTCTAACCACTAAGGGGATGTTAAAGGAGGGGTCAATATTCAGATCTATCTGATGGTCAGGGCAGGATGTCACTGCCGGCGGGATCTGGTGCCGATCTTCTGGATCACAGGAACGCCGACCATGGGAACCGGTCCTCAGGAAGCATCCCAGTATCTTCACGCCCAGGTGTGATGCTCTTTGATGTATCATATGGAGATGAAGGCTGGCAGGAAGGGGCACCAGGAGGTATACATGAAAGGGGTATGCGTGCATAGAGTTGCAGGTGTAAGTTTACAACCTCCTGTCTTTGTGTGAGAGAGTGTCTTTGATCTCTGGTATCAATCCTCCCGCCTGGAGGTGGTAACCTCAGAAAATGGTGCTTTGTTCCTATAGTGTAGGCATCTCTTCCCATCTTCCCACTGGTCACCTAGTGTACTCTCATGTCCCAGATAACTAATGGCATAGTTCATGTGTAGCTCTCATATCTTAGCAGAAGTCCATAACATGTTGTGCAGCCTTACAAGAATGTAAGAATAACATGTTGTGCAGCCTTACAAGCATCTTTCTCTTGCCTTTTGCAAAATTGCATTAACAATGTTGGACATGCTGTCATGCATGCATGCTGCATGTTGTCATCAAATCTGTGGCATCCAGAACCCATTTTTCTCTGATCGAAATGAGTTTATTGGTAACTTGCGCAACTGTTTTTCCAGTGCTCAGCCAGAGAGAGAGAAAGAGGAAGGGAGAGATTTGTCCTGAAGATAGGGAAGGAGGGGGCTGCCAGACCCCTCCATGGTGACTGCTCACTCCAGGGGATGTGTAGCCGTCACCTGCTAAACACGACATTGCAATACTTTGCCTTGGGGTAAAGCAGGGGTCCTCAATCTACGGCCCGCGGGCCACATGCGGCCCGCCAAGGACATTTATCCGGCCCGCCGGGTGTTTTTGCCGCCGCTGCCTGTCCTCCGATTCCAGGGCCAGTTCATTCACTAGACGAGGTTAGGCGATCGCCTATGAGCACGTGGGCCTGAGGGCGCAGATTAGGCCTTCAGCCCCGCCCCCTCTCCCTCGCCAAAAGCCCGCCCTCTTGAAGCCTCTTAGGAGTACTCAGGAGTTGAGGGAGCAGTCCAGTCCTTCTGCTGCCTGTTTCCAGCTGACCTGCCCCCTCTCTCCTTCCCTCCCTCTCCAAAAGCCCGCCCTCTTGCAGCCGCGTGCATCGGAGCACTCTGGAGTTTGTAAGGGAGCACGTGCAGTGCTCGTGCGCCTACCTCGACACTCTTTCCCACAACAAAAGCCTGAACTGTGCACTGCACACACACACACACAGCCGGATTCCAGCTGCAACTGCAAGGCGAGTGGGGCCAGCCCAGGGGTGGTCGGTTGGTTGCCGCCTTGCCAGGGAGCAATGGGGTTGAGGCGGCTACAGCAGGCAAGTCAAAGGGTGATGGGACGGGAGGCTGGCTACTGGTGGTGGCGGCGAACTATCTTGTTTTTTCTCCTCCCCAGCCTTAGCCATGCCCGCTGGGTGGGGGGGGGGGGGAGAGCCTCTATCTGGTCCAGAGAGGCCCCTGGTCTCAAAGGAGAGGGGAAAGGGGTGCATTGGTGCTTCCCCCCCGCCCTCCTGACTTTGGTGTGCCGCTGGCGGAGCCTCTCTGAGACGGGGAGCCGTGCCTTTTGCTGCTTCTTTGCTGTCCTGCCTGGCTAGCGGGGGCTCAGAGCAGTTGGGGGGGGGAGCAATTTTCAGAGCCTTTGGAGTTCTCTTTGGGTTAGCAACCGCTGCTTAGAAGTTGCCCAGGGGGGTGGGGAGGAGAATTCCGAGCGCGAAAAGAGCTGCCTGGAACCTCCAGGCTCCGAAGGAACTTTTATTTTCTTTGGGTGTGTGTGTGGGTGTGTGTGTGTGTCGGCTGGCCGGCTGGCCTGCCGGCCGGCCAAAATAAATGACACCACCACCTGCCCCCTCCCTGACACCTGCTGCAATGGGGGAGGGGAGAGGAGAGAGAGAGACTCCTTGCAATGTGTGTGTGTGTGTGTGTGTGTCCGGCCAAAGGAAGCTACGCCCCCCGCCCCCTGCGGGGGGGGGGGGGATTGAATGCAAAAGCGTGGAGATGCTCCAGGACTCAGAGAGTCAAGAGGAAGGCTCCAAGCCAGTCTGATAGGGTTGCCAGACCCCAGTGGGGAAATTCCCGGAGATTTGCAAGTGGAGCCTGGGGAGGACAGGGACCCCAGTGGGGTCCAGTGCCACAGAGTCCACCCTCCAAAGCAGCCATTTCATCCGGGGGAACTGGTCTCTATAGTCTGGAGATGAGCTGTAATTCTGGGGGATCCACAGGTCCCACCTGGAGGTTGGCACCCTCAAAGCCAGATCCAGCAGCTGGGGTTAGCAGAGCAGAGCGGAGGGTGGGGGGTGGGAGAGCCGTACCAAGACAGAGAGAGGGAAATAAGAAAAAGTGGAGGGTGTATCTTACTTTTCCTGGTGTCCTGTGTACTCTCCATACTGATGGGGAAAGGGCCAAGAAATGGAAGCAAACAGGGACTCTCAGTCTGGGGCAAGTGATGCTCTGTATTCTTGGTGCTTGGGGGGGGGGGGGAGGCAACAGTGGGAGGGCTTCCTGCCCCCACTGCTGGACCTTCTGAGGGCACCTGGTATTTCTGGCGACTGTGTGACAGAGGGTTGGACTGGATGGGCCACTGGCCTGATCCAACATTGGCCTCTCTTATGTTCTTATGGGTGCTTTTCCTTGGCAACCTTTTTGGACCTTTCATAAAGGAGTGAAGGACCTCTGAGCATGTGTAGCTCCCTCCCCCAACAGGCAGGAAAACAGGAGGGATGTGTCTGTGGGTTTGTGTGATGCTGCCCCAGTGAAAGATAATCGCCAGGCTTCTCTCCCCCCCCATTTCCCCTTTGACAACAAGCAGCTTTCTTAAGTCAACACATCTTAAGCCCATGAGTGGCTATTAGAAGAAGAGATTGGATTTATATCCCGCCCTTCACTCACTTAGAGTCTCAGAGCGGCTTACAAACTCCTTTCCCTCCCCCTCCCCACAACAGACACCCTGTGAGGTAGGTGGGGCTGAGAGAGCTCTGAGACAACTGTCCTTGAGAGAACAGCTGGTACAGAGCTGGTACAGATTTTTCCAGGTATTACACAGGATTGCCCAAGGTCATCCAGCAGATGCAAGTGGAGGCGTGGGGGAATCAAACCCTGTGACTCTACATTGGCTTCTCTTATGTTCTTATACCATAGACCATCAAAGAAAGAGAAGTTAAACAGTTGGTCCAGTCTCCACTCCCCTAGGTGGGCATTTGGGGAGAGCAGGCTGCAATACCATTGACAAACTGAGGAGGGAGATAAATGTAACCCTGGGATGTGAAGGCGATCTGGCTGTCACCCCCTTGATCTCCAGGGTTGATCTGGCTAATCTGGCTGGCCAGGCGGGTATCCCCTACCTCCCTCAGTACTCCATGTACATCCTTTCTGAAGCGGCACACTCTGTGGAAGAGGACAATCATCCCAGATAGAGGGCGTGTACTGTTCTTCTTCAGTGTAACTCTGTACTGAAAAAAGGGTTTGGGGACTAGGACTGATTAGTAGACTGCAGATACTTAGATAGACCTTAGGCCCGGCCAGCTGATGGCTACATCGGCTTGTATTAATTTTCATGTTTAGCAAAGGCTTATAGGCAGTGCTTTTGGAAAGAGCCAGCATGACTAGAAGAGATGGTATTAGGGTTGCCAGGTCCTCTTGTCATCACGGGGGGGGGGGGATTTGGGGGGGCATTCCAGGGGTGGGTGGGAATGGGATGTTGTCGGACAATGTCTCGATATGATGATGTCACCTGGAAGTGACGTCATGGTGTCGGTGACGTCACACGTGATGCTCTGGTTTGGGGACAAAAACGGGGTGGGGTTTGCTTCAAAACCATAGAGTTTGCCCCCAAACCAGAGCATCATGTGTGGCATTGCCAACGTGATGACATCACTTCCAGGTGACGTCATCACGTCAGGGATGTTGCCTGACGACATCCCTATTCAGGGGTGGGGTTTCCCCTGCCAGCCAGCTGGCCAGTGGCAGATTGCAGCCCCCAAAAGCGGGGGAACCCCCGCTGGGACCTGAGGGCCAGCAACCCTAGGTGGTATAAAGCAGGACTGGGCTAGCTGAAAAGGACAAGGGATTATTATTGAGATTCAAATTTTGTTCTGCTTCCTCAGACCAACACGGCTAGCCACCTGAATGCATCTTCTAAAAATTACCACTGGAGGGCACTGGAGAATGCATTTCCTTAAGGCCAAATGTTTCTTTCTACTACCAGAACGACAAGCACGTTCTTCGTTTCAGAGGGTAGCCCTGTCAGTCTGTAGTGGAAGAGTTCGATTCGAGTCCAGGAGCACCTCAGAGACCAGCAAGGGCTAGGATCTCCGGACATCCTCACTGTTTAGTTTAGTTTATTATTACGGTCTTAAGACCAGGGGTCATTTCGTAGAAAAAGAGGTGCAGGAGCTCATTACCATAACTCATTTGCATATGCCACACCCCCTAACATACTGGAAGTGTGTCAGAAAGCAACACCCACCCCTCAGGCTCCACTCCACAGGTGAGTGAAACTGACCTGCTCTTCCTCCATTCCCTTCCCCATCCAATACTTTGGGCAATAAAAATAAGCGTCAAGAACACACCCTCATTCTCTTCCTGCTCCCTTGAAACCACCAGGTTTCCAGTAGACTTGAGATACCCAGGATATGTGCACCACCCATCCCTTCCCCTTCCCCTCCCCACCACAAGACACCCTGTGAGGTAGGTGGGGCTGAGAGAGGTCTTTTGAGAACTGCTCATGAAAGAACAGCTCTGAGAGAACTTGTGACTGGCCCAAGGTCACACCAGCAGCTGCATGTGGAGGAGTGGGGAATCAAACCCGGTTCTCCCAGATTAGAGTCCAACTCCTGACCACTACACCAAACTGATGGGGTGGAAGCTGCTGAAGGGTTGGTGAAATTTCTGTGCCATGTGCCCAGATAAAAAATGGTATACTTAGAAAATTTATATGCCACCTTGAGCAAGTCTCTGGAAAAGCAGCACACAGTCATAAAATGAACAATGATAAAATTATCAATATTAAAACAAAACATTAAAAACAATAAAGATCCTAGCAGGGCTTTCCCCGGGGTGCTGCGCCTCTGTACTGCTCGGGGAAGCCAAGGAGGGGGCGGGGCGTGGTCATGTGCCCCCCCCCTGGGCTCCTCACTCCCGGAGCTGCGCTCCTGTGTGCTCCTGCTCCAACAGACCCCTGCTTAAGACCAACATTCAGAGTAAGCACCCTCATTGGTTTCTTGGCTCCTTCACCTCTCTCAGGTCCCAGCCACAATGATGGCAAAGAGTCCCGCCTGCCAGCGTCCATTCAAAGAGATTGATGGCGTCCACAGCTCCTTCACGGACATTGTTGGCCAGCTAACCGGCTGTGAGACTGTCCCAATAGATATAGTCCACAACAGGTCTCCTTAAACAGATAGTCCCTGGCCCTGGTTCCGACGAGCCTGGCCACCCTGGGGCCCGGCACACAAAGCTGATGTTGCAACTGTCAGAATCTCAGGATTCTAACAAAGGTTGCTAATATGCTTATGCTTGTATGCCTTGTATAATCCCTTCCTATGTAACCTGTCTTGGCAGTCCCTCTGTAACTCAATCACCATGTATCAGGCTCTCTTTTATTGCCCTGGATTTATGACTAAAGCTGGGTCTGGTCAATGTAACCATTTGGTCCGGGAGGGTGGCGACTTCGGCACATGAGAACAATCGGCCTCTCACCCCCGCGCCTCCGCATTCCTTTCCTCCCTGCCGGGGGAGACACGGACCAATTCTTATCGGCGTGTGAAGGCCTTGACGAAGTTATTTGTTATGCAAGATGGATACATCTGAGGAGTCTGGTTTAAGAAGAGAAATTTACAGCTTCACACTTAACCTTTTTCCTGTGGGAAGCAAACGGTCAAAGGACCTTTAGCCCGCGGTTTTTCTCTCCCTGTGATTGGTTACCTATGGGCAATTCAAATTGTACTGGAGGGTATATTAATCCTGCTTCTATTGTATACTTTATCTCTAACAATGATCCAAGGACCTGTAGTAATGTAGTAATAGGAAATAAAGAACTCTGTTTCATCAACAAAGATCTGATCCTTGACTATTTAGGGCAGCAGCCTCACAGCAACCCTGACTGAAGTGCCTGCTGGGGTATATATGGGGAAAGGCGGTCCCTCAGGTACGTTGGACCCTGGCCATATAGGGCTTTAAAGTTAGTACTAGCACCTTGAAGCAAACCCAGTATGCTATAGGCAGCCAGTGCAGTGCCGCTCGCACAGGCCGGCTTGGTGCCACCTTGTGAGGCCCATCAATAGCCTGGCTGCAGCGTTCTGCACCAGCTGCAGCTTCCTGATTTGCACCAAGGGCAGCCCCACATAGAGAGCGTTACAGTAGTCTAGCCTCGAGGTAACCATCGCATGGATCACTGTAGCTAGGTCATCGTGGTCGAGGAAGGGGACCAACTGCCGCGCCAGCCGAAGATGGTAAAAGGCTGACTTGGCTGTGGCTGCTACCTGGGCCTCCATTGTCAAGGAGGGATCTAGGTGCACTCCCAAACTCCTTTCCCCCGATGCAGGTACCAATGGCACCCTGTCGAAGCTTGGGAGTGGGACCCCCCACCCCAGACCGCCCCGACCCAGACACAGGAGCTCCGTTTTCACCGGGTTCAATTTCAGCCGAGTCTGCCTGAGCCAACCAGCTATGGCGTGCAATGCCCGGTCCAGATCTTCCGGGCTGGAGTCTGACTGGCTGCCCAACATCAGATAGACCTGGGTGTCATCAGCGTACTGGTGACACCCCAGCCCATACCTCCGAGCAATCTGTGCAAGGGGGCGCATGTAGATGTTAAATAACATTGGGGACAGCACCACCCTCTGGGGCACACCGCTTTCAAGCGGGTGCCTCATGGATTGCTGCTCCCCGACCCTGGAGGAAAAAAAGAGCCATTGCAAGGCCCACCCCTGTATCCCCACGTCGGCGAGGCGGTGGGTCAGCAACACTGCCCCCTTGCCCCAATCCAGATGTCTCCGGAGGTCATCAGTAAGGGCAACCAGTGTTGTCTCCATCCCATGTCCCGGGCAAAAGCCAGACTGGAAGGGGTCTAAGACCGAAGCATCATCCAGATAACTCTGTAACTGTAACACCACTGCCCTCTCAATTAATTTGCCCAAATAGGGCAAATTGGACATCGGTCAGTAGTTAGCCAATTCAGCTGGGTCCAGATGTGATTTTTTCAAGAGAGGGCGGACCATCACCTCCTTGAGTGCTCCTGGGAACTGCCTTTCAGAGAGGGACATGTTAATAATTTCCCAGGCAGCACCTCATAACCCCTCGTGGCTAGCTTTAATCAGCCAGGGCAGGCACAGATCAAGGGTGCATGTGGTTGGGTGCACAGTCACGAGAAGTCTGTCAACTTCCTCTGGCTGAGCAGGCTGAAACCATCTAAGCCCAGATCCGAAGACGTGCAAGGGGCCTCGAGTTCACTCACTGTTTCAAATGTGGCGGGGAGGTCGCGGCGGAGCATCAAGACTTTATCCGCAAAATAGCTTGCAAATGCCTTACAGCCTATTTCCAATTCCTTAGCGTTTGGTCTGCCCTGTGGCAGAACTGTCACGGACCGAATCGTTCTAAATAATTGGGCTGGGTGTGAGCTAGCGGATGCAATCGAGGCAGCATAGAATTCTCACTTTGCTGCCTTGGTTGCCATCTCATAGGCTTTTGTAAACGTCCTGTAAGATGCTCTTGTAGCTTCGTCGTGAGCATGACGCCACAGTCTCTTTAGCCGTCATAGCTCTCGCTTCATAAGCCGCAACTCCTGGTTATACCAGGGCGCAAGCTTATTGCGAGGGCGCAGTTTTGTAAGAGTGTTGGGTTAGGATCAAGAGTCCTGAGAGTTCAGATCCCCACCCTGCCAGGAAGCTCACAAGTTTACAATGGGCCAGACACTCCCTCTACACCTAGTCTACTTCACAGGGTTATTACTAGGATAAACTGGAGGAAGAGCCATATAGAAACATAGAGGTAAATTATAACTTGGGAGGGAAGGCACCGCTGTATAGTCTGATCTCATCAAACCTCAGAAGCTAAGCAGGGTTAGTACTTGGAAGGGGAGACCACCAAGGAACACTCTGCAGAGGAAGGCCAACCACCTCTGCTCCTTACTTGCCTTGAAAGCCCCTTCCTGGGGTTGCCAGAAGTCGGCTGCAATTCGCCAGTGTTTCACACCCCCAAATTAGAACTTGAATAGAGAGCCCAGCTCTTATCATTAGGAATAGCATCACAGTTCCCATCCCTGCTCTTATGACAGAAAACCCACACTTCAATTTCTTTCCTTCCTTGCTTAGAATAGAACACAGAACTTTTTAAAATTTTCATGGACCATTGTGGAATCTTGTTCCATTGGCCAGCTCACTTTTCTGCCCTCCTTGTGTCTGCACCATGCTGTCCCGTGGAGCTTTTCTGGGTGGTGAAAGAGGGCTCTTTTCTCACGACCTCATGGATGCTGTCCTAGAAAATGTGTGGGCGCACTGCGACTCTTGCTATCAGTTTTGTTGACAAAATTACTTGCATGTTATAACTTAGATGTCACATAGATGTTCAGGTCAATCTCAGGAGGCCTTTGGCATACAGGCCACTGTGGTTGTGTTTCAGTGGGTAAGTCCTGGGACAGTCCTTAGAAGCTGCATGGCCCCATCATGTCTGGACTTGACCCTTGCCTTTCATGGCTGATTGTATCAAACTGGGCTTGTTGGCCAAGCAAATGAATGGGAAAAAGAAACAGAATTAGGATACAGATTAAAATGGGTAGCCATGTTAGTCTGTCTGTAACAGTAGAAAAAAGTAAGAGTCCAATAGCACCTTAAAGACTCACAACATTTGTGGCAAGGTGGGAGCTTTCGTGAGTCACTGAAGAAGTGAGCTTTAAGAAAAGTTTACTAGAAAAACAAGAGTTACATGGGATAAAAACAACATTCTGACCAACTAGTTCCAAGCTCTGTCTTGGTTACTCTTCTTTTTTGGTTAGAGAGTAGAACAAAGGAAAGAAAAGTTCCTCCCAAAGTCATACCCCCTGTGTAGATGCCAAATGACATGTCGCATCTGCCGATATATTGATCAGCCAATAGCTGATCTTAATCCTGTTTCATTAGGAATAGTACCTCCCTCTCTCTGGTGGGAAATTTGTGCCCAACACCCAGGGGTCATTTCGTAGAAAAAGAGGTGCAGGAGCTCATTACCATAACTCATTTGCATAACTCATTTGCATATGCCACACCCCCTAACATACTGGAAGTGTGTCAGAAGGCAACACCCACCCCTCAGGCTCCACTCCACAGGTGAGTGAAACTGACCTGCTCTTCCTCCATTCCCTTCCCCATCCAATACTTTGTGCAATAAAAATAAGCGTCAAGAACACACCCTCATTCTCTTCCTGCTCCCTTGAAACCACCAGGTTTCAAGTAGACTTGAGATACCCAGGACATGTGCACCACCCATCCCTTTCCCTTCCCCTCCCCACAACAAGACACCCTGTGAGGTAGGTGGGGCTGAGAGAGGTCTTTTGAGAACTGCTCATGAGAGAACAGCTCTGAGAGAACTTGTGACTGGCCCAAGGTCACACCAGCAGCTGCATGTGGAGGAGTGGGGAATCAAACCCGGTTCTCCCAGATTAGAGTCCAACTCCTGACCACTACATCAGACTGATGGGGTGGAAGCTGCTGAAGGGTTGGTGAAATTTCTCCAGTACTTATGTGCCATGTGCCCAGATAAAAAATGGTATACTTAGAAAATTTAGATGCCACCTTGAGCAAGTCTCTGGAAAAGCAGCACACAGTCATAAAAGGAACAATGATAAAATTATCAATATTAAAACAAAACATTAAAAACAATAAAGACCCTAGCAGGGCTTTCCCTGGGGCGCTGCACCTCTGCACTGCTCAGGGAAGCTGAGAAGGGGGCAGGGCTTGGTCATGTGCCCACCCCCTGGGCTCCTCACTCCCGGAGCTGCGCTCCTGTGCGCTCCTGCTCCAACGGACCCCTGCCAACACCTAATTGGTCTGTGCTAACTAGTTAACACTGATGTACACAAACAACAGTTTTACTCTTTTATGACGGAAGAAATGAACTTGCAAATCCCAACAAGGCCCCTTCCATGCATATTACTGTTTTGCTTTTTAAAATAAGTTTCTAGTCCCTTACACTTTGTCATCTGTTGGCACACTGCTGCCTTTAGTAGGGAGTTGCCAAATTTCCCAAAGAGTGATTCTCCTCTTCCCACGCTGCAGGAATCACCTTCCGGTCCATTTTTGCCTAGTGTCGGGACAGCCTTGACTCTCTGTTTGCCAACTCCTGAACTGTCCTGCTCTACCAGGTGTTTTGTTGCATCCTCCATGGAGCAGTTTGCCATCTTCAGCATCAGCCTGCTAATGACGGCCACCTTCCTCCCACAGGAGCATCTCCACCTCATCCCTACCTTGGCTGGGCTTTTTGCCATCAGCAGGTAAGCCACCATCTCTCTAGGGCCTCCCACCTGGATTCACACTCACAGAACCCTGCTGGAACAGCCCAGCCCTGTTTCCCACAGTAGCCCACCAAAGCAGAGGCATGGAGGCCCAAACCACCTCAGTCGCTGCCGCCCTCAGCAACTGGTACCCTGAGGTACTGAGGTAGATGGACCAATGGCCTGTGTTCATACCTGTGTGGGTGCTGGTGGAGCCTAATGGACATGTGATGGAGCTGATAGAAGACACACTCATGTGGGGCAAAAAATAGCGCCCCCCTCCACTTTTGACTTATGGACCTGCAATCTCTGCTTCCCTTGGAAACCCAGAAGACAATAAACTTTGCCTCCACACATGAGAATGAGCACTCATGGATACGAACCAAAACACCGCATTAGATCAAGGATGGGGTCCCCAAGAGCTGCGGCTGCTGAATTTTTCAGAAAGGGGCTGGGGCTGTTGTAAGGCAGGGCTTGTTATTGGATGCCCTCATTCAAAATGAGCAGATTTTCCACAGCAGCAATCCCAGCTGCAGCCACTGGGGGGGGGTCAGGAGGATTGGTAAGCACCTGGGCTTTCTTTAATCACCATGTTTGCCAGGCGGAGCTGATACAATTCTCTTGGTAGACTAATGTTCTTACTCAACATAAGGCTCCTTCATGTGGTAACTGTGGAAGAAAATGAAGCAGAAAGGGGTGAAGGTAGGGTAGGGCTGCCGTCTTGCTGTCTGGGACAGGGGGTCCCTTGTACTTGGCTCTTGTGCTGCCCCTCTTGTAATCAGTAAAATAAAAATGGCCATCAGGCAATGGAGTGTCATCACTCCTGGGGAAAACCCAGAAGTGACATCAATTCACGCTAGGGTTTGCCAGAAACACTATGGTTTCACCAGAGTTTCTGGCAGTTCCTAGAGAGATGCAATATGGCACCTGGAGGAGAACCCATAGCTCCGTGGTTGAGCACTTGCTTGGCATGCAGAAAGTGTTGTGTTCAAACTTCCAGGTAAAACAGAAGTTGGGACGGTGGAGAGCTGCTGCCAATCAGAGGAGACCCTTCAGGGCCTGATGGACCATGGCAAGGCTGCTCTGGTGATCCACTGTTCCCACAACTCACCCCTTCTTCACCCTCTTGTCTTCTCTGCCCTGCAGGTTCTGCTACTGCGTGGCCTTGCACCTCTGCAGCTCCTTCCGAGGCTTTGGATTTGGACTGGCCTTCTTCCCCTGCTTCTGTTGCCTACAATCTCTACTGCCTCTATAACATGGGCTCTGGTTTTCTTTTCATGCCTGTCCCATCGGATTATGCCCACTCCACTGCCGCCCTGATGTTACCCAAAGATGCAGTCTCCAATTAGTTGGGGGGGAATTAGAGGTGCAGGTGTTGCCTGCATTCTCCACCATTAGTCTGTTACCCAAGGGGCAGTCTCCATTTAGTTAGGGAATTAGCAAAAGGACACTGCGAGAGGAGGCAATGGAGATCTAAACACCAGTGTCCATAGGTATTGTCCTTGGGACAACTCTCAAAATAACCGATAATTTGTTCAAATTTAAAGAGGCTTTTTATTAGCAAGGAAGATGGGGGGGATTAATTCAGACATTAAATAGAAACAAAAGTGTACAGAATTATCTGTGTATAGAATTATCTAAACAATGTGTATAGAATTATAGAATGTGTATAGAATTATATAAACAATGTGTATATTATTATATTATAGAATTATATTATAGAATTATATTATTATATTATCATAGAATTATATTATTATAGAATGTGTACAGAATTATCTAAACAATGTCAAATAATTCCAACATTGTATATATAAGGAAAATTTCTCTTTGTATTATTTTTTTCTAATTAAATACATACAAAATTCCCAAAATACAAGGCTCAATGTAAGCATATAATATACACGCTGTAATGGTATTTTATCCACGGCATTCACTCAGGATATGTTTCATTAGAAGGCTAGAAGATAAGAATCCAATGTGACTGAAGGTTCAAATCATTTCCTCATGCGATGGCCAGCTGCAAAATATCGCATTCCACCTCAGCTTCCTCAAAGGGAGAACCACACAATCTGGAATTTTTCACATACAATTTACATAACTAATTGGAAGTCAAAGCAAAAAACACACTCTGCAAAAATAAGCTGACACAACTTTGCTCACCACTCTTTTCAGCCTGCAATTCTCAAATATCATTCATCTGGTACACAGCTCTACCATCTACAAAGAATTTCAAACAAATGATATCTAGTAAGAGTTATTCAAATTGAAGCAAATACATGTCCCAATTAACCTTAAGCAGGTTTTTGTCTTATTGTTCCATACTTAACAGTTTTTCAAGAGACACTCTCCTAAAAAACAGCTGTAATGCAAATTCTGATTTAAACCAGAGGGTGACACTGTGTTTAATTTATAAATTCATTTCACCTCTTGTTGAAGAAAAGTTTTATCAACATCAGTGTATATGTCCTTGGAATTTGTATAGATTTAAAAACTGAAGGGAATCAGGATCATAAGAAGATAAGAGAAGGAAGAGAAGCCAATGTTGGATCAGGCCAATAGCCCATCCAGTCCAACACTCTATCACACAGTGGCCAAGAATACCAGGTACCAGGAGGAGGTCTACCAGAGGGGGTCCCTCCCAAAACCACAGCCTTCCCAGGCTCCACTCCCAAATCTCTAGGTATTTATCAAACTAGATTTGGCAGCCTTAACATTTGTTTACTCAGAAGCCCATTGTTTGAAAAAGGTGCTCCAGATTGAATTTTTGGAGGATGTACAACGTGTGCCCGCAGAAAACTGTGGTTTGACATGGTGCCATTTCCAAAACAAACTGTGTAGCAAATCTTCAAATACTTGAAAGGCTATCACATAGAGGATAGTACAGAATTTTCTGTTGCCCCAGAAGGTCCGACCAGAACCAATGGGTTGAAATTAAATCAAAAGAGTTTTCAGCTAAACATTAGGAAGAACTTCCTGACAGTTAGAGTGGTCCCTCAGTGGAACAGGCTTCCTCAGGAGGTGGTGGGCTCGCCTTCTTTGGAGGTTTTCAAGCAGAGACTAGATGGCCATCTGACAGCAATGCTGATTCTGTGAACGCAGGCAGATCATGAGAGGGAGGGCAGGAAGGGTTGCCTCAGTGTTTAGTTCTCGTGGCCCTTTCTTACATGACCAGAGACATGCTGATTGCCATGTTGGGGTCAGGAAGCAATTTTTCTCCAGGCTAGTTTGGCTGGAGATCTTGGAGGATTTTTGTCATCTTCTGGGCATGGTATAGCAGTCACTGGAGGTGTGGAGGGGGAGGTATTTGTGTATTTCCTGCATTGTGCAGGGGTCGTACTAGATGATCCTAGAGGTAGCTTATAACTCTATGATCCTATGAAATTAAGGAACTGGTGGTGGTGGGCTGATAGGGCTCTTGTGTGCTCTCAAGGCATTTGCCTGGAGAGTTCTGACATGCTCATACAGTAGCACGAGGAGGCTGAGTCATGTAGCTCTGTGTAGAGTGAGTGTGGGGAATCCGATCCAGCTCACCTTCTTTGTGGAAGGACGAACTGATGACCTTTCAGCTCAGGCACTTGGAAGCCAGCTTTCTAGAAATGCCAGCGAAAATCTCAACTAAACGGTCCAGAGAAGTCGCCCAGCCACTTGGGGTCAGCCGTATGAAGGCACTGAAAAGTGGTTTCCTCTCATCAGAATTCCTCAGATACATTTCCTTCAGTAGGAATCGTGGACAATCTCTCTTGGCTGGGGTTAAGAGTGGGGGAGGCAGGGAGGACTGAGCCTTAAAAATAACGGCTCTGCATGCCGAAGGACCCAGTCCTCTTACAGTTCCGCAGGGCCTGTAAGATGGAGTTCTTTCACCAGGCCTTCAACTAGCGAGCTGCACTTAACAAACTGAGGCCCTAGCCCCAATACTAATACCACCATTGCCAGCCTACTGTACCCTTATGTTGATGCTACTAACGCCTCGCCATCGCTATATGATCTGTGCTAGCACTTTATGGAGTGCTTTACATTTACATTTATACAGGGCTCTTTTTGTAGAAAAAGCCCAGCAGGGATTCATTACCATAATAGGCCACACCCACCAGCAGGAACCCATTAGCATATTAGGCCACATCCCTGACAGTGCAGAAAGAGAGAGAGAAGGAAAGAAGGAGGGAAAGAAAGATAGGAGGGAGGGAAAGAAAGAAAGGGAGGGAAAGAAAGGGTAGGAAAGGAGGAAAAGAGAAGGAAAGGAGGGAAAGAGGGAAAGAAAGAGAAGGAAGGAAAGAGGGAAAGAAAGAGAAGGAAAGGGAAAGAAAGAGAAGGAAAGAAAGAGGGCAAGAAAAAGAGGGAGAGGGGAACAAGGGAAAGGAGAAAAGAGGGAAAGAGAGAGAGAAGGAAAGGAGGGAGAGAAGGAGAGAAGGAAAGAAGGAAAGAAAGAGGGAGAGAAAGAAAGAAAGAGAAGGAAAGGGGAAAAAAGAGAAGGAGGGAAAGAGAGAAGAAAAGAGGGATAGAGAAAGAAAGAGATGGGGAGGGAGGCTCTCCCACCCATCAAGGCTCTGCTGCCCCCCCAATCCCCCCATCAAGCCCCCACTAAAGGTGGGAAAGACAGAAAGAGGGCAAAAAAATGGGGGAGAGAGAGGCTCTCCCCCCATCAAGGCTCTGCCATCACTCCCAAGCACCCACTGCTGCCTCCCCACACCAGCACTTACAGGGAACAGGGAGAGCAGAGCGGAGATGGAGGTGCCACAAAGCCCAAGAAGGCCCTTTCCTGCCGACTCCTGCACGGCGACCAGGCGTCCAGTGCCTTCCAGCTCCATCCACTTAAAGGGAGAGCATCCCCTTTAAGTGCACAGATCTGGAAGGCACCTAATGCCTGGTCTCTGCACAAAGACCGGGTGCGGGGGGCTTTCTATCTGGCTCCGTGCACTTAAAGCTCTCCCTTTAAGTGCATGGAGCTGGAAGGCTCCCGACACCCAGTCTCCTCACAGAGACTACCCAGTCACCACTCCAGTCAAAGGTTCTTAACCCAGAGCTTCTTTATTGAAGGGTTATCTTTGGGGTACACGTGTTGAGTTAGTAATGGACTTGGAGAGTCATGTTAGTGCTATTATAGGATATTCAAACTACACTGTCATATAGAACCCCCCCAATCAGTGGGCTAGAGAAAAGGTGCCTAAAACAGTTACTTTGTTTTATTCCCAGGCTAAAAGCAGGAAAGGAAAAGCAGCTTGCACCTGTAAGAGACAAAATGTAATTCAAAACAAGTCTGTGAGAAGTAGCAAGCAACCAAGGACAAAGATAACGTAGCGCCGAAGCCGCAGAGCCTGTGAGTAGGAGTACATTCCAAAGGGAGGAGGGAGTCGGCTCGCCATACTCAGTAAATCCCAACTCCCGCCCTGGATTGTGGCAGTATTAACTGACAGGCACTTTCTAGCTGGCACCATGTGTTTAAAGAGAGAGTGTCCCCTTTAAGTGCATGGAGCTGGAAGGCTCCCGATGCCCAGTCTCTGCATGGAGACCAGGTGCTGGGCACTTTCTAGCTGGCTCCGTGCACTTAAAGGGGACACTCTCCCTTTAAGTGCACGGAGCTGGAAGGCTCCCGACGCCCAGTCTCCTCATGGAGACCAGGTGCAGGGCACTTTCTAGCCAGCGGCGAGGGGTGGGGCAGGCCCTGAGATCAGTTCCCCTGGAGAAATGGCTGCTCTGGAAGGTGCACTCAGTGGAGTTATACCCTCCTGAGGTCCATCCCTTCCCCAGCCCTGTCCGTCTCAAGTTCTTCTCCCCAAATCTCCAGGAATTTCCCAACCTAGAGTTGGCAGTTCTAGGTGTTACTTGGTGAAATGTAGACTCAAACGTTCAAGAGGAAAAATCTAAACACTGTCCTTCTGTTTTTAGCTGCAAGGGCCATAGTTTAGAGCAGGGGTCCCCAGTGTGATGTGTATAGGTGCCATGGTACTTACCAAGGTTTTTAGGAAGTGGGGGGGGGGCAGTAAGGGCTTTTGCCCAGCAAGTTATCTGACTGACTATTGGAAATTTGGTTGGCTGTGCAGATTTTTTAAAAACGTGGCTTTGGCAGCAGCTGACACCACAGCATGAAGATCTACACCAGGGGTGGCCAAACTGTGGCTCGGGAGCCGCATGCGGCTCTTTCACACATATTGTGTGGCTCCCAGCAGGGCGGCTGGGGAAGCAAAGGGGAGGCATGCCTTCCCAATCGGTCTTCCCTTCCCCAGCCAGTGTTCCCCTCCCTGGGTAGGCTTGAGGTGGGGAGGGGCAAAGAAAGAAAGCAACTTTAACTTTAAATGTTAAAGCCCCTCCCAGCCTACAAATATCATTGGATAAATAAATATCACTATCAAAAATTGTTTTTACCCCTTTTGTTTTTATTTCTTATTAATATTTTTATTAAGCATACATATATCTAGATATTTTATACACATCTTACCACTTCATTTTCATTAAGTTCTACACTTACAAGAAATCATATTAAACATTAAAAGCATATAGATAATCTTCTTTCTCATTATCATATTCTTTCTTTACCCGCTTAACCCATACAACTTCCTCTAATTCATGATCTAAACATTATTAAATTCTTCCTTAATTTATCTCAAACTCCCTCTCTTCTTTAACTGGACTGCCTCCATACACACCTATTTTATACTTATAATACATCTTTTCCCAAACATAAAAAAGAAAGTTGAACAGGGTTGCCTCTAAAAACTGGGTGTTGCAGCGAAATCCCTGCAACAGAAGGGTACCCTCCTCCCTCTAATCGGAGTTCTTGGGGGGGCACACCCTTCCCCTCCTTTCTATACTGTTCGTTTGACAATTCCAATCCTATTATCCACTTAACCTATCTATTGGCTCTTACTCTATATTCTAACATACCAATATACTAACTGTATCTTACTTTATGAATTACTTTCCACCACTCTGCTACCAAACATGATATCACATTTCAGGCTCTTTCATTCCTTAATTTGGTTATTGCTTCTATCAAGTTTTTCTCTGTAATATCGTCAAACACTGTAAACATTTTATTTTCCATATTAACAACTAAATGTCCCAAAGGTAGCCATCTATAAAGAATTCCTTTATCTCTGAGGATTTTCGCTGTTTCCCTGACGTCTTCTTGCTTTTATTACCTCCGCTGGAATGTCAGGGAACAGATATGCAATCGTATCCTCCAAACTCAGTCCTTGTTTGTCTCTTGCAATTGCAAAAAGTTTATTTCTCATCTATAGTTGTTTAAACTCAAAAATAATGTCTGGTGAGGCATTATCAGGAGCGCTTTTGGAGATGTTTAACCGAAAAGCAGAGCTGATGATCCCTTCAGGAGACACTGCTTCTCCTGCTGCAAGAAAGATTTGGGACAGCCATTTATTTAAAGCTGCAGCAAGATTTTCTTTTTCACCAAAGTTTACTGATACTCCACATATTTTGGCTTTCTTTTCTCTCTGTTTTGTTTCCTCGAGTATAATCTTATTCTTAGCCCATATTTCAAAATTCATAAGTTCTTTGACATCTTCTGCAGTCTTTTTTGCCAAATGCTGCACTGGTTCAACTTTTCTCTCTGTCGTTTTCAAAGCTGTGGTAAGCTCGTCTAATTTCTTATTTATTGGCTCCAGTGTCTGTTTAAGCAATCCAAATTCCTTCTTTAATCGCCCAACCTCTCCACTCAGTAGCTTCATATCAGTCTTAATTTCATTCCTTATCTCTGTTAGGGCATGCAATATCACAGTTTGTTCGCTTTGGTTAGAGATACTCCCATCCGTCGCCATTTCCTGTATCAGAGAAGCCTCCAAGTCTGAGTCATCTGAGAGTTCGCTATCAATATTGCTCTTTTTAGGAGGTCTATAAGGAGGGTTTTTGGCGCCTTTCCTTGTCCTAGTTCTTCCCATACCTGGCATTGATATTTATTCCAGTCAAGGCTGTGTTTTTGGTAAGCAGAGCTCTAATTTCTCATGGGGATAGCAGGAGCTGGAAAGGATGCAGCCAGCCAGGCAGTCAGCTGCCACCCCCCCATTTTTATTTTTGACAGTCTCATTTAATGTTAAAAAGCAAATTTGCCTATTTTTCAATAAAAATCCGATACATCACCCGGAAGTGAAATCATCACGCTGGGCATGTCACCGACTGACACTCTAGCAATCAGCCTGGAAACTCTATGGTACCATAGAGTTTTCATGCTGATTGCTAGAGTGTCAGCTGGCAATGTTCCTGGCGCGATTGTAAGCCAGCAAGGCATATTATATGCTCTTATGAACTTTAAAATCATAAGTTTGACCTTTGAGGTTGGCTTTCTGCCTAAGGCAAAGATACTCTCTATTGCTATGAGAGGCTCCAGCCCACAGCAGGAGACTTCCTTTAGAGTTCACACTTGCATGGAGACCAGAATTCCATTTCAAACAGGTCTTCAGTTCCTTTCACGTGTTCCCACCAACAGGGAGACCAAGACTCCATTTCAAAGGGTCCTTTTCTCCTTTACGCTGGCCTCCTCACACCTTCCCCTAAAGTTCCAGTAAGAGATTAGGTTGCCCAGCAACTCATCACCGACCATCAAGTGACCTGGCCGATCTTGTGTGTATATGGTTTTATTATTATTCCTTGTATGCTTGAACAACATCTTGCAGTAAACACCATTCAAAGAAACCACTCAGCCTCCGTTCCTATTTTCTGAGAACTCATGGAAGGGGCGGGACCTTGGTATAGTTGGCAAGAACTATTTTGCCAATTGCTAAGCTTAAATTAAAGCAATTTGGCTAACACGATGATGTCACCTCTGGGTGACGTCATCACGTTGGGTACGTTGGCCCGAAATTGGGCACTTTGGGGATGGGGTTCCCCCCACCAGCCTGATCTGGACCAGTGGATTGGGGGCTGTTTTGGCGTGGAACCCCCCCCCTCCAGGGGACCTGGCAGCCCTACATTGTAATCCACCAAACAGGCATGAATTTTGGAGTGCCACATATACGACTCATCCTGTACTCTTTCAGGGAGTGGGAATGGGAGCAAAAGGGTCACCCAGTGGGCTGACATGAAAACGGCCATGAGTTCTTAGACTGGCCCTTAAGTCCTACTCATCGTTTCTCCACCAAGCTGAGGCAAGCTCGCAGGGAAAGGCCAGCAAGAGAGGAGGAGCCTTGATACAGAGAAGGGGGTGATGTGTGGATCGATGGGAGAGGATCAAGGGGGCATGGTCTTCTGCAAAAGACTTGAAGCCTGGTGGGATGCCACGGCCTGAAGCTCCTGATGGTGTTGGCTGACAGAAGCTGGCAGCGGCCAGCTAGCGGGAGTGGGGGGGGGGGGAGGTGGTTGTTAGTGGGAAGCTGGGCAGAGGGGGTTGTGTATGGATGGAGAGTGAAAGTGTGAACGAATGGAATCCCAGGTGCCCGTCACTTCAGATAGATGGAGCATGGGTGCTTGGCCACTCAGGTAAATGGAGTATGGGTGCCTGTCCCTTCAGAACACTTGTATTGGCTTTTAAACAAGAAAGTTTACTAATGAGGGAAGGGTTACTGGGAAATACTGCAAACAAAACAAAGACTTAGCATCCTGTCTGACTATACCAACCTACATCTTGACTCTCTAAAGTCTAGAACACGTGGGCTAGCCCCAGGCGAGAGTTAGAAACAAAGAGCAATAAACTTTCAAAGCCTCCACCCTGGGATATCTTCTGATCTATCAATTACTAACAGATCAATTGATCGATTGGAGAAACCCAAACCTAACTAATTATGCAATTTAACACCTTGCTCTGGCGGCAAGTGCATGCCTGGTCTGCCTCTCTCTAAACAGCTAGGATATCAGCACGCACAAACAAACATGTAAATTCTTTCATTACTTCAAAGAGAGAATTTGCAAATGCCAGCATTCCTCCCCCCTTCCCCTCCACTGCACCGGAATGGAAGAAAGAGGCTCTGATGCAGCACGCTCTTCCACTCTTTGCATTCTGCAGGCCTGCATTTCCTCCCCCCTCTCTTTCCCAGGGACATCCACAGATATGTCACCACTCCTCCCAGAACTCCCAGTTCCATATTTGTGAAGCTGCTGAATTCTGGAGGCAAGTGAACTGTGCCATCTGTCCGAGCTTTGGGGGCAGAAACCTGGGTGACGAGGTTTTGGGGCCTGCCTGTCAGAAGAGAGAGGACTTGGAAGGGTGCCGTGGGGGCAGGCCCGTAGCCAGGACTTTTTGTTCGAGGGGGGCATTTAAATTTTTAAGGAGGCAGTTAAATTCCAGTTAATTAAATTAAGCTGAATGCCCATCTTTCAAAGGGGAGGCTCCAAGCCTGTCTCCCAAAGGCTCATGGGAATGCTTTCGAAAGACTCACCCTGACCTAGGTGGTATACAGCAGGACTGGGCTCGCAGAAAGGGGGATTGTTGGAGATGTAATGAAAGTGCCACTCTTGAGTGCCCTTCTGAGCTTTCTTGCCCTGTGGAAGGGAACTCAAAAGGCATTTAAATGCCCTCTGAACTGTCTTTTCCAGGTCCCATGATGCCCACCCCCCGAAACTCCACAGTGGGAGGGAGAGGGAAGTCAGAGGGCAAGCGGTGGCGCTCTCACTCTGGCTGCATGTGGTAGGTCTCTCCTCAAAAATAAGGTTTCTGGCATGGCTATTTGTGGGGGCAGAACTTTTAATTAAGGGGGCGGGGCCCCAAAATACCCCACTGCAGCTACGGGCCTGTGTGGGGGACATTGTGTTGTTTTTTTTAAGTGCACATATAAATTAAAGAACTACGAAGAGGTCTCTCCCTTCAGTATGTTGACTAATTTCCTCACTTACATTGTGTGGGTGGCTCTGAGAGTTTCCTCAATGGTTTTTCTCTGTGTGGCGGCAGGTAGGCAGATTGGAGGCCAGGTCTTCTCGCAGGCCAGAGCCGGGGAAGAGGAGGGGGCACACAATGATCCTCTGCAGCAAACTGTGTGCTGTTAAGGAGGCTGGAGTTAGTTCTGCCTCCTCTTTTCTTGAGTGAAAGGGGAGAAATCCTCAGTACGAACCAATGACAAAGGCTGGCTGAAGAACTGAGGACAAGGAGAGGCAAAGAGTCCAGGCCTCAGACTCACTTCCTGGAGCAAGAGGAAGACACAAAGATTGTTTGGGTCACACTTCATCCCTTCATGCCCTGGGGCCTTGGTTGACCTTCATTGCAGAGCTATGCCAGTCCGTGGGCTGCTTACTTACCCCCAAGTATAGCTGCCTGGCTCCAAAGCCCCACAGAGAGATGTTCTGCTTCCTACCACAAAGTCTTGTCTTGGCAATCCTCTGAATTGCTTCAGAGAACAATGTGCAGCAGACACATAAAATAAATAAATTAATTAATTAAAAGACACACCAGAGCCAATGCTCCCTCTAAGTGGTGGAGTCCTGTGAGGAAAAATTCTATTAAAGGTGTGAGTGAGCAATTTGGCTACTGCATAAATTAGTTTGTTCTGGAGCCATCCTTCCTGAGTGAAGACAAAACTCTGTGAGCTGGAGGCTAAAAAACTATGAGTTAGCTGACACTAACTCAGCTTAGAGGGAACACTGAGAGCTGCTCTAAAGCTGAAAACATACTGGGGGGAAGCACACACACACACACACACACCTTGCAAATGACAGACTGAAATTGAATGGTATTTGTGTTCTAAACAACATTAACAATGAAGTTTATGTCTAAACAACATTAACATTATGGGGGCATCATGGGACTTAAACAACATTAACAATGAAGTTTATGTAAAACAATATAGTTTTTTGGACTCTAGAGAAGACAGATCAAATCATCCAATATTAATAACCCAATATTCAAATATTAGTAGCCATGGCCAGGGATCAAAAAACATAAATCAAGTATATATTCTGGTCCTGTCCAATACTAAAAGTTTAGAAAGGTGTAATAGACTGAATTTGGGATACAACTGGATGCACTTTACCAATGGACCCTAGAGTGGTGTTATTGTTATCCAGACAACAGAAAAGTGGAAATCGATTTAGAATTCATTTTTAATTACAGCTGCCAGAATGTATGGTTGCTAGGTGTCAGGTTCCCTGTCATTTCTCCCAGCCGGGAGGTGGGGAGGGTAGAGCCTCCACTTCAGTGGGCTCTTTCTCGCCCCCTCTGTTCATCTTCTCCCATGCCTTTATTATTGTTTCCCTGGGAAGCGTCTGTAACCTTGAATTGTTTTCCTAACGCTCTGTACCAGGTGGCTGCTTGTATGGGAAGGTTTGGGGGAGAGGGGGAAGGCTTGCCAAGTCTGATCTAATTGTGTTGGCGCCTTTTTGAGGTGAGAAAGTAATGGTTATGTTTTGCGCCTTTTTGCAAATTGCCCTGATTGGTGTTATGCTTTTATCTTGCTGTTTGAATTCTGTATATCTGACCATCCACCCCCCTAGCTGTCATCTCTAACACTGAACGTGTTCCTGAATAGACTATTAAGAAATAAAGGACTTCATTTCAGATCAAGGCCTGGCTTATTGGATCTAGCAGGGTTCTCACTGAGTGTTAGAACTGTATTGGAAAATACCTGGGGACTTTGGGGGTGGACCCAGGAGAGGGCGGGGTTTGGGGAGGGGAGGGGCCTCAGCATGGCACAATACCATAGAGTCCGCCCTCCAAAGCGGCCATTTTCTCCAGGGGAGCTGATTTCTGTCAACAGGAGATCAGCTATAATAGCGGGAGATCTCCAGGCCCCACCTGGAGGCTGGCAACCCTATGAATGTGTACTTATTGGAAGTTCACACCTTATACCAGATAGGTTTTAAAGGATTTGGGAAATTGTACTGAGGTTCAAATTAACATTAGGAGGCCCCACTGTAGCTACAGGCCTGCCTAATGTTGTAGCCCAAATCAACACACAGCCAACACTGACCTGGGGAATTCCTGAAAAATTGGGAGTGGATAGGTTTGGGGAGGGGAGGGACCTCATTAGGGTACAATCCACCCTCCAAAGCAGCCATTTTCTCCAGGGGAACTGATCTCCTTAGTCTGGAGATCAGTTGTAGTTCTGGGATTGATTCTGGGAGATCTCCAGACCCCACCCTAGCTGCCCCTCATGGATTTCTGAAGTATGGGCTTCTCATTCGGAAGACTGGCCTTTGCTTTCACAGCCAGGTTATTTGAGGTCTTGAGACCTTCTGCATATTCTCCTGGGTGGGTGTCTCGAGGGGTGGGGCTGTTACAGTCTCTTCGCTGACTCCTTCAACAATTTGGCTGAGCATAGCTGAGACTAGAAAACCTTAGGCAAGCTGCCAACATCCCTGAGCCTCTAACCAAAGTTGGGAAGGCGGTAAATGAGACCGTCGCCTACTATTAATAGGATCAGCCGTTCTTCCTTCCCAGAGCATGCACCGCAGAGCTGATAGGAAAGGAGCTTCGTAAAAAAGAGATTTTGGGATTTGTTTCTGCCCCCCCAATAATTATTTCTGTTCTCCCTTCCTGTCCTTTTCTTTAAAAATTATTTTTTTCAGAAAAAAGGTGGAATACAGAAGGGAAAACCTTAATATTGTCTTAATCGTTTATCTAAATCTAAATTTTATTAGTACTAATTATTTATTTAGTAGTGGAATACAGAATAAAGTATTGGAACCAGTGTTCCCTCTAAGCTGAGTTAGTGTGAGCTAGCTCCCAGTTTTTTAGCATCCGGCTCACACATTTTGGTTTTAGCTCAGGAAGGATGGCTCCAGAGCGAACTAATTTATGCAGTAGCCAAATTGCTCACTCACAACTTTAATGCCAGTAGCTCACAGAGTAGAATTTTTGCTCACAAGACTCTGCAGCTTAGGGGGAGCATTGATTGGAAATATAATCAATATCTTCATCACCTGGGATGGGTGGTTTTGGGGGACGGATGGGACTTCAGCTGGGTCTAATGCCAGAGTTCACCCTCCAAAGCAATCGTTTTCTCCATAGGAACTATCTCTGTTGTCTAAAGATCAATTGTAACTTCAGGAGCTCTCCAGGCCCCCCCTGGAGGATGGCAACCTTGTACAAAAATTCAACTAGCATCTAAAGTAACTGAGATGAAGTAGATACTCCACATCATTGGCTGATATTGGTGGTGGTGATGTGTGTGTGTGTGTGTGTGTGATGGGAACCCATTTCATTTGTAATATGACATTCTTCCCTTACTGTACTGTAATGTGGGAAGGGCTTTGAATTTATTTTAAGAACATAAGAGAAGCCAATGCTGGATCAGGCCAGTGGCCCATTCAGTCCAACACTGCGTCACACAGTGGCCAAAAACACCAGGTGCCATCAGGAGGTCCACCATGTTGGAAATATGGGAGTTGCAAGGTCTAGATTCCAGTCATTATAGGGTTAATCTGTTTTACCTTCTGTGCTATTGTCTAGACTGACCTGGAAGGAAACCTGGTGCAGAGCCATTGTAAACAAAACCAGTGAAACTGAGTAACATTGATTGGGTAATGCAATCAGGTGACTTCCTTCTAGGGGTCAAGAAGAAGGAGAATCTCCATTGTGTGTGACCATGTGTTCTGTGCTGTAAAGATGTGAAGATGTAGCTCTAAGTATCTCTTTGTTATTTTGTAGTTTCCCAGCGAACCCTTCCCTTAGAAATAAAGATTTTTAAACAGAAAGAAATGTGTCCTCACCAGTGAAGCAAAGATCCATTGCAAACGCTGAGCCTTTAAGTATTTTTGACTATTTTCCAAACACACCAGTGGGGCCTGCACACTAGAAGCCCGCCCACTGTTGCCCCCCCCCTGCACCAAGAATACAGAGCATCACTCACCCCAGACCGAGAGTTCCTATATACACCTTGTGGCTAATATAATAACACAAGAGGCAAGGACCCGCGATACTTGGGGGGGGCTCCACTTGGAGGAGGAAGACATCGCTGGTAAGCCTTCTCCCTTTCTCCCCTGGCACCAACAGCGAGGCCCGCGCAGCTCCAAGCTGCTGGGCCTTCTCTCCTGCCCGCCCCCCCGATGGTAAGGCCCATGCGGGGCATGCCTGGCCTTCTCTCCCCCCCCAACGGTGAGGCCCATGTGACTCCAAGCCACCGGCCCTGCCAGGCCTTCTCTCCCCTTTGACAGTGATGCCTATATGGCTCTGATCTGCTGGGCCCGCCAATACTCTCCCCCTCATGGCACTGGCAGCAAGGCCTGAGTGGCTCCCATCCGCTGGCCCACCAAGCTTCCCCCCCCCCCCAGCAAGGGCTGCCAGGCACCGTTCCCAGAACGTTCTCTGCATATGTTCAGGGAATGCTCTTTTACTTTGGGGGGAATTTAAATATCCCCTGTATAGTTTTTTAAACTTTTAAGATTTTTCTTCACACCTGGGGAGTCCCCCAAGTGTGCAGGAAAATCTCTCTGCCCCCCAATGTGTGGATTTAGATATCCGCATGCACAGGGGGCACTTGGCGATTAGTATATAGATAATGTAATAAAATTCAAACCATGCTTTCCTTCTTGGAATAAAACTCTTGGCAAGTTGTTTTGGTTTTTTTTAAAAAATGCTGTGAAACAGCAGAAAAACAGCATTTAGGGACAATATAGTGACCTCCAAAGATTCAAATCAACATAGTCCATTATAAGCCCAAGGAAACACAATTCTTGCATTTTCAGGCTGAATGTCTGCCAGTTGTCTAAAAGCCCCCAATGATTAACCTGGCTGGCATCCCATGAGAGGCACTGATGCCAGAAATGGGGGGAGGGGGGAACAGCAGAAAATATATTTAATACAAGAGGCGGGACCTGCGATACCCGTGGGGGGGGGGGAGAAGGAGCTCCACACAGCAGAGGAAGCAGCCGCAGGTGAGTCTTCTCCCCCACCGCACCCCACCCTGGCACCCATGGTGAGGCCTGGGCCCACCAATCCTTCTCCCCCCCCCCGCACTGATGGTGAGGCCTGAGGCTTCTAACCACCAGGCCCGCTGATTCCACCCCTCCCATGGGCATCAGCGAGGCCTGAGGGCCTCTCAGCTGCCAGGCCGGCCGCTTTTCTCTCCCACCCATGGGCACCGGCGGCGAGGTCTGAGTGGCTCTCAGTCGCTAGGCCCACCGATTCCCCTCCCCAGCATCAGCGGCGAGGCCTCAGCGCCTCTCAGCTGCCGGGCTGCCACAGAGTTCCCAGAGCATTCCCTGCGCATGCGCAGGGAACAGTCTAACTTTTTGGGGGGATTTAAATATCCCCCCTGAAAGTTTTTTTTTACGTTTTGAGATTCTTCTGCACACCTGGGGAGTCTCCCAACTGTGCAGAAAAATCTCACTGGCCCCCAAGTGCCCCTGATGTGTGGATTTAGATATCCGAACGGAGGGGGCGCCTTGGCTATATAGATGAATCTATTGTGGTGGAAAGTGCCGTCAGGTCACAGCCAACTTATGGTGACCCCGGTGGGGTTTTCAAGGCAAGAGACATTCAGAGGTGGTTTGCCATTGCCTTCCTCTGCCTCAGAGAGCCAGTTTGGTGTAGTGGTTAAGTGCGCGGACTCTAATATGGGAGAACCGGGTTTGATTCCCCACTCCTCCATTTACACCTGGCTGGATGACCTTGGGCAAGCCATAGCTCTGTACCAGCTGTTCTCTCAAGGACAGCTTGAGAAAGAGTTCTCTCAGCCCCACCTACCTCACAGGGAGTCTGTTGTGGGGAGGGGAAAGGAAAGGAGTTTGTAAGCCGCTCTGAGACTCCAAGTGAGTGATGGGCGGGATATAAATCCAATCTCCTCTCCTCCTCCTCCTCATGACCCTGGAATTTCTTAGAGGTCTCCCATCCAAATACTGGCCAGAGGCCCAATGCTCCCTCTAAACTGTGGAGTCTTGTGAGCAAAAGCTCTACTTCTGTGAGCTCCTGGCATTAAAGTTGTGAGCAGGCAACTTGGCTGCTGCATCAATGAGTTTGCTCTGGAGCCATCCTTCCTGAGCTGAGACAAAAATGTGTGAGCCAAGGGCTAAAAAACTGTGAGCTAGCTCACACTAACTCAGCTGAGAGGGCGGGCCAATCCTACTCAGCGTCCAAGATCTGATGAGATCAGGCTAGCCTGGCCTCCCAGGTCAGGGCTCTGAATCCACATACAGTGTTTACTCAAATGCAAGACTAGTTTCTGCATTTGCCTGCCACTCCAGATTTTCTCAGTGTTCAAGTTGAGGCAATTTAATGACAAAACAGCATCCAAATAACCAGGGGCAACAGCAGGCTGAAACTGGGCTGACCACGGAAGGGAGGTAACATAATGCAGAATGGGGGGGACGGGGACCCAGAATAAAAAGAAGGTTGAACTCAATTTTAGTCCAGAATCGGGGGGAAACCCTGGATTTAAAAGAAGGCTGGATCCGATTTTAGTGCAGAATTGCTTGGAGGACACCGCGCTGAACATGGATTAAAAGGAGAGTGCAGATAGGGCTGTGGTTTCTTCTCAGGTGTGCCATTAAAAAAAAGAGGGGGCTGCCTGACATCTGCATACACATTGCACTTGCGTCCCATAATGATTTGTGTGTTTGTGTGTATAATATTCTTAAGGGGGAGGGGGGTCATCTTTCATCCAGGGTCATTTTCCTTTGGAATAAGTATGGTAAATATGTAATGGGGTGAGGTGGAGAAAGGTAGGGTACAAATGTTTAATAAATAAGTATAAGAAGTAAGCAAAGGAATAAAGAGGGAAATTGCTGACACTTACAGACTTCTAGGATGTTGTAAGAGAAGGAATCTAACTCCAGCGCCAGGGTTCATTCGAGTAGAAAGGAATGTCAGGATCCCCACCTTACCCATAACGGCCTCCTGCCATCAATCATTTTATTTAAAAAAGCACAAAACCACAACACTGTGATGCTTAGTTATCTACGCAAACTAATTACCCACTTCCAATATTTCATAAATTGATCATATTCATGTAGCTCACCCTGCATTAGAGTGAAAAGTCTCTTGTTAATTTCACTGCAAGTCTCTTGTTAATTTCAAATGTCAAACGCCTTGTCAATGTTTTCATAGAAACTCTGCAGCCATATATTTCTACCTGGCCCATCAGAGTGAAAAATCTCTTGTAAATTTCTCCACAAGCTGTTTTCTTCAATACAGGCTGCGGACAGACTGGCAGCTTGCAGCGATATAGTGCCGCCTCTAATTGACCCAGTTTAAAATGTTGTGGGACATATCAGCCACACAGCACACCCTACTGCAGGTTACCCACAGAGACATCCCGTGGGAAAGCATCCACACTATTGTAGTGCATCAGCCACGGAGAGCAGTGCAAAAACGGCCAGAATTCATGTGGTCAGATATGCGCACATGCACATTTTTTAAAAAAGCTGTTCTGCGTGCACTCCCTGGTGTCCAGCCAGCCAGCCATGCGTGATGAATGCACGAGGAAACAAAAACTCCACCCTGAGGGTGGTGCGTTTTAACCCGGCTCCAAGTCGTCCTCTGATGGGGTGAGTACGCTCAGGGAATGCCTGACAGCTGTGGCTGTGTGAACAGGCCCATTTAATCCGTTTGTGAAAGGTGCCTATATCGGGCCAAACCGCCAGTCTGAACGCAGCCACAGTAAACCAAACCCTTTGTTAATTTTATCCCAGCTTGCCCAATGGGAAGTGCTGACAGTGAAAGGGAAACAGGGTTAAATAAGATCAAATTCCGATGGCTTGCAACACTGGGCCGAAACTGGGGGAAAAACCTGTTTCAGTCCTCTGAACTGGATCTGTTGCCAACATTGAACCTTTTTCTAAATCTGCTAGATCTTGAGGTGCTCTGCTGTGTACTACCTTCCCCATGCACACAACTACACAGTGCTCAGCTTCGTATTTCAAGGCATGTCCTATTTTTCTGTCAGCCCCTCAGAAGTGTCAGATGTCACGTCTGAAGCAACAGCGGGGACAGAAAGAAATAAGCCTGGGATATCGAGGGAGCTGAGAAGTTAGTCTTACTGGCAGGGAAGTTGATCATGCACATATTATGCTTCTCTGCTCTCCTGGCCCTGCTCTCCTTCTTGTACTGAAATAGAGGAGGAGGCCAAAGATAGTATCAGATGGCTTGTTTCCAAGTGGGGAAAGGGCATCCAAGATGGTGGCAATCTCTGCTTCTGCCACAGATTTCTGAGGATTACCCATTTCCCGTACAGTCAAAAGTCCCATACTTCTTGACACGGCACATAATTAAATTGTGGAGTGCACTGCCACAGTACGTGATGATGGCCAACAACTTGCCACTTTGGTGTAGTGGTTAGGAACCCAGACTCTAATCTGGGAGAACTGGGTTTGATTCCCCACTCCTCCACATGCAGCTGCTGGTCTGGCCTTGGGTCAGTCACAAGTTCTCTCAGAGCTGTTCTCTCAAGGGCAGTTCTCGAGAGAGCTCTCTCGGCCCTATCTACCTCACAGGATGTCTGTTGTGGGGAGGGGAAGGGAAAGGAGATTGTAAGCCGCTCTGAGACTCCTTGGGGTAGTGAAGGGTGGGGTATAAATCCAATCTTCTTCTTCTAAAAGAGGAGTGGGCAAAATTCATGGAGGTTGGGGCTATCAGTGGCTACTAGTCATCATGAGGGCTGTCTACTTCCTCCAGTACCAGAGGCAGTGTGCCTCTTTATATCATCAGTTGCTCAGGAGCACATGCAGAGGGATGCTATTGCAGTTATCCTGCCTGTGGTGCTTCCTGGAGGCAGCTAGTTGGCCACTGTGTGAACAGAATGCCGGACCCTGATGGGCCCTTGGTCTGATCCAGCACGGTTCTTCTTCTGTTCTTACGCAAGCTTGCTGGACCAGGACTGGGAAGGACTGAGTTCAAACCCCAGGGAAGCTTGCTGGATAGGTTTGGAGATGTGAGGGTGGACCCCGGAAGAGTAGGGTTTAGGGAGGGCAGGGAGCTCGGTAGGGTATAATGCCATGCAGTCCACCTTCTAAAGCAGCCATTTTGTCTAGGAGAAAATGGAAGAAATGTTTTAAATAAAAATAATAAGTAAGCAATTTATGTAATCTAGAGATCAGTTGTAATTCCGGGAGGAGACCAGTCCCCGCCTGGATGTGAGAACCCTTTGGCCAACATTTAAGAGTTGGAAGGCTGTTGCCTCTATTGGAGAGAAAGTATAGACTGGTAATCCTTTGCAGTGACTTTGCAGGCACAGATTCCAGACTGGAATTATATGAGAATATACTGAATACATCTTTGACTATTTTGGCTCTGAAGAAATCTACGTGTGAAACGGGTGGAAATCTAGATTGTACCAGTATTTGACTATTTCTACGTGGAAGGCCAGATTGGCTGGACTGTATTTTATATTCTCTACGTTTAAGTGAATTTGTCTAGGAATCCTGTATGGTCCTACAATTATTGTACCTGGACTCAATATAATCTGCAAACATACAATCTGTGGGTATTTATATTTTGAGTGTAAATGAGATATATGGTATTTTGAGGTCTTGAAAAGTTCAATCAGAAAACTGGTCGTCTGTTTGAGGTGTTTATTGATTAGTTTGAATGAGAAACCCTGACACAAAACAGGTTATAAATATTTTAGTTTATTGATGAGACAGTTCTGGTAATTGTTGTCACGGTGGTTTATTTATTCTTTGCTCTTTGCTCTTTCACACCGTGGTCCCATTTTTTGGTGCCCACCTGAATGCTGGCAACACAATTGCTGGTTCATCTTGGGTCAGTCACTCTGTTAGCCAGACCTGTCTCAGTGGGCTGCTAATGAAATCATTTTCAGTTAAGTGGTATGTAGCTTCCTCTCCCACGCATTTTTACTGTGTGAGTTAACCTGTCCTTTATTATGCAAGAAGGCAAGCTGTACTTCAAACTGACAATAACCCTTTCTGCACCCGTATTTTGCCTCGGTCTCTGAGCGCATCCTATTCTGTTCTGCATTCCCTCCTGCTTTCACTTCCACTTTGTTTTGGGGCTTTATCTTGTTTCATCATTTCTTTTATAGGAATCGGCTATCAGACTGCTTCCAGCACACTGTTGCCCCGCAGCTACCGAAACTCCTTTTGCAGAGATTATTTGTTCTCATCCACTTTCGAATCACTAATCCTTTCTAAAGTAGCATTGTTTCTGCTGGCATTTAAGTGCTGAGGATAACCAAAGAGAGAGCTTGGGATAAGTAAGTAGAAAACAGTCAATGGCAACTGTGATATACTTATGAAGGGAATATCACTCTTTTTAGGTGCTGCTCACTGCCCCTCCCCTGTTTCCGCCCCTCTCTCTTTAGGTTGACACTCCCTCCCTGTTCTGTTTTCTTTCCCTCCTTCTCCAAGACGAAAGAGGATGTGTCCTCCCGCTCAGGCAAACTTTAAAAAAGCCAGAGAGAGCATAAGAAGGAATCAGTAAAAATATGAAGGACTAGGGGATTCTCTGCTCCCAAATGCGTCCATCTTGCATGTGGGGGCCTGGATTTCCCCCTCCCTTCCCTTTCATTTTGCCGAACCAGGGAGGGAGGGAGGGGTTGGCAGCCAGTTAGTTCAAAAATGCGGGTTTTGCTTGTAGATGCAGAATGCATACAGAATACACAAATAAATAAACGGGGGTGGGGGGTGGGGAACCAGTGCAGAGGGAATGCGTGCGACTGCAAAGTCAACCCTTAAGGTTTTACTCCTTGGATTCTCTGGAGCAAGCTGTCAGTGCAGAAAGGGTCAATGACTCGTAGTGGCTTACTTTGCAGGGGTGATGCAAGGATTGCCCAGAGAAGACCAGAAGAAGGGTTATGGTGGCTCAGACTAAAGGACTGTCTAGACCAGCATCCTGGTCCCCTCAGTGGCTAACCAGAAGCCCCACAGTAATCACACAGCACAGCAAAGCCATGAAGGCAACAGACTTAAATGAACTGCCCTCCTCCACAAACACCCACACACCAATACAAGTAGGGTTGCCCATACCACATTGGGGAAAGTCCTGGAGATTGGGGGTAGAGTCTGCGGACAGTGCTTGGCAGAATCCACCCTCTGAAGCACCCATTTGCTCAGTTGTAATTTCATGAGATCTCCAGGCTCCACTGGGAGGTTGGCAACTCTATAGGACACAGGTGATATTTGGACATAATGAAAACCGGCCTTGGCCAGGATGCTCATTTTGCACTACAAAAGGCCTAGTCTTATGCTTCCTGTTTTCCACGTGAACAAACACCAGATGTTTGTACTAGAGTAGCGCATAAGGTCCACGTGTGAAAACCTGGACTGGTTTTATTGTGCCTAAAATATTGCCTTCGTCCTGGCAGCCACTAGTTCTCAGTGAGGAAGGGAGAGAAGAGGCCCAGACCAGACCAGAGTTCCTTCCTCATCTCCTCTTCCACCCTGCCTTGCTCATTCAGTTCTACACAATCTTATCTGCTAGTAGCCTACACATGGCTATCATATTCTTCTCTTGACAAGGATGTCTAATCTCTCCCCCCCCCCCCCCCCATCAAGTAGTGCCATTGGATTTTCAAGGCAAGGGAAGTTCAGAGGTTGTTTGCCACTGCCTACCTCTGCATAGTAACCTTGGTATTCCTTGGAGGTCTCCCATCCAAATACTAACCAGGACTGACCCTGCTTAGCTTCTGAAATCTGAGGAGATCCAACTAGCCTGAGTCATCCAAGTCAGGGCCAGAAGGGTGTAGCTTTTTTATAAATCTCTTTTAGAGATGCCTCTCTTTAGCGATGCCATTTTAGCTCAGTTTTTTTTAAAATTAAATTTAAATAAATTTACATAGGTTCCTAAAACAAACACTAATTCACTAACAACTTACACTACCTAAAAAAAATGTTTAATATTCAATATTTAATAAGCTTGTCATTCAAGTAGCAGACACCCTGTCAGGAGTCAGTAGGGGAAAACATTTTGCAGAGTAAACAGAGACAGCATCTAGTTTTGTGTAGCAGTGTGCTCTTGTGCGTAACAAGTGTTCCCCCTGATACTGGGAAATATTGCAGATGGAGGGTAATGTGGATCTCTTCCTCCCTCCCTCCCTGTACGGAGACTGGTGTCGGTTCCATGTTTTCACAAAATGTCAACCATGCTGAGTGCACAAATGTTAAAACAGGAGATGCAAACACACATTGCGATGTTTCTAGAATAGAATCCGGAGAGGGACACTCACGGTCCCCTGGGGGTCCCCCAAAGGATTTCTGATCCCAGCAAAAAAGGACCTGGATACAGCCAGTGTGCTGCAGTGGCCAAGACTCCAGCTCAGATCAGTACACAGAGTGAGAAAGTCAGCTGTTTTATGGCCTCAGATCCCCTAATTGTCAGATTCTACTCTGTATGCACAATGGTTTCTCTATTACTGAATGTTTCTTTTTCTCTTTGAATCTGACAAAGATATGTTACTGAAGGATGCTCTAGTGTCTACTTTCGTTTTCTTTGTAGTTTTTATCTACCATATATTTTATTGCCTCCTTTATGTCAGTGGCCTGTCTGCTTAATGTTACTTCTTCAGGCGGGAGGTGGGTTCCTGCATTCCAACACGTCATATAAACACTAGCTATCTTGTTCCTGTTCCCTCCCCCTTTCCGCTCCAAGCTCCCAGGACACTATCTACAGGCTTCTAGCCTTGAAGGTTATTTTATTGTCGTGGTTTGAATGTTTTGCCTAGGACTTAGCACATCTGGGTCACACAGGCCAAAAGGGGAATGTTTATGCCTTTCGCACCTACGGTGGGAACAAACGGGCCCTCTTGTCTTCCCGCACTTTTTCTTGTATGCTGATTGGTGGTAAAAGTTTAATCGTGCATGTTTGTAGGTATATTAACCCCAAGCCTTCTTTGTATGGTATCTCTAACAAACATCGAGACCTGTTCCAGTATCTGAATAAAGGACTATGTTTTAAACCAACAAAGGCCTGATCATTTGCTGACAGCACAGAAGCCTCACACTAATCTGGCCTACCTCATAAGGTAAGGGTATCTTATGTGAAGTACTTTGGGTGCTCCTTTTTTTTTTTTTAAATGCTTTATTTGTAGTTTTTAACAATACAAACATTATATATTGCCTCTTTACGTACTTTTGAGTCCAACTTCTTAAACATTATTAATCCAAATATAAAATCTTGACCAAATATTTGAAAAAAAAAAACTTTATCCTTTCCATGAATTATTGTGCCGGTCTGTCCATTTCTGCTAAATCCATTATCTTATGCTTAATCTCCTCTAAATTGGGCAACGTATCTGACTTCCAGTGTTTTGCCCAAGTTCTTCTCGCAGCGGTCAACGTATACGTCATGAAGATTTCATCAGTACAGTTAAATCCTTCTGGTATTAAATTTAAAAGGTATGTCTCCGGAGTTAATATTAAGTTGATATTTGTTATTTCCCAAATTATCATCTGAACCATTCGCCCAAAGGTTTGTACCTTACTACAACGCCACCATAAATGATAGAAGGGGTCCACATTTGAACGACATTTCCAACAAAGATTAGATACTTTAGCATAACATTTAGCAATCTTATCAGGGGACCAATACCACCTATAAAACATCTTATATATGTTTTCTTTATAAGCAATGGCCCTAATATATTTTATTGAATTTCATATCTTCAACCATTCATCTGCTTGTATTGTATGACCTATATCCTTCATCCATAGAATCATCAGATTTTTGATCGTTTCGTCCTGCATTTGTTCATCCAGCAAAATTTTATATATCCTTTGAATCAGTTTTTCATTTGAAGTTAACCAAGTCTTGTCTAATTCATTCTTTTTTGAAAACAAATTTTATTATTTTTCTACTTGTTCAAAATTTTACAGAGTTACTTTCAGAATATTATCATCACTATCTTATTTTCTATATAACTATGTATTCCAATTACATTTCAAAACCTTTAGGACTTCCCGCCTCACCTATACCATTATATATATAACAACAATTTTAAAGATTTAGAAGTATTAACTCTTACAGGTAACATATTTGGTTATAATTTTTTAAAAATCATTTAAAAGTATTATCTAAATATCTGTTATATGTAATCTAGTTTCCCTTCTTATCATTTCAAACATTCAGTATATTTCCCTTAAAAAGAATTGTTTCTTCTTTTAAACATCTAAAATCAATAATTAGACAATGTAAAAATATTATTTTTCATATCCCAATGTTGTTCTAGATATTCTTTCAAGTCTTTCCATTCTTCTAGAAACATTTCTGAGTCTTGATTATTCAATTTTCTTGTCCATTTGTCCATTTCTGCCATAAATAGCAATTTTCTCAACCATTTCCATATGTCTGGAGTTTTCTCGCATTTCCAGTTCTGAGCGTAGACCATTCTTGCGGTAGTCACCATATTAGTGTCCTTTTATTTACATTTACATCCTCTAACTTAAGACCAAGCAATAACATTTTAGGCAGCTTTTTAGAGGTACATTTCAAAAAATTTTCCATTTGTCTAATTCATTCTTGACATCATAGAATCCCTCCCTTTTATCTAACTCGTACCTTGCTTGAAGTTGGCACTTTCCCTACCATGATAATTTTATGTTGTAATTTGCTAGTAAAATACTTCCCAATTTTAACTTAACTTTTAACTGCTCCTTTTCTTGATATTATGGTCTTGTGTACTGGGAGCCCACCAACTACACTTCCAAACTTGGGTGTTATTAAATATCAAAAGCACCACTGAGCCGGCAACATATTTGACTTCAGTGGAGGGAAAGAATTCTAGAAGGGCGTTTGCCCTAGCTAGATGTTCTGCCCTTCCATCTGTGGTTATTCAAGGCAGGTACAATAAAACCCCCTACTCTGAAAGGCTATGCCCATGCTTTTTAAGCAAGGCTGAATCTGTAGACCATATGTTCTTCAGCTGTTCATTTTACAGGGAGGCTCATCTTAAAATCATTACCCCATTATTTGATAGGACACTCGGGCACATCAATACAAACAAAGCAAGGCTTCACTGGCTCCTATCAGATATGAATGCAGAGATTACACATTCAGCTGCTGAGTTCTGTGCATTAATTCTTAGACTGCGGGAATCGCATTTTAAAAGTTCTTAAATTCAGATTTATATTTTTGTATACTATGACTGTTCTTTTCTTCCCCTCTCCTTCACATATTATGCTTACTCTGTATGTTGGTCTTAAGACCATAATAATAAACTGAACTAAAACTAAGCTAAACCACCAGCTACATATAACAAGAGCATGTGCTACCAGACATCCTCCATATATGTATGGTCACCATGTTCTGTGAATGGGGACAACATTTGTATTTACCATGCATGTACAGCTTCAGCTGTGAACCGACCACTGGATTTTTTCACAGTTTGTGTTCACAACATACCAAGGCTGTAGGTACATAGTAAATACAGGTACTGTGTTCACACAACAGAGCAACTGTGCATATTGGGAGGGTTGTGCGTAGTATGTTTAAAATGTTAAAATTAAAATGACTGAACTGAGGCTATTGTATTTTGGTCACACTATGAGAAGACAAGAATTACTGGAAAAGACAATAATGTTTAGAACATTTGAAGGCAACCAGTGTTCCCTCTAAGCTGTGCGTGTCCAGGCTAGCCCGCTCTCATCAGATCTCGGAAGCTAAGCAGGGTCAGCCTTGGCTAGTATTTGGAAGGGTAACCTCCAAGGAATACCAGGGGCGTGATGCAGAGGCAGGCACTGACAAACCACCTCTGAAATGTCTCTTGCCTTAAAAAAACAGGTCTAACTCACCACCTAGTGGTGCTAGAAGAGACCCAGTTTGGTGTAGTGGTTAGGAGCGCGGACTCTAATCCAGGAGAACCAGGTTTGATTCCCCACGCCTCCACATGCAGCTGCTGGAGTGACCTTGGGTCAGTCACAAGTTCTCTGAGAGCTCTCTCAACTCCACCTACCTCCCAGGGTGTCTGTTGTGGGGAGGGGAAGGGAAGGAGATTGGAAGCCGCTCTGAGACTCCAAGGGAAGGGCGGAGTATAAATCCAATCTCCTCCTCCTCCTCCCTAAAGAGCTAGAATTACTGGCAGCCAGACAATCTCAGGATTTCCTGGCTATTCTACACACTCTACCATACGATAATAGTTATTATTATTGTGCATGTAAGCAGCCACTCATTAACACAGGAAGCCCCACTCAGCAGCAGTCCGTAGCCGCGCATGGTCATGCACTGCCCACTGCCCATTTTAAGATTACAGCAGTTCTATTCTGCTCTGGGTGTGAACTGCTCCACCTAGTGGGAGGGAGGGGAATTAGAATATGGAAGGCAACAGGAAATGAGGAAGACCCACCATAACAGGGGTTGACTCAGTCAAGGAAGCTGCGGCCCTCAGTTTGCAAGCCATGAGCAAGTCTGTTAACGACAGGACGTTTTGGAGGTCATTAATTCATAGGGTCGCCATGAGTTGGAAGAGACGTGATGGCACCTAACACAGAGACAGACACACACAAAGTCCTGTCAGAAGTCCTCCACCAGCATCTACCAGCAGCTCAAGACTTTTTTCGTTCGGCATCCCCTCTGTGATCCCTCCTTCCCACCCAATGTTTTAGTTGCTGTTTTTATATTTTAGTTCTGATTTTTAAATTGCTTTAATGGTGTATGGTGCTTTTTATAGTTTCTAAACCATGATTTTATTGTGTGTGTGTTTTAATTTGTTAGCTGCCTTAGTGACCCTTATGAGAAGGGCAGAAAGGCAGGGGATAAATTTGGTAAAACGAATAAGTAAAATAAACGTCAAACATGTTGTGCGGAGCAGGAAAGGACAGAAGACGGATGGCTGTGTTTCCCAATTGCCCGTAGCGTTCAATGTTGAATGGAAAGGTTTCAGCGACAGTGGCGTAAGAAGCATGCGCTGTCTCCAACGTTGGAGTCACGGGGTTCATCTCTCCAACTCACAGCTGTGGGGGAGTCCAGACAAGTCTTCTACATCAGCTGTGAAGGGCCCTGGCTCTCAAGGGTGGTTGGGAGGCAGGCGGTCAGAAGCCGAGGACTGCTAAAATTATCCCCTGGGCTGCACATCAAAATGAAATTCAATCTGACCCTTTACACATGCAAGCGACGCACTGGCAGGGAGCAGCAATGAATCAAAGAGCGGGGCATGATCCACAGGCTCCCTTTCCCATCCGTCACCATGTGTGGATTGGCAAGAGGATGGAAATGGCTTACCTGGACTTTATGAATCACGTTACTCTTTTCCACTTGCCAGCCCACTGGATTCTCTCTCTCGAGATTATTTTGAGTGAGTCCGTGACAAGTCATGGCGAAGAGCAGCTGTGTCCCCATTCCTAGCCCCTGCGTCATGAACAGCTAGCCTGTTCTGTCAGGATGCAGAGATGCAGTTTGAGGAGGCGTTCCTTCCCCCACCCACCCTCAGCCTATTTTCAAAACGCCTATCTTGCATGCAAAGCAGGTCACGATTCATTTTCAACAATGCAGAGAAATATATTCAAAATGCTTCCCTTGCTGGCTCTTTGGCTTGAAAATGGAGATGAGCACTGAAGACTACTGGACTCTGGAGACCAGGAACGGTGAAATCATGAAGCCTTTATTGAGTGATTCAGCATACCCAGTAAATGGTCAGAACAAGCATGCTTCCAGGGCTCCAGGGACCTCATTATATGCTGGCCGGAGCCACACCTCCGGCCGCACCCAAAAGACCTGGTAGGTGCTTTACATATGCGCATGTTTGTCATAGGTTCCCTGGAGGAGCCTTTGGCCGCATTGGCTCCCTAGGGAAAACCTAGGTCCCATATTGGTGGAGGCTTAGAATCCGGATGTCTACTGTTCCTCCAGATTCAAGCTCTCCTCTCTGCCTGACCATGTGCTCTGGCTATGCGGCGGGCGCCATTACCTGGGAGCACATGGCAGGCCGGTTGTTACACAGAACATACTACATTACAAGCACTGCCCCCCTAGAGTCGGATTCGACTGGCTTTCGAGCAAGGGAAGCCTTTACCTTTACTTTTTACACTTAGAGGAGGGCAGGGAGCTGTTCCTGTTGGCAGCAGGCGGTGCGTAGCGGTGGACTCAGATCTGGGAGGCCCCGGTTCACATCCTTGCCCAGTCATGAATCCCCCTGGATGACCTTGGTTGAGCCATGCCCTCTCAGCTTCACCTGCCTTACAGCGGGAATGAAAGAACTACGTATACCAGCTTGAACTCCATGGGCAGAATAGGAAGCATGGGAAAGGCAGCGAGGATCTTCCTTTCTTTTTATTATTACAGCTTTCAAACATTTCTGAATCTTTTGACACTGCTGGGTTGTTGTTTTGGGGCTGTTGGGGTTTTTTTGGGGGGGGGTCATTTTGGGGGGTATTTTTTATATGTGCATGCTTGCGTATGCACCTGGAAGTCATGGGACCCTACTGGGGCCCTGGAGGGTATTAGGAGAGACAGGGCCTCCAAGAGGGGAGGGGGCAGCAGGGCCATTTGGCCCAGGCTTCACATTCTTGGGGGGCCTCAAATTTTATTTTATTTTATATTCAAATTTATATCCCGCCCTACCCCATCAAAGCAGGCTCAGGGCGGCTTACACAAGACAAAATACAAATTAAAACAATCAAATCACCAAACCCATTAAAGCAATGCATTAAAACAATACAGTATGAAGTATTAAAGTACTAGCAATGTTAACAATGTTATTCAGATAACAGTGGCGTTACTACGAAGGTGCATACCATATGTTGTTCAGTTCCAGCATTGATCTTACTCAGGGCTCTTTTTGTAGAAAAGGCCCAGCAGGAACTCATTAGCATATTAGGCCACACCCCCGACATCACAACTCATTAACATATTAGGCCACACCTGATGTTACCAGAAGTGTGGTCATCCAGCCACATCCACCTTTTGCTTCTTATTCTGTTTACCTTGTTGTCAAAACAGTTTTGACAAAACCAATAAAAACATTATTTTCTGTCCCATCGATACAAAATCTTGCCTGAACCAATATCTTATGTCCAACAATTATTCCACACTGGATTGGAATCAATTCCTAAAGGTTAGGTTCCCATGGAAATCAGCTTGCCTTCCTGCAGAACTAGTATGCAGAATATGATTTTTTAGGGTTGCCAACCTACAGGTGGAGTCTGGAGATCTCCTGGAATTACAACTGAGCTCCAAACTACAGAGATCAGGTCAATGGCTGTTTTGGAAAGTGGAGTCCATGGCATTATGCCTTGCTTAGGTCCCTCCTTACCCTAAACCCCACCCTCCACTCCCAAATCTCCAGGGATTTCCTCAACCTGGAGTTGGCAACCCTAATTCACTGGCAGAACAACACTAGGAGCCAGTTTGGTGTAGTGGTTAAGTGCATGGACTTTTATCTGGGAGAACCAGGTTTGATTCCTCACTCCCCCCTTGCACCTGCTGGATGACCTTGGGCAAGCCATAGCTCTGTACCAGCTGTTGTCTCAGAGCTCTCTCAGCCCCACCTACCTCACAGGGTGTCTGTTGTGGGGAGGGGAAGGGAAAGGAGTTCGTAAGATGCTCTGAGACTCCCTTGGGTAGTGAAGGGCGGGGTATAAATCCAATCTCTTCTTCTAGGTTTGTGGATGCACTGGATGGGAGTAGTTTGTGGACTATTTTATTCAAGGTACAAAATTTTATTCAAGGTATAAGATTTCATGTGCCACCCACACTTCTTCAGATGGAAGAAGTGTGCATGCACACAAAAGCTTATACCTTGGATGAAACTTTGGACTCCAACTTTGTTCTGCTGCTTCAGACCAACACGGCTACCCACCTGAATTATTACACTATAATACTTTTTACAAGCAATTATGTACCAGTGGAGTGGTTACCATGCAGAGTCTGTCCCACAGGTAAAATTATCCTGTGAACAGGTGGTCTTTACCACATAAAAGTATCACTGCCATCACAAGATCACCAATCGTTGGAAGTCAACTCCTCAGAAGCAGAAATCTCTCTTATTAGGAGGTTTAAGAACATCAACTTTGCTGGCCCATTAAAGGCAGATGTCAGCCCAGTGGCAGGAGAAGAGGGACAATCATCTTCATCAGAAACTCTGCCCACTTTTTAAATTTCACAAAACAGGCAATCTCCAAAGTGCTGCTGACCATGCTCATTTTTAGTTACGTCTCTGTTTCTCTGCAGATGTCCCCCAAAGTCCCCCATGCAACAGTCAAGTGTTCTGCCAACACACACAACAATGAAGCTACTTTTTCAGATGTTTTCTCTTGCATGGCAGTAAGCACCAAACCACTTTAATACAGACTTTAGACACACATATATTTGCAAGCCATTCCCAACAAGACTCAACAATGAACTCAGGCTTCAAACGTACTTTTCTTAAGCAGAAAATGCCATGAGAAAACGAAAGAGATGCTCAAAAATTAAACATATTGTCAAAAGCAGCATTTCCTGGGCTCTCTGCTTTTTTACATCCCCCCTTTCAATATTTTTTTTATAAAAACAAAAAGAACAAAATGAAACAGAAAGAAAGAAAGAAAGAAAGAAAGAAAGAAAGAAAGAAAGAAAGAAATGTAGGGGAGAGAGAGAAAAAGAAGGAAGGAAAGAGAGAGAGAGAGAGAGGGGAGAGAGAGGAAGGAAGGAAGGTGGAAGAGAGAGAAAGAAAGGAAGGGGGAGGGAGAGAGAGAAAGAAAGGAAGATGGGGACAGAGAGAGAGACAGAAAGAAAGACAGAAAGATAGACAGAAAGACAGATAGATGAGAGAGAGAAAGGAAGGAAGGAAGGAAGGTGGAGGAGGGAGAGAGAGAGAGAAAGGAAGGGGGAGGGAGGGAGAGAAAGAGAAAGAACAAAAGAAAGGTGGGGACAGAGAGAGAGAGAGAGAGAGAGACAGACAGACAGAAAGAAAGGTGGGGGGGGGAGAGAGAGAAGGAAAAGAGATGGGGGATGCACTTACCGGAGCAGAGAGAGCGACGCGACGTCAGCAAGCCAAATACAGAGCCACGCCTTTCAGTGCAAAGAGCATAGCCCTGCTTAATCTCTGGGCGGGGCTTTCTCCTGCTGGCTCTCTGTACTTAAAGGGAAAGCACCAGGTGGGGCTTTTTCCTGCCGGCTTTCTGCAGGAACCTTTCCTTTAAGTGTAAACAGCTCAGGCCCGGCAGGGAGGGGGCGGGCACACTCGGACGCCAGCTGGAACGGCGTTCCAGTGCATTCCTGCTGAAAAAGAGCCCTGATCTTACTTGGTGTGCACAGGCTGTCTATAATTTACCAGGAACCAGGCTCTACAGTTGTAACTAATAATGGTTACTAGTGATGGCGACTACTAGTGATGGCGACGGCTTCTAAATAAAAGCCTGGCGGAAGAGCTCTGTCTTGCACGCCCTGTGGAACTGTAAAAGGTCCTGCAGGGCCCTGATCTCCTCCAGGAGCTCATTCCACCAGTACGGAGCCACCACCGAAAAATCTCTGGCCCTAGTTACATTTACACTTTTGACATTAAATCACATATTAAATTAAAATGGTTAATTACAAAGTCTTACAATATTATTTTTCTTATTGTGTTAAATGTAAACATTTAAAATATAATACTACTAATTTTGTATCATTGTTTTCGCACTTCTCCATTTTTTAATTTACTGGGGGGCTTCCTCAAAAATGGAAGTGGCCTGGGCCTCTCTTGACCTCTGTGACGGACTGAAGAGAGGTGGCTGAGTAAAGCCTGCCCCGCCTCCTGCCTCAGTTATTTCAAGGAGGTCTCCCATCCAAGTACTTGCCAGAGTTGATCCCGCTTAGCCTATAGCTACACAAATGCCTCCTCATGTCCAGAGAACTTACATGAGCTTTGGTAAAGGGAATTGCCTGGTCTGAAGACTAATGTCTTAAGGACATATTGCTTGTCCTTGTCTTCTCCCATCATTTTCAGGAAGACCACCTTAGGATGTTAGCAACAAATACCTCATAGGAAATTTCTTCACTCCAGAGATCTGACGAGATCAGGCTTGCCGGGGCTGCCCAGGTCAGGGCTTTGGGGGGACTCATTTTAAGATCTTCTTCGTGGTCTCTGTGCATCACACCTCTGGGATATAGTGCGCCTGCGCTGACCCCGATCAGTATCTTCGAAAGCGAAAAGGGTTTTCGCACCCTCTCCCCAGTCACGTACAGGGCTCCAATGCGCATGACCAAGAGAGGGGCATGACAATTCCACCTGTTCTCTTCTGACCACCGTGCTGGTAGGACTCTCCTCGCTTTGGTCGGTATTTTCTCTTCTCTTTTCTCCTGTTTTTTCGTGAATTTTTCCTGAAAGTGAAAGACTTTATGATCAATACTGGAGTCGGGAGGCCGGTGGAGTGAGTTTCAGCATGATCAGGTTTATTGAAGGTCAGGAACAAGCATACCTGAGGTGGCCCGGGGGTCAGGTTATATGCACAGAAAAGCCTTGCCCCCGTCCGTACCCACACCACGGGATAGGTTAATCTTCCCACCAGAGATCTTCTGGAGCCTGAGCTGGTTGGTGAACCACTGGAGTAGCAGCAGAGCAATCCTCGGGGATCAGGAGTGGCTGACAAACCTCGAAAGCAGCTGGAGCAGCAGCGGAGTGGTTCTCTGGAGCTGGGAGTAGCAGCAGATCCTCCGAGGCAGCAGCTGTGCGATTCTCAGGAGCCGGTAGTGGCGAGGTGGCACTGGGGCTGATCGAGGCCAGAGTTGGCTAATGAACAGGGCTGGAACTGGGGCTGGGGTCGCTGGCTGATGAGTCGCTCATTGGGATCCCACCTTGGTCGCCACTGATAAATCCTGGAGTTGGGAGACTGGTGGAATGAGTTTCAGCATGATCAGATTTATTGAAGGTCAGGAACAAGCATACCTGAGGTGGCCCGGGGGTCAGCTTATATGCACAGAAAAGCCACGCCTCTGTCCGCACCCACACCACGGGATAGGTTAATCTTCCCACCAGAGATTTACATTGGTTCATTTGAATATTTTAAGCCCCTAACAGGTGGGTTTTTAGGAGCCTGGGTGCTGTTGTTCTTTTACTTTAAGCTTGTATCTTTTCCAGGCCATGTGGGCAGACCGCATGGCCGGCGCCATTACATGTTTGGTCACATCAAAGAATCATACAAGTGTACACATAGAGAATCACAGCCTGGTTGTCTCCAGGACATAACACTTTACCTAATTTGAACAGAACTGATTTCTGAGTGCTCTGCCTTGGCAGGTTACTCCCCCCACCCCACCCCTGGCCTATGGCCAAATGGTGGGGCTTCTTCAAACAGTGCCTAAAGTGCAGTAGCAAAATCGCCCCCCCCATAGACACTCGCTTTGCCTTTTGTGCCTTGGGGAAGTGCACCAGGTGGATTCCTGTGCTCACTGTGCCAGGTTCTCTAAGCAGACGAGGAAGAACCGAGCCGCGAGACTGCATTGCTTTGTTGGAACAAGCTCTTTATCTGACAATGTCTTTGCAAGAGACCTCCAGCTATGCCTCACTGTTGACTCCAGCTTTGGCATTGATGAACACGCTATCTCCATCGCTAAGCGCCATCGATGTTGACAGATCAGTAATGAAACTATCGATGTTGACCTTCCAGTCTGAAGCCCCTACACCTGCAAAAAAACGCAAGGAGGGCAAGGACAACATGCACAAGAAGCACAAGAAGGGTACCCCTACCAAAGTTGCTTCGTCCACACACATTGCATTGGACACAGCCCCGGCGGGGGCTATGGTGCTTGACTCTGCAGGCCTTGGGCAGCTACAAGGTGATCCCACCTCGCCTTTGCTGCATCCTATCCACTTCACGGCCTCTGAACTGGATATGGAGCTAACCCAAGTGCCCCAACCGCCCAGTGTCGAAAGTCTACACCTAAACCGTGACACCGGTGCTTCGGCTGTTTCTCTGCATCGTTCGGAGGATCAGGATCGATCTTCAAGCGCTGGATGTGAAAAGAACACTGCTCTTGTACTTGAATAGGACTTGGTCTTTTTGAAGATCTCCAGCCATCTTTGTCTCCCATGCCCTGCCGGGGCAAGGTCAGAAGCTGTTGTCTCAGTGTCTATCCAAGTGGATTGTGGAGACGATTAAACTGTGCTACTTACTGGCAAAGAAGCCATTGCCTGGTCTGCTCCGTGCGCACTCCACCAGGGCAGTAGCTACTTCCACAGCCTTCCTAAAAGGGATGCCTTTGGGAGACATCTGTAATGCAGCTACCTGGGTCTCCCCTCACACGTCTGTGAGGCACTACGCCCTCAATGTCCATCTTTACCAATGTTCCATGGTGGGGCAAACTGTGTTGCAGGTGGTGTGAGTTTAAGACCTCCAGTTCCCTCCTCCAGGTATGTTGTGGATTTTTTTTCTCACTTGTTAATCTCCCAGAGGTGTGATGCACAGAGACCACAAAGAAGATATACAGGTTGCTTACCTGTAACTGGGGATCTTCAAGTGGTCACCTGTGCATTCACACCACCCACCCTCCTTCCCCTCTGCTGTCGGACTTTCCTGTCTTGCTCAGAGACTGATGGCAGTGGTCAGAAGGAACTGGCAGGATTGTCATGCCCCTCCCTTGGTCATGAGCATTGGAGCCCTGCACGTGACTGGGGAGAGGGCGCGAAAATCCCTTTCGTTTTCAAAGATAACGATTGGGATTGGCGCAGGCGCACTATATCCCACAGGTGTGAATGCACAGATGACCACTCGAAAATCCCCAGTTACAGGTAAGCAACCTGTATTTTTTTTTAATGAATTATGTTATTATGTTGTCGAAGGCTTTCACGGCCGGAGTTCATTAGTTGTTGTAGATTTTCCGGGCTGTATGGCCATGGTCTTGGCACTGTAGTACCTGATGTTTCGCCAGCAGCTGTGACTGGCATCCTCAGAGGTATAACACAGAAAGATGGAGTACTCTCTGTGTCAATGCGAAAAGAAAAATGGTAAGCAGATAATTTATATCTACTCAGGAAGGTGGGGTAGGGCTCAGTCATTATCTCCTACAACAGGGGTGGGCAAATGGCAGCCCGGGGGCCACATGTGGCCCACCACAGAGTTTTTTGCGGCACCCCAAGACAGTTGGCCACTGTCAGCACCTGAGGAGCTGCAGCTTGAACTTATTGACATGCAGTCAGATCACACTGTGAAAGAAATGTTTAATGCTGTGACATTAGTTGACTTTTACAAACCTTTGTCTGCTGAAAAGTTTCCATATATGAAGAAATTTGCTGGGAAAATGTTCTCTGTATTTGGGTCTACATATATTTGTGAGCAAAGTTGTTCTTGCATGAAGATCAACAAGAGTAAATATAGACATTAACAGACATTTGACAGACATTAATTTGCAGGCTGTGATGAGAATCACAACAAGCAAGCTCACTCCTGATTTCAAAAAAAATGTAGAAAAGTGTGATAGGGTACATTTGTCTCATTAAACTGATTCTAAAATTAAATGTGCTTGCAGCTATAGATGATGTGAAATTAGCACAATAAATAAATTGAATAAAACTAACACTATTTTATTTAATTTATATTCATTTATTTTTATGATACAATTTATACCTTTTCTGAAATGCAAAGTTAACTAATGAATGCAATCATTTTAAAAGGTGTGGCCCTCCGCTAACCTCCACTCCCACAAAGCGGCCCCTGAGCCAAAACAATTGCCCACCCCTGTCCTACAAGATAACTCCTATATGTTATTGCTTTGTTTTTATTCTTTGTAAATCCTCTTTGGTGTCATTTGTTTGGTAGAAAGCATCCTAAACTAAATTGAGGGAATGAATATTTTACTGAGGCACTGGGGGAAAAACATATTTTCATCAAAGCACCTCTAAGATTTTCCATTGCCTGATTACATCATCATTTTGGGAGACATCCAGTTTGAGGCGTGACCCATACTAGGAGGGAGGTCCCATGCTGACACTTTCATCCACTGAGTCACCTTGGTTTTAATTGCCTGTCAGCGACCAGTTGGTGGGACATGCATCGTCACGTACTTCGAGATAAAAACTGAAAGGGCACTGATGACTCATTAGTGCTCTGGGTCCCATGGAGGTTTAACTCTTGACACAATCACATGATGGACTGAAGGCAATGCAAGATAACTGTTATTTTTCCTCTCAGCAGGCCTTACCCATGCAAAAAAAAGAGATGTGAATTCAGGGCAGGGTTTGCTCACATAAATCTTGAACTCCAACTACCTGCTAGTGTTCAGTCTTGGCAAAAGGAAAAATGCAATCTCCTTGAATGCAAGATAAAAACAAAAGCTGAAAAGACGTAACATCGCATTTTAATGCGGATAGCTTTCTCAATTACGGTCAATCTGCGTTTATCTTTGTCATTGTCTTGCAATGGAGAATCAGACTGCTTCTCTTGCTATGCATTTTATAATGCTAACCGGCAATCAATTCGAAATGGACCATTTTTTATTGTCTTAACTTTCCTCCTAAGTTTTCCTTTGTTCCCAAGAGAAATATCTAAGGCTGCCAGCTCTGGGTTGGGAAATAAAAATCACCATACAGCCAATAAACAAATATATACCATCTATTAAAATACAATAGTTATCATAATCTTTGAGAATATATTATATTATATAAACAAACAGAATCACTCTTCATACGTTATTGTGAATCGTGCTGTAAATCCTTAATGACGTTCAAGCCTAGATAGGTCCAAATCAATGTTAACTACCTCAAACCGAAGGTGTCTCAAAACTGAATACATTCTTTAGCGGCATAAAAGTTCATGCCGTTTATTTTAACGTAACAAAAGAGAACCCCGGTTTGATTGTAACTTGAACAAATGAGAAGACTGAAGACGACTTGAAACTTGTGATCTTGACTTCACGCATTCGCCAGCTTCCAGGTTGCCGTGTTCTTCCGTACACATGTTACCCTTTCAGGCAAGTAACTGGTGGCAGCGTTGTGTTTCTTGCTGTACTTTTCTGGTTCCTTGTTGCAGACGGAGCTTTACTGACTGGCCTCCCGCAAGAGAGAATACTGACTTTTTAAAAAGCAATTATGGAATGTGGCAACCTGGATGCTGGCAAACGCGTGAAGTCTACTTCATTGAGTAAACTGCTTCATATAGTTGCTTGGTTGGGAAATAGCTGGAGAATTGGGAAGTGGAGCCTGAGGAGGGCAGGATATGGGGAGGGGCTTCAGTGGGGTATAATGCCATAGAGTCCACCTTCTAAAGCGGCCAATTTCTCCAGGTGAACTGATCTCTGTTGCCTGGAGATCAGTTGTAATACCAGATCTCCAGCTACCACCTAAACATAAGAATATAAGAGAAGCCAATGCTGGATCAGGCCAGTGGCCCATCCAGTCCAACAGTCTGTCACACAGTGGCCAAAAATACCAGCTGCCCTCAGAAGGTGCAGCAGTGAGGGCAGGAAGCCCTCCCACTGTTGCCCCCCCAAGCACCAAGAATACAGAGCATCACTTGCCCCAGACTGAAAGTTCCTATCTATACTTTGTGGCTAATAGCCACTGATGGACTTCTGCTCCATATCTGTATTCTAATTCAGAGAGTTTTTTTTCTGTGTGGATGCTTATATCTGCCAAAAGAGAGCTCCCTCTCCCCCAACAGCTTTTCCTACATAGTCAGGCCCCTTCCTCGGACTGCAGAAAAATCCGAAAAGTTAAAAAAAACCTTCAGGGACAATTAAATCCCCCCAAATACCTTTTGAAATGGCATCAGCTCCAGGCATCAGCTGTGAGGAGATTAGAATGTTTGAGGGAGGGGGGGAGGTCCTAACTGTTTCTGTCAGTAAAAGACATGGTTTTTATTGGCAGCAGCTCTGCACATGCATAGAGAAGGGACTTATGGGAGGTGCGGAAAAGCTGCTGGGGCTGTGAGGGAAGTTGCTATGGCAATAACCATCCCTGCCGCTGCTAGGACTGCAGCAGCAAGAACCATCCACACTGCCACTGGGAAGCTGGCCCTACCGCTGGTCAGCTGAAGTCTGAGGAGGCGAAGCCTGCGTCAGCCCCTCTCCCTCGCCAGAAACAGAAAGAAGTTGAAAAGTATTGGAGTCGGGAATCCATGGAATAGTGAAACAGCTAGATCTTTATTGCTGGTCCGGATGAAGCATACAACCCAGGGCTCGAAGCCCTCCTTTTATGCTGGTCAGGGATAATCCCCTGACCTCACCCAACTGGCCTGATAGGCTATTATCAGTCTATTTACATCTCATAGGTTCCCTGGGAGAAACCTAGGTACATGATTGCTGGCCGGTTTGAATCCACCTGGCCTTTGTTCTACCTGGCTGAAGCTCAGGTAGTTTCTTGGCCATGTGCTCTGGCCACATGGCGGTCGCCATTACTGGAGCACAAGGCGACCACATGGTCAATACATAACAGAAGTGGAGTTCTTTGAGAAGGGAGAGAGAGAGAGAGAGAGAGAGAGAGAGAATAGGGGATTGTCTGTTGTGGGGAGAGAAAGAAAAAAACAGGTTACTGTCTGTGGGTTGCCTGAGGGAGGGGGAGAGAAAGAGGAAGAGATTGGGGGGGGGTAGAGAAATAGTGGAGAGAAAGAGGGGGGGAGACAGGGGGTGGGAGAAAGAGGACAGTGTCTGAGAAGGGCAGGGGTAAGAGGGGGTGTGACATACAAGGGGTGAGAGGAGAAAAGGGGTAAGAAAGGATTGCTAGAGATGGGGGCTGGGAGAAAGCTGACATAGAAGGGGCGAGAGGAGAAGGGGAGGAGAGGGAAGATTGGTAGATAAGGGGTGCATACAGAAAGACAGAGAAGGGAACTTTGACAACCAAGGCAGGAGAGGGAAACAAAGGTGGGGGAATGCCACCTCCCCACAAATTCCTTGCGGGGACTGCTGGCAACAAAGACTATAGTAGGGCCATAACACATTATGCAACATTTTGTTGCAGGTCCCCTCTTGTGTTTATCTAATTCCCTTTTGAAGCTGTCCATGCTTGTAACCGCCACCACCTCCTGTGGCAGTGAATTCCATGTGTTAATCACTCTTTGGGTGAAGAAGTACTTCCTTTTATCTGTTCTAACCTGACTGCTCAGCAATTTAATGGAGTGCCCACGAGTTCTTGTATTGTGAGAAAGGGAGAAAAGTACTTCTTTCTCTACCTGCTCTGTCCCATGCATAATTTTATAAACCTCAATCATGTCACCCCTCAGCCGTCGTTTCTCCAAACTAAAGAGCCCCAAACACTTCAACCTGTCTTCATAGGGATAGTGTTCCAACCCTTTTATCATTCTATTGCCCTTTTCTGCACTTTTTCCAATGCTATATCTTTTTTGAGGTGTGGCGACCAGAACTGCACACAGTATTCCAAATGAGGTCGCACCATCGATTTATACAGGGGCATTATGATACTGGCTGATTTATTTTCAATTCCCTTCCTAATAACTCCCAGCATAGCATTGGCCTTTTTCATTGCAGTCTCACACTGTCTTGACATTTTCATTGAATTATCTACTACAACTCCAAGATCTCTCTCTTGGTCAGTCTCTGCCAGTTCAGACCCCATCAACATGTATTTATAGTTAGGATTTTTGGCTCCAATGTGCATCACTTTGCGCTTGGCCACATTAAACCCCATTTGCCACGTTGATGCCCACTCGCCCATCCTCGACAGATCCCTTTGGAGTGCCTCACAATCCTCCCTGGTTCTCACCACCCTGAACAACTTCATGTCATCTGCAAATTTAGCCACTTCACTGCTTACTCCCAACTCCAAATCATTAATAAACAAGTTAGAAAGCATCGGACCGAGTACTGATCCCTGTGGTACCCCACTGCTTTCCTCCCTCCACTGAGAAAATAGCTCATTTATACTCACTCTCTGTTTCCTTTTAGTTAGCCAGTTTTTGATCCACAAAAGGACTTATCCTTTTATCCCATGACTATTGAGCTTACTTAGGAGCCTTTGATGAGGAACCTGGATGTTGGCAACCCTGTATCTAACCCTTCTGGGGGTCACAGTTTACTTCCTATAATTAGAAAAGATGCCTTTATGCATTTATCCCCTATCTTGGCATATTTATTGCTTTGCTGTCCTTTCCCCCCTTAATTAAATCAAAACAACTGCTGACTTTATAACTTTAGCTTGTTATTTAGTTTTGTCTTTGCATATCTTAAAGCAACTTCATCATGTTAATCTGCTGTTCAGCCTCTGTCTATAAGTTTGAACTCTAGCTTCCTTTCCAATGTACTTGAAAAAATCACATGAAAACTCATACCTTGAATAAAACTTTGTTGGTCTTAAAGGTGCCACTGGACTCTAAATTTGATCTACTGCTTCAGACCAACATGGCTGACCACCTGAAACTACCTTCTGGGGTTTTTTCCCTCTTCTTCATAACATTGTGTGCTATAAAATGTTCAAGCACGATATGTTTTAAACAGGGAAAAGTGGGAGTTTATACTGTCTTTTGGAGCAATCAAATGCTGTTTTTAAAGGACCTAAAAAGCAAACAAGAATTTGTTTTACACAAACATGCTCAGGGTTCAAGAAAAAAAAAACAGTGATGTCTGTTTTGGAAAAAAAAAGCATGATCTTGTTTTTGTGTGGGAGTCACACTTTGTTTCTCCTTGCTTATGAAATATAAAGTCTTGCAGATTGCTGGTGTTATTGGTTCTGTAACCAATGGAGACAAAATTATAAACAGAGATGGCAGCAAGGAGACCTTTGGAGCAGTTTACTTATGAAAACTCTGAAACCAAGGGCTGTTTTATTTGTGGCTAAAGGCCACAGCCAGTTTGATGTAGTGGTTAAGTGCACGAACTCTAATCTGGGATAACTGGGTTTCATTTCCCACTCCTCCACATGCAGCTGCTGGTCATAATTTCTCTCAGAGCTGCTCGCTCAAGAGCAGTTCTTGAAAGAGCTCTCTCAGCCCCACCTACCTCACAGGGTGTCTGTTGTGGGGAGGGGAAGGGAAAGGGATTTTAAGCCGCTCTGAGACTCCTTCTGGTAGTGAAGGGCGGGGTATAAATCCAATCTCCTCAGAGCGGCTTACAATCCTCTTTCCCTTCCTTTCCCTCAAGAGACACCCTAGTGTTCCCTCCAAGCTGAGTTAGTGTGAGCTAGCTCACAGACCGATTTCCCACTAGAGCTGCCTCGGCGTTCTTCCTCCGTTTGCCCCGGTGCTGTGCTTGAATTTCACACTATTTGCTGCGGGGCACATTTCGACGTGTGGCTCTGCCCAATCTTCCCCGTAGTTTCAGTGATCCTCAAAAAACAGGATCACTGAAACCGTGGGGAAGATCGGGTGGAGCCACGTGTTGAAATATGCCCCGCGGCAAATAGTGTGAAATTCAAGCACAGCACTGGGACAGAGGAAGAACGCTGGGGCAGCGCTAGTGGGAAATCGGTCACAGTTTTTTAGCCTCCGCCTCACACATTTTTGTCTTAGCTCAGGAAGGATGGCTCCAGAGCAAACTAATTTATGCAGTAGCCAAATCACTCACTCACAACTTTAAAGCTAGTAGCTCACAAAGTAGAATTTTTGCTCACAGGACTCGGCAGCTTAGAGGGAGTATTGCAGAGCTCTTTCAAGATCTGCTCCCGAGGGAACAGCTCTGACAGAACTATGGCTTGCCCAAGGTCATCCAGCAACTGCAAGTGGAGGAGTGGGGAATCAAATGCGGTTCTCCCAGGTTAGAGTCCGCACACTTAACCACAACACCAAACTGGCATCAGCTTCATGCAGCCGCAGATTAACACCTTGCTAAGCAACTAAGTAATTAACGCAGGTGCTCTGACTTTCCAACTGCACCATAACCGTTTAAGAAGAAGAGATTGGGTTTATACCCTGCCGTTCACCACCCAAAGGAGTCTCAGGGCAGCTTACAATCTCCTTTCCCTTCCCCTCCCCACAACAGACACCCTGTGAGGTAGGTGGGGCTGAGAGTGCTATTTCGAGGACTGCCCATGATTGAACAGCTCTGAAAAATCTTATGACTGACCCTAGGTCACACCAGCAGCTGCATGTGAAGAGGGGAATCAAACCCGGTTCTCCTAGATTAGAGTCCGCACTCCTAACCACTACACCAATCAGGATGTGCCAAATCACAATCTCACTCGTCATGTAAATAACTATGTCATCTTGGGAATATTTGTGGAAAAATGCTATGAGTATTTCTACTTGTTATAATCTAAAAGAAAATTGTTTTAAAATGTTGTATAAATGGTATATGACTTCGAAAAAAATAGCAGATATTGATCAATGACTGTCTAATAAGTATTGGAAATGTAAACAAAAAGAAGGTTCTTTCTACCATATGTGGTGGACTTGTGATAAAGCTTTTGGTGTATGATTCATGCTGAAATGGAATTTTTTTTGAAATGTACTTTTAAAAAACTGCCTGAAATGTTATTGCTTGGTCTTAAGCTAGAGGAAGTTAATGTAACTAAAAGGACTTTAATATGGTATATGGTGATTACAGCGAGAATGGTCTGTGCTCAGAACTGGAAATGTGGGGGTTTCCGGTCGGAGGAATGGAGGTCTGACACGCTTTGCAATTGCACAAGGCGGACAGCGGCTCTTATTGACAGCTCGGGTGGATCAATCCACCTGACGCAACCTCACACAGGTAGTGTGAGGACTAGCAAGCAATATAATCCAAGTTTGAGCAAGCTCGGTGAAGGAAAAGTCTTGGAGGAGACTTTTACAATACCTTGAGCACTGCAGCCGAAGAAGATTCCTGCAAGTATCTCTAAGGAGCCGAGCTGAGCTGATTAAATCAGCATAAAATCTCCAATTCCTCTGATTCCTTAACAAAGAAGACAAAGTTTAAACGTTGGGACCACATCTGAAGCGAAGTAACAACATAAGGTAATGGAAAAAAAGTTTTTGCCTTACTATTATCGCGTTTTGAAAGACGAAAAGCAGATCTGGTGAAGCAATAGACTGTTGCAGATTGGATGAGTGCAGTTTTGAAACGTTAAACAGCTGAATTTGAACTTAAAAAGCCAAAAAAACAAGTTGTTTAACATTCCTGCGGTTAAGAAGAGTCGGGAGGGGGAGCCAAGCATCGCGAGACAAAGAGGGGAGGAGGAAACCAAGCATCGCGAGATCAAGCTGTGAGGACTGAGACAGGAAGTGACGGCTTGAGGAGCAGACAAGAAGGGAAACGGAGAAGAACTGGAAGAGAGCAAAGGGGACTGTAAAAACTGCCGGACCAAAAGGACTACAACAGGAAGTGATGTGCGGAGAGCAGACAAGTAAGCAAGAGGAAGGGACAAAAGGAAACTACGGCAAGCCAGAAGCAAGGTAAAAAGACTATAACCTTTGACACAAACCATAGAGAAGTTGCGCCCGCCATTTTGGATTTATAAAATTTTTAAACAGTAATATCTCATAAACTATATAACTTAGAAGGCTGAAACCAACGAAATTTGACTTGGCAAGACTAGCTTGTGTGAACACATTAATTGGTGTTTGATTTGGAAAATAAAATAAAATCGATCTTTTTTAAAGAGACAAGACGGACCGCGGACTAAGATCGAGAGCAGCTACATGGTCCTCTCCTACAATGGCAGCAAAAAAAGAAAAAGAACTACTAGCTGTTATGGAAGCAATGGAAAAAAAATGTTAGACGCTATAGGAGAGGTAAATGTTAAAATGAATGGCATAGCTGCACAAGCAGACAAAAACTTTATAGACTTAAAAGCAGAATTTCAAAAATTAACCACAAGAACACAAGACATTGAAACTAAAGTAAAAGAACTGGAAGAAAGTACTCAAAAGACAATGAGAGACAATGACAGAATGGAAAAGATGATGCATTATAAAGACATGCAAAACCATTTGAGATTCAGAGGGATTGAGGAAAAAATGAATGAAGACATTTTTATAAGAATGCAAGAAGCATTAGCAGATTTTTTATTAGAACAGGAAGAGGTTGTTAAAGAACACATGGATCTTGTTTATAGAGTTAGTTCTACATATGCAAGAGACAAAAATATACCAAGAGATGTGGTGGTCCAATTTACAATGAAAAGGACAAAAGAACAAATCTACAAGAAGTGTTTTACTGATCCCTTTGAAATAGATGGAAAGAAAATTATAGTAATGAAAGAACTGCCTAGAGCAATACTGCAAGAAAGGAAAAAATTTAAGCGTCTGACGGATAAATTGAAGGAGAAAAAAATCAGATTCCGCTGGGAAATACCTCAATGATTAAGCTTTTACTATGGCAACACCAGAGTAGTGATTAAAAGCACAGGAGAAATGTACGCATTTCTTGGAGAGAATAAAGATGACCTTGGTGATATTTAACAATATATCAAGATGGATTACAAAGTACTTACATGGAATGTAAATGGACTTAATTCACCCCAAAAACGTAGAATGGTAGGGCATTGGCTGGAGAAACAAAAATGTAGTGTAATATGCATACAAGAAGCTCATCTTAAAAAACAAGACCACAAATATTTAATAAGGAAAAAATTGGGAGAAGAATTTTATTCTTTAGCAAGCAATAAAAAGAATGGTGTTGTAACATATGTCAAAAAAGATTTGGAACCTAAAGTAATATTTAAAGACAAAGAAGGAAGATATTTAGCTATTGAAATCTCACTACAAGGACAGAAAACTTTGATTGTGAATATTTATGCCCCAAATGGAGCCAAAGAATTTTTTTTTAAAGAATTACAAATGGAAATGGATAATGTAAATTATGATCAAATTATGATGTTGGGGGACTTTAATGGAACTGTGAATAACAAATTAGACAGGTGCTCTAAGAGAAAGGATGAGGCATTAGGGAAGCTTCCAAAAAACTTTTTTGAACTGATAAAACAAGAGAAGCTGGAAGATATTTGGAGGAAAGCTAACCCACAAGGAAAAGACTTTACCTTTTATTCTAATAGACATGACTCACATTCAAGAATTGACATGATTTGGATGACTACTAATTTAACGTTTAAGACAAGAAAAGTGGAAATTCTACCCAGAATAATTTCAGATCATAATCCGTGTTTATGGACTGCTGGCCAGGTAAAAAAACAAAAGAGATGGAGAATAAATGAGGACTTACTAGACAACCAAGAAATAGTTAAAAAATTACAGGAAGAAACAGACCTATACTTCCAAGCAAATATACAGAAAGAAGTAAAAATTCAAACCGTATGGGATACATATAAAGCAGTGATGAGAGGACTATTGATATCTTTAAATGCAAAAGATAACAAAAAGAAAAGAGAACAATATGAAAATATCGTACAAGCCATTAAAACAAAAGAAGAAGAACTGAAGAGCAGACCAGGGAAAAAGAAACTGCAAAAGGAAATCTGGATGTTACAAGACCAAGCAAAAGCTATTTTGAACCAAGAGACGTACTGGAACCTAAAAAAACTCCAACAAAAGGCATTTGAAGGTGCAAATAAACCCGGAAAATATTTAGCATGGCAATTAAAGAAAAAACGTGAAAACAAATTTATCACTAAAGTGATAAGAGATAACATTGAGATAATAGATAACAAAGGAATAAAGAGAGAATTTTTTAAATATTATGCAAAACTGTTTAAGAAGGAAAACAAAGACAGAAGAAAGATCAAAGAATACCTGCAAACATTAAAGTTACCAAAACCAACAGAGGAAATTAAAGAACTATTTAACAATCCAGTATCATTACAAGAGATTAAAAATGCAATAAATGACTCAAAATTAGGAAAAGCACCTGGACCAGATGGATTTACAGTGAAGTTTTATAAAACGCTACAGGAGTCGATCTCACCAGTGTTACTGCTATTAATGAATGATATAGGAGTTACTGGTGAGGTCCCAGAAACTTGGAAAGACGCAACCATCTCACTTATCCCGAAAGAAAATCAAGACTTAACTAATGTTAAGAACTACAGACCGATTTCTCTACTAAATAATGACTACAAGATCTTTGCTAAGATTATAGCTGACAGACTAAAAGAACACCTTAAAGAAACTATACAAACAGAACAAGCAGGGTTTTTACCCAATCGCCAAATAAGGGACAATCTAAGAGTAGTAGTGGATGCTATAGAATACTACGATAAACATCCTGAAAAGGAGGTGGGTTTTTTCTTTTTAGATGCGGAAAAAGCGTTTGATAATTTAAATTGGGATTTTATGTTTGAGGTTCTAGAACATCTTGAAATTGGTGAATATATGCTTAACCTCATTAAGTCAATTTATAAAGAACAGAAATCCTCTTTAATAATTAATACTGAAAAGACAGACGATTTTAAAGTTGAAAAAGGAACACGACAAGGATGCCCACTTTCGCCGTTGTTATTTATTTGGATTCTAGAAGTTCTACTAATAAATGTGAAGGAAGATAAAGAAATTAAAGGCTTAACAACCAAAGGTTTTTCTTTCAAATATAGGGCCTTTGCAGATGATGTGATGTTTATAGTGGAAGATCCTATGACTACACTACCATATTTGTTACAGAGAGTAAAAGAGTTTGGTGACTTGGCTGGATTTTATGTAAATAAGAACAAATCGAAAGTGATGTGTAAAAATATGTCAAACAACAAACAAACTGAGTTACAAAATCTTATAGAATGTGAGGTGGTGAAAAAGACAAAATATCTAGGTGTAAACCTAACAACGAAAAATATTGATCTTTATAAAAATAACTATGAGAAATTATGGCTGCAAATTATGCAAGATATTAAAAAGTGGAATGTATTAAATTTGTCATTGTTGGGTAGAATTGCGGTGGTTAAGATGAATGTATTACCACGATTAATGTTTTTGTTTCAAACTATTCCAATTGTGAAAGATGTAAAAACATTCAAATGCTGGCAGAAGGAATTGTCTAAGTTTGTATGGGGAGGGAAAAAACCAAGAATCAAGATGAAAATAATGTGTGATGCTAAAGATAGAGGTGGGTTCCAATTACCAAACTTAAGGCTATATCATGATGCAATATGTTTGACTTGGGTAGGGACATGGACTATGTTACAAGATAGAAAGTTATTGTCCCTGGAAGGCCATGACTGTAGGTTTGGGTGGCATGCATATTTGTATTATGGTAAAGCAAAAATGGACAATATGTTTAAACATCATTATTTGAGAAGAACGTTAATGGATACATGGACAAGATATAAAAACTTTTTTCCAGAAGAGATACCTATGTGGATTGTACCTGCAGAAGTTTTAAATCCAGTATCACGTCACAAAGGACAAGATTGGTTGAAGTACAGAGACTTATTAACAAGACATGGTAAAGACTTTATATTGAAGGAGCAGCATCAGATGGACTTTGATTATGGTTGGTTAAGATATAGACAAATATATGACATGTATAGAAGTGATAAAAAATCCGGTTTTAGAGAAAAAAATAATGAAATAGAACAAGTTTGGGAGGAAGGTGGGGAAAAAATGATCTCTAAAATGTATAAAATTTTGTTAAAATGGTTTAACGCTGATGAAATAGTAAAGGAACAAATGGTAAAATGGGCGATAAACTTTAACAAAGATATTGAAATGGAATCTTGGGAATTTTTATGGAAAAATGCTATAGGTATATCTACATGTTATAACTTAAAAGAAAACTGTTTTAAAATGATGTACAGATGGTATATGACACCAAAAAAATTGCAAATATTAACCAGAATATGTCTAACAAATGTTGGAAATGTAAAAAGAAAGAAGGTTCTTTTTATCATATGTGGTGGACTTGTGATAAAGCAAAGACTTATTGGTCTATAATACATGCAGAAATGGAAAAATTTTTGAAATGTACATTTAAGAAGTTGCCTGAAATGTTATTGCTTGGACTTACACTAGAAGAGATAAATGTAAAGAAAAGGACAATAATATGGTATATGATAACAACAGCAAGAATGGTGTATGCACAAAATTGGAAAAATGAAAAAATACCAGATGTGTGGGAATGGTTGAAAAAATTGTTATATATGGCTGAAATGGATAAATGGACTAGAAAGTTGAATGACCTGTACTCAGAGACCTTTTTAGAAGATTGGAAAGATTGGAAAGAATATGTTGAAAAATACTGGGACATGAAAAATTACATCTATACATGGTTATAATAACATAAAGCAATAAAATTAGAGTATATGAATGTATTAAGGATAATTAGATAATGAAGTTGTTTTTATTTTAGAATTATATAAGAATATAGAAAGTAAGAATTAGTATACAAGTATTTTTAAGATATATGACCGTTACCAGAAATGTAAACATAGATATAAGTATTACTATTTTGGATAATGTGGAAAATGTGTTATGCTTCAGATGTGGTGGGAAACCGCCAATACAAGATAAAAACAAGATTATACAAATAGAGCAAAATGTGATATAATATGGAAAAAAGGATTTGTATAAGATAAATGTATTAATTTTAATGTGTTGAAAAATAAAAAAAAATTTACAAAAAAAAAAAGAAAAGAACTGGAAATGTGAAAAAACCCCAGACATATGGGAATGGTTGAGAAAACTGCTATTTATGGCAGAAATGGACAAATGGACAAGAAAACTGAATAATCAAGACTCAGAAAGATTTCTAGAAGAATGGAAAGACCTGAAAGAATATCTAGAACAACATTGGGATATGAAAAATAATATTTTTACATTGTCTAATTATTGATTTTTGATGTTTAAAAGAAGAAACAATTATTCTTAAGAGAAACATACTGAACGATTGAAATGACGAGAACAGAAACTAGAGTACATATTACAGATATCTAGATATTACGTTTAAATGTTTAAAAATTACCTTTCTTTTTTTAATTGTTATAACCAAATTTGTTACCTGTAAGAGCTAATAATTTTAAATCTTTATAATTGCTATTATATGTATAATGGTATAGGTGAGGTGGGAAGTCCCAAAGTTTTCGAATTGTAAGCGGAATACATAGCTATCTAGAAAAACGGATAGTGATGACAATATTTCAAAAGTAACTATGTAAAGTTTTGCAACTGGAAAAATAATTTAAAAAATTGTTTAAAAAAACAAACAATCTCACTCGTCATGTCGTAGAAATACACATTTTGTATAAAACTTGTTCTTTTCGTCACCATCTTGAAAGCCGTTGATTTTACCTGGAGGGTTTGGTCTCCTTTTTCATCGCAATAGAAGGTTACTTTGTTTGTCACTGATCCTGTCTCTGTGTGTGTGTGTACTGGGTAACCACACAGAGAGAAAAATCACCCTTTGAGTGCAACATGATGAGCAATAAGATTATTAGCAAACCACTTTGACAGTGGACTAATGGTAGGGTAGCCGAGGTCTCTGGTGATCTCTCTTGCCACAGATGTGACTCACACCTTACACCTCTTTCTGCAGTAGGTTCACAACCTGAAGGCTAGGCAGTGCTCTCAACAAGCCAGACCTGGCCTGGTGGTTGTTGGGTACCAACATCCTGACGTACAGATCATTCCTTGGCTCGCTAAGCGACTTTATCTCAGTTTGGTGTAGCGGTTAAGTGCATGGACTCTAATCTGGGAGAACCGGGTTTGATTTCCCCACTCCTCCACATGCAGCTGCTGGATGACCTTGGGCAAGCCGTAGTTCTGGCACAGCTGTTCTTGAAAAAGAGCAGTTTCTGTCAGAGCTCTCTCAGCCCCACCTACCTCACAGGGTGTCTGTTGTGGGGAGGGGAAGGGAAAGGAGTTTGTAAGCCGCTCTGAGTCTCCCTTGGGTAGTGAAGGGCGGGGTATAAATCCAATCTCTTCTTCTTCTTCTAGCTAAGCTACTTTAGGTCAGTAGGTTATGTTTGGCAGATGAGGACGTCCTATGTAAAGGATTGTGATATGGTCAGGATCGAGGAATTTTGACCCCCAGACAAGAGAAGGTTTTAAGTTAGCAAAATGTTTAGAAAGACTATCCGTTTATTTGGGTGGCTGGATTCACTCAGCGGTTTGTGATCTACTGTCTGAGCAGAAACAAAATGTTTTGGTGCAGGCTACTAAACACCTTGAACTCTGTCAGTGTGTATATGAGAACCAAAATAATGTCAGGGATTTTCCACATGGTCTTTTCCCCATTAGTTCTGGCCCCGTACTTCTTTGGTTTATGCCAGTTTCCACACACATTTTTGTGCCCTTAGTTTTCTCTCGTGTTTTTTAAAAATCCCCCCCCCCCGTTCTTTTGAGACAACTTTCTGTTTCAGTCTTTTTCTAGAAGCTGGTTTTGAGTTGCCTTTTTCTTCATGTTTCTCACAGCTTTCTTTTGTCCCACCCACTCTTCAATGACTGGACTGCTGTCATGGACAAACTATTCCCTCCCCCCCAATGATGAGTATTTTTTTTTAAAAGCACTAAAATATTGACGTACCATTGTAATGATAAAGAGCCAGTTTGCTGTAGTGGCTAGGAGTGCGAACTCCACTCTGGAAGAACCGGGTTTGAGTCTCCACTCCTCCACATGCAGCTGCTGACCTTGGGTCAGTTACAAGTTCTTTCAAAGCTGTTCTCTCAATAGCAGTTCTCGGGAGAGCTCTCTCAGCCCTACCTACCTCACAGGATTATTGTGAGCATAAATAGATAGGAAGAACAAGCTATGGTGCCCTAAATTCCTTAGGATAGATGTTTAAAAAAATCAAATCTTATAAGATAGCATTCCATGTTTCCTTTATTTCCTTCTTTGGCTTACTTTATGTCCTACTTTCCCCCTTAGAAGACTATGCTATCAAGGGTCTTCCAGGGTCAAGATGTGCAAAGTTGGTTTGCCATTACTTTCTTCTCCATAGCGATTCCAGTCTTCCTTGGAGGTCTCCCATCCAAACACTGGACATTGCTGCCCCCGCTTAGCTTCCAAGGATTGACAAGCTGAGGCCAACTTGGGTTAATTGACCTGCTCCCCCCCACCCCCCAAACAAATAAATATTTTGGTTTGATAGTTTTCTCTGTTTTGACACGGGTTATTAATAAGCTTTGCTACTCAGAAAAGCCTTCTGCCGCTTGAAAGCTTGTTTTCCTTTATAACAGTACAGGAAAGATGTGAACGGAAGTCTGGAAAGCCATGTAAGTTTAATGTGTACCTGCAGCAAAGTTAGTTTTACTTTTATCCGTTTGAACAGGGGGAACCTTTGCTCCTATGAACAGAAAGAAAGGTAGAAGCAGGCATGCTATGTTGTACCAGTTTAGCGCTGTCATTCCAGAGTGTTACAGGTAAAGAACCTGAGAATGTTCTGATTTGGGGGGCACTAAAATAACCAGGGGTCATTTCGTAGAAAAAGAGGTGCAGGAGCTCATTAGCATAACTCATTTGCATGTGCCACACACACCCTAACATCCCGGAAGTGTGTCAGGAGGCAACACCCACCCCTCAGGCTCCACTCCACAGGTGAGTGAAACTGACCTGCTCTTCCTCCATTCCCTTCCCCATCCAATACTTTGTGCAATAAAAATAAGCGTAAAGAACACACCCTCATTCTCTTCCTGCTCCCTTGAAACCACCAGGTCTCAAGTAGACTTGAGATACCCAGGACATGTGCACCACCCATCCCTTTCCCTTTTTTTTTTTTTTTTAAATTTTTTTATTTATTTTTTACACTTAATGTATCCATTTAATACATTTTCCATAATATTCATAAAGGAAGGATGACCTAACAAGTCTATTATTTATACTACAAATTAACTTAAAGTTCAGCCTTGTTTTACAAAATTATTATCATACCATTCGTAAAGTTTATCCAAGACAGAATAAAATTTTTCCTCTTGTACATTCTTCAATTTCATTGACAAATTATCCAGTTCTGCAACTTCCAGGTACTTATCTAAAAATTCTTCCATGTTTGGCGTCTTATCAGTCTTCCACCATTTTGCATAAAGCAATCTTGCTGCCGTTATACCATGTAAAATCAATTTTTTTGTATCCTTATCCCACTCTGTGGGTATAATATTCAACAAAAACAATTCCGGATGCCATGGGATAGTGATTTGTGTTACTTCTTGAAGAATTTTCTTAATAAGGTGCCAATACTCTGTTGCTTTCTTACATACCCACCACATGTGGAAATACGAACCTACATTTTTCTTGCATTTCCAACAATTATTCGAAATTGATTTCGAGAATCTTGATAATCTATCGGGGGGATGGTGCCACAAATAAAACATTTTATAAAAATTTTCTTTATATGCTGTAGATCGTGTAATTTTAACATTCCTTTTCCATATTTCTGACCAGGTATCCAAATCAATGGCATGTCCTATAAATTGGGCCCATTTTATCATATTAGATTTCACCCATTCGTCTGCCATTTTGTAGTCTAAAAGACATTTATATATTTTTTTAATAGTTTTAGACTCTGTGGGTAACCATACTTTATCTAATTCTGTAGGTAGTTTATAAAATCCTATTCTTTTATCTACCTTATACCTTGAATTTAGTTGAATTGTTTCCCACCACGTTAAATTTATACCTTGTCTTCTAAGTATTTCTGTAGATTTCAAGATCATATTCCTATCTAACAGATCTTCATATCTACTCAACTTTTCTGATGTCATAAGTGTTGGCTTAACAAACGCCTCAATCGGAGATACCCAGTTTGGGATTTTCAAATAAAACCTATATCTCACTTCTTCCCAAATTTTTAATAGTGAAGCTCTCAGCAAATGATGTGTAATACTTTATTTTTTTGTTTATACCAGAATACCGAGTGCCACCCGACCTGGAGGTTGTGTCCTTCTAATTTTAGCAACCTCTGGTTTTCTAAATTGACCCAGTCCCTTATCCAAATCATCCCTGAGGCTATATAATATGCATAGAAGTCTGGTAAACCAAAACCACCATGTTCTGGCCTATCCTCTAAATATTTAAGTCTAATTCTTGGTTTCTTTTTTTGCCAAATAAAATATAGTATTGCTTTCTTCAGCTCTTTAAAAAAATACTGATTCTTAAGAATTGGAAGGTTTTGAAATATAAAGTTTAAACGGGGCAATAAATTCATTTTAATCAATGCAATTCGTCCCATAAATGATATGTGTAATTTTGCCCACATTTCCACCCATCCCTTTCCCTTCCCCTCCCCACAACAAGACACCCTGTGAGGTAGGTGGGGCTGAGAGAGGTCTTTTGAGAACTGCTCATGAGAGAACAGCTCTGAGAGAACTTGTGACTGGTCCAAGGTCACACCAGCAGCTGCATGTGGAGGAGGGGGGAATCAAACCCGGTTCTCCCAGATTAGAGTCCAACTCCTGACCACTACACCAAACTGATGGGGTGGAAGCTGCTGAAGGGTTGGTGAAATTTCTCCAGTACTGATGTGCCATGTGCCCAGATAAAAAATGGTATATTTAGAAAATTTATATGCCACCTTGAGCAAGCCTCTGGAAAAGCAGCACACAGTCATAAAAGGAGCAATGATAAAATTATCAATATTAAAACAAAACATTAAAAACAATAAAGACCCTTTCCCCAGGGCGCTGCGCCTCTGTACTGCTCAGGGAAGCCGAGGAGGGGGCGGGGCTTGGTCATGTGCCCACCCCCTGGGCTCCTCACTCCTGGAGCTGCGCTCCTGTGCGCTCCCGCTCTAACAGACCCCTGAAAATAACAATTGGTGGTACAGCACAAGAGACCATAAATTTACATGCTTCTTTATTCAGTGTACAATACAGTGTTATACAAGCAAATCAACTGGGGCTTACAATTAACACAAAGATACAGACATAATAACATTTCACACACTGAATCTAAGTGCTCCATTATTTAAAAAAATGCATATTTAGAATACATTTGAACCAATGAAATATAAAAGGTTTCTTAAAAAAAAAAAAAAACTTGTCTAGGGCCGAATTGTCAATAAGTTACCTTAACTTTCAATTATATACAAAGCTTTGTTTTCCAAAGGACAGTATTAGAAAGTCTAAACCTACACATTTCTATTCATATTCTAATACAGTATTTACAACAAATCTGTACAAGGATCTTCCAGTTTTCCACAGACCCTGAAAAGCAAGAAGAATAAAATTAATGTTCAAAGTATATATAAGAAAAGAGACAGTTGTTGCTCTACAGGAAGGGAGAAAACACACCATAATCAAGATATATTCATTCACCTATGAAGCATTTAGAAGCTTGTTCTGTATTTCTTCAAACACTTGCATGTAAAGAGCGTCTCTGGACTTCAATCCATCCAGATAAACTATACAAAGAGAAAAGAACTGACAGTGAGCAGTTTTGCTTCCAGCCATTTTCACAGAAGAGTTAATTTAAAATTTAGGATGAATTTAGAGATCTGTTCCTTTAACTGGAATTAAAATTGTCCTTTTAGTGCTTGTGATGGGTAGGCCCTCAGTGCAGTGCTATGGAACACGATCGTGAATAGCTACTTTGCAGCTGAGATTCACGCCGCAGTCCTAAATTTAGTCGCACCATTCTTCAGGCCATCGAAGTCAGTGCACTGAGAATGGCGTAACTCTGCCTAGGATTGCCGGGTCAAGCAGGTTCAACATACTGTTTGTTCAGGAAACCTTTCTCAAACTTTGAATGGTTGTCAGTTTGCGATTCACTGCATTCACAGTCTGTCCCCTAGTCACAAGCACGTTTTTGCATCAGTAAATCTCAAAAGATGCCTTTAAATCAGGTGTGTGCAATTTGTGTCCCGAATGACTTACCGACATCAACTTCACTGGCCTCCATTTCCTTCCTGTGCTTCAGATACATGGGCCAGACGTGGCCATCGAAGAGACCGGGGGGGTCAGGAACTGTGTATCTACGTGTACTGCAAAACCACGGAAAGGAATACGTTGGGATACAATCTCATCTTTGTCTCAGAAACAGTGCAACTGAATGCAGGGCTTCTGTGTGGATGCTTTTCACCAAACTGTACTCAACAGTTTAGTGGTCAGAATAAACCACGTTTCCGTTAGAAGGTTACCTGCATATCTGCGAGACTGCCTCTCCCCCTATGACCCCCGAAGGGCTTTACGATCTACCAATCGGCATCTCCTGGTTGCCCCTGGCCCCAGGGATGTCCATCTTGCCTCGACTAGGGACAGGGCTTTTTCGGCCCTGGCCCCTACCTGGTGGAATGAGCTCCCATATGAGATCAGGGCCCTGTTGGGGCCTTTTACCGTTCCACAGGACCTGCAAGATGGAGCTCTTCCGCCAGGCTTTTAGTTGAGGCAACGGGTGTCCCCCTCCTCTATTGGGCCTCCCCTTCAGTGGGTCAGATCTAAGTTTACCACCTAGGAACCCAGGCTGAAAAACCTCATCCGTTGAGGCACTGATTAGCACATAGGAATATTGTCATATTTTTCTCTGGTATATTTTAATTGTTTTAAAGTTTTTGTATGTGGTAATTAATGGAACCCGCCCTGAGCCTGTTATGTGAGGAGGGCAGGTGGAAAGTACTGGAGTCGGGAGGCGAGTTGTAGGATGATCATAGCAAAGACTTTATTAAGTGAATCAGCATGTTCAGGAGATGGTCAGATCAAGCATGCGGCCAGGGCTCCAGGGCCCTCCTTATATGCTGGCTGGAGCCACACCTCTGGCCGCACCCAAAATACCTGATAGGGGCTTAGCATATGCGCATAGTCCTGATAGGGCCTTAAGTCTTAAGTTGTAGTTCATAGGTCCCCCGCAGGAGACCTAGGCTGGCTATTGGTGGTCGTTTTGGATCCGACTGTCTATTGTTCTGCCTGGCTGAAGCTCAGGTAGAATCGGGCCATGTGCTCTGACCGCATGGCGGTCGCCATTACGTGACTAGTACACAACAGCGGGATACAAATCTAACAGAGTAAATAAATAAAGCCCCCCCCCCCCCCCCAAACTAACGACCCTGAAAAGATATTACTTTATGGTTCATTCTTCCATTAAATCTGCACTTAGGAGACAGATCTTATAAGTGGATGAGATTACCAAATCAATGCAATGCATTTGTCCAACTTAATGACTGTCATGCCAGCATGCTGTCACGAGCTTCGACATCCCAGTCCGACCTGGGACTCAGCATGAGCACAGAAAGGTGGACCGGCACAGTTGTGCTACTAGTAGCCACCACAGAGTGTAGGGGTAAATCCTGGAGAGGTGCTCTATAGTACAGCGCTGTGGGTGTGAGGGACAGGTGTTTCAGCCATGGCAGCGGCAGTTACATCCCCAATTACACATGACTGAGTGGTGTTATTCATTTCCTAGAAAAAATAGGTGTAACTAGAAACAGAGGTTTAACCAGAAGGGAAATAGTCTAAATTGTAGAACATGCAATTATTTCAGAGGCACTAAATAAAGGTGACATGAAAAGAAGAAGAAGAAGAAGAGATTGGATTTATATCCCACCCTTCACTCACTTAAGAGTCTCAGAGCGGCTTACAAACTCCTTTTCCCTTCCCCTCCCCACAACAGACACCCTGTGAGGTAGGTGGGGCTGAGAGAGCTCTTTCCCAAGCTGTCCTTGAGGGAACAGCTGGTACAGAGCTATGGCTTGCCCAAGGTCATCCAGCCAGGTGCAAGTGGAGGAGTGGGGAATCAAACTCGGTTCTCCCAGATTAGAGTCCGCGCACTTAACCACTACACCAAACTGGCTCCCTGGAAAGGTTCAATATCCTCAGATTAGGGACAATCAGGCAACTGCCCTCACCTTCGTCTTTGTTTGCATTCATCGTAGGGGACTGCGAGATAGTACCGTTTGTCGAACAAGTCAATCAGCGGTCTGAGGGAGAAGAAGCGATATTAGAATACTCGCACTTTATTGATTCTAGGTCACATGGGAAGGTCTTCCATAATATCCGCCATGGTTTAGAGATTCCTTTTGCAAGAAAGCCATTTTCGATGAATTGCACAAAGTATTCCTTTTCTTTTCTTTTTTTAGTATTTACCATTTATTGGTGACAAACACTACGTTTTACTTACATTCCATGGGGAGAAAGAATTCCAGCGTAAACAATGAACTGAAGCAGTACTTAACTAGCAAGGCTATCGTACTTTACCTGGACCGTATGCAAAAACTGTACTGCACACACCTTTGAACCAGTGGGACTCAAACATTTTGGTCGCTTCTAGATAGGGCTGCCAAGTCAAACTCACCGACTGGCAGGGGGGAGTCCCTCTTCGGCCGGGAGCCACCCCGCACGCGCCCGGTGACGTCACCTGGAAGTGACGTCACCACGTTGGGGGCGTTGCCAGGGCAACACCCTGGCAACGTCTCCAACGTGGTGACGTCAACTCCGGGTGACGTCCCTACGCTGGGGAAGTCATCTACGCTGGACGACTTCGGGGGCGGGGTTCCCCCCGCTGGCCGAATGCCGGCCGGCGGATCGGGAACCCCAGGCTGACTTGGCAGCCCTACTTCTAGAAACAGATACCAACGAAGGGAAGTTTGACTCTTGAAAGCTCATAACCCCCAAATCTTATTGGTCTCTGTGGCACAGTATCTGGTTAATCAGTTCTTCTTTAGGAAAAACAAAACAAGGTGCTTGATTTACCCATATCACACCAAAGGATGTGTGCAGTCTAGACCTGTTTCCACAGCAGAGTTGGGCAAAGTTTGGCTCACGGAATTGAAGATTGCCGATTATGTTGGGTTTCATCTCCATGTGAGAACTGGGCAGATTGCTTGGCAACCAAAATGCAGTCCAAAGACTATCAGAGTAACTGGAGTTCCAGGTGGGAAGGTGGTGTGGAATAGCCTGATCTTTCCAGATATTGCAAACTAAGCAGAGGTGAACACATGAAGCTGCCTTACTTACACCGAATCAGATTATTGGTCCATCAAAGTCAGTATTGTCTACTGAGACCCGCAGCAGCTCTTCAGGGTCGCAGGCAGAGGCCTTTCCCATCACCTCCTACCTGATCCTTTTAACTGGAGCTGCTGGGGATTGAACCTGGGACCTTCGGCATGCCAAGCAGATGCTCTGCCAGTGAGCCACAGCGCTTCCCAAAAGGTGGTCCTTGGATGAGAGACCACCAAGGCAGACTCTGCAGAGGAAGGCAATGGCAAATGAACTCTATTCTCACTTGTCTCGAAAGCCCCTTGGTGGGGGTTGCTGTAAGCAGTGTTCCCTCTGAGTTAGTGTGAGCTAGCTCAGTTTTTTAGCCTCCGGCTCATGCCTTTTTGTCTTAGCTCAGGGAGGATGGCTCCAGAGCAAACTCATTTATGCAGCAGCCAAATTACTCGCTCAGAACTTTAATGCCAGTAGCTCGCAAAGTAGAATTTTTGCTCACAAAACTCCACAGCTTAGAGGGAGAGTTGGCTGTAAGTTGGTTGCAACTTAGCAGCACTTATGTCTGTATGTAACAGGAATTCCAGAGAATAGCCTCTAAGAGGCCCCCACTGGGAGCTTAGTCTAGGAGGAAACAAAATAGCTACAGGCTGGAGGCAAATTGCCAAAGCACTCCTGAGGGTCACTTCTGATATGCATGTAGTCGGCAGAGATAAGTGATTTACTGCTGACATTCTGTCGAGAAGGACAAGCGCTGCAGCTCAGCTTTTGCCAGCTTTTACATACCTCCCGGGTTGTTTCTTTCCTTTCTAAAAAAAAAGAAAAGAACTGGCAGACTTGCACATACCTTCTCCTAGCTGTGACCTTCAGATACCAGGCTAATAAATTGGAAGCCAGCATTTTGATAAGATAATTTGGTGGGTTGTTTTGACTAAAGTTGCAAAAGAATAGGGCACTGGTAACATCCTGAACACTCGTGATTCGTTTGCCCAGGGGTCCTTTCGTAGAAAAAGAGGTGCAGGAGCTCATTAGCATAACTCATTTGCATATGCCACACCCCCTAACATGCCGGAAGTGTGTCAGAAGGCAACGCCCGCCCCTCAGGCTCCACTCCACAGGTGAGTGAAACTGACCTGCTCTTCCTCCATTCCCTTCCCCATCCAATACTTTGTGCAATAAAAATAAGCGTAAAGAACACACCCGCATTCTCTTCCTGCTCCCTTGAAACCACCAGGTTTCAAGTAGACTTGAGATACCCAGGACATGTGCACCACCCATCCCTTCCCCTTCCCCTCCCCACAACAAGACACCCTGTGAGGTAGGTGGGGCTGAGAGAGGTCTTTGGAGAACTGCTCATGAGAGAACAGCTCTGAGAGAACTTGTGACTGGCCCAAGGTCACACCAGCAGCTGCACGTGGAGGAGTGGGGAATCAAACCCGGTTCTCCCAGATTAGAGTCCAACTCCTGACCACTACACCAAACTGATGGGGTGGAAGCTGCTGAAGGGTTGGTGAAATTTCTCCAGTACTTATGTGCCATGTGCCCAGATAAAAAATGGTATACTTAGAAAATTTATATGCCACCTTGAGCAAGTCTCTGGAAAAGCAGCACACAGTCATAAAAGGAACAATGATAAAATTATCAATATTAAAACAAAACACTAAAATCAATAAAGACCCTAGCAGGGCTTTCCCCGGGGCGCTGCACCTCTGCACTGCTCAGGGGAGCCGAGGAGGGGGTGGAGCTTGGTCATGTGCCTGCCCCCTTGGCTCCTCACTCCTGGAGCTGCGCTCCTGTGTGCTCCCGCTCTAACGGACCCCTGCATTTGCCTTTGATGTGCTTTACAAGGGATTGTCCTCAACATTTTTTGAAAGCTCCAGAAAATGTAAAATCACATCCTGGTTGAGCTACGTGTATCTATAAACATAAATAAATGACATAAACTAAAAAAACCCAAGGTTTTTGTTAAAAAAAGAAGAGTCTTCTCGGCACAATTTAGTGCTGAGGCTGTTAATGTATAAACAACTTGTTTGCGACAAAACCCAAAATCGGCCTCCCTTGAGCACAATAATTCCCCTTAAGACTGAACAAGATTACCCCATAACAAAACCACGTGTGAACCATATTTAAATGTCAAGGATAAGTAGGGATGCTTTCTGTGAGCCAAACATTTGAGCCAACTCTGTATTAATCCTCGGGTCTCATGTGAAGGTATCTGATTTTTTTTTTCTTTTTTGACTGCCTGGAATATAAAAACTTCATGCATCTACATAAGAACATAAGAGAAGCCAGTGTTGGATCTGGCCAATGGCCCATCCAGTCCAACGTCCTGTGTCACCCAGTAGCCAAGACCCAGGTCCACTAGTGGGGCCAGAACTTCAAAAGCTCTTCCACTGTTGCCCCCCAAGCACCAAGTATATAGAGCATCACTGCTGCAGACATATTGTTCCATCTATACGTTGTGGCTAATAGCCACTGATGGATCTCTGCTCCGTAAGTTTATCCAGTTCCTTCTTGAAGCTGTCTATGCTTGTAGCCAGGGGTCCTTTAGTAGAAAAAGAGCTGCAGGAGCTCATTAGCATAACTCATTAGCATATGCCACGTCCCTTGACATCACTGGAAGTGTGTCAGAAAGGGAATGTCAGTTTCAGCCCCATTATACCCTATGGGCCATTGAAATCAGTGGCAAAAACTCATAGGGTATATGAGGGGCTGGAGGAAAGGGGACTTGAGGGAGAGGCTCCAAACTTGCAGGGTAGCTGCTGGGGCCTCTCCTCGAAATACGGGGTCCAATTCTATGGGCTCCCAAACAGGTTGTCCCATCCCCTCCATTGTTCTCTATGGTGGGAAAAAATGTTACCTTTTTTTCTACCAGAGAACAATGGAGGGAATGGGGCAACCTGTTTGGGGGCCCGTAGAATTGGACCCCCTGGTCCAATCTTCTTGATACTTGGTGGGTATTTGGCGGAGAGGTCCCAGCAGCTACCCTGCAAGTTTGGAGCCTCTCCCTCAAACCCCCTCCCCTCCAGTGGCTTTTAAAGTTGCTGCTGTAATTCGGCGGCAATTCGGCAGCAGGCTGAATCAGATCAGAGAATCTGATTCGGCCCATGGCTGCCCTAGTGGCCACTCCTGAGCTGGCGGAGCTTTGCTCCGCCTCGCTCCGGCCCCAGCAGACCCCTGCTTGTAGCTGCCACCACTTCCCGCGGCAGTGATACGGTAGATTCTGGCCCATGGAACCTTATGCCATAATAAAGTTGTTGAGTGTTTTTTAAGGTGCCACAAGACTCGTTTGTTGCTTGGAACATAAGAGGTAACTAGACAGAACATAATGCCAACAAAACCTGTCGCTACACAAAAACGAAGTTCCTGGGGTGCTTCTAGACAGGGCCGTGAAAACACACTCCACTACGGCAAGCAGAAATGACGTCCATAACCTATTCCTGACCCACTTGCTGTGTTGCTTGCATTTGTGCATCGTGGGGGCCCTCCCGAGCCCCCTCCACCTTTTTTTCCAGCCTGGGGTAGGGCTGCCAGATCCAGGTTGGGAAACTCCGGGAGATTTGGGGGTGGAGCCTAGAGATGGCTGGGATCTCACTGGGGTACAATGCCACAGAGTCCACCCTCCAAAGCAGCCATTTTTCGCCAGGGGAACTGATCTCTGTCGTCTGGAGGAGGGCTGTAATTCCAGGGGATCCCCAGGTCCCACCAGGAGGCTGGCATCCCTAATGTAGGGGGAAGTGCAGAGTTTAGTTATACCCCCTCTCTAGGGTTGCAGACCATTTAAATACAGCCTCCATGCTGCAGTTTCCCCTTTACTTCAGAGAAAATGAGGCTTACATTTCTTCTGGAGTAATTTGAGGGGGTTGGGGGAGAAACAGGATTCAGGTGAGTCATCTGGATTTTACCGGGGGGACGGGCTTTCAGGGGAAAAGCCCCATGTAGACACAGCTCTAATTTGAGGATGAGATCCTTGTCCTACCTTTCCCATGGCAGCAAAATGCCTTCTGGGGTGAAAAAACCCACCTGTTATATACGAGCATGATTGACAGATCATAAAGGAAGAAGAGATTGGATTTATACCCCGCCCTTCACTGCCCGAAGGAGTCTCAGAGCAGTTTACAATCCCTTTCTCTTCCCCTCCCCACAGCAGACATCCTGTGAGCAGTGTTCCCTCTAAGCTGAGTTAGTGTGAGCTAGCTCACAGTTTTTTAGCCTCCGGCTCACACATTTTTGTCTTGGGTCACGAAGGATGGCTCCAGAGCAAACTAATTTATGCAGCAATCGCTCGCTCACAATCACAACTTTAATGCCAGTAGTTCACAAAGTAGAATTTTTGCTCACAAGACTCCATAACTTAGAGGGAACGTTGCCTGTGAGGTAGTGGGGCTGAGAGAGCTCTCTCAAGAACTGCCCTTGAGAGAACAGCTCTGAGAGAACTTGTGCCTGACCCAAGGCCATACCTGCAGCTGCATGTGGAGGAGTGGGGAGTCAAACCCGGTTCTTGTAGATTAGAGTCCGTGCTCTTAACCACTACACCAAACTGTCCTAGCAGGGGAGGGAGGAAGCTGTAATCTTAGCCATCGCTAAGTGTTGGGAGAGACTGGGATCACCTTCCGTATTCTACAAGCATGTTGCATCCCTGAGGGCAGAACTATATGCTACAGTAAATGTGTATCTGTTACTGAAAACAGCAGTTGTGTGTTTAATCCCCTCCTCTCTATCATGTCTAGGACAAGTTCATCCTGTCTTGACATGATGAAGGTTTATATTTTCCGGTATTCTGGGCCCCTTCCACGTGAATTATACGGAGTGGGGATAGAGAACGAATCTTTCGTCAGAACACCATAAATCATCTCATACGTTATAGAGAGTCTAAAGATGAAGCTGGCGTTTAGTGTTTATTTAGTAGTAATGCTGCCACATTTATTTATTTATTCATTCATTCATTCATTCCATTTTTATCCCGCCTTGCCAGCGAACTGGCTCAAGGCAGCTAACAACCATAAAATACCACCAAAGTGGTTTACAAATCAACAAATAAAACTAACATAAAACCAACATTAACACATACACAAATGTAAAGCAAGTATTATAACAGGCAGCATCAAAGTTCTCATGGTGACCAGAAGGCAGCGCACATTCGGCTGAAAAGACCAGGTTGATGTTATCCCCCCGGTGGCGGCTCCTAGCTGAAAGCCTGGCAGAAGAGCTCCGTCTTGCAGGCCCTGCGGAACTGTAATAAGTCCCGCAGGGCCCTGATGTCTTCCAGGAGCTCATTCCACCAGTACGGAGCCACCACCGAGAAAGCCGTGGCCCTAGTACAGGCCAGCCGAGCGTCTTTCAGACCGGGGAAAGTCAGGCGATGTTGTGTGCCTGACCTCAGTGCCCTCTGGGGCATATATGGGGAAAGGCGGTCCCACATGTTCTTAGAATGCCCTTTTATGTCGTCAGTTTGTAAGGGAAGCAGATAAAAGCAAGCACTGGAGAGCCAGCCTGGCTTTAATCATTTCTCTTAGGGTACCATAGTGGGGTAAGCCTGCCAATTCAGAAGCTCAGAAACAAGGGACACTTTTGGGACTATGGTGCCTGAAACTAAGAGAAGAAGAAGAGATTGGATTTATATCCCACCTTTCACTACCCGAAGGAGTCTCAGAGAGGCTTAGAATCCCTTCCCCTCCCCACAACAGACACCCTGTGAGGTAGGTGGGGTGGAGAGAGCTCTGAGAGAACTGCTCGTGAAAGAACTTGTGACTGACCCAAGGCCACACCAGCAGCTGCGTGTGGAGGAGTGGGGAATCAAACCCGGTCCCTCCAGATTAGAGTCCGCACTCCTAACCACTACATCAAACCAGCCCCATCTATTATCTTCTACAGGAGTCTCATGTTCTGGAATAAGGGACACTTCTTTAAAATAAGATACACATAAGGCTGCAACTAAACAGAATGTAATTCATCCATACAAAGACTCCACAAGGGCCCTCCAAAAGAGCTTGGGGGAAGGCAGTTCCCTTGCAGAAAATGCTCTTTTCTTCAAGCCCCTTTAGGAGAAAAAGACATACACATCGTTCCTGCTCAGGCCTAAAAACAACCGGAGGGGACAGCCATTTTTGTGCAGGGAAACTGCATGGCCTGATCCATATCGGACACGCTCTTCGTGAATGATTTTTAGGGCCAAACTGAAAGACAAAAGTTTGTCATGGAATTCCATTTATATTGGCACTAACACCCTTGGACTCTCTGACAGACATTTCTCAAGTGTTCCCACCAAATCACCGTTCCCTGTATTCTCCAGATAGTTTCAGAGGGCAGCCATGTTGGTCTGCGGTAGAACAGCTAGTCGAGTTCTTCTGTAGCACCTCAGAGACCAACACAGTTTTGGGGGTAGGAACTTTCGAGAGTTGATGCTCCCTTCGTCAGATACGAGTAGGAAGGGAGAAAGGGAGCTTTGACTCTTGAAAGCTCCTAACCCGGAAACCTTGCTGGTCTCTGAGGTGCTACAGAACTGTTTTTCAGGGGAGGGCGGCCTAAAAGTCAAACTTATTAAATGAATAAATACCCCGAAAATCTTGTTGGCACCTAAGGTGCTACTGGACTCAAATCTAGCATTCTGCACGAAAGCCATTAAGCTAGTCTTAAACTGTTTTTGCCTTTTGTAGTGTGAATATAGAGGGGGGAAAAACCCCTCAGATTCATCGATTGGGCACTTCTGTTTGGAATAATTAGTGCGGTTGACTGAACTGAGGAGAAAATCTGGCCCATCCCACTCCTTGTGTGTTTAGTAGCAATACCACCACGGAAGATTTTTCTCAAATCAGAGATGAGCATTTATCACCAGCTATTGGCTACAGATCAAAAGGGCTATTTAAGCGCAGGACACCATTAAAATAAAAGCTGGCACAACCACTAAAACAGGGGTGTCAAACGTATGGCCCACAGGCCGGAATCGGCCTATCCAGGGCTCTTATCCGGTCTGCGAGCAACTGGTCATTAGAAATGCTCCCTCTAAGCAGTGGAGTCTTGTGAGCAAAAATTCTACTTTGTGAGTTACTGGTATTAAAGTTGTGAGTGAGTGATTTGGCTGCTGCATAAACCAGTTTGTTTTGGAGCCATCCTTCCTGAGCTAAGACAAAAATGTGTGAGCCAGAGGCTAGAAAACTGTGAGCTGGCTCACACTAACTCAGCTTAGAGGGAACACTACGCCCGATGACAGAGGCTGTGCATTATGTCCCTGTCTCAGAGAGCCAGTTTGGTGTAGTGGTTGAGTGCGCGGACTCTAATCTGGGAGAACCGGGTTTGATTCCCCTCTCCTCCACTTGCACCTGGCTGGATGACCTTGGGCAAGCCATAGCTCTGTACCAGCTGTTCTCTCAAGGACACCTTGGGAAAGAGCTCTCTCAGCCCCACCTACCTCACAGGGTGTCTGTTGTGGGGAAGGGAAAGGAGTTTATAAGCCGCTCTGAGACTCCAAGTGAGTGAAGGGCGGGATATAAATCCAATCTCTTTTTCTTCTAAAGAGTAACGGGCGGTGAAAGTGGGAGGGTGGGCATCAGGGAGACACTACGAGGAAATACCGTAAGAGTCTTAATGTTTTAAGCATGCTTGTATTTTGAGTAAAATATAATATCATTACTTGAGTTTCCCTGTGTTCTGTATAAAGTTAATATCGCCGGTACTATCACTGGTATCTAGCATTACATTTTACAGCACGCGTGGCCCAGCCAGACAAAGCGACATTTATATCAGATCCAGCCCTCGTAGCAAGTTGAGTTTGACACTTCTGCGCTAAAAGCAGGGGTCCGTTGGGGCCGGAGCAAGGCGGAGCAAAGCTCCGCCAGCTCAGGACTGGCCAGTAGGGCAGCCACGGGCTGAATCAGATTCTCTAATCTGATTCAGCTCACTGCCGAATTGCCGCTGAAATTCGGCGGCAACTTTAAAAGCCACTGGAGGGGAGGGGGTTTGAGGGAGAGGCTCCAAACTTGCAGGGTAGCTGCTGGGGCCTCTCCTCGAAATGCCCACCAAGTTTTAAGAAGATTGGACCAGGGAGTCCAATTCTACAGGCCCCCAAACAGGTTGCCCCCATTCCCTCCATTGTTCTCTATGGTAGAAAAAAAGTTAACATTTTTTCCTACCGTAGAGAACAATGGAGGGGATGGGACAATCTGTTTGGGAGCCCATAGAATTGGACCCCGTGGTCCAATCTTCTTGAAACTTAGTGGGCATTTCGAGGAGAGGCCCCAGCAGCTACCCTGCAAGTTTGGAGCCTCTCCCTCAAACCCCCTTTCCTCCAGCCCCTCATATACCCTATGAGTTTTTGCCATTGATTTCAATGGCCCATAGGATATAATGGGGCTGAAACTGACATTCCCTTTCTGACACACTTCTGGTGATGTCAGGGGATGTGGCATATGCTAATGAGTTATGCTAATGAGCTTCTGCACCTCTTTTTCTACGAAAGGACCCCTGGCTAAAAGTGACACCACCGTATAGATACCTACCTGTAGTTGTAAAGCAGAAAGCCCTCAACAATCAGTATGTGGATATCATCAGAGTTGGGCTCCTTTGTGCTGGGTGAAACGCTCACGCCGTGCGACCGGGCAAACTTCACAGGATTCTCGATCCACGCACGAACAGTGTTCACCATGGCTTCCATATCCAAGGACTCCAAAACTAGTTAGAAGAAAGGGAAAATGCCGACACAGGCCCAAGTCAGTCAAAAAAGAGATAATCCGCGCAGAGAGTGTGAAAGTGTGTGAGCTTATAATTACAGAATTATTAATGTTTTAATTATTAAAATATTTAATAATGTTGTAGTGATAAATAAAAAAAAATACTTAGGAAGATATACATTACTGCATCCTACAGCGAACACCGCTCTTACCATCCCATTGCTTAAAGCCGTCTTCCCCGACTTCTATTTGATCTTGTGGCTGAAATATAGTGAGCAATAAAACATTGCTGCAAACGCAGGGGTGATCAGTTTACCTACGACCCGATCACAACCTGGACACTACGGTACAATATACATACAATGGAGGCAACAGGCGTCCCCTTAGCATAAAAAAAACCAGCTACAGTATACCACAGCAGCAAATCACAACTGTATGTTTGTGACCCAATCCTCATTTTGTTCTCTCTCTCCCAGGACCAGTGTAACTTTCCTCTCTGGCCCTCCACTGAACCATAATTTCCCAATTTCAAATAGCATCTATTGAGACTCACGGCTATATTAAGCGTGCATACATTATGGCTGTCATCTTCAGGTTCAGAAACACCTGGAGATTTTTGGGGTTAGAGCCTGAGGAAGCTGGGGTTTGCGGAGAGGAGGGACTTCAATGTGGTATAGTACCATAGAGTCCATCTTCAAAGGGGCCATTTTCTCCAGGTGAATTGATCTGTCACCTGGAGATCAGCTGTAATAGCAGAGCTCCAGCTACCCCCTGAAGGTCGGCAACCCTAGGATGCATGGTTCTAGCTTGCAGAGAGATGATAACTGATAGGGTTGAGTGAAAGCCACTCAATTAAATTACAGGCCACAGAATGATCTGGAAACCACACAACCCCATGCTTCTAGCAGGCCTGGCCCAATAAATAGTGGGACTGAGAGATAAAATATTTTGACATTTATATACTGGATATATCAGAACTCAAGATGGCAATTATGGGGTTTTACAGGAGATCTCCTCTACACATACTGGCCAGGCCAGACCTGCTTAGCTTTGTTAAGGCTGCTGCCTCATGTGCCACTGAACAGACCAGGGGACCAGAGATAACATACAGGGCTGCCAACTAAGCATGAAAACAGACCAGCCTGGCTTGTTCTTGTGCTTGTAACAGCCCCGGTAGGCAGAAATGAGCAGTTGTGAAACTTCTCAGGGCAGAAAGCTCATCAAGATCCCTTGTGAATTTAAAAAGCTGCTTGTCTCAGCTTTATGGGACTAATTCAAGAGTTGGAAAGCCTGCGCAGGAATCATATGAAGCGTGAAGACATATTGCGAACGCTTCGCCCACTGAAAAGTGTACAACAGGATGGGAAAAGCCAGATTAGCTCAGCATCTTCCAGGGTGGCTGGGCCCCAGGTATGGTCACTATGATACAGGCACAAGGGGGTGGGGGGGGACCTGCGAGGACTCATGAGGGAAGGTGAACCCACCCCACTGCCCACGCTTCCTTCTTTCTCGTTCTGCTTCTTTCTGGTCCCCAACCCGCCCAATTGTGTGGTTTTCCTCCATTCTGCCCAGCCCACCCAATCACCTATTTTTCCTCCCACCACAATTCACTCAATCCTACGATCCCCTTCCAGCCTCTCCAACTGTGTAGTTCCCACTCCCACCCACCCATCCCAACTTTAAAAAAACACACTTCTTTTCCTACAACATCTTGGGTTGCTCAGCAACCCAAGGTAGCAACCATTTTTTAAAAAACTATTTTTTCAGGAACTGATCTGTTCTGTCCCTTGAATGGGGTGTTATTTACTAGGTGATGTGCTGAGCAACCCAAGGTAGCAGCCATTTTTTTAAAAACTATTTTTTCAGAAACTGATCTGTTCTGTCCCTTTAACAGAGGCTTAATGTGGATGTTATTTACTAGGTGATGTTATTTAGTTCCATGCCATAAATACTTTCAGCTATCCATTTTCTCAGCCTAAGCCTTCATTAAAGGGGCAGGATGTTTTGCCCCAGTACTGTTGGCATCCCTAGAGCTATGCATCACCATTAGATATAGGATTATGGGAAACAACTTGTTGAGGAGCTTTTGAGAGGGTTTTAACTGATCGTTTAACTGATCTTAAGCTACAAATGGCTATTTTTCATTAGTAAATTTCTTCTGTATAGGAAAATATACCATTCTTCCCATTCCTCTCTGGATAGGATTTTACTAGTCCATAATTTACTACATAGCAATTGCCTGTAATGTAATTCAGGAACAGTAGGCTACAATGGGGTCCATACAAATAATAAGCTTTGGTGCCTTTAAGAGCAGCGCAGGTATGGGATGCTCCGCCCCTGTGGCTTGTTATGTCACAATGCTGCAGGCTTTCTTCTACACAGCTCTTAAAGGAATTTGTTGCCCTGGTCTTGTCTGTTGCATCTGGTCTTCTATAGAATGGACCATTGAGACCATACAGATATATGCTAGTTTATTGTTGCGATCCTAAGGACATTTACTTGGAAACATTTTCTACTGAAAATTAAGAGGATTTCTTACTTTATGGTGTAAGTACATGGATGTTCTTCTCGTAATGGTATATAATAGGTGGTGAGTGGAAGTGGTGCAGTATTCCGAATCATGCCATGTGTAAGAGTTCTTACGTGTTGGGTATACACGCATGTACTCATGTGAGTGCATAAATCTTGCAGCCAAATGTTATATAATATGCATGAAGGGGGACATGCAAGTGAGTCACAGATCTCCCACAATGCATTTGGGATTGCTGATTTTCAAATGTACATAACCGCTCTATGATTGCGGTCACACGCGCGAGATAAAGCGCCAGGGGAGGGGCTGTTTCCTCCAGCGGAAGTTGACCCGCAGTTGCGTGATCACATAGTCTTTTGAAGCTGTAGGTGCAGCCCTGCCACTGCGTGATCAGATGCAACCGTGGTTGTGTTGGGGACCCCCCCCCCCCGTTTGTCTCCGATGCACTTAAACAAGGGATCGATGATTCGCACCTCAGCCCTGAGGGCTCCCAATGGAGTGTGCGATGACGTGCATACTGAGAAGGGCAAAAAACGACACGGAGTCGGGATGGCCTGATCAGACCATCCCGGTGCCGTGAGAGCGCGCTGGAGCGATCAGACGGGAAAGTCGGCCCGTGGCCTGTAGCAACCCATTTGCTACCGGACTTTCCCTGGTGCCTGTTTACTCCACTTCTGTGGTGGAGCAGCACAGGCTGCTGCCAGCTGCGGGACGCTTCCCAGGTGTTGTGTGATTGCACTCCTTTAATCTGCCCAGCATTCACACCTATGTCAGGGCTAATTGTGTATGTGATCTCCAATCTATGAGTGAGAATCTCTAGTAACAGGGTGTAGTTTTGGGGATAGTAGATTTGTGTGCATGTTTGTAAACTGCCTCTGCTGAGTGCAGAAGTGAAAAAAAACTAGTTTCTATATATACTTGAAACAACCTTTTTTCTTTATGTTAAACTGTGTCGTTTATTAAACAAAATAAAAGCAACACATTTCTGGCCCTGTGGAACAAACTATGCCCTAGAACAGGGGTGGGCAATTGTTTTGGCTCGGGGGCCACTTTGTGGGAGCGGAGGTTAGCGGAGGGCCGCACCTTTTAAAATGATTGCATTCATTAGTTAACTTTGCATTTCAGAAAAGGTATAAATTGTATCCTAAAAATCAATAAATATAAATTAAATAAAATAGTGGTAGTTTTATCCAATTTATTTATTGTGCTAATTTCATATCATCTATAGCTGTAATGTGCCCGTCCCCTGGACACTTCACTCCCGGAGCGCCACTTCTCTGCGCTCCGGGCCCAACGGAGGCCTGACTGAAACCACGAAACCGACTGTCTTGGCGGGCCGCAAAAAACTCTGTGGTGGGCCGCAATTTGCCCACCCCTGCCCTAGAATTAGCTGGGCTGTTTTTGAACAGGCAGAACACTGACTACACATGGCAATATGGGTCTATGCAGAAACCGAGGGTTGTCAGATTTTGAGTTTTTTTCTTTTGACCATGAAGGCATGCAGTGGTAAATGAATGTCTCTGGAAACTGCGTTTTTAAAAAGTTGTGAGACTACAATTCAAAGGCAAAAATGTAGGAGAGCTTTAAAAATATGTTAACGGGGATATTTGAAATAGGACTCAGAGGAAGGATAATAATGCAAAGGAAAAAAAGAAAGAAGGATTTATATTCTTTAAAACAAGATCCATTAGCAATTCTTGTTTAAATGCCAGCATGTCTTTCAGAATTAAATCGTTATTCCAAATAATATATTTGACTGCACACACTGGCCACCTCCTGGGACACGGCAGCAAGTTAACGCCCATTAATTCTATCTATCTGTCATCTACCTACCTACCTATCAATCTAGTCCGTTTAAAGAACATGTATAATTAGTATATGAAGCATTGTTTGTATACCCTAGTTTTCAAACTATGCTTTTGGGAGGGGGGATTTCTCAGTGGGAAGATTACTAATGGAAGAAAATGTTCCTGAACATTTAGTTTACTGGCTTTGCCCTGTAACGTACAGAAATGGGACTGTGGATATGTTTTAAGCACACCCTTTGTACATGCTGGAAGCAAGGGAGATCCAAACGGAGCCACAGATGAACAAAGTACGTGTCTTAGAACATGACTCAGAAGCCTCTGGAACATGTAGGGTGTAGGAGCGCACTCAAGGTCAATTTAAAGCAGATTAATTGCCCTTCAATGCCTAATTTATTATATTCACAACAGAGTGGTTAAAGAATGTTAAAAGTGTTTCCCCCATCCTTACATTTTCAAGATGTTTGGATGGACTATATATTAATCCATGTTAGGGATTGTTGCAGTCACAAAATGAGGGGAGTTATTCCAGGTTAGCTAATCTGGAGCAAAACAGTATGTGTGTGGGTATATATATATCTATATATCTATATATATATATATCAACACACACATGTACCTTGAACAATCCCTTATAATATATATCAGCACACACATGCACCTTGAACAATCTCTTATAATAAATCACTTCTTGTACTTGACAAAATGAATTTATGCCAACACCCACATCCATGCACAAAAGTGTGCCATGTACATGCATACCTGGATTGTGCTAACAAAGTGATGGTCTTGGACTCTTTGGGATGCATACTGCACATTTAAATCACTGCACGAACAATATGCTTTAAAAAATAAGTTAAACCGGAATAGTTATGCTTACCTTGAAAAAGTCATCTTGATGGACAACACAACAGTTTGGAAGTGCTTTGATAAGTCTATTGGTCAGAGTGGTTTTCCCAGCATTGGTCACGCTACATAAGAAAAGAATTTGGAGCAGAATTGCAGAAGACAACATTAGAACTATAATGGGGGCAGAGAGGAGTTCAATGAACACACGCCACCTTCGTGCAGGGCACAAATCATGTCAAATGTTAATAACTGAAAAGAAGGTGAACTTTCTCCGGCATTCAGGGCCTCTTTACTGAAAAGATCTGCAGGAGGGTTAAGGAGGAGATCCCATCTTTAAACAAACCCATAGAAAATAATGGGAATTTCAGTGTTCCTGCTTTTCTACCCCACCACCAAGAAGGTCCATTTTGGGGCTTGTACCTTCAACTATTAGAATTGTACCGATTTTGTTATTTGTGATGAAATACAGAAAGTCAGTATGATTTGGTTGATTGCTTTCTTTTCTGGCAGGTCCTCAGAAAGCTACATGACAGGCAGCAATCCAACAGGGACTGAGGAAAAGCTCCCCCTCGTTGAATTTCTGCCTGCTGTGGGGCTGCTGAAGATGCAGGCACCTGGTCAAATCAAAATGGGCAGCTGTAAACAAGTACTAGAATTCTGCAGTTTATATTGATTCCCCCAGTTTGTATATTTAATCTTACCAAGGTTAGTACTACCTAATCTGACAAGCAGCAGCTTTCCAGCGTCTGAGACAAAGGGTGTGATGGGGTTATCTGAACATTTGCTGTTCAGGCAAAACAAGTGGTGCTTTTACTCAGCAGGGAAAGGGGGGAAGAGTGGTGCTGCACCTACTGATATTTTTGCCCGTCGCACAGCCTGTGAAGGACAGAGGGGCAAGTGGCCACCTTCACCTAAAAGGGAACTGAAAAACAGAAAATCCCCCTCCCTTTCACTTTTAAAAAGTCAGGCTTTCTTTGAGTCTCCTAATTATGACTCTTGTAAAACAAGTGGGGGGTATACTCACACCACTAAATGGGCCCCCCTAGCTAAAATCAACCCTGTGAGGTAGGGCAGCCAGACCAAGTTTGGGTTGCCGGGTTCACCCTCGCCACCGGCAGGGAATTTGGGGTGGGGTGGGGTAAAGTTGCCAGATCCAGGCTGGGAAACTCCTGGTGATTTGGGGATGGAGCCTGGAAAGGACAGGGAACTCAGTGGGGTAGAGTGTCACAGTCTACCCTCCAAAGCATCCATTTTCTTTAGGGGAATCAATCTCTGTAGTCTGGAGACAAGCTTTAACTCTGGGGGGTCCCCAGGTCCCACCTGGAGACTGGCATCCCTAAATTGGCTCAAGCCTGCCAGGTCCCCCCCCCTGGTCCCCAGCCCCCGATCATGGTACTGACTGGCAGTACGTTACTCTTAAATGGCCCAAATCTAGTATTTTAAGGCTGCTCTCCACTGGGAGGAAGCCCCACTGGGGTTTCCTTCCGAGTAAACATCTGCAAGCTCATTCTGCACAGAACTCCGTCAGATTTGCCAAATACTTAACGTGTACCATTAGGGCTACCATATTTTGAGAAGCAAAAAAAAAAGAGAGGACATATTTCCCCACTGGCTATTTCAAACAAGTGATCCCTATTGACCAATCTCATTTAAAATAACGCCTACTAGTCATTTAAAATAACGCCTACTAGCCAGTTTGGTGTCGTGGTTAAGTGCGCGGACTCTAATCTTGGAGAAGCGGGTTTGATTCCCCACTCCTCCACTTGCACCTGGCTGGATGACCTTGGGCAAGCCATAGCTCTGTACCAGCTGTTCCCTCAAGGACAGCTTGGGAAAGATCTCTCTCAGCCCCACCGACCTCACAGGGTGTCTGTTGTGGGGAGGGGAAGGGAAAAGGAGTTTGGAAGCCGCTCTGAGACTCCAAGTGAGTGAAAAGCGGGGTATAAATCCAATCTCTTCTTCTTCTACTACTATTTAAACCGTGATAATTGCCACTTAACGAGGGATACTCCTAACCAGTGTTCCCTCTAAGCTGAGTTAGTGTGAGCCAGCTCACAGTTTTCTAGCCTCTGGCTCACAGATTTTTGTCTTAGCTCAGAGAGGACGGCTCCAGAGCAAACTAGTTTATGCAGTAGCCAAATCTCTCACTCACAGCTGTAATGCCAGTAGCTCACAAAGTAGAATTTTTGCTCACAAGACTCCAGAGCTTAGAGGGAGCATTGCTCCTAACTATCCTACCCTCTTCAAAAAAAAGAGCCCCCCAAAATGGACTGACGCAAAAAAGGGAGATTTGGTAACACTAGTACTACAATTCCATATTCTACGGCCAAAGCGCGGGAGAGGACGCTACGGATGATCACAACAAGAAAGAGGCGAAGCAGCAAAGGACTTTTGAATTGCCCGCCGATTCTCCGGAACGCTGGGCTGCGATTGGACGGTGGCGCCAGGGAGTGGGCGGGGGCTTCGTGACGAACGCGGCGCCCTTCGGTTGATTTACGCGCGCGCGGGCGATCTAGCCGTCCTGCGTTGTCCGTTACTTTTAATCGTTATTTAATGGCGCGCGCGCGCGCTCGTGGGTGAAAGGGGGGGGGGGGGAGAAGGCGGGAAATGTTGGGGGCTTTAAGGCATTTCAGTGACAACAAAAGGAAGAACTCCCCCCTTCCCCACACACGCACGTTTTTTAACCTTACGTAGCAATATTCAATACGTATTTATCCTGCTTTTTGGAACCCAAATGACTACACAGTACCCCCACGAGCTAAGCTGAAAGACTTAAAACACTGGAGTTGGGTAGTGAGAGGCAGAAAAGGGTCGTAGGAAACTTGAGCAGCCGTGGAAGCTGTTGGGAGGGAGGGAGGGAAGCAAAGCCCAACGTATTCTCTTTCACCAATGAAAGTTTCTCAACTGTTGAGAAAAGATGGGTGCAGCGTTTGATCCCTAAAACGCCTTTGAATATATGTGCTTTAGGTCAGGTAAATGCAAAGCTCTGGAGCAGGAAGCAGCCATGGATTGTAAACGGAAGTTTTAATTCTGGGTATAAGCGGTCGTGTGCATGCACGGTTCTTCAGATGCATGCATGCATGTACACGAAAGCTTATACCCAGAACTAAACTTGGCTGGTCTTCGAGGTGCCGCTGGACTCAGACTTCGTTCTGTTGCATCAGACCGACATGGCTATCCACCCGAATCTATCTCGAATTGCAAAGTATTCTTTTCTGTTTTATGAAATGCCCAGAGGGAAGAGCCTCGCAGCAGATTTAGAATCTGGGTTAAACCTCTTGTCATTCTGGGTGCAATGCCCAGCCACGGTTAGTCTGCCATGGTGTGGAAAACTCTGCAATCCTCCTTCAGACTACAGTTTTCTGGTTTGACCCATGACCAGTCACAAACCGTAGCTCGGAGCTTGAGTGTGGTGTCACATCTGAACTGTGTCCTTTAGGTTGTAGTCTAGAAGGGAGTGAAGTACAGGACTGAACACTGTCGCTCAGCTTGCCTATCCACTGTCTACTTTTGCTCTTTGCAAATGACATATCTAGTTGGATGCATCCTGCTCTTCTTTTTAGATAGCCATGTCTTTAGAGAAAGCAGTACCTTTTAAAGTAGCATAATACTATCGGGGATCCTTGCAAACGCCCTCTTGAGAATTAAATTTCAAAATGACAATCCCACCTTTTCCCGAGTTTAATGGGCAGTTGAGAATTTTAACAACAATTTTAGGCTTTAAATATTACAGACAAGTAGATGGGCAGTCCTATAATACCCTGGTTATGGTTCTCTTCCATGTTCGGAAGTACAATGCCATATTCTATAATCCTCTTACCTTTCCCCATTCAATGATAGTGGTCATTTACTTAGAATTTCTATCCCCCCGTGCCAAAACTTTTTTAAAGGTTAATTTTAAAGGTTAATTTTTAAACTTTTGTAATATTGGCATGCAATTTCAGGTTATTTAATGAAGGACTCCCCCACATCATAAAATTGTGGCTGATAGCACCCCATCCAAATCAGAAACTACCTAAAATAAGATATTTCTGTGAAGTGATGAAACTACTCTTATTCTGATGAACTGGTTTGCCATATCAAGACATAGACTTATTAGAGGATGATTTTTTAAAAAAAATATTCCAAACTATTATTCATTTATTAAAAGTCTGTTTAGTTACTGTGTAAGTTTATAGTTCACATTTCTGTACACTATAAGGTGGCAAAGAATAATACCAAAAAGATTTGCCTTACAGAGCCAGAGATGGTATGTTAAAAAAAAAAACACAAAATGAGATGCCCTTGTGAATGCTGTTTTCTATTTGAAGTTCACCTTTTTTTCAATGAATGTCTAAATACATTTCAAATGCTAGGAGCATGCAAAGGTTAAAAAAAAAAAGACAGTGAGAAAGAAATGTAGCAACTTACCCTCCTATCCCAATGATGTATTGCATCTTCCTGTTTCTTGGTTGGGCGGGAATGCAGAAATAAAGATGGGAAGAGCGTAATAATGCAAGAGAGTAAAGATCTTCTACTCTGCCTCTCGCTTTGCTTGAACTATTTCATTCAGGAAAAAGGCGTGTGTGGCTGTCATTTATATACCAGAGCAGTCATGGCCTCTCCCCTTTCTCTCTCCTCTTCCCCGCCTCGTGGAGGAAATAGAAAAGCACTCCCTGTGATCATGAGCCTCAGAGGCCCTCTGAGCCAATCTTGAGCATAGTGTGACTGGCCATGCGCAGTGTGCCTGCACCTGTTAAGCACTTTTCACACATCCTCTCTTGCTTCTGGCTGGCCTTGGTTACTTAGTTTATAAATAGCTTTTTTGGCTGCTGTTCCTTTTTGCCTAAATTAGTAATGAGAAAAGTGGAAATGTCACCCTCTTTTATTACATTTTCAGAGTACCATGCGGGAGAACAGGAAACTCTCCTACATAGCCTTAGCATATTCTAGTGGTAGCTGTTTTATTCCATCTTTCTTTAATAACTGAACTAAAGTTGGCTTCTGTAAGTTTCCCCGAAGGCCTGAGGATTCACCTAGACCTGCTTAGTTTAAGCAAGATCATCTGCCATTCGACCAGATATATATTTTTTCATTTCTGCAAAGTCCTTAGAAAATATTCTATAGATCACAGAATCATAGAATGTTAGAGTTGGAAGGGATCTTGCAAGGTCATCTAGTCCAACCCCCTGCACTCTGCAGGAGCATAGCCGAAAGATAGCCCTGCAACATACCTGAAAGATGGTCGTCCAGCCTCTGCTTGAAAATGTCCAGCAAAGGAGTATCCACCACCTCCCCAGGCAGTCTGTTTCACTGCTCAACCACTCCTCCAGTTAAGTTCCTCCTGATATTTAGCCGGTATCGACTTCCTTGTAATTTCCACCCATTAGATGAAAATTGCATGTCTGTGAGGTTTAACAACTCTTCTGTAACTTCACACTTGATTTATTTTCTCATGTGTTAAATAACACGGGCTAATAAAGTGTGTGTTTTAAATCAAGCAATTAACGTTATAACTATCAGCTCTCAACATAAATTACAATTAATCCGTACAATGGGGCCTGAACGTTCTGAAAACTTTAAACTTAAAAAATGTGTATGGGAGTTAATCCCCCAAATAACTCGTGATATCTGCACATGTGCAGAATTACAAAAAACAACTTTTTTGTAAAGTTAGGGATCACCATGGGGAAGGGAGAGTGGATGACGGAGAAGGTTAGGGAGGAAAGCAAGGGAGCGGATAGGGCAAGAGGGAAAAAATGGGAACCAGTGAGGGGTGGTATTTTTCCATCCCCCACTTGTAGGATCATGAAATCATTATGAACTCCTTACTCTTTTAGTACTGTGTGATGTAACGGTATGTGAAAGCACAACTTGATCCTCGTTAAGGTCTGGAAGAATTATGTTATTTCTGAATCATGTGAAACTGCAGCTGCTGTAATGTTGACAAACAGGGACTAGAAATATTTAGCTTACATTTCTGGGGTCCCAGTTACAGACCCCCCCCCCCCCCCCCCAGGTCTCCTCAGTGCTCTCTCTGGAAAAGACAGCTGCGGTCACAGGAATCTACTGAACAGCTCAGGAATGAGCCAGTGACACAAACCCACAGGGAAATCTCACCTGGTGGCAGACCCACCCCAGCCAGACGATGGAAGCAAGGCAAGCATCCCCCTTAATGCTCGCAGCCCCCACCCAAGTCTCCAAAGGTAGGTTTTGAAGGACAGAGAGGCAAACATACCCAGAGTTTCTACAGGGGCTCCCCAAAGTAACCCCAAAGCAACTTGGGATGCACCCTAGTCACACACCACAAGCAAGCATGTGTGCCCACAACTCTCACAGCCCCCCCCCCCGGCTGAAACAGGGTATTAATGTGGGAGGGTATAAAATGTGGTTCCACAGCCGAGGCACCCAGTAGCTCAGCCCCTTTGCTAGGCGTGAGCAGAGAGACAGGTGGCTCAGAGCACTGAATCCACCTAACATCCAAACCCCACTAAGGTAGAGATGTGGACAGTCAGGAATAAATGAATGTACTCTGCTTTTAACAAGTCCCCTACCTCACTGTGTAACTGCCAACACCCAACAAAGGAGAGGGTGTGGAACTAAGCTGAGGGTATATATAGCATTCTGATCCCATAGAGCAGAATGGGAACTCTTGTCATTGGCAGCCAGCAATGCCTCTTAAGCTTTGGAGGGCTCCTATTGGTGTTTCCAAGGCTGGAAAATTCTGCCCCCCATATTGCGTTGGTTCGGTAAACATTTTGATTGAGCAGAGGCCGTCCGTCTGGAAACGCATCCATTAATGAACCACCATGAACCGCTTGAAAGTTCATGAAAAGTTTGTGCTGCCACAGACTTCCGTTTGCAAACCACAAACTGGCCCAGATTTGTTACAGACGTTAGTTCGTGATCCGGTTCCTGCTCATCCCTAGTAATCACTACTGCTGTCTTCAGGGGTCCTTTCGTAGAAAAAGAGGTGCAGGAGCTCATTAGCATAACTTATTTGCATATGCCACACACCCTGATGTCACTGGAAGTGTCAGAAGGCCACACACCCCTGATGTCACTGGAAGTGTGTCAGAAGAAAGGAAGGGAGGGAGGGAGGGGGGAAGGAAGGAAAGGAACAGGAAGGAAGGTAGGTAGGTAGGTGGGGGGGAGAGAGAAGAAAGGAAGGAAGGAAGGAAGGAAGGAACAGGAAGGAAGGAACAGGAAGATAGGTAGGTGGGGGAGAGAGAGAGAGAAGAAAAGGAAGGAAGGAAGGAACAGAAAGGTAGGTAGGTAGGTGGGGAGAGAGAGAGAGAAAGAAAGAGAGGGAGGGAGGGAGGGGGGAAGGAAGGAAAGGAACAGGACGGAAGGTAGGTAGGTAGGTGGGGGGGAGAGAGAAGAAAGAGAAAGAAAGAAACAGACAGACAGACAAGGCACTTCTCCCCCCCCCCCTTGGGCCGAGTGGCTGTCAGCCACTCGGCCCAGTGTTTCCCTCCCTTCCCCCCTCTTGCTTGGGCATTGGGGCCCAGCTTTTCCCTCCCTCCCGCCCCCCCCCCGCCCGGGAATGGTGAGCGGGGAGGGATGGGGGCTTCTCCCTGGGCCGGTAGCCTGCCACGGCCCGGGAAGGGTGAGCGGGGGGGGGGAGGCTTTACTCCGGCTCCGCGCCGAAGCGCGGGCTGGGGAAAGCGAGCTGGGGGGCGGGGCTTGGTTATGTGCCCGCCCCCCGGGCTCCTCTCTCCTGGAGCAGCGCCCCGGTGCGCCCCGGCCCCAACGGAGCTCTGGCTGTCTTCAAGTGTCCATAATACATTTTGTGAGTGAAAACTTGCCACGCAGTTTGCCCAGGTTTCAAAAAAATTTCCTGGCCTTCATCCAGGCAAAATGGCCTAGTTACCACCTTCTTTTCATCCTGTTTAATTAATAGCTATTTTATGAACTTTAAATACTTCTAAATACTTTGGAGAGAACTAGTCGGGAAATTTGCCCCAGGGAGGTATAACTTAGAAATGGAAGGCTTCCTGACCTAAATTATGGTTTAAAAATGATTTATTCTTTTAATTTCCACAGCTGTGGCAAGCAGCCATTTTAACTCTAGCCAGAACAGTTAAAATTCTTCAGATCATTGGTGTATTGCGTTAACAGGAGCAAGTTTACAGTCTAAAAGCTTACCTCTTAAGGAGTGCTTAATTAAAATCAGATTATCAGCATGAAGCATAGACAATCTTTATGGAAAGTACTGGATTCGGAAACTGGTAGCAGTAAAATCAGCAAGCATGGTTTATTTCAGGTTCAGATGAGGCATGACAAACAGAGCCGGGGGGGGGGGGCTGCTTATATTCACAGGTAAGCCACACCCCTGACCTCACCCAAATGGTACAATAGGCTTAGCTTCCCGCCACTGACTCGCATAGGCCCATTTGAATATTCAGAGCATTGTCTAGCATTCAGGGGGCGATCAAACTTTGTGCCAGGTGGACTGTGAAGACGCCGCAAGCACTGATCAGCCAGGCCTTCTTCCCGGCGGCGTCCATCTCCTGTACTTGAAAAAAGTATCTGAGGGTTTGCCCCCATGCTTCCCAAAGCTCTGGGTGGGCGGGGTCGAAAGAAGAGAGCTGTCCCGGAGCAGCGGCCATGAGGACTCATTGAGTGGTGCGATGAGTGGGATCCTCGGGAGCAGTCGATGGTGCTGTTTGGCGCTGGGGCCGAGCGGTGCCGGGTGCTGACGGATCTGCGGGGCTCGATGCGGAGCTGGAGTTGGCTGGAGAGTTGCTCATCGGGATCCCACCTTCGTCGCCAGTTGAAAGTACTGGAGTCAGAGACCAGTAGCAGTGACATCAGCAAGCATGGTTTATTTCAGGTTCAGATGAGGCATAACAAACAGAGCCCGGGGGGCTGCTTATATTCACAGGTAAGCCACACCCCCGACCTTGCCTTAACGGTACAATATGCTTAGCTTCCTGCCAGTGACTCGCATAGGTCCATTAGAATATTCAGAGCCTTTCATTGGGGGAAATTTAGGATCCTGGCTGGCTATTGTTCTCCGGACCGAAGCTCATGCTTTTCCTGGCCATGTGCTTGGTGGTGGCCATGTGGCTGTTGCCATTACATACATTACACTTTACATCATGCTAAACTCTCTGGTTTGTGAAGTACAGATTCACATCACAAGAAGCAAGTGGATTTTTTTTCTCCGATCTTGAGGTTTTCCCCCCCTCCTTTTTGGACAGGACTGGAGTTCACTGGGAGACTCAATTATTTTCCTATCTGAATTATCCTTTCATGACTGCAACTTTGCCAAACTGGACAAGGCCAGAACTATTTTGAATTTGGTGAAGTGGTCTAAAACAAAAACATTTTTGGGGGAAGGGGATCAGCAACACAACACAATCCGCTTGAGTTATGTAGAGGAGAGAAAGCATTAAGTAATTTTTTATTTTGCTTTTTGTTATTTTGTTTGTGCCTTCTATAATAAATGATTTTTGTTTTAATAAGTTTGGTCTAGATGGGCTGTCAGATTTTGTACTCGTGTACAGAATAACCTGTCTGGATTACACAAGAAGAATCCAGTGGCAGTAGGGTAACACCTTTATTGTAGCATCAACTTTTGTGGACTTTAGCCCACTGTATCAAAGGCACGCAATCAAGGATACAACTAAATGATTACCCTAAAATACTTCATACCTCAGTTACCAAGGGGAATGTGGAACTTTTGCAGAACTAACCGGGATGCTCCTTGCATTTATTTATTTATTTGTTTGTTTGTTTGTTTATTTCAATTTATATCCCGCCTAGCCAGGGAACCGGCTCTAGGCGGCTAACAACATAAGATCAACATACAGGGTTAAAATGCGCACATATAAAATCTCATTAAAATACATACACTTAAGCAGTAAAATCAAACAGATGGCAGCAAATACAAACCAACACCAAAATCAGCAACCTACTTATTTCCGGTCAGGAGGCTTCCAGCAAAGATGTTCTAGGGGTGACTCACCAAGCCACCTGCTAAGGGCCATTCCCTCCGGTGGCGGCCTCAAAAGCCTGGCGGAAGAGTTCCGCTTTGCAGGACCTGCGGAACTGCAATAGGTCCCGCAGGGCCCTGATGTTCTCCGGAAGCTCATTCCACCAGTGGGGAGCCGCCACCGAGAAGGCCAACCGGGCCTCCCTCAGGCCCGGAAGGGTCAGGCGATGTTGAGTGTCTGACTGCAGTGCTCTCTGGGGTGTATACGGGGAAAGGCGGTCCCTTAGGTAGGCAGGCCCCAGACCATATAGGGCTTTGAAGGTTAAAACCAGCACCTTGAACCGGATCCGGTACGCTATAGGCAGCCAGTGCAGCGCCCTCAGCACAGGCCGGACATGGTCCCTCACCGAGAGGCCCATCAGCAGCCTGGCCGTGGCATTCTGCACTAGCTGCAGCCTCCGGAGCTGGGTCAAGGGCAGCCCCATGTAGAGAGTGTTACAGTAGTCTAGCCTCGAGGTGACCATAGCATGGATCACTGTTGCCAGGTCATTGCGTTCGAGGAAGGGAACCAACTGCCTAATCAGCCGTAGATTGTAATAATTTCACATTTTGGTGTGCGTGTTCCTTTAAATGTTTAGTGTGGCTGCAGTACCGTAGGGGGGATGATAAGGGGAGACAAGTGTGATTTTGATCGGCTGGTGACTGAGAGGGTGAGAAGAGATGTTCCGAGAGGAATCTGGGTGTTTGTGTTTTATGAGAGAGTTCTGTGTGTGTCTCGGGAGAGAGACAAGTGTGGAGGAAGTTTGAAGAAAGTCTGTGTGAAATTTAGTCTATGTGACTAAGAAAGTAAATTTTATTCTCTGTGGATAAAACAGACTAGCTGGTGTGGCTATAAATGTCAGAGTGGATTTTGGAGTTTAAGAGACTGTTTGAAGCACCAAGCATTACCAGTTACATTTACGACTTCCTTTGTTCAGAAATAGTTCAAGTTAACCAGAAACTTGTTTTGTTCTTATTTCAATAATCCATAGTTTGTTAAAACATATCCCAGAAATCAGTACAGTCCTTCCTCAGGGCCGCATAGACTTCTGAAGCAGCCCAGACCCCTAGGTCATACTACCAAGAGAGAGAGATTTGGAATTTTAAATTCCTGGTGGCAGCAAGAAAACTACCAAGTTTATATATGCAGATTATGATTTAAAGCAGGGGTCCGTTGGAGCGGGAGCGCACAGGAGCGCAGCTCCGGGAGTGAGGAGCCCAGGGGGCGGGCACATGACCAAGCCCCGCCCCCTCCTCGGCTTCCCCAAGCAGTTATCTCAGAGCTGTACTCTCATGAGCAGTTCTCCAAAGACCTCTCTCAGCCCCACCTACCTCACAGGGTGTCTTGTTGTGGGGAGGGGAAGGGGAAGGGATGGGTGGTGCACATGTCCTGGGTATCTCAAGTCTACTTGAAACCTGGTGGTTTCAAGGGAGCAGGAAGAGAATGAGGGTGTGTTCTTGACGCTTATTTTTATTGCCCAAAGTATTGGATGGGGAAGGGAATGGAGGAAGAGCGGGTCGGTTTCACTCACCTGTGGAGTGGAGCCTGAGGGGTGGGTGTTGCCTTCTGACACACTTCCGGTATGTTAGGGGGTGTGGCATATGCAAATGAGTTATGCTAATGAGTATGCTAATGAGTTATGCTAATGAGCTCCGGCACCTCTTTTTCTACGAAATGACCCCTGATTTAAAGTAAAAGCAGTCACCCCAAATAATAAGAACATCACAGTCCTGAGCTGTAAAACCACTATTTTCTGCAGTGTGAGTGTGTATTTGGGGCATGGAAGTGGCTGTAACCTATTGGTTGGTGACACCTCTGAAGATATGGCCATCGTTAACAGGTGAAAGTGTTAAAATGGGTTAGGCAAACCAGAGAGTTTATATATAGAAAGAAAAGAGACGGAACTTTTGCAAGGCTGGGAGTTTTTCCGTGATTCCCATACTGCTACTGACAAATAATTGTCATATACATGGGATGGAGTCTCTTTATTTTAAGAACATAAGAAGGACCCTGCTGGATCGCATCAGTGGTCCATCTAGTCCAGTATCTTGTCTCACCAAGTGGCTAACCAGTTCTGCTGGAGGTCCAACAACAGGGCATAAAAGCCTTCCCCAATACTGTCTCCTAGCACTGCTGAGGTTCCCAAGCAGCAAACTGCCCTTTTCCCAGAGCCCCTTTCCATGGGCAACAGTTTGGGTGCGTGATGCAGAGCCCTTAGAAGCTGCCGCTTCCCAGTTGGGCTGGAAAGAGGTTGCCGTGGGACGGGAAGAAGGAAGCAGTGAGGGTGGGAGCTGCTGTCGACCTTGTCTGTTTTTCACTCCCCCTAACAGAGACCGTCCCCTTGCTTTTTCCTCCCTGTACACAAAGCTTGGAGGGCAGTGGGGGTGTGTGAACAGAGACAGGCTAATGAGCAGTGTTCTCTCTAAGCTGAGTTAGTGTGAGCTAGCTCACAGTTTTTTAGCCTCCGGCTCACACATTTTTGTCTCAGCTCAGGAAGGGTGGCTCCAGAGCAAACTAATGTATGCAGTAGCCAAATCGCTTGCTCACAGCTTTGATGCCAGTAGCTCACAAAGTAGAATTTTTGCTCACAAGACTCCACAGCTTAGAGGGAGCATTGCTAATGAGCTCTTCCTCCACTTGCCTCTTAATATTCACCAATCCCCCTTTAAACCTACATGGAACTAAACCTCCATGGCTCTTTCTAAAGTCTAAAACCCTGTCCTTTTTATATTGAAGTCAAGGAAGAGTTCAGTGATAGCAGTTAATTGGTAAACAAGGTGTGCATGCACGCTCAACTGTGGCTCTGCTGGGCAGCCTGGTTTAGACTTCCCAGCCCAATTGGGAAGGGGACCGATCCTGCAGGGAGCACCACAGCCAAGCCCGCAGAGAGAACTCTCCCCACGGGATTGGCTCCTTACCATGCTCTGCCGGGCAGTCTGGTCTAAACGGCTGCCCAGCAGAACCTCGGCCAAGGGCGCATACACCTCGTTTACTGGAAAACTCCTATAGTTAAACTGGTCCTGCTTGCTAAAAAAACCTGAAAGCTTACAAGTGAGCACCAATGAAAGAGGGAAGATGGCAGAAGGTGCAGATTGGGAGGGACAACCGAGCTCAGTGTGGATGGTGGAGTGGGCACAGAGGGGTGGTAAAGAGGGTGGGGTAGAAAAATCCAAGGGAATGTTTCTGCTTATGAATTATTTCGGCTTGGAAGTGAAGCAGGGGGAAAACTGCAGCAAAAGGGCTTTCAGAAAAGCCGGGGAAACAGCAAACTGAAAGTGAACTGAGAGCTGAGGGCTGAAAATCAAGGCAGAGGTAAATAAAACCCCACTAAAACCTGGCGGACATGCAAGTTGAATGTGGGGGGAAATGCAGAATGCAAAAAAGACAACGCAGCAGAGAGGTGCTGTGAAACCCGAGGGAAACCACCGTGCATAAAAGGCCAATATTTCCTAATGTCATTCTTGTCAATGTGACCATGACTACTGACTCCTTCCCAGCATTATCAGCCTATCTAGATGAAATATGTCTGCAGCCTTCACACCAGGCAGGCAGGTCACCAGGCAGTCAAAACACCTATCACAGACCCCACTCTTTATATTCCTAATAAATGAATCGCCCACTACCAAAAGCCTACCTCCTCTCAGCCCTAGAGCGGTATTCTCAGTACAAGAGGATCACCCGAAAAAGGGGTCCCTTCTGAGGGATTACACATTCCCCTTCCTCAGACTAATGCCCTCCAACCTCAAAAATCTCACTCTCCACAACAGCGAAAGAGCTCTCAACACAGGAATGGGATTGTTCTAGTAAGTCCCTGAAGGTCTCATCCATAAACCTCTCTCTCTGGCATTTTTACAGTCGTGCCGGGTCAGGCGACTGGGCCCCTTCCTGTCTCCCTCTAACCTCACCCCAGTAATCCATGCAACGGTCACCTCCAGGCTGGACTATTGTAATGCCCTCTATGTTGGCCTGCCCTTGAGGCTGACCCGGAAAGTGCAACTGGTCCAGAACTCAGCGGCTCAGGTCCTTATGGGGACCCCTTCGAGAGCACACATTCAACCAGTGCTTTGCCAGCTGCATTGGCTCCAGATTGAATACCGGGTCATATTCCAGGTTCTGGTATTAACTTTTAAGGCCTTGAATAGTCAGGGGCCAGCGTACCTTCAGGACCGCCTCTCTCGGTACACGCCCCAAAGAGCACTGTGCTCTGGGGAGCAAAATCTCCTGGGGATCCCTGGCCTGAAAGACATCTGGCTGTCCTTGACAGGAACCAGGGCCTGGTGGAACTCTCTGCCTCATGATATCTGCGCCCTGCGGGACCTGGTACAATTCTGCAGGGCCTGTAAGACAGAGATGTTTTTCCAGGCCAATAGTTGAGGATAGCAATGGTTTACCATCTAGCCTGGCCTCCGTCTCTCCCCCCCCCCCCCTTTCCCCAGGAAGCTATAACTGACATCAAACATCTTGGATGAGTTTTATTTTGTATTCTACTGTTTTTACTGTCAATTATTTAAATTTATTGATGTATTGGCATATGTTGTACACCGCCCTCAGCCTTCTGGGGGAGGGTGGTTTATAAACTGAATCAGTCAATCAACCAATCTCTGCCCCAGCTTCTCCAGTTCAGCAGCCATAGCCTCAAGGGAACAAACCTGCTTTCTGAGACCCAAGAGCGTGAACTTTCGAGCACACACTCATGATTTCTGCCTAGTAGACAGATAATTGTACACGTGGCACTCCCTGCAAAACGCTGGATAACCCTTGGCGTTCTTCCTTCATAACTGGTTTAGTTTTGTTTAAAGGCATTTTATACGATGCTTGCCTGAATTTATGCAGATTTCCATAGCAGGAAGGACACCACAACACACTACCAGAGGCATTGACTTTCAGAAATCTGGGGGGGGAGGGGGCCTCTTATGTGCGTGTGCGCTTTGCGCGCGCTGGTACCATGTCCCAGCTGCCTCTTCCCCCCCCCCCCGGGCCTGGCCGGGCCACTCCTGCCTCCGTGGGGCCAGCTGGGCAAATTACCCGGAAGTGACGCCAGCACGCTGGGCACGTGCCATAGAGTTTCGGGGCGATTGCTAGAGCATTGCCCCAGCAATGTGCCCAGCTCCGGGAGTGAGGAGCCCAGGCGGCGGGCACATGACCAAGCCCCACCCCCTCCTCGGCTTCCCCGAGCAGTGCAGAGGCGCAGCGCCCTGGGGAAAGCCCTGCTAGGGTCTTTACTGTTTTTAAGGTTTTGTTTTTAATATTGATAATTTTATCATTGTTCCTTTTATGACTGTGTGCTGCTTTTCCAGAGACTTGCTCAAGGTGGCATATAAATTTTCTAAGTATACCGTTTTTTATCTGGGCACATGGCACATAAGTACTGGAGAAATTTCACCAACCCTTCAGCAGCTTCCACTTTATCCGTTTGGTGTAGTGGTCAGGAATTGGAATCTAATCTGGGAGAACCGGGTTTGATTCCCCAGTCCTCCACATGCAGCTGCTGGTGTGACCTTGGGCCAGTCACAAGTTCTCTCAGAGCTGTTCTCTCAGGAGCAGTTCTCAAAAGACCTCTCTCAGCCCCACCTACCTCACAGGGTGTCTTGTTGTGGGGAGGGGAAGGGGAAGGGATGGGTGGTGCACATGTCCCGGGTATCTCAAGTCTACTTGAAACCTGGTGGTTTCAAGGGAGCAGGAAGAGAATGAGGGTGTGTTCTTGACGCTTATTTTTATTGCACAAAGTATTGGATGGGGAAGGGAATGGAGGAAGAGCAGGTCAGTTTCACTCACCTGTGGAGTGGAGCCTGAAGGGTGGGTGTTGCCTTCTGACACACTTCCAGCATGTTAGGGGGTGTGGCATATGCAAATGAGTTATGCAAATGAGTTATGGTAATGAGCTCCTGCACCTCTTTTTCTACGAAATGACCCCTGATAAATACTATCCATAAAACAGAGGCAGGCCACTCAAAGCTGGTAAGATAAAACCCCTGATTTTAAAAGCCTGGATAAAAAGATGTGTTTGGGCCTGGTGAGTAAAAGAGAGTAGAGCAGGTGACAGGTGAGCCTCAAGGGGGAGGTCATTCCAGAGGTTAGGTGCCACCACAGAAAATGTCCTCCCTTTAGTCTCCAGTTTCCTCACTTCTGAAGATGAGGCAAAGAGAGCGTGGCTTGAGAGGCAGACCTGAACTGGCAGGTTGGATAGGATTGGGAAGAGTCAGCCTGTCAGGTATCCTGGCCGCAAGCTGTTTAAGAACATAAGAACATAAGAGAAGCCAATGTTGGATCAGGCCAGTGGCCCATCCAGTCCAATACTCTGTGTCACACACTGGCCAAAAATGCCAGGTGCCCTCAGGAGATCCACCAGCGGGGCCAGGACACTAGAAGCCCTCCCGCTGTTGCCCCCCCTCCCAAGCACCAAGAATACAGAGCATCACTTGCCCCAGACTGAGAGTTCCTATCTATACCTTGTGGCTAATAGCCACTGATGGACCTCTGCTCCGTATGTTTACCCAGTCCACTCTTGAAGCCGTCCATGCTTGTAGCCGCCGCCCCCTCCTGTGGCAGTGGATTCCATGTGTTAATCACTCTTTGGGTGAAGAAGTACTTCCTTTTATCCGTTCTAGCCCTACCAAAGGTAAGAACCAGCACTTTGAATTGCTCCTGCAAACAGATGGGTAACCCAGCGCAGATCTTCCAGTACAAGTTGATGGGATCCCTGTAACCAACCCTTGATAAGTAGCCTGGCCGCTACATTTTGGACAGCCGTATGTAGAGTGCATTATAGCGGTCTAATGGATATAATCAGACCATGGATCACTGTGGCCAGCCTCTGGGCAGCATTTCAAGGTTTCTACAGCCTCCCTGCCCTGGATGGCCCAGGCTAGCCCAATCTAGTCAAATTCTAGTCGGCCCTGGCTAGTATTTGGATGGGAGACCTTAAAAAAAAAATCAGGCGCATGACGCGGAGGCAGGCAATGGCAAACCATCTCTGAATGTCTCTTGCCTGAAAAACCACCCCCACAGCCTCCCTGGGATTGGCTGGAAGCATAGAGCTGGGTGTCCTTCGCATATTGGTGACAACTCGGACCAAATCTTGAGATGACTTCACCCGGTAGTTTCATGTAGACAAGCAGAGGGACCCGAGATACTCGCGGGGGCGAGAGGACCTTGTGACTGAGGAGGAAGCGGCCACAGGTAAGCTTCCCCCTGGGCCCATCAAGCTCTCTCCCCCCACCCCCCGGCAGCAACTGCGAGGCCCACGCAGCTTCCAGCTGCTGTTCTCACCAAGCTTTTCCCCATCTCTCTTAGCAGCAACGGCAAGGACCACGTGGCTCCCAGCCGCTGGGCCCACCAAGCTCTTCCCCACCAACCACGACAGCGAGGCCCACATGGCTCCAACCGCCAGCCTGCCAAGCCCTCTCCCTCCCCACACAACGGAGGCAAGGCATCGCTTTTTACTTTTGGGGGGGATTTAAATATCCCCCCCCCAATTTTTTTTTTTACTTTTCAGATTTTTCTGCACACCTGGAGAGTCCCCCAAGTGTGCAGGAAAATCTCTTTGCCCCCTAGGTGCCCCTGATGTGCGGATTGAGCTATCTGCACGCAGGGGGTGCCTTGGCTATTAGATATATAGACAACAAGGGGGAACCCGCAATACTCGCGCGGGGGGGGGGAGCTCCACACAGAGGGGGAAGCTGCCGCAGGTGAGCCTTCTCCCCTGCCCAGCTCTTCCCCTCGCCAGCAACAGCGAGGCCCGCGTGGCTCCCAGCTGCCAGGCCCGCCAAACTCTTCCCCTGCCAACGACAGCAAGGCCTGTACAGCTTCCAGCCACTGGGCCCACCAAGCTCTTCCCCCCCACCAGCGATGGTGAGGCCCACCAAGGCTTCTCCACTTGCCACCACCGCTGCTACCAGCAGCCACAGATCCCAGAGTTTACTTTTGGGGGGATTTAAATATCCCCCATATAGTTTTTAAAAACTTTTTAGATTTTTCTGCACATCTGGGGAGTCCCCCAAGTGTGCAGGAAAATCTCTCTGCCCCCCAAGTGCCCCCGATGTGTGGATTTAGATATCCGCACGGAGGGGGCAACTTGGCTATTAGTATATAGACAAGAAGGGGGACCCGCAATACTCGTGGGGGGAGTATCCCAATCCTTCTCCCCCCCCCCCAGTCCCCCAGTGACCCCTGCTCTATGCCCAGAGGGAGGCATAAAAACCTCCAAGATCCCTAGCCAATCTGGCTTGGAGGAAAACTCCTTCCAGACTCCAAGGTGGCGATGAGCATTAGAAGAAGGGATTGGATTTATTACCCTCCCCCCCTCACTACCTGAAGGAGTCTCAGAGCGGCTTACAATCTCCTTTCCCTTCCTCTCCCCACAACAGACACCCTGTGAGGTAGGTGGGGCTGAGGGAGCTCTGACAGAAACTGCTCTTGAGAGAACAGCTCTGAGAGAACTTGTTACTGACCCAAGGTCACACCAGCAGCTACACATGGAGGAGTGGGGACTCAAACCCGGTTCTCCTGGATTAGAGTCCGCGCTCCTAACCACCACACCGAACTGGCTCTCCTATTACCCTGGGCATGTAAGAAAGGGTCAGGAGAGCCGAGCCGAGCCCTGTCTCATCCCTTCCTGCTCCCCCCACTCAGAACCTGCCTAAATTCCCAGAAATGACAGGACTGAGTCTGGAAGCAGGCCTGCAGTCTACTCTGCTGTCAGGGCCTTGCCTTCTACTGCTGCAATTCTCTTTTTGCATTGCTCACAAGACCTCTCACACCCGATAACCTTTCCTTTTTTCTTTTTGCACCGTTTCTAATTCTGAAGACCAGAAGGGAAGCCCAATGTCGGACCAGGCCAGTGGCCCACCCAGTCCAACACTCCAGGTCACACAGGGGCCAAAAACACCAGGGGCCCTCAGGAGGTCCAGCAGTGCGCTGGTCTGCAGTGGAACAGCTGGACTGGAACCCGGCAGCACCTTAGAGCCCAGCAGGAGTTCCGGAGCGCCAGCTCGCCAAAGGCAAAGCCCCCTACACGCCCCCCCCCCCAAAAGCAATCTGTGGAAGATAAATGATTCAAATGAGTCATTCAGCATCAGCAAAACAGGCTGAGTTATTAGCTCACATTTGATCATCATATTTGAACTCAGTAAATTTACACAGGAGTCTGTTTTCCTGTAAGGGGTAGCATTTCCCCCCTTCCAGCATGGCAAGAGTGATTTACATCTGTTTCCAAGACCCTGGCATGGGCAGTGGGGTGTGTCTTGCGCCGGGCGATGACCATGGCGGGCCGCCCTCTTGGGGGGGGGGGGGTCGCCGAGACGGCACCACTGGCAGAGAACCGCACCAGGGAGCCACCGGCGGGGTGGTCAAAGGCAGCCCGGTAGGGGAAGCAGCAGGCTGGGAGGGAACCAGGTCTGCCTGCCCCGCCAAACGACTCCGCAGCCCCTGGGTGGGAGAAGCCTTTCTTGCCGGGAGACTCCCGCTGGACTGCTGAGCCCCGGGGCCACATCATGCAGGCTGCAGCTCTAGGGCCCGACATGGGGACAGGCTGGGCGTGGTGGTGGCCGCCTCCAGGGAGCCCTCCGGCCTCGGCAAGGCTGTGGCGGAAGGGAGTGGAGGAGAGGTGAGGCAAGGGGTGGTGTGGCTTTCCCGCGGTGCCTGCACGTGTCCCGGCCCACCCCCTCCCCAGCAGTGGCAGCGGCAAGGCCTGAGCGGCACACAGGTGCTGGGCCCGCCAGGCCTCCCCCCCAACAGCCAAAGCGTTCTCTGCGCATGCGCAGGGAACACTTTGACTTTTGGGGAGATTTAAATATTCCCCCCAAAGTTTTTTTTTTTTAACTTTTAGGATTTTTCTGCACACGTGGGGAGTCCCCCACATGTTTAGGAAAATCTCCCTGCCCCCCAAGTGCCCCCCCCAGTGGATATAGATATCCGCACGGAGGGGGCCACTTGGCTATTAGATATATAGATGTTCAAAAGCAGAGGACAAGATAGAGCCTTGTGGGAAGGCCAAGGCCAAGGGGCTGAGCTGAGGTCCCCCAGCACCACCTTCTGAAACTTACCCTCCAGGATGGATGAGAAGAACCACCGCAAAATGGTGCGTCCCAGCCCAGAAAGGCGGTCCGGAAAGATACCATGTTTGGGGTTATCGAAAGCTGTTGAGAGGTCCAGGAGAATCAACAATCAACTCCTCCTGGTGGAGGTTGCCTACCAGAATGACCAAGGCTGCTTTTGTTCCATAACCAGACCTGAAACCAGACTGGAAACTGGATTGATATGTATAGAGAGAGTGTTTGCTATACATGAGGGATTCAGGAAAACACCTGCAACAGTTTAATACAGGGGTGTCAAACATGCGGCCCCGGGGCTGGATGAGGCCCCCAGAGGGCTTCTATTAGGCCTACCCTGGAACTGGCCATCTCCTGCTTCCAGCTTTGTTGCTGCTGCTACATCGTAGCTTGCTTCGCCAGACTCTCTCAATTCCTCAGCCATTTCGTGTTTTCCCCTGGGTCCTAGGCTCAGAACCCTGAGCATGAGATTTCTGTGGTGTATATGTCAATAAATCAAAAGTAGGTTTGCAGCTTACAGATACACTCCTGAACAGCATACTCAAGATTGCAACAGCACAGACATTTTGATGCAATAATTCAGAGCAAGAGGTGTCAGTTATCAGATACTGCTAAATAAACAAAATATTGCAAGGGTGCTAATGTTTTAAGCATGTTTTTATTTTTAAGTTTAAAAAAATCTTTAATTGTGTTTGTGTCCTTTATAAAGTTTGTATCTCTGCTGCCTGGAGTTACATTTTATGACACACACGGTCCGGCCCAACAAGGCCTCATTTATGTCAGATCCGGCCCCCGTAACAAATGAGTTCAACACCCCTGGTTTAGTGTAGCTTAATGTGAGGGGGGGATAATTTCTCCAGGAATTCTATAATCAGGTGTCGCTAGTTCAGCCCAGAAAATGCTGTTAGAACTTCTAATGAAAAATACAAACGCTTCAAAAGAAAAGTCTTTAGGGCGAGTATCAGAACGGACAGTGGAAAAACACAGCAAAAAGGCTACGAGAGAGAGTGTTCCTCTCAAATGACATACCGTCTCTTTGTGTTTGTACGTGCTCCCAATTGCACGTTTTGCCTGTCTGGCAAAGCGACAGTTAATCCTCTTTTGAGTTGCTCCATACCCCTGTAAGTCATAGTTATAACGTGGTATGCACCAAAGTTTATCCAGTACATGCATTGGTCACATTCCTCAGAGTCAGGAGTTATGCATAAGCAAACAGCTGCCAAGACCTCAGCAGCGACGTTTCTCTTCGCCTCGTGGTAATCCAGATTTCTAGGCTGACTGTAGGTGATAAAAGAGAACGGAAAGTCATCTTAAAGTCATGCGGTTGTGCTTTGGTGCCTTTTCGGTGGCTTTTTGACAAGCAGATGGCAAGCAGGTAGGTTTCCCTGAGCCAACCTTGCCTTCTCTTGGCCTGAGAACTCATTTTACGATTGAAATATCTTTCTTTTTAATCTAAGCTTTTCCAGGGCTCCGGGGCCACCCATGTTCCCAGGTCACGTTGAGGTTCATGTACTGCTGGCCAGTAGCCTGACCAATAGATCCCATGGTCAAATAATCCAGTTGGCATGGTGGCACTGGTACCATGTACCAGTTTTGGGATTCCCAACATGGCAGAGCCCTTAGCTAACTGGCTAATTCTGTCTTCTGAGCCAGTTGGGGTGTTTGCAGTGAGTGCTCACTGCCCCCCAAACGGAGAAGGGTATTTTCCAGTGCTCACAGTCATAGATTTTGAGGATGCAAATTGGTGGGGGTGTGCTGGGGTCAGATTCTGTGTCTGTTTACTATTCAAGGACATCAAAGAATCTGTGGCATTTGAATTTAATGCATTGAGGAACTCCAAGAAATAACAGGAAACTGAAAAACAAATTCACTCCTGTATTGAATCTCTTGTGTATATTTCAATGTGTAATTTCTATGTATCCACAGTCATTTTTAATGATTTCTTAAATCTAGTAGCTGTTAGTTTTCTCATTCATTCATTCATTCATTCATTCATTTATTCTATTTGTATCCCGCCTAGCCAGCGAACCGGCTCAAGGCGGCTAACAAATCACAATACCATTAAGGTTTACAATATAAAACCATTAAACAATATAAAACCGTTAAAACATTACAATACAACTTCCAAAGATGGCGACTTCTGAGTTTCCCGGCAAACAAAGGCCGCAGGGGTACACCAACAAGACCAGGGCGATGTTAGTAGGTCAGTTCTCCACCCGATGGCGGCTCCTATTTGAAAGCCTGGCAGAAGAGCTCCGTCTTACAGACCCTGCGGAACTGCAATAAGTCCCGCAGGGCCCTGATGTCATCCGGGAGCTCGTTCCACCAGTAAGGAGCCGCCACCAAGAAAGCCCTGGCCCTGGTGCAAGTCAAATGGGCATCTTTCGGACCGGGGCAAGTCAGGCAATTTTGAGTGCCTGACCTCAGTGACCTCTGGAGCCGATATGGGGAAAGGCGGTCCCTCAAGTAGGCAGGCCCCTGACCATAAAGAGCTTTAAAGGTTAACACCAGCACCTTGAACCTGATCCGGTATGCTATGGGCAGCCAGTGCAGCAACTGCAGCACAGGCCAGACGCGGTACCGCAAAGAGAGACCCGTTCTTGGGTTGCTCAGGTAACAATATCAATTATAGACATTTCTATAGTCAGTTAATTTCTTGATATAAACTGAGTTAAGTTGTCCTGATTAATGATACAGAAATATGAACAAATAAAAGTCCCTGATCTAAAGGATAAACTATAAAAATCATATATAAGCAAAAGGACATTATATGAGGATTCACGTTTTAAGTCTGTGGAATCAATTATGCGGTTCCTCATGGTCAGCTACACTGAAGTCACATTTTATAAAGAGATTCAGTAATTTGCCATCTTTATCCAATGAGAGATAGAGAGGTCTTGAATATCACCTGCTAACTGGTCCTTTCAACTGGAGATGCTATGGATTGAACCAGGGGTCTTCTGTGTGCAAACCAGATGCTCGGCCACTAAGCAATACCTCCCCCTCTGATAAGATTATGTGTTTTTAAGAATTAAGTTCTGTAAAGGTAGAGCAGGATACTAGGTAAAGGTGTGCCAATCCTGGTCTTTCTGGGTGGTCATCTAGGGTTGGAGGAGGGGATGGGACAGGGCCGGACTGCCATGCTGATCTTAATTATACTGTAGAAAAGAGCAAGAGTTCAGAAGCACTTTAAAGACTAACAAAATTTGTGGCAGGTATGAGCAGGGACTCATATAAGCTCCTACCCTGAAGAAGTGAGCAGTGAAAGCTTCATGGTGCTACTGGACTCTTGCTATTTTCTACCGCTACACACAGACTAACACGGTGACCCATTTTGACCTATTTAATACTTGTTACCTTTTTATACTTCTTCCTTTCCCATTTCTCCCTATTTTTCTTCTTTTGCTACTAATAATGTAACTTTTGTCCACCACTTATAGGCTGCGGTCACATGTGCCAGCTAAAACGGAGGGGAAGAGAGGCTATTTCCTCTGGAGAAATTTGACATGCAGTTGCGAGATCACACATTCCTTTGAAGCTGCAGGCGCAGCCCGTCACTATGTGATCAGACGCAACTGTGGGTGAGTCTCTCTTTTTTGGGCGTTTGTTTCCTTTGCACATAAATGAGGAATCACACCTCCACTCTGAGGGCCTCCTATGGAAGATGCGACGATGTGCATACTGTGGAGGGGGGGAACAGCACAGAGTCAGGATGGCATGATCAGACCATCCCGACGGCATGATCAGACCATCCCGACGGCATGAGAGCGTGCTTGAGCGATCAGACAGGGGTACAGTCCATCTGTGCCCTATTGGCAAGCATTAGCACCGGACTTTCCTCACTGTCTTTTAACTCTACTTCTGTGGTGGAGCAGCGTGGGTTGCTGACGACTGCGGGATGCTTCCCAAATGTTGCTGTCTGATCACTTCCTTTAGATCCATCTGGCATTCGCACCTCTGTGGGATCTAAAGGAGTGTGTAATCACAGCCATATATAGCAGAATTTTCTGGACGCACCAGAGGTTATTGTTTGCCTGAAAGCTCTCACCTGGCAACAAACCCAGTATTGCTCCTCCTTATAGTTATTTCTTACTTCCTTTTTGTGCCTTTCTCTTTCCTCCTCCTCTTCTCTTCCTTGTCATTGGGTAGATGAAGGAACATGCGCAGTGGAAGCACACATACACAGAGCTTTACAGCTATATAAAAACTCATCTACTTGGCTGTGTTCCTTTACTTCTGCAAACATGAGAATATGGGATGGAAGAAGCACAATTCTATTTTTTTCCCGTTGGGATGACGAAACTGTACCTCCTTTCCACGTTTCCATGTTTATAAAAGAAAACACCGAATATGTAACATGAAATGCCAATGACAAAAAAGTACCCCCCGTCCTTGGAGGAGAAAGGCGAGTATGCAAACAAAATGCAGGAGAGACCTTTTGTTGTTGGAGATTCAGTATTTTTAATTAAATATCCACAGATTTCCTTGGTTTCAAAGCAAGAAAAATTATGACAATCATACATAGTTAACAACAGTCGGTATCTCCTAGAAATTAACCGGATAAATACAAACACACGGAAAGGGGAAGAATTATATTTCCCCACAATTTACAATTATAGTTGGGGTGTGTGTGTGTGCAAAAGGGCTCCACTTGAACACAGGAAAACTGTATTACGGTCGGGACGTGTGTGTATTCTTTGCTCCTGTGTTGGTGATGACGTGAAACTTCACTGGGACGCTAGCATGCTGTGTTAATAATTACAGGAAATATACAAAAGATCACATGTATTTACACTTATTCACTTGGAACTCCCCCCCCCCCCCCCTTTTCAACCCTCTACATGATAAGTGAATGTCTTTGAGAAATGCGGAGGGCACCTGATGGGAAAATGCGGCGAGGTATACTTGAAAAGGCTACAACTGTTTTCCATTTATGACGGATGGGACATTGAATGAATTAGAATGGGAAACTATTTCTGCAGCTATTTTATATATACATTAGTACTGGATCAGTATTTGAATGCTTTAAAAGGAGAGCCAATATGGTGTCGTAGTTAAGAATACTGAACTGAGATCTGGGATACCCAGGTTCAAATCCCCATCCTGCCACAGAAACTTGCCGGGTGTGACCTTGGGCCATTCACATGTTCTCAGCCTAACCTACCTTGCAGGGTTGTTGTAAGGATAAAATTGGCAGATTGGAGAATGCTATAAGTTGCTTTGGATCCCCACGGGAAAAGAAAGGTGGATCAATAAAGAAAATAGATTAAAATATTCTCCACAGTCCAGTGCAGCACCATCTGTTGCTCAGGAGGGGGGCTATCTGAAAATATTTTACCCTTCCTGCAGGGTCTCTGGCATCCTTGTAAAATTCAGAATGGCTCAATCTTCTCTCTGTCATGGCAGATGTCAGAGAATTTATTCCAGACTTTGAGACAGCAGAGGAAGAGAAAATTCAAACCAACTGTTTGTTGTTTCCTTTTCATTGGTGAAAGGTCAGAAGCCATTCAGAACAGTAGGTTGATATTTTCATCTAGTGATGTGCCGTCTTAAGCGTTCCACTTCCAGCTTACTTTGAGGGGAAATTCTTTTACTGCATTAAAGGAGTACTGGCTTTTTTGGTGGTTATTCTTAAGTCTCCTGTTTTGTTTTGCTTTCCATTTCTGGCCCTTGACATGTCTCTTTCCTTCTCATTTCCCCCCCAGTGGTAAACATTATTGTACCTGTTTATTTACCGTCTGAGCTGTCTGTTAATCTCATTTGCTGATTTTTCAGCTCAAAGACACGCATGTCTCATAATCCCTCCACAATCGTCCTTTTCTCCTTCCTCCCCACATATATAGGATCTCAGTGTGTATTAATGTGCTATTGTACAGATTCGGCATTTTATGCAGTCTGTAAGGCCTGCAGTGGCTCAAGTGGCTAAGATGCTGAACTGCAGACCGGTAGTTCAGCAGTTTGAGACCTGAGTGCTGCGTGACGGAGTGAGCTCCTGTCTCTGGTCCCAGCTCCTGCCAACCTAGCAGTCTGAAAGCGAGAAATTGCAAGCAGATAAATAGGTACTGCTTCCGTGGGAAGGTAGCAGCGTTCCGTGCAGCTTGACATCTAGTTATGCTGGCCACATGACCACGGAAATGTCTTTGGACAGTGCTGTCTCTTCGGCTTGGAAACGGAGATGAGCACCGCATCTCTAGAGTCGTATTCGACTGGCTTTTGAACAAGGGAAACCTTTAAGGCCTGATAGGGATAGTGTAGAATAAAGGAGAAATGTAAGAAGAAGTATTTATGTGCTTTAAATCTGGTCCACAGAATAGGTATTGGCTGTGGTGAGGCAGGACTTGGCTGTGTTAGGGGAGGACGCATAAGAATGTAGGAACATATGTGCCCTGTTGGATCAGACCGAAGACCCATCTGGCTTAGGACCTAACAGTGATCAGTTAAATGCATTTGGGAAGACCACAAGGAGAGCTGGAAGGCAAGAGCCCTTCTCCTGTTGCTTGCCTCAGGCAATGGAATTCTGAGGTAGCCTACCTCTGAACATGGAGGACCCATTCAGCTATTGAGGTTAACAGCTGATGACCAACTCCTATCTCCTCTACCATGCATTTTACCCCTTTTGGAGAGCCAGTTTGGTGTAGTGGTTAAGTGCGCGGACTCTAATCTGGGAGAACCGGGTTTGATTCCCCACTCCTCCACTTGCACCTGGCTGGATGACCTTGGGCAAGCCATAGCTCTGTACCAGCTGTTCCCTCAAGGACAGCTTGGGAAAGAGCTCTCTCAGCCCCACCTACCTCACAGGGTGTCTGTTGTGGGGAGGGGAAGGGAAAAGGAGTTTGTAAGCCACTCTGAGACTCCCTTGGGGAGTGGGGGGCGGGGTATAAATCCAATCTCTTCTCTCTTCTTCTTCTTCTTCTTTTAAAGCCAGAAGCCATCCATCACTTCCCTGTCAAAGATGTGAATGTTAAGTACATTCAACATCAATTACATAATCAAGCAATGTTCCCTCTAAGCTGAGTTAGTGTGAGCTAGCTCACAGTTTTTTAGCTTCCAACTCACACATTTTTGTCTTAGCTCAGGGAGGATGGCTCCACAGCAAACTAATCTATGCAGTGGCCAACTCGTTCGCTCACAACTTTAATGCCAGTAGCTCACAAAGTAGAAATCTTTGCTCACAAGACTCCACAGCTTAGAGGGGACATTAACCCTTTTCTTAGACCAGATTTTCAGACCAGACCACCTTTTTCCTTAAGCTACGATCACGAGGTTTGCATACTGCGCGTTACAAAGAATTTCTGCACCAAAGGTAATCCAAGTACAAACAGATATAAAACCACACATATTTAAATAAACATTTTAGATAAATAAATCTGCGCATTTGTAACTGCAATCTATATTTTAAAAATCATTTCCCCATCAAGGAGCTGGTGCGGGATAACAGTCTTGCCTCCTGATTCGTCTCAAAATCCTACTTTCCTCCTGCCTTTGGCTTCTAAAATTGCAAGCATATCACAGCCTTAAGGATTAGAAACTTGCTTTTTAAAAAGCTGAGATTCCAAGGAAGTCTATCCAGGGTCTACTAGTGTTGCCACCCTCCAGGTGGGGCCTGGAGATCTCCTGCTATCACAATTGACCTCCAGACAACAGAGATCCATCCGCCTTGAAAAAAATGGATGCTTTGGAGAATGGACTCTGTGGCATCGTACTCTGCTGAGGTCCCTCCCCAAACTCTGCCCTCTCCAGGCTCCATCCCCTCCCAAATCTCCAAGTATTTACCAGCCAGAGCTGGCAACCCCAGTGTCTATGCACAGCCTCATCTCTCCTTTGGCTCCCGTGGGATCCTGCATCTCTGCCAGGAGGATAGGCTTGAAACATATTTTGGAGAAAGTCTGTATAAAAGCAAAGCGAGAGGTTTTTCAAACTGAGTTTTATACTGCACTTGGACTTAGGCTGCGGTCACGTGCGCCAGTTGAAGCGGAGGGGAAGCGAGGCTATTTCCTCTGGAGGAATTTGACATGCAGTGGCGAGATCACACGTTCCTTTGTAGCTGCAGGCTCAGCCCGTCAGTGTGTGATCAGGCGCAACCCCGGGTGAGTCTTTTCTTTTTGCAGTTTGTTTCTCATGCGCATAAACAAGGAATTACACCTCTGCACTGAGGGCTCCCTACAGAGTATGCAATGATGCGCATACTGCGAAGGGGGCGCAAATGACGCTGAGCCAGGATGGCATGAACAGACCATCCCAATGGCATGAGAGCACGCTTGTGTGATCAGACAGGGGAAAGTCTGTCCGTGGCCCACTGGAACCTGTTAAAGCTGGACTTTCCCCATTGTCTTTTAACTCTGCTTCTGTTTTGGAGCAGCATGGGCTCCCGACGGCCACGGGATGCTTCCCAGATGTTGCTGTCTGATCGCGCCCTTTAGATCCGTCAGGCATTCACAGCTATGTCAGATCTAAAGGCGCGTGTGATCGCAGCCTTAGCCAAAAGGCCAAGAAGTGACAGGTTTTATTCAAAACTGTATACCAGTAATGGGCTTCGGTGTCCCACCTCCATGGCTATCTCAGTCTTCTGCTTATTAAATTTAGGCTGCTATAAAACAAAGCTTGAGGGCGATCTTTCTCTGCTTTTGTTTTTAAAGCCAAACTATGCACAATGCTGAACTGTGTGCGGCTCCTTTCCTAACTTTCTCATTCCTTTTGCAAAACGCAGAGGAGGAGGCTGGAAACTTTTCTGTAGTGGCGGGAATGGTTTCTCTTCCAGTGGTATTTCTGCTAAATTTGCCTCCCCTTAGCTACTTCCTCCCCTTTAGTGGTGGTGGTGGGAAGCATGGCACGCTTGTATTTTAGAAAAGAAGAAAGAAGTATTGTTGAAAAACTGCTCACATTCAACGTTGTATTCAGTTTGGACCTCATACGTTGAATACCAAATACCAGAAGCTGGGCTGGTAGCTTTAAAAGTGCTTCATTTATAAAAACCCCAGCACATTCTTTTACTGGACAACAGTGTTCCCTCTAAGCTGAGTTAGTATGAGCTAGCTCACCGGTTTTTAGCCTTTGGCTCCCACATTTTTGTTTCAGCTTGGGAAGGATGGCTCCACAGCCAACTAATTTATGCAGCAGCCAAATCGCTCACTCGCAACTTTAATGCCAGTAGCTCACAAAGTAGAATTTTTGCACGCAGGACTCCACGGCTTAGAGGGAGAGTTGCTGGACAATTGTTCCCAGCGCAATTAAATGAAAATGCTTCACGCAGATACATTTCTAGGCAGTGACTGCTGCAGTCCACCCCAAAGGTCACTTGCCCAAACTGCATTCAGATAGCTTCCCGCAGAGCTCTTCTTGCACAGAAGAACATCCTCATGGGATTTTTCCTCTTGTCCATTTTGAGGTCTCCTTTTTAAAACACCCCTCCAAGTGCTATCTGATGGCGAAAGATGTTGTATTATCCCCAGCTAATAGCACCCTTTGATGCAATAAACTTTTCCGCTGGTGGGAAACCCTTCCGCATAGGTAGGGTTGCCATCTCCAGGTTGGGAATTCTTGGATATTTGGGGCTGGAGCCTGGGGAGGGCAGGAGTTGGCGAGGGGAGGGAATTCATCCGGTTATGCCACCTGCCAGAGCAGCCAATTTTCTCCAGGGGAACTGAGCTCTGTAATCTGGAGACCAGTCTTGATGCCAGGCGATCTCCAGGCCCCACCTGGAGACTGGCAACCGTATAACAGGGCTGCCAACTTTAGCTTGGGAAATTCCTAGAGATCTGGGTACAGTGCCTGCAGAAGGTGTAGTTTAGGCAGGAGAGGGTGGCTCAGTGGGGATACGATGCCATAGAGCCCCTCACTCCAAAGTTGCCATTTCCTCCAGGTGTTGTCTGGGGATCAGCTGAAATTCTGGGAAAACACCAGACCCCACCTGGAGGTTGTCAACGCTGGAGGATGGTGCTGCGTGGTGGGATCAACCCATGATCATTGTATTTGTATTTTTTAATCTACTGCTATTTTTACTATATAAGAACACGAAATGTTTCTGTGTTCCCAGGGATAGAGAAACGAAGTCTGTTTGTTTATGTAGCAACCAACATCCTCGGAGGTTTTTTACAGATACGTTGGCTTAAGAATATTTCCAACTGTGGCCGCTGAGGTCACTGGGTCCCATATTTCCAAAACCGTTATCATTTCGTCTTTTCTATTCTTTAGCGGAACATTCCAATGCGTGCCTTTCCAGTCCCCAAACGACCTGGTTATTTCATTCGTTTAAAGCAAAATGCCTAGCAAATTAACCTCAATAGAGAAGCAAGCAAAAACAGAATTGAGAAACGTGACCGTTGTGATGCCATGAATTTCTAGAGGGAAAGGGGGCGGGTTTCCCGCTCCTGTATGGATCTGCCTGATGTCCATTTTTAGAACATGCTGGTGGTATTATACCATGTTGTTGTCCCATGTTCTTTGATCCCCACAGCTCTGACAGACAGCACACGCTCTTTGCACAGATACGGTCCTCCTTTCTATCCCTGGCACCTCCGGTTAAAGGTTTAGCAGCGCTGGAAACAGCCTGTCCCTTCCCAAGAACTTGAAGTCAGAGTTGATAAGAGAGCTCTGGGCTTTATTGGCCAACGGTCCCATTCAACCCAAGGCAATTTCATATGTTCTTAAAAATATGTTTTAAAATCGTCCAACCGCTGTTTCTTGCAGAGATTCTGGATGCCTCCGCAACCGGAGGCACAATCTTTTAAAACACCTTAATTCTGTGTACGCAGGGGTCCTTTCGTAGAAAAAGAGCTGCAGGAGCTCATTAGCATAACTCATTAGCATAACTCATTAGCATATGCCACGTCCCCTGACATCACCGGAAGTGTGTCAGAAAGGGAATGTCAGTTGCAGCCCCATTATACCCTATGGGCCATTGAAATCAATGGCAAAAACTCATAGGGTATATGAGGGGCTGGAGGAAAGGGAGTTTGAGGGAGAGGTTCCAAACTTGCAGGGTAGCTGCTGGAGCCCCTCCTTGAAATACCCACCAAGTTTCAAGAAGATTGGACCACGGAGTCCAATTCTACGGGCCCCCAAACAGATTGTCCCATCCCCTCCATTGTTCTCTATGGTGGGAAAAATTGTTACCTTTTTTTCTACCATAGAGAACAATAGAGGGAATGGGGTCAACCTGTTTGGGGGCCTGTAGAATTGGACCCTCTGGTCCAAACTTCTTGAAACTTGATGGGTATTTGGGGGAGAGGTCCCAGCAGCTACCCTGCAAGTTTGGAGCCTCTCCCTCAAACCCCTCCCCTCCAGTCGCTTTTAAAGTTGCCGCCGAATTTCGGCGGCAATTCAGCAGCAGGCTGAATCAGATCAGAGAATCTGTTTCAGCCCGTGGCTGCCCTACTGGCCACTCCTGAGCTTCGGCCCCAACAGACCCCTGTGTGTACGGCACATTTCCCAGAACAACAGCGATTTGTGGTGTGCGCATGTGGTGAACCCCTGCAAGATAAAAATTCTCCTTCCTTTGCCAGGAAAGGGCTATGATTGAAGAGTCCAGGAAGCCATTCGGATTCACAAATGCCAGAATGTTTCTGTGACGTAAAGCAGATAGTCCTGAAGGATTTTTTTTTGCTTCTGTGGCTACTGCCATGTGGTTTGCTTCAAGCTGTAGTCGAAGCAATGCCCCCGTTGCCTTTTCACCTACGGCTCCCTGGGTTGTTGCTGCTCATCAGAGGATGAGGCAAACAAGCCAGCCAGCTGTGCGTTCCCCGCTCTACAGCAGTTGAAAGAAAAGGAAGCCCTCTCTTGCTACCGAGAAGGCCATCTCTGGAGGGCTCAAAAAGGGCGCCCCCAGCTTCCCCGCAGTCGAGAGAAGCAGTGAAACGGTTGTCTTGCCGGGACTGCCCCCTTGTGGTGCTTTACGGTGGCCAAAAATGAACTGCAAGATGACTCGAGCTTGGCAGAGCTTTGATCTTCCTGGACTCGGCGGCCTGGTGACTTTGCAGTGGCACAGGTTGTTCCGAAGGGAGTACATGTAACTGATCTCTGGCATGACTTTCGCAGGGGGGTAAACTTGACATGACTTTCGATAGGGAGTAAAAGCTGATTTTTGCTTTGTGTGCGCACGAATGAGTTTTGTGCTTGCAAAGCGGAGGTGGGGGGAGATAGCAGCTAGGCCTCCCCAGTCCGACACTGTGGCTTCCGGTTCCCCCTCGGCCACACAGATCCCTTGATAACCTTGGGCTGGTATCTCTTTCTCTCTCTCAGCCAAGCCAGTCTTCCAGGACGGTTGTGAGGGTTGAAGGGATAATTCCCTTGATGCTGTCCTGAGTTCTTTGCCAGAAGAAGAATGACACACCTGGAAAGGAGTTTTCTTTCACGACATTTAAGCCCGAGATTGTGGTAGTCTTGGCTTGTTGTGAAGAATACGCTCTGCCGTTTGGGGCTTGAATGGTTTCCTCCCCACCACATACCGAAGGAGGATTGGGTGGTCTCTTACCAGCCCCTGGGTTTTGCAGCTTTTGGGGGGGGGGGGAGGTATAAAGATGATTGGCTGGTATAATCAAAACAACAGAAGCCATGTGAATTTCTCTCCTGAATACCGTCACATCCTTATTGTTGTGTGAAAGGTGCAGTTGAAACGTTTCTGGAACATGGCACCCAAGATCCTTTCTCTTTCTTCTAGAGCAGTGGTTCTCAACCTGGGGGTCAGGACCCCTTTGGCTAGAGTAACAATCCTTTCTCTTTCTTCTAGGGTAACACGTGTACTGAAGACACCTTTCTTGAAGGAGCAGCCGTGGCAAATAAAGTTTCTTTCCCCCCGTGGGACTGCAGCGTGAACTCAGCTGATAAGGTGACCAGAGGCTGGGGTTTTTTTTGGAAACAAGACAAAAGCAAACAGATGCTTCTAATGTGTCGAAGAGGCAGCGCAAGCTTCATAAGAGGTGTGCATTGTACGTTTCCCATGCCTATCAATGCATAGGGCGACAGTCCCTGTTACAATGCCTTGCATAAGAACTTTTGCAAGCCCAGAGTCCTGGTGCTGTCCTGCAGCAAAGAAAGGAGGAGCTTTGCATTAAAAAAGAGAGAGCGCTCCCCTTCGTTCTCTTAGCTCAGGGCTGGATGCTGTAATAGCATGAAGTGTTTTGTTTTTTAAACATATGTATATGCCTGCACGCCACAGAATCTCTGCCACAGATGCAAAACTTTCAGAGCTCAGAACTGTTCCATGGAAAGGGCTGTTTATCTCAGTTTTGCAACAGAATATCTTCTGGCCTTTTTCTTGCTCTTTCCTTCGGCAGACTCGATGTCTTTGAGGTGGGGGAGGCAGGCTTTCCTGGATCTTACTGAGAATGAAATGGTCGTGAAGTCTTAACACCGGGAAGGTCATTTTACAGTGGATAACAAACCGAGCCGAGCCCACCTTCAGACCCTGTCCCTTCATTCATGACATGCTGGAACAGAGAGAGGGAGAGAAGAATATTTAGTATTTGAAGGCTGCAGACCTGTAATTTCACGTAAGGATTAAAGTCATGTCCATCATTGCAAGTAATGATTACAGCAACCCTTGGAGGCATAGGCGTAGAGTACGGGGGGGCTCGAGGGCTCGAGCCACCCCCGGCAAAACGGAGCGCCTGCCGCCGCGCCTCCCCGGGTTCTTATGAGGCCTGGCCACCGCTGCTGGAGAGGAAGAGGGAAGGGGTGGCTGGGGGGGGGAGAGGCCCCGGAAGCAGCGCCCCCCCCCCCGAATTTCCAAAAGCCTACGCCCCTGCTTGGAGGGAGGCCAAAGTAGTTATGATTGCCATCTTGCAAATGTGGAAGGGGGAGGAACACAGCTCAGCAGCAGAGTCTCTGACTTACATATAGAGAGTTCCAGGTGGAATTCCTAGCTAAAAAGTTCATGGCTAACATTAGCCGAGAAAAACCTTCCTCACGTGAGACAGCTTTCCTCTGTCCATTTGTTACCAGCGTTTGATTAGATCCAGGGTAGATGTCAGAGGGACGCAGTGGCTCAGAGGTTAAGAAGCTGAGTTGCAGACCAGAAGGTCTGTAGTTCGGCAGTTCGAGACCTGAGTGCCGCGTGACGGAGTGAGCTCCCGTCTCTGGCCCCAGCTCTTGCCAGCCTAGCAGTTCGAAAGCAAGAAACTGCAAGTAGATAAATAGGTACCTCTTCGGTGGGAAGGTAACAGCGGTCCGTGCGCCTCGGCGTCAAGTCATGTCGGTCACATGACCACGGAAAAGGGTTTTGGATAGCGCTGTGTCTTCGGCTTGGAAATGGAGATGAGCGCCACCCCCGAGAGTTGGATTTGACTGGCTTTCGAGCAAGGAAAATCTTTACCTTTACCTTAAGGTAGATGTCACCCCTAGGGTTGCCAGATCCAGGTTTGGAAACTCCTGGAGATTTGGGGGTGGAGCTTGGAGAGGACAGGGACCTCAGTGGGGTACAAACGTCACAGATGTCAACCCTCCAAAGCCCCCATTTTTTCCAGGTGAAAAGTACTGGGCTCGGGAGACCAGGAACGGTGAAATCAGGAAGCCTTTATTGAGTGATTCAGCATGCCCAGTAGATGGTCAGAACAAGCATGCTTCCTGGGCTCCAGGGCCCTCATTATATGCTGGCCGGAGCCACACCTCCGGCCGCACCCAAAAGACCTGATAGGGGCTTTACATATGCGCATGTTTGTCATAGGTTCCCTGGAGGAGCCTTTGAGTGCATTGGCTCCCCAGGGAGAACCTAGATCCCACATTGGTGGAGGCTTTCAATCCGGACGTCTATTGTTCCTCCAGATTCAAGCTCCCCTCTCTGCCTGACCATGTGCTCTGGCCATGCGGCGGGCGCCATTACCTGGGAGCACATGGCAGGCTGGTTGCTACACAGAGCATACTACATTACACCGGGGAACTGATTTCTGTAGTCTGGAGATGAGTTGCAATTCCAGGGGATCCCCAGGTCACCCCTCTTTTGCCTCTGGCACTAGCCCGGTTTTAGACAAGGCACACGAGGAACTGGTCGTTTACAAGTGTGCAATGGAACAAGGGTTCTATCCCCCCCTCACCTCTCAAATGCCCCAACCAGAAATCTGGTCACTCCAACAAATGCTAAATTGATTAAAAGAGAAAATAACCCAGACCTCGTTTCCTGATCCTCCACCGGCAGCACAGGCCTGTTTGGGAACACAGACACAACAGTGAATAACTTCGTAACACACATTTGTTTGTTAATTCTGTACTACCCATCTCCCCAGGGGGATTTTTGCCATAGGAAATGCTGGTTCTGAGCTGGGGTGGGAAGGAACCTTGCAGTAGTTTGTAAAGGTCTGAAGGCTATCTGCTATGGCTATCCATTAGCAGGGGTCCCCAATTTGTTACCTGTGGGTGCTTGCCAACATGGCGCTTGCCAACATCTTTTCTGGCTTCTGCATGCGTACCTATGTTCAAGGGAGAATCTATAGGCTTTTGGAGCCATCTGGCCAAAATAGTCCATTTCTCCAGGTGATGGCAAGGGTTGCAAATCTGGGGTCCAACAAAGACTGGTATTCTCGGAGATCAAAAACACCCACAGAACGCACAGCTAGGGTCAGAGATACACAGGGATCTCAGCAGAGCAGATTCCACGACATACATCTTTTAAGCAACACACGACAATACGGGAAGAGCCTTGTTGGATTCAGACTGAAAGGTCACCTAGGGTGCGGTCACATGCGCCAGATAAAATGGGGGGGGAGCGAGGCTATTTCCTCCAGAGGAATTTGACCTGCAGTTGCACAGTCACACCTCCCTTTGAAGCTGCAGGCGCAGTCCGTCAGTGTGTGATCAAACACAACTGTGGGCGAGTCGGCGTTTTTTTGGTGCTGTTTGTTTTCCATGGGCTTAAACGAGGGATCAATTAATCACACCTCCGCACTGAGGGCTCCCTATGGAGTCTGTGATAATGCGAATACTGCGAAGGTGGGGGGGGGAAACAACGGCACGGAGTCGGGATGGCCTGGTCAGACCATCCCCACGCCATGAGAGCACGCTGGAGTGATCAGACACGGGAAAGTCTGTCTGGCCCATTGCAACCCGGAGCAGAACGGGTTGCCAACAGCTGCGAGGCGCTTCCCAGATGTTGTGTGATCACTCCCTTTAAATCCACCTGGCGTGCGCGCCTATGTCGGGTGATCTAATTGTGCGTATGATTGCAGCCCTAGTCTGGCCTCCTGCTTCCCACACTGGTCAGCTACAGAAGCCCTTTGGAAGACTCACAAGCAGGGCATGGAGGCCAACGCACCTCCCCAGATGGCTCCTCAGCAACATATTCAGAGGTAGATTGCCTCTGAACATGGAGGTTCCGTTTAGCCACCATGCTTGATAACCATTGATGGTTCTGTCCTCCACGATACAAAGCCCAATTCATTGCCATGACTACTTATCACAAAATATTAATTCTTGCAAAATAGGGAAATGGCCTGAGGTTCACTCTGTTGGGCTGCGGCCACACGAGCAAGATAATCTGGGGGGGTGGGGAAGCGAGGCTGTTTTGCCCTGAAGCAACTTGCCCCGCAGTTGCACAATCACACAGGTCGGTGAAGCTGCCGGCGCAACTCGCCACTGCGTGATCAGACGCAACCGCGGGCAAGTTGGTTTTTGTTTTTGTTTGTTTCCGATTCGCTTAAACAGGGGATCGACGAATCGCCTCTCCAACCTGGGGTCTTGGGCTGGCAGTATGCGATTATGCGCATACTGAGAAGGGGAAAAAAACAACAGACATGGCATTGGGATAGCTTGATCAGACTATCCCCGATGCCACAAGTTTGCGCTAGCACGATCACATGGGAGAATTCTGGCTGTGGCCCACAGCAAACTGTTTGATACTGGAGTTTCCCTAGTAGTTTTTTACTCCACTTCTCCGGCGGATCAAAACGGCTTGCCAACGGTTGCGGGACGCTCCCCAGATGTGCTGGTGCGATCGTGCCGCTTTGATCCGCCGGTGAATCGTCCCTCTCGCACGGCTAATGGGTGCGTAGGGTCGCGCCCTTGGACTGGTATTCTTGGAGAACAAAAACAAGTGGCTACCTCTCTCTCTCAGCCATGTCCTGTTTCTCTTCTGCCCTGCAAAGATAAATTGCAATTTCAAATCTCCTGCTTCCCCAAATGGGTACGCGGTGAAGAGCAAGAATGCCCTCCCAAATTTTATGGGAAGGACGCAGCGTTTCCCCAAGTGTACTAAAGTTGTTCCCTACCTTTCTTTTCTGGCTCTGTTTCTCTCTTCTTCAAACCTAAAGCGAAGAGAAAGAATTACTTTAGCCGTCCAATCCCACAATTTCACACTGTTTTAACATGAAAAAGTTTCCCCTCTGGAAGCAAGGTAACCAAGATGGTCCCTCGGCCCTCTTCACCTTGTTTTTTGAGATTTCTGATCTGCTAGAGCAGTGTTTTTCAACCACTGTGCCGTGGCACACTGGTGTGCCGTGAGATATTGTCAGGTGTGCCGCTGGATTTTTTCAATGAAAGAAATGTGCCTTCCGGGCTGACCTTCCGGGACGTGTTTGCGCATGCGAGAAAGAACAGTGGCGCGGTCTCGCTGATTCCGCTCGCACGCTCTGTGGCCGGCCTGAGGTAGGGTGATTTGCACCAAGACATTCCAGTAAACATGAATATGTTTGATGGTAACAGCTAGCTGTTTCTGTCAGGGTGGGGTTCAAATCAGTAACTGTCCCTCAGCAAAGAATGGGTGTACTGTGCTTCTCTTCAAATCACTTATGGTCAGCGGAATGCCGTTCACATAAGAGTAAGAGTTTAAACTCTCTATTTGAAAAACTTTAGCAGAATCGCAGTATTAAAATACATCCACATTATATTTCTTCTGAAACTCAGGTCAATGTTATGGGAAGGAGCCATTACACTTTGGATCTGTAACTTACGATTTCAAGTTGAGTGGCTATTACGTGTATTTGTAATACTGTCATAGTTAATACTTGAGCTGAGGCAACTAATGACCCATTTATCTTGTATTTCAGTGTTTTTCAACCACTGTGCCGTGAGATATTGTCAGGTGTGCCGCGGGATTTTTTCAATGAAATAAATGTGCCTTAGCTCGAAAAAGGTTGAAAAACACTGTGCTAGAGGACTGAGAGCATTGGCTGTTGACCAAATTATACGCAAGCTTTCTCTCTGGGCTCTCTTGTGAAGAGAAAGGAGTGTCGAACTGCACATTCGTACCTGTGTGATTTGTCCAGGATCACAGCTGGCAGTGGTTAGTCCACTTTTCATAAGTATCTTGAGTTATCAACGTGCCATCTCATATTTTGCTTTTGCTTGCCTGCTATGAAACATGTTGGTACTAGAGAGAGACTGCTGCATACTTCCAGTGGGAAAAGGATGGCACAGATATAAACACATTCCCAATGAAAATCCGTATTCTGTCCCCACTTCTCGATCCAGAATGCTTCTCAAGGATTGGAAGCTTACGCAAAACAATGACATACCACTAAAATGGAGTGTTTTCCCAAATGCACCGCCACGTGACATTGTACTCCTAACTCCCTTCCTTCTAAGGGTCATTTTACACCTCCCCTCTAAAGTAGTTTGACTGCTGTCTTTTCCTGTGCTGATTTCACAGTGGTGTGAAATTTCACTCCAGGGGGTCTAAGTGCGCTAATCAACAGCAATTGTTTAAAGCAGAATCAAGTTGGTTGGACACTAGCTTGACCACAGGAGGGCAATTAGTAGATGTGGACATTTCAGTAGCAGCACGGTTTCACACCGCACAGAGGTGTGGGCAGGTTTTTTTGGAACAAGAATGATTCCAGCGGGAAAGTCAGATGTAAAAACAGCCTTAGGCTGATTTTACACCTCCCCTCTAAAGTAGTTTGACTGCTGTCTTTTCCTGTGCTGATTTCACAGCGGTGTGAAATTTCACTCCAGGGGGTCTAAGTGCACTAAGGCTGATTTTACATCTGACTTTCCCGCTGGAATCATTCTAGTTCCAAAAAACCCTGCCCACACCTCTGTGCGGTGTGAAACCGTGCTGCTACTGAAATATCCACATCTACTAATTGCCCTCCTGTGGTCAAGCTAGTATTATACCGCTTTATTCTGCTTTAAACCATTGTGGTTTCTTAGTGCACTTAGGCCCCCTGGAGTGAAATTTCACACCACTGTGAAATCAGCTCAGGAAAAGACAGCAGTCAAACTACTTTAGAGGGAGGTGTAAAATCAGCCTAAGAAACCACAATTGTTTAAAGCAGAATAAAACGGTATAATACTAGCTTGACCACAGGAGGGCAATTAGTAGATATGGACATTTCAGTAGCAGCACGGTTTCACACCGCACAGAGGTGTGGGCAGGTTTTTTTTGGAACTAGAATGATTCCAGCGGGAAAGTCAGATGTAAAATCAGCCTTAGACTGCAGGTGGGGGATACCTGGAGATTTTGGGGCTGGAGCCTAGGGAGGGCAGGACTTGGGGAGGGGAGGGATGTCAGCATGATATAATGCCATAGAATCAGGGCTCATTTTGTAGCAGGAGCTCCTCTGCCTATCAGGCCATACACCCCTAATGTAGCCAATCCTCCAAGAGCTTACAGAGCTCTTCTTACAGGGGCTACTGTAAGCTCTTGGAGGATTGGCTACATCAGGGGTGTGTGGCCTAATATGCAGAGGAGTTCCTGCTACGAAATGAGCCCTGCATAGAATCCATCCTCCAAAGCAGCCATTTTCTCCAGGGGAACTGATCTTAGTTGTCTGGAGAGCCGTTTTAGTAGCAGGAGATCTCCAGGTGCGGTGTGGAGGTTGGCAACCCTAACTGCAGGCCAGCTCATGGTTGCAGGGCCAAGAGGGAGGCTCATATGATCACAGAGCTGGAAGAGGCCTTCTAGGACATCTAGTCCAACCCTCTGCTCAATGCAGGAAATCCAAAGCCTAGAACATTATGGACTGAAGTCCTCCACTGAGGGAGAGCCCAGTTTACCGACCCCCTAAGCAACTAGTTCAATTGCTTTTAGTATTAGGAAGCTTCTGTTAATGAAATGAAACCAAGCTTCCTGTAACTTATTTATTTATTTATCATTTAGATTTATGGATCGCCCAGTCCCTGAGTACTCAAGCTCTGAACGATAAACAACAATAACAATATGTATCATAACAAAAAAACTAGGTAAATAAATTTGTTAAAACAATTCTTGAACGGCACTAAATACATCAGATTTCAGACTGTGTCATCACCATGCGGGAGAGGTGGGAGGAAGCAGGGAAGAAGGGGGGGAGGGGAGTGCCAGCCAAGAAGGTGCCCGTCGCTGCCCTCAACCAAGTCTGGCGGAACTTACAAGCCCTGTGGAACTGCATCAGGTCCCACAGGGCATGGATGTCATTTGGGAGAGAGTTCCACCAGGTAGAAGAAGAAGAAGAAAGAAGAAGAAGAGATTGGGTTTATACCCCGCCCTTCACTACCCAAAGGAGTCTCAGAGCAGCTTACAAACTCCTTTCCCTTCCCCTCCCCACAACAGACACCCTGTGAGGTAGGTGGGACTGAGAGAGCTCTGGCAGAAACTGCTCTTTTTCAAGAACAGCTGTGCCAGAACGATGGCTTGCCCAAGGTCATCCAGTAGGTGCAAGTGGAGGAGTGGGGAATCAAACCTGGTTCTCCCAGATCAGAGTCCGCGCACTTAACCACTACACCAAACTGGCTCTAGTCAAGGACAGCCAGAGTCTCAGAGTGGCTTACAATCCCTTTCCTTTCCCTTCCCCTCCCCACAACAGACATCCTGTGAGGGAGGTGGGGCTGAGAGAGCTCTTGAGAGAACAGCTCTGAGAGAACTTGTGACTGGCCCAAGGTCACACCAGCAGCTGCCTGTGGAGGAGTGGGGAATCAAACCCGGCTCTCCCAAATTAGAGTCCACGCTCCTAATCACTACACCACACTAGCTCTCAGCTGACCAGCAGGAAGCCTTACCAGGAATGGGGCTGAGAGAGGTCTTTTGAGAACTGCTCTTGAGAGAACAGTTCTGAAAGAACTAAGGACCGACCCAAGGTCACACCAGCAGCTGCATGTGGAGGAGTGGGGAATCAAACCCAGATCGCCCAGATTAGAGTCCACGCTCCTAACCACTACACCAAACTGGCTCTCCTGATTAAGCAGTCAATGGGGAGGGGTGATGGGAGGGGTGAGGAGGAGCAACGACTGGGCTGTGGAATGCCGCCAGATTTGAAGGAACATGAATTTGCACTGCTTACTGTAGGACACAAACTGGAATCTGGACGTGTTCCATGGGGATGGTGTTCTCTAGTTCCTCCAGTGTGTGAACGTACTGGATCTTACTGATGAACTTCACACTAGGCAGACAGACAAAGAGAATCCACCAGGGGTCGTTTCGTAGAAGAAGAGGTGCAGGAGCTCATTAGCATAACTCATTTGCATAACTCATTTGCATATGCCACACCCCCTAGCATGCCGGAAGTGTGTCAGAAGGCAACACCCACCCCTCAGGCTCCACTCCACAGGTGAGCAAAACTGACCTGCTCTTCCTCCATTCCCTTCCCCATCCAATACTTTGGGCAATAAAAATAAGCGTCAAGAACACACCCTCATTCTCTTCCTGCTCCCTTGAAACCACCAGGTTTCAAGTAGACTTGAGATACCCAGGACATGTGCACCACCCATCCCTTTCCCTTCCCTTCCCCACAACAAGACACCCTGTGAGGTAGGTGGGGCTGAGAGAGGTCTTTTGAGAACTGCTCATGAGAGAACAGCTCTGAGAGAACTTGTGACTGGCCCAAGGTCACACCAGCAGCTGCATGTGGAGGAGTGGGGAATCAAACCCGGTTCTCCCAGGTTAGAGTCCAACTCCTGACCACTACACCAAACTGATGGGGTGGAAGCTGCTGAAGGGTTGGTGAAATTTCTCCAGTACTTATGTGCCCTGTGCCCAGATAAAAAATGGTATGCTTAGAAAATTTATATGCCACCTTGAGCAAGTCTCTGGAAAAGCAGCACACAGTCATAAAAGGAACAATGATAACATTATCAATATTAAAACAAAACATTAAAAACAATAAAGACCCTAGCAGGGCTTTCCCTGGGGCGCTGCGCCTCTGCACTGCTGGGGGAAGCCGAGGAGGGGGCGGGGCTTGGTCATGTGCCCGCCCCCTGGGCTCCTCACTCCCGGAGCTGCGCTCCTGTGCGCTCCCGCTCCAACGGACCCCTGGAATCCACACAGTTAAGTATATGCCATATACACAGATTACCATTGATTTTTGTTTTTAAATTCCTTCTAGGATCACTAGCCTGATCTTCAAAGGACGGTATAATTCATTCTGACCCATTTGAAACCAACGTGCGCTGGAGATTAAACCATTTTTGTGGAGACTGAAAGCCAAACGAGACATCACGGTGTCCGTGGGTCCAACCCGTGGACACTGATGAAATTTTAGAACTGAACTCTGCCATCAGGAGGGCACAGTGCAGGGGGACCAGAGGCAATCTTGTTTCTCCCTTGTGTCTTTTTGAGCGTGGAAACTGCCCCCGTGGCTCTTTCAGCGCCTGAAAAGGGGTAGGGGGTGGGAAACACTGGTCACAATCAGTGTCCTCTCTAAGCTGAGTTAGTGTGAGCTAGTTCACTGTCTTTTAGCCTTCAGCTCACACATTTTTGTCTTCGCTCAGGAAGGGTGGCTCCAGAGCAAACTCGCTTATGCAGCAGCCAAACTGCTCGCTGTCAGTAGCTCACAAAGGAGAATTTTTGCTCACAAGACTCCACAGCTTAGAGGGAGCATTGGTCACAATACAAGGACTCATGGGCACTCCATGAAATTGCTGAGCAGTCGGGTTAGAACAGATAAAAGGAAGTCCTTCTTCACCCAAAGAGTGATGAACACGTGGAATTCACTGCCACAGGAGGGAGTGGCGGCTACAAGCATGGACGGCTTCAAGAGGGAATTGGATAAACATATGGAGCAGAGGTCCATCAGGGGCTATTAGCCACAAGGTATAGGTAGAAGCTCTCAGTCTGGGGCAAGTGATGCTCTGTATTCTTGGTCCTGGGGGGGCACCAGTGGGAGTGCTTCTAGTGTCCTGGCCCCACTGGTGGACCTCCTGATGGCACCTGTTATTTTTGGCCACTGTGTGACAGAGTGTTGGACTAGATGGGCCATTGGCCTGATCCAACATTGGCTTCTCTTATGTTCTTATGCTCTTACGTCTTGTTGCACCGTGGGCCTGATTGGGCCATGAGACATTTTTAAACGTCTGAGTTTGTGTCCACAGTTTGGACTCATGGATGCTGTAACATGTAGTTTGGCCCTGAAATTTACAGTTAACTGGTCAGAGGAGTGGAAAGAGGGAAACAAAAGTCCTTGCTCTGTAGTTCCTAGTCTAAAAAACTCAACAGTTCAATATTTACCAAATTTTCTCGATCTTGCCCTTCTTCGAGTGGTGGGTATAGTTCCTTCCCCCTTTATCTCCACAACAACTTAGAGGTAGATTAGGCTGCAATCAGCTCAAGCCCCCCCCCCCCCCCCCCCCCCGATTTTCTCACTGAAACAGAGATTTGAATCTGGGTTTTTCAGACCCATGTCTGTGGCCGTGGTCACACGGCCCTTAAATGCGGGAGGAAGGGCTATTTCCTCCCGCATTTAAAGGGGCCATCCACAACGGCCGCAGAAAGTCCCGCGCCAAAGCGGGCTTAAATGTGGGTTGCTCTCGCATTTTCCAACCCCGGGAAAATCAACAGTTTTCCCGGGTGTTGCGGGAGGAACCCGCATTTTAGCCATCTGGCCAGCCCTCTCTCGCAACCATTGCGAGAACGGGGCTGTCCAGATGGTCCCGTCGGCCATTCCCCTCCCCTTTTACACTTGAGCGCTTGGGCAGTCAAGCACCCAAGTGTAAAAGGGGGAACCCCCCCCAAACTTACCTTTGCCGCCGCTTCCACAGCCGCCACCTCTACCGCTGCTTCTGCCGCCACGGCCGCCTCTAATGCGGCTGCCACAGCTTTCGCCGCCGCTGCTTCTGCTGCCGCAGGGGTTGGGATGCGTAGACATCCCAACCCGCGGTAGAAAAATGCGGCCCCTTTAAATCCCGGAGGGCTCTCGGATTTAAAGGGCCCGTATGACCGCAGCCTCAGTCTGGGTTTTTCAGACCCATACTTAGGCTGTGATCACACACTAAATAATCCACTTTCAGTGCACTTTCCAATTGGATTTTGCCAGTTCACACTGTAAAATCCAGTTGGAAAGTGCATTGAAAGTGAATTGGCCTTTGGCCAAGATACCAAACTGGTTTTTAAGTTCTATAAATCTGAGTTTTTCATGTTGGGGGGGAAAAGAGAAGGCAATTGACTTAAAGGGCCTGCTGAATTAAATTATTTAACTGTCTGACTGCATCAGTCCAGCATCCTGTTTCCAACAGGATCCAGCCAATTGCTTTTAGGAAACTCAAGAGCCAGGTGTCAAGGCAATAGCTGTTCCTCTGTTGTTCCCGTCCCCCAGCAATTGTTTTTCGGAGGTAGACTGCTTGCCAGCAACAAGGCTCCATTTCATTATTATGTCATGTAGCCATTTATAGACAATTCAGTTGTAAGTTTCCCTACCCTCCATTCGAAAGCCAGTTTAGCCCACTTTCATCACTGCGTTCTGTGTCATCGAAGTTTTCAATCACTGTATGAAGATGGACCTTCATTTTGTCTGCCCTGAATTTACCATGAATCGATTTCATTTGGGCGACCTTGAAAAATTCATTTGGGGGGGAGGGGGGAAAAGGTTGGGCCGTCCTCCTCCCCCGTATATAACTGTACAAATCTCCGGCATGCCATTCCTATTTCCTCCCCTGAAATCTTTAAACCAGCAGCCAGGAAGCAGGTGGGAAACAGACCCTCCCTGCACTTCTGTTCTTTACCTGATGAACGGCCTCGAAATTGCCAGTACTGTCCGAATGAACCAAGAGGGGTGAACGATGATCAGAGCTTTCAGGTTCTTCCGTAATCTGCACACACACACAAAAAAAAGCGAGAGCAAGGCAGTGTAAGAGTGAGCAGGTTGGTGAAGTTCACTTTAGAAATGACTAATTTTGTACTAGATTTCTGTAGAGATTTTGTACTAGATTTTTGTAGATTTTCCAGTTTGGTGGAGTGGTTAGGAGCACGGACTCTAATCTGGGAGAACCGGGTTTGATTCCCCACTCCTCCACATGTGGCATCCAACCTGACTTGAGAGACTTAAGACTTGAACTGTAGGCCAGGATCTAGTAGTACCCGCTCAGCTATGAACCTGCTCCTTCAGGGGGCGTGTAGAAGAAGAGGAGTTGATTTTAGACCCCGGCTTTTCCCTACCAGACGGAGTCTCGGGATGTGTTCAGATGGGCAGCTAATCCCACCATTGGCCCGGCTGTAATTTGATCTAGATCTTTTTGATCCAGCGTTGCATGACCAGACAGCTCCCCCGTGAATCACTTTACTGTGCATGACTCCGCGGTGGATTGTCTAGACAGCATCCACCTTAAGGAGCCGTGTGGTCGGCTGTTTTTTTAAAAATCCTGTTTGTGCATGCACATATGTGCCTCACATCTACTTGTTCTCCGCACATGCACGGACTAAAATGGTAAAAGCACCGCCAGCGGTACCTTTCTCTAGGTACCATTTCAGTTAACAAAGTGCATAAATACCATGGGACCTTCAGAAACATTAAATTGTTCAGATCGTTTGAGCGGAGCTCTGTGGACATCGCATGTTTAAGCAGTTATGTGTACATCGCTAAGACTTTTTAAAATGGTGGTTGTTTGGGATGGTCTGGAGACAATCCCTACGGGTTGATTGTGCGCTGGTGGAATGACCAGATAGGGGAAAGTCCACCATTGGCCTGTTGGCCAGCTTAGGACCGGACTTTCGCCACTATCTTTTAAGTACAGCTCCCTGACGGGGATCGACAGGCTGATCACGGAAGCAGCACAATTCCCAGATGTTGTTGTCTGGATGTGGACTTTAAATCCACCAGGCACTTGTGCCTGGCATGGCTCAAAATAGCTGTCTGAACGCAACCTCGGAGCAGCTTACAATCTCCTTCCCTTCCTCTCCCCACAACAGACACCTTGTGAGGTAGGTTGGGCTGAGGGAGCTCTCTCGAGAACTGATCTTGAGAGAACAGCTCTGAGAGAACTGGGACTGACCCAAGGTCACCCAGCTGGCTGTATGTGAAGGAGAGGGGAATCAAACCCAGTTCTCCCAGATTAGAGTCCACCACTTTTAACCACTACACCACGCTGGCTCTTAACTACAACACCAGGACAGGCTGGCTCTGCGGTCCCTGAGCAACTTCTCCATTGACCAACGGCATCTCAGTCTTATGTGGACTGAGCTGCAGTGGGAACCAACAGGCGGGGCTCAGGAGATATAGAATTAACTGAACTCTCACCTTCTGTCAATCATCTGGTAGCATTTTTTCAGCCAACCGATCCCAGGCATTCTCCGGCGTGGCGTAGCACCGTTCAAGTACACAATCATGTAGTCCTCGGCCACCAGGAGCTCCAGGCTACTGATCACGTACCTTTTGGGTTGAAAATAAGAAAGCAAATATTAAGACGCAGAATTTCTCTGCTGGCACAAAAAGGAAAACACCCTACACCTTAAAATGTGGAAGTCTGGAATACGCAAGTCTCTGAACAATATCCTAACTTTTCCAAAGAAACAAGATGGCCCAAGGAACAAGCTTTAACATCCCATGCTCCAATCCAGGGCTTTCTCTTTGGAAAAAGAGGTGCCGGAACTCTCAAGAGGGAAACAAAGTTTTCAATCTGTATACTGAAAACTCATGAACTTTAAAACATTTTAAAAATAATTTTGTTAAAGAGGTTCCAGAATTCCATTCCGGCACGTTTCCCCAGAAAAAACCCCTGCCCTTCAACAGTGTTTGGAAGTTTTTCTCTGTGAGTTTAGAATGCTTGGTTTTGCTAACCAGAGGCTGCGTTGCTTCCATATGGAGGCTTTGCTCCGGTTTGACTTCCAGACTGGAGCTGGGTTTTCCTGGAACATCCACACGTTGTCGTCCCCTAACAGTCCAATGGGCCCCTTTCTGTCAGGTTCCCTGTCATGTTTTGCTTCCCTGTGGCTATCCCGGTTGCAGGTCCCGGCGGGAGCTCGGCATCCATCTCTGCTCTAACGGTTCCTTGCCCCCCCCTCCTCTGGGTGAGCTCATATGTTTTGCTAGACTTCAGTTATCTATGTTGACTACTCTTGTAACCTTGGGCAACTGGGCTCTGCTTCTCCAGGTTTCTTTTGCGGGGGCCTGCAAGTAGATTACACACAGGGTCGGGGTGGGAATGTAGTTTCATCTTGCGCACCTTTTTTCCCTGAGAAAGTAACGGTAGCATTTTGGTGCTTGATTCTTTTTATTCTGATTGGCACCCAAGCCTCTGTTCTTGTTTGAATACAGTATATGAATCCCCTCCCTACTGTATTTGGTATCACAAACAACGCAAGTGTTTCTGAAAGACCATTAAGAAATAAAGACTTTGTTTTGAACTACAAGGCCTGACTTATTGGATCTAATTAGAAGTCTCACACTTTCCAGGCTTTCCCTAGCTTTGCTCCCATCTTTCCCAAACATGGCTTGATAAGATATTTAAAAAAACCCAACAGACTGCAGTCCAAGTCCATCTGCAGGCCATGTGAACAGGAAGGAAGGTCCCATTCATATTGGCACCATTTCCCTTGCCTGAGCCCCCCACGGCGGTACGGCACTACCGTTCCCACCCAGCCCTGAACCGGTGAAGGGTTTTCAGAAAATATATTTAATGGCTATATCCAGGGGTCATTTCATAGAAAAAGAGGTGCAGGCGCTCATTAGCATACCTATTAGCATAACTCATTAGCATAACCGGCCGAATGTCAGTTTCAGCCCTATTATACCCTATGGGCCATTGAAGTCAATGGCAAAAACTCATAGGGTATATGAGGGGCTGGAGGAGAGGGGGTTTGAGGGAGAGGCTCGAAACTTGCAGGGTAGCTGCTGGGGCCTCTCCCTGAAATACCCACCAAGTTTCAAAAAGATTGGACCAGGGGTCCAATTCTACGGGGCCTCAAACAGGTTGCCCCATCCCCTCCATTGTTCTCTATGATGGGACATAAAGAACAATGGAGGGGATGGGGCAACCTGTTTGAGGCCCCGTAGAATTGGACCCCCTGGTCCAATCTTCTTGAAACTTGGTGGGCATTTCGGGGAGAGGTCCCAGAAGCTACCCTGCAAGTTTCGAACCTCTCCCTCAAACCCCCTCTCCTACAGTCGCTTTTAAAGTTGCTGCCGAATTTCGGCGGCAATTTGGCGGCGGGCCGAATCAGATCAGAGAATCTGATTCGGCCCGTGGCTGCCCTACTGCCCACTCCTGAGCTGGCGGAGCAGCGCTCTGCCTCGCTCCGGCCCCAAAGGACCCCTGGCTATATCATTCTCAATTGCCACGCTGCTGTGTGGACACCGGTTTTGCTTAATGCAATCCTGCAGGACATAATGCAATTCCGTAGGGCCTGTAAAATGGGAGCTGTTCCACCAGGCCTATGGTTGAGGCTGCGGGAACCATCTGGACTCCCCTCCTCTCACGCTCTTCCTTCCATGTCTGCTTGTCCTGCTCTTCTGTATTACTTTAACATCTATTGTACTATCATGACATCTAGTATTGCATTTGATGCAAAAACCCCTCTGGGATGTATTAATCTGCTCTAGTGTTTTATTTATTTATTTATTTTATTGGGTTTATATCCCGCCCTCTCCCAAAACGGGCTCAGGATGGCTCACAGCAGAATCAGGGTTGCCAGATCCAGGTTGGGAGCTCCTGGAGATTTGGGGATGGAGCCTGGAGTGGACAGAGACCTCAGTGTGGTGCAGTGCCATACAGAGTCCACCCTCCAAAAGCATCCATTTTCTCCGGGGGAACTGATCTCTGTAGTCTGGAGATGAGCTGTAATTCCAGGGGACCCCAAAGTCCCACCCGGAGACTAGCATGCCTAGAATTAGATATACATAAACATAATAAGCAGATTGAAACAAGTTTAAAAACATTCAGGCAAACGTACAGTGGACAGTGAAACAAGATGACAGAACTGGGTAAAAATTTCCAGGGCAATCCTTAAAGACTTCAGCAACATGATTAGATGAGTGATTATATGAGTAGTTCTATGGACAGCTCTGTGGGCCGGGGAGGCCAAGGTGGACTGAACGCCCACCGCCCCAACTGAAGGCCTGGTGGAACAGCTCCGTTTTACAGGCCCTGCGGAACTGTAGCAAGTCTCGTAGGGCCCTGATCCCACACATGACCACATTCCACCAGGCCGGGGCCAGGGCAGAGAAGGCCTTGGCCCTCATTGAGGCTAAGCGGACATCTTTCGGACCGGGGACCACCAGCAGAGCAACTTTTAAGCAATTGTATTAAAATAGACACTGCTAGCATGTTATGATATTGAATTGTTTGACACTGAACTGTTTTTAGATGGTCTTGTGATAAACTCAACTGTTATTTATGTGTTTTCCTTCTCATGTAAGCCGCCCTGAGCCTGCCTCGGCAGGGAGGGCGGGGCATAAATTGAATGAATGAATGAATGAATTTTATCCAGGGCTATTTTGGGGCAGGAACGCACAGGAACGGAGTTCCGGCTGGCTTCCAAGTTGGCCACGCCTACAGCCTCCCCCACCCTCGGGTTCCCCAGGCGCCTTGCAAGCCGCGGGGCGCTTGAGGAAGCCAAGCCGATCCAGGGAGAGAAGGCAGTTTAAACTGCCTCCCCTTCACAGGTTCACCATGCACCCCACAGCTGTGGGGCGCTTGGGGAAGCCGTTCCAGAAACTGCCTTCCTTCCCTTGGGTTCCCCATGTGCCCCGCAATCTGGGGAAGCCAATCCTGCGAGGGAGCTGTGCGGTCCGGGGTGTGGCCTAATATGCTAATGAGTTTATCCTGTTGGGTGTGGCCTATTATGCTAATGAGTTCTTGCTGGGCTTTTCCCACAAACAAGCCCTGCTTTTATCATCCTTGTTACTGTTGTTACCTGCCCTGAGCCTGTTCGCAGGGGAGGAAGGGCCAGAAATCAAATAAATCAAATCAAAGGCCCCTGGCGGCAGCAGCAATGAGAGCCTCACAGAGAACTGCCGCCGCCGTGTGCGAAAGCGATGTGGTGCATCTGAAAGCAAGACTTCCTCCCTTTGCGGAAAAGGGCAGAGTGGGCTGTCACTCACAAGAAGAGGTTCTCCATGATGTAATGGTAATCCGGCAGGTTGCTGTCGGGCAGATAGCAGGCAGCAAAGACAATGATAGCGTTGAGGCCTTCTCCATAGTAGCCTGAGAAAGAGAAAGAGAGCAAGAGCGCCCAACGACATTGGTGAGAAGTCGGGTTAGAATGGATAGAAGGAAGGACTTCTTCACCCAAACAGTGATTAAGACACAGAATTCACTGCCACGGGCGGGGGGGGGGGGGGTGGCTACAATCATGGACGGCTTCAAGAGGGAACTGGACAAACATATGGAGTAGAGGTCTATCACTCAGCGGCTATTAGCCACAAGGTACAGATAGGAGCTCTCAGTCTGGGGCAAGTGATGCTCTGTATTCTTGGTGCTTGGGGGGGGCAACAGTGGGAGGGCTTCTAGTGTCCTGGCCCCACTGCTGGACCTCCTGAGAGCACCTGGTATTTTTGGCCACTGTGTGACAGTCTGTTGGACTGGATGGGCCATCGGCCTGATCCAACATTGGCTTATCTTATGTTCTTATGAGCACTGATGAATTGGATGCCATGTCTAAACAAATCTACCATTAAATTGCACCGGTTTCCTTGACCTGGATGGCCCAGGCTGGCCCCATCTCCTCAGATCTCAGAAGCTAAGCCGGGCTGGCCCTGGTTAGCATTTGGATGGGAGACAACCAAGGAAGCCCAGGGTCTCTACGGAGAGGCAGGCAGTGGCAAACCGCCTCTGAATACCTCTTGTCTTGAAAACCCTTGAAAAAAATTCAAAAACCAGTGGGGGAACGTTTTAACCCTCCAGGACATTCAGTTGCTGACCTAAGAGTAGCAGCTCTCTTACAAAGGAATTTCAAAGGGAGATTAGAGAGACTGCTGAATTGCAACTGATAACGAATGCATCCTCCTGGACTGAATCAAGACCTAGGTTTCCCTGTCTCATAACCAATGCTGATTTCTCCATGCCCACTACCCCTCTGCATATCACACTGAATCCAATCATGCCTGCTATTGTCACTCACCTGCTATTGTCATTCGGCATCTGAAATCACTCCACTTTCCAATGTATAGGACAGATGGACTCACATTCTAGCTGTATCTGAAGAAGTGAGCAGTGACTCACGAAAGCTCCTCCCCTGCCACAAATTTTATTAGTCTTTAAGGTGCTGCTGGACTCATACTCTTTTCTTCCTGAAATCCCTGTGAGGGTTGCTGTTAAGTTGGCTGTGACCTGCCAGCAGTTTCCACCAGCAGCTAGCTCAGTCATTCTGAGAAGTAAAGGGGGCACCTGCTGACATTGTTCTTGCTCAGATTAATGTGCATGTTGCAGAGGCAGGTCTGTGGGGTTTTTTTTGAGTTTGTCCCCACCCCACCCCACCCCACAGGATCAGGCAGGTGGGAGGCACTGGGGTGGGAAGAGATTCCCAGTACTGGAGAAGCATGGGAAGGGGCTGGCTCCTGCAGGGCAATGTGATTAGTAAAGGTTTCCTCAAAAGCCAGTTGAATCAGACTCTAGGAGGGTGGTGCTCATCTCCGCTTCCAAGCCAAAGAACCAGCGCTGTCCGAAGACTTCTCCATGGTCATGTGGCCAGCATGACTAAACAGCAAGGCGCGCAGAATGTTGTTACCTTCCCTCCGCAGCAGTACCTATTTATCTACTTGCCATTTCTTGCTTTCGAACTGCTAGGTTGGCAGGAGCTGGGGCCAGAGATGGGAGCTTGCTCTGTCACATGGTACTCGGGTCTCGAACTGCCAAGCTACTGACCTTCCGGTCTGCAACTCAGCGTCTTAACCTCGGAGCTACCGAATGCCGAGATGTGATTGGGGTTGCACAAAGACTGCAAAAGTATACGGAAGGCCAGGATTGTCTTATAAGGATGCGAGAAAATGTTCTCTTTGGAACACAGGCCTTTCTTGGGAAACAGCTCTATCTGCAATGATTTCAACATTTAATATATTAGCTACCGCTGTGATTTGTCATCCGGTTCTTGAAAATTCAACACGAGAGATGGATTTCAGAAGAGACGCTTGTTTGTGTCTTTTACAAATATCCAGTTATTGAAAGCGCTCCTGAAACATTCAGGTCTCAGTTGACAGTATGTTTTATAATAGAAAAAGCAAAGACCAGATGTGTTGCCCTGACCTGGAAGGCCCAAGCTAGCCTGATCTTGTCAATTCTTGGAAGCTAAGCAGGGTTGGCCCTAGTTAGTCCTTGGATGGGAGACCGCCAAAGAGTTCCAGGGTTGCTATGCAGAGGCAGACAATGGGCAAACCACCTCTGTTCATCTCTTGCCTTGAAAACCCTATGGAGTTGCCATAAAACAAATTTAGAGTCCAGTGGCACCTTTAAGACCAACAAAGGTTTATTCAGGGTATGAGCTTTCATGTGCATGCACACAGTTTCAAACACACTGGAATGGTAGATAAGGTTCAAACTTATAGAAAGAGTCTTACAGCAAATTAACATGCAACATGATGATGTTTAAGATGCGAAGTCAGAGCTAAATAACAAGCTAAGGTTATAAGGTCAACAGTTGTAAAGCAATACGTATGGCAAAATAGCAGATAAATGTCTAAAGGTGTATTTTCTAATTGTGGGAAGCAAACCGAGAATCTCCATTCTCTCCTCCCAGGCATGGAGATCACTTAACAGCACTTTTTGAGGTGGATGCAGTGTCATGTCAGCAAAACATCCCAAATATTCCTAGCATTACATTCAGTATTTTAATATACTATTCTGAAAAAGAAATACACTAAAATACAGAGGAATTATAGTCCTTCTTTTTGAGAATACGTATGTGAGGACTGAATGAGTTAGCATATGTAATGAGATAAGAAACCAATATCCCTGTTGAGTCCTGGAATCATTGGGTTTAGGAAAGAAGAGTACTTACTGATTCCCACCCCCATCACCAGTCTTGAAGCTAGTGAGATCATCCCAGCTCTCCACTTGAACAGGCCCTCTGGAAAACCTGTCTCCCTCACCTCCGTGTGTCACCACTCTCATGTATGGCTTGATCATCTGCAAATCAATGCGGTGCTCCTGTTCGCCAATGATGACCGTCCTCCACAGGCGGCCGTTGGTGGCGCTGCCGTCTTCCGTGGCTCCATCCCCGAACAAGTCTGCACTGTCTCCAGGCATGTTTTTGGCCGTGGCCACGGGAGTATCATCTGAGAGACATCGAAAAACATGACTTAAAGAACAACATGCTGAGCTGTTTGTGAACAAGACTGCAAAGTGTGGAGGCTGCGTTCCGGGGGAGCCTCAATAAACTGTCGGCAGCCTAGAAAGCTAGCAGGCTGGGAAGCAAAAGGCATGAATCATACATGGAACTGCCTTATATTGAGTCGGACCTTCAGTCCATCAAGGTCAGTCTTGTCTACTCAGAATGGCAGCAATTCTCCAGGGTCTCAGGCAGGGGTCTTTCACATCACCTACCACCCGATACATTTTAAACTGGAGATCTGGGGATTGAACCTCGGACCTTCTGCATGCCAAGCAGAGGGTCTGCAACAGAGCCACAGCCAGGACCGTAGCCAGGATTTTGTGGCTTGTGGGGCAAAAATATTTCTGGTGGGGCTGCCATTATTTGCCATAATGAAGGCGGGGGTGGCATGAGCCCCTCTCCCTCCCCTCCTGCAAGATTAAAAGGGCCCTTGAACTGATCGGCGGGGCCGATCAGCTGGAGGGCCCTTTAAATTTAGCAGGAGAGCAGGGAGAGGGGCTTGCGCCACCCCGTTTCTTCTCAAAAGCATAAAGGATCTCTGTAAGTGCTTTTGGGAAGAGACAGGGGCCTTTAAGAAGTAGGGGGCCTTTAAGAGAGCGGGTGGAGCCCCCAGTAGCTCCACTGTAGCTACAGGCCAGGCCACAGCCTCTCCCTGGAGCCCAAAGAAAATTTTGTGGAGGGGCAGGCAGTGGAAGAAATCCAGTCTGGCAGCTGGACAGGAAGGACCAGGAGTTGCCTGAGCAAAAACTAAGCCCAACATGGAAGCTTTTATAGTTAGGGCTGCCAAGTCAGCCCGGGGGGGTGGGGGATCCCCCGCTACAGGGGTTCCCGATCCGCCGGCCAGCATTCGGCCAGCAGGGGGACCCCCCCCTTCCCCAACGTAATGACGTCACCCGGAAGTGACATCATCACGTTGGGGGCGTTACCAGGGTGACGCTCTGGCAATCTCCCCAAAACTCTATGATACCATAGAGTTTTGGGGCGATTGCCAGAGTGTCGCCCTGGCAACGCCCCCAACGTGATGACGTCACTTTGTGCGCGCGACCGGGAAGCTCCCAGACGACAGAGGACCCCCCCCCCCACCAGTAAGTAAGGAAGACTTGGCAACCCTATTTATAGTCCTGCCTGAACAGGGTGAAACCAGTGGGCTTCCTGGAAACAACGTCGTCTTAGAGGCCTTCTAGGGGTGATCCACTCAGGACAGAAGGCCCAAAATGCTGAAGGTTCCCACTTCTAACTCCGTCAGCTCTGGACAGCCAAGCCCACAACCAGCCTCCCTCTCACTAAATGAGCCCAGCACAGAGGGTGGGGGTGGGAGTGGGGGGGGGGGTTGCCCCTTTCCCTCTTACCTTCCCACTCCAGTTCATTCCCATTGCCCAGGAACTCCAGGGAGTCCGTCTCATCCGGGGTTTCGATGTCATCCACGTTTATGTCCAGGTCGTCGGGTGTGTCCAGGAAATCGTCTGACAAGAGGGAGCCTTCGCTCTGATCCAGAGAAATGTTGATTTCCGGGGCGACGAGAGTCTTCCGCTTGTGATGTGCCCCATTACTAAAATTTAACGTATTTGGAGGTGCTGAGGGTTAAAAAACAAAACAAAAAGGGCAGTCCAGAATTGAGATGATACTCATGGGAGAAAGGCCATTGCTATGATCTTAGTAATAACCTGATGGGGATTTCGGTGATCCAATGGCATTATTGTATTTTTTTAAAAGAGGGCTACATACTTCAGTTGATTGGCTTTCTTTTTTTCCCCAATTAACATTTTTATTGAGGAATAACAAACAAGCATCACCATACAAACAGTATGTTCTCATAGAATAGTATACATACAATGTGTAGTACATATTAAAACACCTAACAACATATTAGGTCACTGGGTAAGTAAACAATGGTCAGTCTATCTGATCTGCAGGGGTCATTTCGTAGAAAAAGAGGTGCAGGAGCTCATTAGCATAACTCATTTGCATAACTCATTTGCATATGCCACCACCACCCCCTAACATACCGGAAGTGTGTCCGAAGGCAACACCCACCCCTCAGGCTCCACTTCACAGGTGAGTGAAACTGACCTGCTCTTCCTCCATTCCCTTCCCCATCCAATACTTTGTGCAATAAAAATAAGCGTAAAGAACACACCCTCATTCTCTTCCTGCTCCCTTGAAACCACCAGGTTTCAAGTAGACTTGAGATACCCAGGACATGTGCACCACCCATCCCTTCCCCTCCCCACAACAAGACACCCTGTGAGGTAGGTGGGGCTGAGAGAGGTCTTTTGAGAACAGCTCATGAGAGAACAGCTCTGAGAGAACTTGTGACTGCCCCAAGGTCACACCAGCAGCGGCATGTGGAGGAGTGGGGAATCAAACCTGGTTCTCCCAGATTAGAGTCTTGACCACTACACCAAACTGATAAGGTGGAAGCTGCTGAAGGGTTGGTGAAATTTCTCCAGTACTTATGTGCCATGTGCCCAGATAAAAAATGGTATACTTAGAAAATGTATATGCCACCTTGAGCAAGTCTCTGGAAAAGCAGCACACAGTCATAAAAGGAACAATGATAACATTATCAATATTAAAACAAAACATTAAAAACAATAAAGACCCTAGCAGGGCTTTCCCCGGGGCGCTGCCCCTCTGCACTGCTTGGGGAAGCCGAGGAGGGGGTGGGGCTTGGTCATGTGCCCGCCCCCTGAACTCCTCACTCCTGGAGCTGCGCTCCTGTGCGCTCCCGCTCCAATGGACCCCTGCTGATCTGTATCGTAATATTTCTATGTAGTCATTTTGTAAGACTTAGTATCATTATATTCCAAGTTCAACCACCAATTGGGGAATTTCCCCTTGAGACGATAGAGGAAAAATTGTCAAACGCATTTCTTACGGGGGCCAGATCTGATATAAATGTCACTTTGTCGGGCCGGACCACGTGTGCCATAGAACGTGACGCCAGGTGCTGGAGGTATAAACTGTATAAAAGACAGGAGCTGGTAAGCTCTGAGTTGGTGTGTCCTTACTACCAGGCCCCCTGGGGTGAGAAGGGGGTGCAGAGGAAAACCCACATGGGCAGACAGGAGAGCCAGCAGTGCAGCACTGGGCAGACGCTCCCACACTGCTTGACTGCTGCAGAGGAGGTTGTTCCGCCGTGCTGAAGCCACAATCGGAGTGGCTTCGCCCACTCCCCCCCCCCAGCAGTCTCCTGTTCCCTCCCTCGCACTAGTTGCTCACAGGCCACATAGGAGCACTGGGCGGGCCAGTTCCGGCCCCCGGGCCTTAAGTGTGACACCCCTGGGCTAGACTGATAAACTATAAAAACTTTTGTTTAAAAAAAAGATGCCCCTGTTTGAGCAACTCTTTTTTTAAAAAAGTTAATTGTTTTTCAATACAAATATTTGTTTAGGTATTGCATTCTTGAAGCTATGTTATAAATAACATCAGGGTTCTTTTTTAAAAAATCATTTAAAACACTGTCACAGAAGGACTGAAATCGATCAGCGGTTGAGTAAAAGGAGCAGATTAAAAATTGTTCAGTGCAAGCAGTCCCTTTCTAAAAGGTGGGGGGGTGGGGGGCACCAAACGGCCAAACAATGAGATGAAAACATTCTAAAAAGACTTCAGCGCAGGGCAGTCAATAAAACTAACTAACAGGAGGGCATGCTGTAAGACTGGTGGGACTTTTTTATCCACTGGCCTCGTAGCTGCATGGTAGGGTAGGCATCCCACAACTGCAGTACTCTCATGGGGCAATTCTGCATCTGGCATTCGCTTCGCATCTTCTCAACACTGAGGAAAAGGTGCAGCTCAAAACCACATTCAGACACCCTGGGGCAATGCCGCCGTGCTGACTGCAAAGTCACCCCTGAATGGCCGTAAATCTATGCAGACGGTACCGTAAAACCCGATGATCAAAGAAAGTGAAAGCAGCATGCAGTGCAGAGGGGAATTTCTGTTCCAAGGTGGGTTTGGTAAAACACTGGAGGGAAAAGGCAATGCGGAATCGCCCATGGAAGAAACCCTGCCTTGGATCTCTCTGTCTTGCTTCTGAGCTTGCGCGCGAACCGAGCCGGGTCCTCTGAAGATGATCTTTCCTTGTGGGCAGCTTCATGCAGCTGTGACATGAGGGAACGCACAAAGCCATCCGCACTGCTAGCAAGGCACACTTCCAGCACCATACTTACACAGTGTGTTCTCGTTTGGGCCGCCCAAAGACTCCATTCCTGCCACTTCGGGGAGAGGCCTGTAGAAATGGAGAGGGGGTGGGGGGGAGAGATGTGAGATTGTTGATCTGAAAAGACCTATGATTGAGGACAGCAACGGCCCACACTGTGGCTCTCATCATGGCCTCCTCCGTGACCAGTCCCTGAGCTGCCCGAGAGAAAGAGCAAAGTGCAATTTTATGCCGTTGTCCAGTTGATTTTATCGTAAACGGAGATTAAATTATTCTGTTTATTTTAACCTCTTGTCAACTGCCCTGAACCCTCTGAGGAAGGGCAGTCTATAAATTTTAATCGATTAATAATAACAATAACATCAACAACAATAACAATAACAACAACAACAATCACAACCCATGTATGTAACCTATCACTAAATACAGCCACTGTACCAGAAGACAGGAGCGTAGGAAATATGACACCAATCTTTAAAAAAGGATCCGGGGGGAACCAGGAAATTACAGGCCAGTTAGCCTAACGTGTGTCCCAGGCAAATTAGTAGAAACTTTTAATCAAAGATCAAATTGTTAGGCACATTAGAGGGACAAAACTTGCCGAGAGAAAATCAGCATGGCTTCTGCAAAGGCAAGTCCTGCCTCACCAATCTTTTGGAGTTCTTTGAGAAAGTGCACAAGCATGTAGACAATAGTGACCCAATAAACATTATACACCTGGACTTTAAAAAAGTAAACCTGGCAGTCATGGGATATGAATTAAAAACTGGTTAAATGACAGGAAGCAAAGAGTAGGACTCAATGGATAGTTCTCACAATGGAGGAAAGTTAGCAGTGGAGACCCATAAGGATCGATACTGGGGCTGGTACTATTTAATTTATTCATCAGTGATCTGGAACTTGGGGTGAGTAGTGTAGTGGCCAAATTTGCAGCTGACACCAAATTATTCAGGATGGTGAAAACCGAGGCTGACTGTGAAGAGTGCCGAGAGGACCTCCACAAACTGGATGGGTGGGTGACAATATGGCAAATGAAGTTCAGTGTTGGTAAGTGTACAGTGATACACATTGGGACAAAAAAAAACAACCCAATTTCAAGTATAGGCTAATGGGGTCTGAACTCGCTGAGACTGAGAGGGAAAAAGATCTTGGGGTCGTAGTGGACAGCTCAGTGAAAGTGTCAACCCGGTGTGCTGCAGCGGTGAAAAAGGTAAACTCTATGTTAGGGATAATTAGGCAAGGGACTGAGAATCAAACAGCTGATATAATGTCCCTGTACAGATCTATGGTGCAGCCCCATTTGGAATACTGTGTACAGTTCTGGTTCCTGTATCTCCAAAAGGACATTGCACAGCTGGAAAAAGTGCGGACAAGGGCAACCAAGATGATTAGGGGTCGGGAGCACTTTCCCTATGAAGAAAGGCTGAAGAGTCTGGGACTCTTCAGTTTAGAAAAGAGACCACTGAGGAGGGGACATGTTAGAGGCTTATAAAATTATGCCCTGGGTGGAGAGAACTGACAAAGATAAACTTGTCTCCCCCTCCCAAAATACTAGACCTTGAGGGCATCCCATGAAATGGATGGGCAGTAGGTTCAAGACAGACAAAAGGAAATGCTACTTTACACAGAGAGTGATTAAAATGTGGAATTCGCTGCCAGAGAATGTAGTGATTGCCAGAGGAATAAACTGCTTTAAAAGGGGATTAGATAGTGTAATGTAGTATGCTCTGTGTAGCAACCAGCCTAGCCATGTGCTCCCAGGTAATGGCGCCCGCCGCATGGCCAGAGCACATGGTCAGGCAGAGAGGGGAGCTTGAATCAGGAGGAACAATAGACATCCGGATTGAAAGACTCCACCAATGTGGGACCTAGGTTCTCCCTGGGGAACCAATGCACTCAAAGGCTCCTCCAGGGAACCTATGACAAACATGTGCATATGTTAAGCCCCTATCAGGTCTTTTGGGTGCGGCCGGAGGTGTGGCTCCGGCCAGCATATAATGAGGGCCCTGGAGCCCTGGAAGCATGCTTGTTCTGACCATCTACTGGGCATGCTGAATCGCTCAATAAAGGCTTCCTGATTTCACCGTTCCTGGCCTCCCGAGTCCAGTACTCTTCAGACAGACTCATGGAGAATAAATCTGTCAAAGACTACTAGCCACTGAGGGGAATCTCCACATTCAGAGGCACTAATTTTCTGAATTCCCAGAGCCAGGAGACAACCTCAGGGGAAGGCCTCGGCCTCTCTGCTCTGTTTGTTGGACTCCCAGGGTAACTGGTTGGCCATTGTGTGAGACAGGATGCTGGACTAGATGGACCATTGGTCTGATCCAGCAAGGCTCTTCTCATGTTCTCAAAAGTTTGAGAGAGATCTGAGTCAGCCTCAGGTGATGTGGAGAGAATCTCTGTGTGGACATAACACATACATTGTTTTTCTTTGGAAAGTGTGATCAAATCAAAATTCTTATGGAACCAGTTCTTGTATACTTCAAAGGTTGGCTGTCCAATCCAGGGACTGGAAATGGACGAACCAAAGTAATGTAAATCTGCTTTGCTAGACCACGGATAAATTTTAGCCATGACCCCTTTGGCTCAGTGAAGAAGAGCAGAGCTTTGAACTTTTGCTCGTAAGTGTACAAAGCTGTCCTCTACTGAGTCAAACCCTTAGCTTGTCCAGCTGCTATGTGTTATGTCCTCTAACTGGCCAAGGCTTTGCAGGGTATCGGGCCGAGCAGCGTTTCCCCCCGTCTTGCTAGCAGAAACCCTTTGAACAGGAGCTTCACTGCACAACTCTCTGAATGCAAAATTTATCCTTTGCAATTGAAACTGTGACCTTCCCCAATTAGGGCTGCCAGCTCTGGGTTGAGAAATACCTGGAGATGTGGGGGGGTGGAGCCTGGGGAGGGCGGGGTTTGGGGAGGGGAGGAACTTCCGTGGGGTACAACGCCATAGAGTCCATCTTCCAAAGCGACCATCTTCTCCAGGGGACCTGATCTCTGTCGCCTGGAGATCAGTTATAACCCCAGGAGATCTCCAGCCACTGCCTGGAGGATGGCAACCCTACCCCCAATCCAGTTTCTGAAGCAGGTTTTAGAGACCGCCAACGTAGCAGTGCAAGAAATACACACGCACACGTTTTAAAGAAGGCAAATCAAATACACATGCAGCTTAGTGATGCCGCAAAACTTACAGGGCTCTTGCAAGGAAAACACAACCAGAGGGCAGAGGCCAGGGCTATTTTGGGGCAGGAACGCACAGGAACGGAGTTCCGGCTGGCTTCTGAGTTAGCCACTCCTACAGCCTCCCCTCCCAGGTTCCCCAGGTGCCTCGCAAGCCGTGGGGCGCCTGGGGAAGCCAAGCCAATCCAGGGAGGGAAGGCGGTTTAAACTGCCTCCCCTCCTCGGGTTCCCCATGAGTCCTGCAACCCACGGGGCACCTGGGGAAGCCAATTCCTGGGAGGGAGTTGTGCTGTCAGGGGTGTGGCCTAATATGCTAATGCATTTCTGCTGTTGGGTGTGGCCTATTATGCTAATGAGTTCCTGCTGGGCTTTTTCTACCAAAAAAAAGCCCTGGCAGAGGCAATACACATAGTTATCTTCACACTATACTAGACGGTTCTGAAGATAATTTCAGGTGGCCAGCCGTGTTAAACTGGAGCAGCAGAACAATATTTGAGTCTAGTACAGGGGTGGCCAACCTTGCTTAACGTAAGAGCCGCATAGAATAAACGTCAGATGTCTGAGAGCCGCAAGACAGGAACAAATATCACACACACGTTTTTATTTTTTAAAATATGCAAATTGGCTTTTTATTAACGTTAAAGGGGACTGCCAAAAATAAAAACAAACGAGGAAAGCCGGTTATTGATAATGATATTACTTGTTTGCTAATGATACTGAGAGAGAGAGAGAAAAAGAGAGAGATGGAAAGAAAGAATTAAAGAAGTGGAAAGAAAGAGAGAGAGAGAAACTAGGAAAGCAAATAGATGGGAGGGAGGAGGGAAGGAAGGAAGGAAGGGAGAAAGAGAGAAAAAGCATGCCTCCCCTTTGCTTCCCCAGCCGCCCTGCCAGGAGCCGCACAATATGTGTGAAAGAGCCGCATGTGGCTCCTGAGCCACAGGTTGGCCACCCCTGGTCTAGTAGCACCTTAAAGGGAAGACAGTATGGCATAGCCCTGCCTCGTCAGATCTCACAAGCTAAGCAGGGTCGGTACTTGGGATGGGAGACCACCCAGGAAGACTCCACAGAGGAAGGCAATGGGCAGCCACCTCGGCTTCTCACTTGCCTTGAAAGCCCCTTGCTGGGGTTGCCAAAAGTCAGCTGTGACTTGATGGCACCCCCTCCCCTCTCTCTCTCTCACACACACACACTACCTTAAAGGCCAACAGAATTTGGGGTCCGAGCGTTCATGAGTCAAAGCTCACTTTGTCAGAACTGGACTCGTTCTTTCCATCTCACCAGCGTCTTGCCAGGCCTTGACATCCGATCCATCGAAAGCAAATTCAGCTGCGTAATTATTTGGATTACGGGATAATCTCCCTCCCCTCCCCCTAGGCCAGCGGTTGTATATTATGAAATTCTCTGTGCTTGTGATTAGAAGCACGTCTGCTTCAAGACCAGCGATTTTACCCTCTGAAACGAAATTCCTGGGTCGTAAGACTGAGAAAACGCTTGCAACGCACCAAAACCCGCACCCGGGTTCTTCTTTTCCCTTGCGAGGAAATGAGATGCACTGACCTCTAAATCGGCAGCATCAAGGGCTCAGCTGGACATTTAGTTATTTTAAAACATTGCAGGATGTTTCCGCGGCATCACTTCGTACAAGGAAGGGGCAGAACCACCCCCCCCCCTAAATCTGTCTTTCCTTACCTTCTGGAAGTGATGCCCAGCTTGAGCCAGTTTCCTAATTTCAGATCTCAGGTTTTCAGCATTCTCCCTTATTTTCCATTTGGTGTACTCGCTTGCATGAGCGCAGAATATTGTTTTTCTGGCCGTTCCCCCCTCCCTCTCTCTTTAGAATTTCCTAATCAACACAGCTGATCCAGAGGGTCATGTGTCACCGTTTTTGGACTGCCCTGAACATGTGATGCTTCAGCTTTGCCATATAAGGTACCTGCTCTTGCCCAGTGACTAGCTAGTGGCTCACTGAGCATGCTCCCTGCATCCCAAACCTCAAGGAACCTCGGGCATCATTCAAGTACCATAAACTGAGCTGAAATCCTGCCAGCGGCAGAGAGGAGCCCTAGACAGGGAAGCCAAACCCTTCACCGGGAGGGGGTGGGGATCCTTTTCTCATCCGCTGTCTCAGCTCATTCTTATCTTCTCATGAGAGACCCCGGGTACCCAGACTATGCGTGTCCCTAAGCCTGTTTCATGTCTCCGTAACTAGGGAACTGGAAATCTCTCTCTGACCCACCCCGTGTCTGTTGAGAATAATCCCCCCTCCCCTTTTCAGACAGCTCAGTTCTCACATGCCATGCGTGGCTCTGTCCCTGCATGGGGACTAAAGCCTTCTGCGGCCAGATGGCGTAATCTCTGGTAGGCAAACGGAAGCACTCCGGGCACCGCCTCTTTGAGACACGACGATGTACCTGTGGGCTCGCCTCTGCCCCTGTGGACTGAATCTGTCACTCACGTAATCCCCCAAACCCTAAATATATTCATACCTCTGCATTCACAAGGCATCTAGAGGAAGGCTCTATTTTACCTGAAAGAAATCTGAGCATTTTTTGGATGCAAAATGAGCCCTGAAACGATATTTTAAATAAACTTGATATAACTAGGCTGATCTGCTCTCTGTGGGAAAGCTGGTTGTTTGGGTTCTGTGGGCTGGTGTAGTCAACCTTCCTTGGCTGGCCATCCACTGATCCAGAAACTTCACAGAATCGCGGAGTTGGAAGGGGCCCTACAGGCCATCTAGTCCAACCCCCTGCTCAATGCAGGATCAGCCTAGAGCAGGGGTGGGCAAACTGTGGCACAGGAGCCGCATGCGGCTCTTTCACATATATTATGTGGCTCCCGGCAGGGCGGCTGGGGAAGCTAAATATCATTAGCAAACAAATATCATTGGACATATTAATATCGTTATCAATATCTGCTTTTACCCCTTTTGTTCTTATTTTTGGCAGTCTCATTTAATGTTAATAAATAGCAAATTTGCTTATTTTCCGATAAAAGCAGGTAATATTTGTTCATGTCTTGTGGCTCTCAAACATCTGATGTTTATTCTATGCGGCTCTTACGTTAAGTAAGTCTGGCCACCCCTGTTCTAGGTGGTTCTTACGCTGAGCAAGTTTGCCCACCCCTGGCCTCGAGCATCCCTGACAAGTGTTTTGTCCAGCCACTGCTTAAAGACTGCCAGTGAGGGGGAGCTCACCACCTGCCTAGGCAGCCGATTCCACTGCTGCACAACTCTGACTGTCAAAAAAGTTTTCCCTGATATCCAGCCGGTCCCTTCCCGTCCTTAATTTAAGCCCATTCTTGCGAGTCCTCTCCTCTGCTGCCAAGAGGAACAGCTCCCTGCCCTCCTCTAAGGCTGTTTTTACATCTGACTTTCCCGCTGGAATCATTCTAGTTCCAAAAAAACCTGCCCACACCTCTGTGCGGTGTGAAACCGTGCTGCTACTGAAATGTCCACATCTACTAATTGCCCTCCTGTGGTCAAGCTAGTATTCAACCGGCTTGATTCTGCTTTAAACAATTGCTGTTGATTAGTGCACTTAGACCCCCTGGAGTGAAATTTCACACCACTGTGACACTGTGAAAAGACAGCAGTCAAACTACTTTAGAGGGGAGGTGTAAAATGACCCTCAAGGAGAGCAATCATGTCCCCCCTCAACCTCCTCTTCTCCTAACTCAACATTCCCAAGTCCAGGCCCCCGATCATCCTCGTCGCTTTCCTCTGCACCTGCTCCATTCTGTCCCCATCTTTTTTGAAGTGAGGCCTCCAAAACTGCACACAAGACTCCAGGTGCGGCCATGGTGGCCCCTTGGTGTATCAACATCAGTACTGTCTGCTCTAGGTACCAGTTGATTGATTCCTGTTTATTGATTTCATTTGCGCCCGGCATTTCTCCCCAACGGGGAACCCAAAGTGGCTTTCATCATTCCCTTCTGCATTTTATCCTCACAACAACCCTGGGGGGTAGGTTAAGCTGAGGGTGTGTGGCTGGCCCAGCTTCCATGGCAGAGGGGAGACTGAAATTCTAACCACTACACAGCACAGTCTCTTACGTACATCCAAAGCTGCTTGGATATACATCCGAAGGCAAAACTGCCTTTGTCTTATACTGAGTCAGAGACCCCTTGATGTGTCAAGGTCAGGACTGTCTCCTCTAGGGTTGCCAGGTCCAAACGACAAGCCAGCAGGGGATTTACCGGGAGACTCCGGGAGAGGGGAGGGAAGAAGCACGCTGTGCCCACGTCACCTCTGGGTGACATAGGCACATCGGGCAATAACAATAAGGAATACTCAGTGAACAATGAGTGAATACCAAGACAATAACCTGTGTATGTAGGATGCAACAATGGCGATGTCTTGCAACAATGTATTAACAATATATAAACATATAAACTACAAATACCCATTCATTTTTTTTGAATTTTCCTTTTCCAACTAAGGATCTAGATAAGTTCTTCATTTTGTTATTATCTTCTTCAAAGGAACTAGTCACTATACACTGAAGTATTCTCAATAAGCATTATACATGTCCAAACGAAGTACACACTTTCAACAGGACAAGACTGCCTACAATTTTCTTAGACGGGCTTCCATATGCTGTTTCAAACGGGAGAAACCCCCCCCCAATAGAGAACAGCTGGAATGCTAGGCCGTTTTCTCCCGTTTGAAACATCATTTGGAAGAAAATTGTAGGCAGTCTTGTAAGCAGCACACAGTCATAAAAGGAACAATGATAAAATTATCAATATTAAAACAAAACATTAAAAACAATAAAGACCCTAGCCGGGCTTTCCCCGGGGCGCTGCGCCTCTGCACTGCTCCGGGAAGCCGAGGAGGGGGCGGGGCTTGGTCATGTGCCCGCCCCCTGGGCTCCTCACTCCCGGAGCTGCACTCCTGTGTGCTCCCGCTCCAACGGACCCCTGCTTTAGGGTATCCAGCAGAGGTTTTTCATCTCACCTCCTACCTGATACTTTTAACTAGTGATACCAGGGACTGAAGCTGGGACCTTCTGCACACAAAGCAAATGCGCTGTCAGGGAACCATGGTCTTACCCCTGTCGTGTTTTCACATGTGCAACACATCCAAACAGTGAAGGAGGGCCTGAAAAGTATTTTGACCATAGAGAAAAGAAGAGGAGATTGGATTTATACCCCGCCCTTCACTACCCAAGGGAGTCTCAGAGCAGCTTACAATCTCCTTTCCCTTCCCCTCCCCACAACAGACCCCACCTGTGAGGTAGGTGGGGCTGAGAGAGAACTGCTCCTGAGAGAACAGCTCTGAGAGAGCTTGTGACTGACCCAGGGTCACACCAACAGCTACATGTGGAGAAGTGGGGAATCAAACCCGGTTCTCCCAGAGTAGACTCTGTGCTCCTAACTACTATACTAAACTGGCTCCTAACCAGTACACCAAACCACCTCTGGACTGTGACATTCCTGGAGATTTGGGGGTGCAGCCTGGGGCGGGTGGGGTTTGGAGAGAGACCCCAGCGGGGTATAATGACATAAAGCCCACCCAAGCATCCATTTTCTCCAGGGGAATTGATGTCTGAAGCCTGGAGAGCAGTTGTAATTCCAGGAGCTCTCCAGGTTCCACCTGAAGGTAGGTAACTACAGCTACAGTTGCCAAGCTCCAGGTGGAGCCTGGAGATCTCCTGGAATTACAACTGCTCTCCAGTTGACAGCTACCAAGTCCACCTGGAGAAAATGGATGCTCTGGAGGGGGAATTCTATGTCATTATCCCCTGCTGAGGCCCTTCCCCTCCCCAAACCCCACCCTCCCCAGACTCCATCCCCCAAATCTGCAGGAATTTCCCAAGCCAGAGCTGGTAACCCTACTTTGTAGCAGCGCATGTGAACTCAGCCATAGCTAGTTGAAGCAGTGGGACTCTCAATGCCATGGACTCAGACCTATAGATTCCGCCAGATTTTACAGGTAACGACAGATTTGTAGACCCTCCTCGTGAGCCAAAGTCCCTCAGGTTACAGGCATTTCCCCAGCAGAAGGAAGTGTGCAAAACTAATGCCAGATGACAAACAGCAAGTGACTCAAACCAAACACACACAATACAGAGTATGCAATGTGTTTTAAACAGACTAACCACATATATTACTGACCACCAGACCCGACCACCAGACCACCAGGAACTCCCTGCCGAATAATATCAGGGCCCTGCGCGATCTAATGCAGTTCCGCAGGGCCTGTAAAGCAGAGATGTTCTGCCAGGCTTTTGGTTGAGGGCAGCAATGGGTAAAACTGGCACCCTCCTTTTTCACTTTTGGCCCCGCGTCCTCTTCCCTGCCCTGCTGCGCATGGCAGAGAGCATGGCAGCCGGCAAAAAAAGGGGCTGATTGCCATCTGGTTGTATTATTAGTGCGCTGTAATAATTTTATCACATTGATTGTATTTTATCTGTTTCAATGTCGTAAATTGCCCAGAGCCCACTTGCAGGGTTGGGCGATTCATCAGACTAGGTCACAAAAGGGAGTGCAAACAGCAGTGCTTGACACAAAGCCCGAAATGATTTCCCCCCAAATCTCATTCCAAGAACAAAGGCTGAGGCGGAAGGGATGAATAGCGGTGTTATCCCAGCCAACGTGAGCAGGCTTGCGTATTTATTTAATTAACAAAAGCATTCCTGTGCCACCTTTCCACCCAAATACCGATAGGGTAGCCAGGTTCGACTCAGGAAATACCTGGGGACTTTGGGGGTAGGGCCAGGAGACTTTGGGGGTGGAGCCAGGAGCAAGGATGTGACATCACTTTCCAGAAGCCTCCGGGAGAGGGGAGCGAAGAAGCATGATTGAACTCTTAAGGGAGTTCTGGCCCTCACATTTAAAGGGACCGTGTTCCTTTTAAATGCCTTCCCTCAGTTTAATTCTTTCCCCTCAGCCATCCTGGAAGGCCGTTCCGCAGGCAGAGTGTATTCGGACAGAGTTTGGGAATGTGGATGTGGTCAGCTTAAGTCCTTAGAACGTGTTTTATTGGTGTGAAATCTAGAGTTGCCAACCTTCAGGTGGCACCTGGAGGTCTTCTGCTATTACAGACAACCAAGATGAGTTCCCCTGGAGAAAACAGCTGTTTTAGAGGGTGGACTCTATGGCATTGTATCCTGTTGAAGTCCCTCCCCTCCCCAAACCCCGCCCTCCTCAAGCTCCACCCCTGAAACCTCCCGTTATTTCCCAACCCAGAGCTGGCAACCCTTGTGAAATCTGGCCTGGTCTGAGAGAAAGGTATTTGTCCTCCCTCTTAATAAATTATGTGCATTTACCATCTCAAAAAAATCATCCAGTTTTTTCTTGCAGATGAGGATTGGAAAACTACCTTAAGTAGTTCTAGGGATGCCAGCCTCCAGGTGGGACCTGGAGATCCCCCAGAATTACAGCTCACCTCCAGACTCCAGAGATCGGTTCCCCTGGAGGAAATGGAAGCTTTGGAGGGCGGGGTCTGTGGCTTTGCACCCCGCTGTCCTCCCCGGGTTCCACCCCCAAATCTCTCCGGAGTTTCCCAACCTGAAGCTAGCAACTCTCTGTCCCCCTTCCCACGCTGGTGGGCAGGGAGGACCTGGTAACCCTAGTAGTTGCTAAATATTTAGTTGCGGTGATTGCCTGTAAGGGGGCTTGTACCGTTCTTGTACCATTCAAGACACTGGAGTCAAAAGAACAGTAAGACAAGAAGAACCAACAGGTGTGAGCAGAATGTTTGGTGCTGCGCATCTAGCCTGCTGTGGGGCCTCTGTTGCCTGACAAAGGCTCTCCAAACTCTATCCCTATCACCAGGGGTCATTTCGTAGAAAAAGAGGTACAGGAGCTCATTAGCATAACTCATTTGCATATGCCACACCCCCTAACATACCAGAAGTGTGTCAGAAGGCAACACCCACCCCTCAGGCGCCACTCCACAGGTGAGTGAAACTGACCTGCTCTTCCTCCATTCCCTTCCCCATCCAATACTTTGTGCAATAAAAAGAAGCGTAAAGAACACGCCCTCATTCTCTTCCTGCTCCCTTGAAACCACCAGGTTTCAAGTAGACTCGAGATACCCAGGACATGTGCACCACCCATCCCTTCCCCTTCCCCTCCCCACAACAAGACACCCTGTGAGGTAGGTGGGGCTGAGAAAGGTCTTTTGAGAACTGCTCATGAGAGAACAGCTCTGAGAGAACTTGTGACTGGCCCAAGGTCACACCAGCAGCTGCATGTGGAGGAGTGGGGAATCAAACCCGGTTCTCCCAGATTAGAGTCCAACTCCTGACCACTACACCAAACTGATGGGGTGGAAGCTGCTGAAGGGTTGGTGAAATTTCTCCAGTACTTATGTGCCATGTGCCCAGATAAAAAATGGTATACTTAGAAAATTTAAATGCCACCTTGAGCAAGTCTCTGGAAAAGCAGCACACAGTCATAAAAGGAACAATGATAAAATTATCAATATTAAAACAAAACATTAAAAACAATGAAGACCCTAGCAGGGCTTTCCCCGGGGCGCTGCGCCTCTGCACTGCTTGGGGAAGCCGAGGAGGGGGCGGGGCTTGGTCATGTGCCCGCTCCCTGGGCTCCTCACTCCCGGAGCTGCGCTCCTGTGCACTCCCGCTCCAACGGACCCCTGCCTATCACAAAAAAATCCTTTTGCAACTCTGACCTGGATAGCCCAGGCAAGCCCGATCTCCTCAGATCTCGGAAGCGAAGCAGGGTCGAATCTGGCAAGTACTTGGATGGGAGACCGCCTTGAAATACCAGCAGCCGGGAGGAGGGGGCAGGCGTTATCCAGCCACCTCTCCAAATATCCTCCAGGCCCCCAGCAGGGATCAGGCACTGAAGGTTGTCATGACTTCCAGATGCACACACAGTCAGTCAGTCACCAGAGGTCACCATGACTTCCAGGGGCACATACACGGACATACACAAAAACAAAAAAAATATCCTTTTGCTGTTTCTAACAGGAGATGCCGGGTATTGAACCTGGGGCCTTTGGCCCCTAGTTATTAGCTATTGTATACAGAGCTGCGGTGTATTGTATAAGGGGCCGCAGTGGCTCAGAGGTTAAGAGGCTGAGCTACAGACCAGAAGTCCTGTAGTTTGGCAGTCTGAGACCCGAGTGCCACATGACGGAGTGAGCTCCCGTCTCTGGCCCCGGCTCCTGCCAACCCAGCAATTCGAAAGCAAGAAATTGCAAGCAGATAAATAGGTACCACTTCGGTGGGAAGGTAACAGCATTCCGTGCGCCTCGGCATCTAGTTATACTGGCCACATGACCACAGAAAAGTCTTCGAACAGTGCTGCTCTTCGGCTTGGAAACAGAGATGTGCACTGCCCCCTAGAGTTGGATTCGACTGGCTTCCAAGCAAGGGAAACTGAAGAGTACTGGACTCAGGAGACCAGGAACGGTGAAATCATGAAGCCTTTATTGAGTGATTCAGCATGCCCAGTAGATGGTCAGAACAAGCATGCTTCCTGGGCTCCAGGGCCCACATTATATGCTGGCTGGAGCCACACCTCCGGCCGCACCCAAAAGACCTGATAGGGGCTTAACATATGCGCATGTTTGTCATAGGTTCCCTGGAGGAGCCTTTGAGTGCATTGGCTCCCCAGGGAGAACCTAGGTCCCACATTGGTGGAGGCTTTCAATCCGGACGTCTATTGTTCCTCCAGATTCAAGCTCCCCTCTCTGCCTGACCATGTGCTCTGGCCATGCGGCGGGCGCCATTACCTGGGAGCACATGGCAGGCCGGTTGTTACACAGAACATACTACATTACAGAAACCTTTACCTCCACATTTTACAGAGCCAGACCTTCGGTTCACCTAGCCAGGCACTAGCAGTGGCTCGGATGGAGAGAGGCCTTTCCCAGCCAGGTACGCATGGTGGGTATTTTTCCTTGAGAGGGTTATCTGGGACCTTTTGTATGCAAAGCATGTGCGGAGGGCCCGCCTCCTTCCCTGGGGGCTGGAAACAGAGACTCATAGATCCCCGCTGCAGCTGGGCCTTTCATAGACCAGCACATTCAGCTAATGATCCCGGGGAAAGGAAGATGGGAAGCTGTCCCGCCTGGGCGGCTCCATCTGCTCCGGAGTCTTGTGCTGCAGCAGCTGGAGGGAGACAAGGGGGCCGACTGTCTGAGGAACACAGGATTCCTGTGGCCCTCCCCAGAGGCTGGCTATAGCGGAGAAGGGCCTCCTTTTCACCAGCAGGACACGTTCGACCAGGCTGGGTACGCCCAGCATTGGAGTACAGCAGCATTACTGTGTGCTGGGGGGGTGGATCTGTTTAATTTGATTTATGGCATTTCTGGATCGCCTTTCCACAAAACACTCAAGGCAGTGAAAGACTAAATAAAACAGCCACAGTCAGTTATAAAGAAACTGTGTGTCTAAAGTGCCGTCAATTTGCAGCCAATTAATGGTGACCCCCCCTCCCCGCACACAAACAGAAGAAGAAGAAGAGATTGGATTGGTGTGGCGGTGGAATGAGCGCCCGGATGACATCAGGGCCCTGCGGGACTTATTGCAGTTCCGCAGGGCCTGTAAGACGGAGCTCTTCCGCCAGGCTTTTCCTTAGGAGCCGCCACTGGGGCAATGTAGGATATTATTGCTCAATCTGCTGAACTTTTTGCCATCGCCTTTCACTATGAGAACCCTGTTGCTGCCAGTATTGATTATTGCTTATATTGTTTTATTGTTGATGTTGTTTATTTACGCTTGTAAACCATTTTATGGTATTTTATGGTTGGTAGCCACCTTGAGCCAGCTTGCTGGATAGGCGGGATAAAAATGTAATAAATAAATAAATAAATTTATACCCCGCCCTTCACTACCCAAAGGAGTCTCAGAGGGGCTTACAATCTCCATCCCTTCCCCACCTCCCATGTGAGGCAGGTGGGGCTGAGAGAGCTCTTTCGAGGACTGCTCTCAAGAGAACAGCTCTGAATGAACTTGTGACTGACCCAAGGTCACACCAGCAGTATAGCCACAAATAACAACCACTGAGGGAAGATCATCCACAATTCACAACTAGATAGGCTCAAAACTGTACATTACGTTCATTAAAGTACAAAGGTGGGTTAGTGGTCATAACCCAACAGAATGTATAAACACATATCCAACAGATTGCTCATTAAGCATTTGAACACGTTCTTTTTGTAAATAATGCTTAATTGTTGTGAGGCACATGGAACGCTGTTATCTTCCCACCGAAGTGGTACCGATTTATCTACTTGTAGTTTCTTGCTTTTGAACTGCTAGGTTGGCAGGAACTGGGGCCAGAGACAGGAGCTCACTCCGTCATGCAGCACTCAGGTCTCGAATTGCCGGGCTACCGACCTGGTCTGCAGCTCAGCGTCTTAACCTAAAGGCCAAGAATATTCAGGAGTACTTAATAGCAGCAGTAATCAAGTTCAGGTTGCAAGTGCCTTGCAAATGTTTTGGCAATTCTCAGCCAGAAAAGTCAAAGAAGTTTCCCCTGCTGGGGTGGGGTGGGGGAATAAAATTCAGAGACTTGGTCATGAGGACAAGTTGAACAAGCTGCCTTTGGCACATGGATATAAACTCGGCACACCTTAGCCTCCCTCACCGGTTAACAATATTGCTGGTAGGGTTAGCCTAGTGGCTTGTTGTGGCTTGTGAAAGATTTGAAAGTTTTTTGTCTTTCTCACGAAAGTTCATAGCCCTGCCACAAATTGTGTGAGTCTTTAAGGTGCGCCTGGACTCTTGCTCTTTTCTACTGCAACAGGCAGACTAACACGGCTGCCCATCTTGATCTACCTCACAGGGCTATTGTGAAGGTGAATTAGGGGAGGGGGTATCATGTGACTGTCCTGAGCCCTTTGGAGGAAGGCTGGGATAGAAATATGAGGGGGGTGGGGGGGATGTATGGTGTACAGAGAGAACCGACTGGCCTCTTCTTGCTATGATTCATTGACTGAGGACAGACTGGCAATGTAAAGCGGGACAGCCCCGCATTGGAAGTGGAAGAAGGGAGCGTGTTCAGACATGCGCATCTGTCCATCGGCTCCGTTTCACACTTACCCGTCTCCCACTCGCTTTCCATCTGCTTTAACAGGACACCGGGAGAAACTGGTGTCCAGGGGCCGTCTTGCGCTTGCCTCCTGCTTCCAGGCAGTGTGAACCGGAAGAAGGCAGGAGGCAAGCGGAGGCGGCAGTGTGAACGTGGCATTTTGCCAGTTTGTGCACGTGCGCACATGCGCACATTGCCGAAACAGCCCTATCACGAGCTGCGGAGGCCAGCCCACGTGGGGCCACCCCGCAGCAGTCTGAATGCTCCATATTGGCACCATTGCGCAATACACTGGCCGGTGTGAACAGCCAGCCCCGGGGAGTTTTTCCCCCACAGCAGTTTCCTCCGCATTCATCTCGCTCCAGATTGCCAGTCTGTCCTCAGCCATTGTCATCTGTTGATTCACTTGGACTTAGTTGGTGTTAGGGGGACGCATCTTTGGAGCCTGGTTGCGGCTGTCGGCAGCTCTTCATCCCTCCGTCCCTTCCAAATAGGTTCTTTACTTACTGGAGGTAGATTCTGTACCTGGAGTGTTGTTGTGTTTTTACCTACTACAAGGAAGTACCGTTTTTTCCCTACCCTCATTTGGGAGAACAAACCTTGGGAAGTCTTCATCCTGCCATTCCTCCTTTACGTCCACGTTTTCCATACGGAGTGTGGCTTCAGTGGTACCCATCGTGCTCTGTGGAGGGGACTGGGGCAGCGCAGAAAGGTTAACTGGCTCTCGAGCTTGGTCTGGAACAGAAGGCAGAATACTGGCTCAGCATTTTTTTAAAATGAAAAGTGAACTGTCAAGATGGAGGGTGGGTTCAATAGATAACATTCGGCATTCAAAATCCCCGAGTTGGGGAGGTTGCTGACGTAATTGGCTCAGACAGTCTTGCGTACAGAACAGGTTTCAAGATGGACTGCAGGTTACTGGGCTAGAAGCAGAGAAACGGTCACTCTTCCTTTGAGAACAGAGGTGGCAACAGTGATTTGAACCACTGAACGTCACTGATGGCTGATTCCCCAGTGGCAGACTTCATCTCATGCATAGGTCAGGAGTTCCATGCCTCCCGGGCTCACTGAGGCCATATCCTGATAGCGACTGTGGCGCACTTCCGCCGGTGCCCTTTTTGAGAACTGAAAGGGCTCAATAGAGCTCTGATTGGAAACTTAACATGCAATGTTCCCTCTAAGCTGTGAAGTCTTGAGTGGGTGGAAAGGTGGCATAAAAACATTTTAAATTAATTAAATCAATAAATGCAGGGGTCATTTTGAGCAGGATATCGGGGGAGTTGGTGCCAGCCTCCCCCCCCCCCCCGTGGGGGAATGCCTGCTTGTGTCATGGCTGCAGCAAAATGACCCCATCCCCTGGAAAGGTCCTTGTTCCTCCGACCAGCCTTCTGAAGGCTTCAGCCACCACTGAAGTCATCCTCCCGGAATAGTGGTATTTCTGAGGCTTGGATTCGTAGCTGTCCCCTCTCTGCCAGCTCTCTCTCTCTCTTTCTCTCTCTCTCTCTCTTTCTTGCCTTCTGACATACTTCCAGTGATGTCAGGAGGTGTAGCATATGCAAATAAGTTATGCTAATAAGCTCCTGCACCTCTCTTTCTACGAAATGACCGCTGAATAAATGTTTGGATAAGGTGCTGTCAAGTCGCAGTTGACTTGTGGCAGCGATCCCAGCAAGGAGCTTTCAAGGCAAGCGAGAAGCAGAAGTTTGCCCATTGCCTTCCGCTGCAGAGTCTTCCTTGGTGGTCTGCCTTCCAAGTAGCAGCTGAGCTCTAATGAGCTCCGGCTATACCCTCTCAAAATAAATAATACCTTGGGATTTAATTGAGAACACAGGATAGAACTGTCTTTAATGGCACGTAAGGTGGAACAGGAGTGCTCCCTCTAAGCTGTGGAGTCTTGTGAGCAAAAATTCTACTTTGTGAGTGAGCCAGTTTGGCTGCTGCATAAATTAGTTTTGTTCTGGAGCCATCCTTCCTGAGCGGAGACAGAAATGTGTGAGTTGGAGGCTAAAAAAACGGTGAGCTAGCTCACACTAACTCAGCTTGGAGGGAACACTGCTTACCTTGTCATTGCGACATGTAAGTTTCCCAACACACACACACACAGAACGGCTCCCAAGGGCACCTCTGTTCATGAAAATGGTGTGGGGCACTGTAAGGATGTCATGTTTTGGTATGTGTGTTCCTTTAAATGTTTAGTGTGACTGCGGTACTGTGGGGGGCTGATACAGGGAGACAAATGAGATTTTGATTGACAAGAGAGGGGGAGAAGAGATGTTCTCAGAGGAATGTGTGTTTGTGTTTCTTAAGACAGACCGGAGTGTAGGTGTCTTTGGAAAAAGCGAAGTGTAGCAGAGCTATGAAGAGGGTCCAAAATTAGTTTTGTGAGAGAGTCTACATGGCAAAGAAACAAGCTGTGTCTAAACTGTGTGGTTATACAAATGTTTTCTCTTGTGGCCAAAGACAAAGAGACTACCCTGTGTGGCTACTTAAATGAGAGAGAGAGAAATATAAGCCTGTCAGAGTGGAAACTGATGTTTGAGAGACCGTTTGTAGCACCAAGCATTACCAGTTATATTTACAAGTTCCTTTCTTCAGCAACTGTTCAAAATAACCAGAAACCTATTTTGTTCTTTATTAAATAAATCAATTCCTGTTTAAACATAGGCCAGGAATCAGTACAGTACTTCCTCAGGGCCACATAGACCTCTGAAGTGCCCAGACCCTAGGTCATACTACCAAAAGAGAGAGATTTGGAATTTTTAATTCCTGATGGCAGCAAGAAACTACCTAGTTAATATACAAAGAGAGTGTTTAGCAGGGGTCATTTTGTAGAAAAAGAGGTGCAGGAGCTCATTTGCATAACTCATTTGCATATGCCACCCCCCCCTAACATACCGGAAGTGTGTCCGAAGGCAACACCCACCCCTCAGGCTCCACTCCACAGGTGAGTGAAACTGACCTGCTTTTCCTCCATGCCCTTCCTCATCCAATACTTTGTGCAATAAAAATAAGCGTAAAGAACACGCCCTCATTCTCTTCCTGCTCCCTTGAAACCACCAGGTTTCAAGTAGACTTGAGATACCCAGGACATGTGCACCACCCATCCCTTCCCCTTCCCCTCCCCACAACAAGACACCCTGTGAGGTAGGTGGGGCTGAGAGAGGTCTTTGGAGAACTGCTCATGAGAGAACAACTCTGAGAGAACTTGTGACTGGCCCAGGGTCACACCAGCAGCTGCATGTGGAGGAGTGGGGAATCAAACCAGGTTCTCCCAGATTAGAGTCCAACTCCTGACCACTACACCAAACTGATGGGGTGGAAGCTGCTGAAGGGTTGGCGAAATTTCTCCAGTACTTATGTGCCATGTGCCCCGATAAAAAATGGTATACTTAGAAAATTTATATGCCACCTTGAGCAAGTCTCTGGAAAAGCAGCACACAGTCATAAAAGGAACAATGATAAAATTATCAATATTAAAACATTAAGAAACAATAAAGACCCTAGCAGGGCTTTCCCCGGGGCGCTGTGCCTCTGCACTGCTCGGGGAAGCCGATGAGGGGCGGGGCTTGGTCATGTGCCCACCCCCTGGGCTCCTGTCTCCTGGAGCTGCGCTCCTGTGCGCTCCCGCTCCAACAGACCCCTGGTGTTTAGAAGGAAAACTGTTTTCCCCAATAACAAGAACATCACAGGTGCAGCTCCAGTTGCGGTCTGGCGTCCCCCCAGAATGACAACTGATCTCCAAAGCCCAGAGATCTATTCCTCTGAAGAACCTCGGAGGGTGGACTCTATGACACCACATCCCTGCTGAACTCTAACCCCTTCCCAAACTCCGCCCTCTCCAGGCTCTGTACCCAGTCTCCCAGAATTTCCCAACCTGGAACTGGCAACCTTGCATGAAAGGTGTTGGAGAAATGAGCATGTAATGCAAGGCCTGAGAAATTCAGTCATTATAGGGACGTGAGTAACAAAATGGCTTTTAATGCCCCATCCCAAGAAATGCCAAACCTCAGACTTACAAGGGCTAACTATCAGTGGTGGGAGGAGTATTTGAAGAGTCGCCTGCAGACTCACAATGCCCTTCAAGTATTAACAACTGAAAATCCTCCAGAATCTGACCCTGATAAGACACAATTCCTTATGATGGATGGTTTTGCTAAAGCCCTGATTTTAGGGAGTATCCCCTACACAGAGGTACCAGGATTAAGAGGGCTAGCCACGTCCAGATTGATGCTTCAAAAGCTAAAGGACAAATTTGATAAACACAGCAAGAGTAAAATCTATTCCCTCAAGGGAAAGATTTTTGATTTCAGGATGAAGGAGGGAGACTGCCTTCCCAAAGAGATGGACAAATTAATGGGCATTTACACACAGCTTAAAGACCTGAATGAAGCACCCTCTGATACAGATATGATTTCTTCAATTCTTAAGGGTCTGCCTGGCTCCTATAAGTCTGTAACCAGTATGATTAGACTGAAAGATGATCTGACTTTAGAAGGTCTTTTGTCTGCACTAACTGAGGAATATGATTCTAGAAATTTGAAAGAAAGTTTGTCTGATGAGATATCTGTTTTGAGTCTAAAGCATGGACAGAGATTTAAAAGGAAAATAGAGTGTTTTATATGTGGGAAAAATCATCTTGCAAAGTACTGCTCTTTGAAGTATGTGTTTAATGATGAGCCCCAAGAACAAAGAGCCACAGGAGCACATGGTTCCAGTAACAAAGAACCAGCCAGTGGAAGGGGACGCCATTATGGGAGGAGCAGAGGTCACATTTCACACGCACAGCACAGAGGAAAGAAGTTTGCAGCACAGACACAGAGCAAAGGCAATGCTTTTAGGATCACTGATGATTTTAACACAGATGATAAGAAAATATTTTAATCGATTCTGGCGCTTGTACACATGTGTGTAGAGAAAAAGCCTGGTTTAGTAACATAGATGTTGAGAACAAACCAAGAATTTACCAAGCTAACAGGGAATTATTGAATGTGGAAGGCGTTGGGACTGTAAAATTACAATTGTGTACTACACATAATCAATTAATTGAAGTTGAATTGCGAAATACAGCTTATGTGCCTGAAGCTGTTGAGAACTTAATTTCAACAAAAAGTCTCATGAACACAGGACATCATGTCCTGCTCAAACCAGAGCAAGGAAGCAAGGTCTCTACCAAGGATGAAGAGTTTGAATTTAAAGTGGAAGAGAAAAATGGCTTTTATTACTTTGTAGCTTGTGATGATGAGGAGACAGAAACTTTTGATGTTGATCCTGATGAGGAAATAGAGACTGTTGATGATAAGGAAATGATTTGCCAGACTAAGGATGCTTGTGATGATGCTTGTAAACATGAAAAATGTTTATTTTCGTGGCATATTAAAATGGGACATAGAAATTTGAAATCTGTTGAGCAGTTGTTAAAGCAATGTGGAATACCTGTTGTGCATTGTGAAAAGAGTGAAACTAGATGTGAGACATGCCTCAGAGCAAAGGGAGATGCCCCAAGTTATTCTGGGAAAACTCCAGCGCAAAATCAAGAATTTTTGGAAACTGTATACAGTGATCTTGTTCGGCCTTTACCTGCATCCCTAGGTGGGAGCAAATATTTTGTGACTTTCACAGAGAATAAAACAAAATACACTTATGTGTATATGCTGAGAAGTAAGGATGAAACACTGCGTAGATTTAAAAATTATGTGGCTATTGTTAAAAATAAATTTGGCAAAGCACCTCAAAGCTTACTCACAGATGGAGGTGGTGAATATTGTAATGCTGAATTCAAACAATTTCTACAAGAGCAAGGAATTCAACATAAAGTATCCATTGCTTATTCACTCCAGCAAAATGGAGCTTCTGAGAGATTAAATAGAACACTGCAAGGGATGTGCAGAGCTATGCTAATGCATTCTGCACTGCCAAATGGTTTATGGGCAGAAGCCCTGAACACAGCAGTGTACTTACACAACAGATTACCCTCAAAGATTATTGGAACCTCCCCTTTTCAGGCTTGGTTTAGAAGACAGCCTGGTCTAAGACATATCAAAGCTTTTGGCGCAAAAGGGTATGCACACATACCAAAGGAAAAGAGGGGAAAGCTTGATTCCAGATCTGAAACTGGACTTACTGTAGGCTATCCTGTTGGTGGGAAAGGGTGCAGGATATACGATCCCCAAACCCACACAGTAGAAGAATGCAATGTTGTTTTTATTGATGAGACTGTATTGCCTAGTGCAGGGGTGGCCAACCTGTGGCTCGGGAGCCACATGCGGCTCTTTCACACATATTGTGCGGCTCCTGGCAGGGCGGCTGGGGAAGCAAAGGGGAGGCATGCTTTTTCTCTCTTTCTCCCTTCCTTCCTTCCCTCCTCCCTCCCATCTATTTGCTTTCCTAGTTTCTCTCTCTCTCTCTTTCTTATAACTGGTTTTCCACGTTTGTTTTTATTTTTGGCAGTCCCATTTAACGTTAATAAAAAGCAAATTTGCATATTTAAAAAAATAAAAACGTATGTGTGATATTTGTTCCTGTCTTGCGGCTCTCAGACATCTCTATGTGGCTCTTACGTTTATTCTATGTGGCTCTTACGTTAAGCAAGGTTGGCCACCCCTGGCCTAGTGTTTCCACTGCAGCTGATCCAAAGATGCCTGGGACTGCACCTGATGAGTTCGTTGCTTGGCTACCTGTAGTGACTGCTGGTGAACTGGCTGGGGAACTGGCAAGTGAAGCAGCAGGTCCACCTTCTGAGGAAACTACTGAAACAGAAGGGGAAGCAGGGGCCACACCAGAGGAAGCGGCTCAGCCCACGGCAGAACCCACAGCAGAACCCACACCCGGTGTGAGGCGATCAGAAAGGAGCACTAAGGGACAACCTCCAATGAAGTATGGATTTTGTGAACTTGTGCAATCTGCAAAGGAACCCAAGAACTGGAAGGATGTTTGCAACTTACCTGCGAGTGAAAGAGGCAGATGGCTTGAAGCAATGGAACAGGAGCTGCTATCCATTAGCGAAAAAGAGGCCTGGACTCTCACTCAACTACCTCAAGGCAGAAACCCTGTTGGATGTAAATGGGTCTTCAAAATAAAGCACAAGGAAGATGGAACTGTGGAGCTATACAAAGCACGCCTAGTAGCTAAAGGCTACTCACAGCAATATGGGACTGACTATTTTGAAACTTTTGCTCCAGTTACTGACCAAGCAACATTCAGAACACTTCTAAGTGTTGCAGCATCTAGGAACATGATAGTAGAGCATCTTGATGTAAAGACTGCTTTTCTCAATGGAGAACTATCTGAGGAGATCTACATGGAACAACCTGAAGGTTTCAAGGTCAAAGGTCAAGAAAACTACGTCTACAAACTCAATAAAGGACTCTATGGCCTAAAGCAAGGAGCAAAGGCCTGGTATGACAAACTTACTGAACTTTTAAAGAAGCAAGGCTTCAAGCAAGGGAAAGCTGAACCTTGTCTGTACACTAGAATCAGAAATGGACAATACCAGTATGTTCTTGTTTACGTTGACGACTTGATCGTGGCTTGTCAAAACAAAGGAGACATCAAAGCAATAGCTGATGGACTGAATAAGGAAGTGGAAGTCAAACAGCTAGGAGATGTTCAACAATATCTCGGAATGCAAATTGAGAGACTCGAGGATGGAACTTTTCTTTTATGCCAGAAAAGAAAGATTATGGACTTTATAGAATCTGTTGGCATGAAGAACTGCAAAGCTTCAACAATCCCACTTGAACCTGGATAACTGAAGGAGAAGGACGGCACACCACTAAAGGACACAGGAGGATACAGAGAGGCTGTCGGAAAGCTCTTGTACCTGAGCAAATCAACGCGTCCAGATATTACAGCGGCAGTTGGATTTCTAAGCAGAAAAGTAAGTTCGCCAAATCATCATGATTGGAGCGCAGTAAAGAAGATGGCACGTTACCTAAGAGGAACAATGGACTTAAAACTGAAAATTGCACCAACTGAACAACCGAGACTAGTCGGCTACATGGATGCCAGTTGGGGAGAAGAGATGTACAACTACAAGTCTACCAGTGGATACCTATTCTTTTATGGAGATGGACTGATAGACTGGACTAGTAGAAAGCAGACTGTTGTAGCGCAATCCACAGCAGAAGCTGAGTGCATTTCAGCAGCAAGTGCCTGCAGCAGACTTGAATGGATCTTTGAGATGTTGAAAGATTTTGGAATAATTGAACCTGTACCTATACTTATGTTAGAGGATAATCAAGCTTGTATAACTATATGTAAGGAAGAGAGCACGACTGCTAGAAGTAGATCTATTGGTATTAAATGTGCATTAGTTAAAGATTTGTACCAGAAAAAGCTGATAGAGATTAAGCATTGTCGTACAGAAGAGATGGTGGCTGATATTCTGACTAAGCCACTGACCAAAGACAAGTTTGAAAGACTTCGTGGAATGTTGAATATGCTTGATGCTAATGTTGAATAATGTTTGTGTATGCATGTATAATGACTTGCATTTCAGGTCTTGAGAAGGGGTGTTGGAGAAATGAGCATGTAATGCAAGGCCTGAGAAATTCAGTCATTATAGGGTTAACTATGCAACTTGTTTGTTTACCTATGTTAGCCTGGAAGCAATACCCGGCAGCTGGCCAATTAACGTTGAGCCCGGGAAAACTGAAGGTGTACTGTCTTGCTAACTGGTTACTGATATCAGGTGTTTCCTTTCAGGGGTCAAGAAGAAGGAGAGATCCTCCATTGCAATCTCTCACTCTCTATCAGTATGTCTTAGTGTGAAGACGGAGCACAATGCAGCTCCTTAGAAAGCATGTTTTGTTTATTTGTAGCTAATCCCGTTTACCTTTTCCCTTTAGTAATAAACTTCTTTTAAACTAAAAGAAGCAATCTCTTCTTTCCAGAAAAGCAAGATTCATTACTCTGATTTTTCTGATTATTGGACAAAAGTCCTAACAAAAGGAAGGAGACCAAAGCCCCTCTCCCCCACGTGCTGTGATTGGTGTTTGTTGCACACAGTCCCCACACACCTGTGAGGCGAGGAATTCCACCTGTGCAAATCGGCTGTAACCGGATCTTGTAGGCCTCCCAGAGTGACCCAGGCTGAGTTCAGAGCATCTCAAGTAACCTGCGTACACAGAAGTGCTCCTTCAGACCTGTAGCCACAACTTTTTAAAGCGAAGGAGCATAAAAGTATGCTGGGGGTGAAGCTGCCAGAAATTCTCAGGATCAGCTTAGGACTCATGACCGTTCTTGCACCAAAAAGATTTCATTGGTCACTTGTTGTCTGCCCTGTCTTGGATGCTATCCGGAAGAAGATTTTTTTTTCTCATTTCCCCACAACACTGTGGTGCTTTTGTGCACCTCCCAAGTTTCCCAATCTTTGCTGCGGTGTTTCCTGAAATTAATTTGTGCGGCAAAGATTGCAGCACTGGGGGGGTGGCCTCCATGTGATTGGGGAACTCCAGATCCTCTCGATCCTGCCCACGTCAGCGACATTTTCCATTCCCCAGTTGTCTGTGGTAGCTGTTCCCCACCATTGGTAGGGTTGCCAAGTCTTTGGAACTCACCGACGGGGGGGAGTCCTCCTCCGGCCGGGAGTTCCTCCTGGCGCGCGCGCTTTGCGTGCGCACCCAGCGACGTCACCAGAAGTGACGTCAGCACGTTGGGGGCGTTGCCAGAGCGTCGCCCTGGCAACGCCCCCAACGTGCTGACGTCACTTCCGGTGATATCATTATGTCGTCCTCGCTGGACGACTTCGGGGGTGGGGTTCCCCCCGCCGGCCAAATGCTGGCCGGCGGATCGGGAACCCCTTTAGCGGGGGATCCCCCGACCCCCGGGCTGACTTGGCAGCCCTAACCATTGGAGTGCTTTTTTGTTTTTTTTAATCAATAACTAAATAATGATATATTGTTACAATGTTATAACTGTATGTATGAGGTTCTCCCAATTCCCGGCTTTTATTTTTCATGCCTTGCCCCTTATATCTCTGCAACGAAAGGGGATATACACTTTTTAAAATGAAAGCTGGGAATTCCGAGGACCTGATATACAGACTGCTATAACGTTATAACGACGTGAAATAGGTGATTTACAAAAAAACAAACAAACTGAAAAAGCCTCCGTGGGATGTGGGGTTTCGGTAGGGAACTGTTAGGAGCCTGGGGCAAGGAAAATGTGGAGAAACCTGCCATGTGGAAGTCCTGTTTACCCAGCACTGTATCAGCATGAGAAAACCACACAAGCCTGTCCTGATGTGGAAAATGTTGGAATATACATGGTCTATAGTGCCCCTACTTGAAGAAGATCAGAAGCACAGCCTATAGGGGACAGATGAAGGACTGCTAGTTAGCATACCTAGATTAGGGACTTCTCACAAATTCAAATTATGTCCTTCCTGTCTCCTGACTGGCTCTCTGGAGACTTCCTGCTCTGACGGAGCCCTCCCCCCTCATTCCTGTCTCTCATAGCAGTTAGTCCAAAGGAGTTGAACTCATTTGTTGTGAGGGCCGGATCTGACATAAATGAGACCTTGTTGTTCCTGGACCATGTGTGTCATGAAAAGGAATGCCAGGTAGCAGAGATACAAACTTTATGAAGGACACAAAAACAAAGCTCTTTTTTTTTTTAAACTTAAAATAAAAACATGCTTAAAACGGCACTCTTGCAATATTTTGTATCTGGTAACTGACACCTCTTGCTCTGAATTATTGCATCAAAATTTCTGTGCTGTTGCAATCTTGAGCATGCCGTTCAGGTGCGTATCTGTAAGCTGCAAACCTACTTTTGATTTATTGACATTCACCACAGAAATCTCCTGCTCAGAGTTCTAGGACCCAGGGGAAAACACGAAATGGCTGAACAATTGAGAGAGACTGGCGAAGCAAGCTATGATGCAGCAGCAGCAGCAGCAACAGAACTGGAAGCAGGAGATGACCTGTTCCAGTGCAGGCCTGATTGAAGCCCTCTGGGGGCCTGATCCGGCCCCCGGGCTGCATGTTTGACCGCCCTGAGTTAGTCAGTTAGTTAATCCTTTCTCCCTTCCCTCTGTTCTATCAGGGTTCATTTCTTCTTTAATAAACCGAGTTATTTTCTGTAAACAGTCGGTGCTCTGTTCTTCTGCATGTTTAAACTCTGCCAACAGAAGACAACCAAGTTCCTTGCATTTATGTTTCCAAATCTTCCCCACGAACCTGACAACTAGTTTTCTTGTGTTAGGCATTTAGACTACAAAATCAAATTAAACTCTGGACCCCACCTGCATTGATATTAGCTTTGCAGTCATCAAGACTAAGGTTTGAACACCAAGACAGGCCAATCATGTGCCACACAGAAATAAAAATAGCCTTATTTCTAGAGGGCTACCAGCGTATGCAAAGATGCAGAACCCAGATTCTTGCCCCAAGATGTTTACAGTTTAAATGTAGCCAGCATGACAACATCCCCTCCCCTGTTTTTCGATACCCAGCATCTGGTTCTTGGAGGCAGACTTCTGGACTTGGGGGTTACATTTAGCTTTAACAGCTGTCGATAGATCTCTTGGACTATAAGGACTATAAGGAAGGCCGAGCGCCGAAGAATAGATGCGTTTGAATTATGGTGCTGGAGAAGACTCTTTGAGTCCCTTGGACTGCAAGGAGATCAAATCAGTCAGTCCTAAAAGGAATCAACCCTGACTGTTCCCTGAAAAGCTGAAGCTCAAATACTTTGGCCGCCAAATGAGAAGGGAGCACTCACTGGAGAAGACCCTGATGCTGGGAAAGACTGAAGGTCAAAGAAGAAGGGGACGGCAAAGGATGAGATGGTCAGACAGTGTCATCGATGCAATGAGCATGAAATTAAGCAAACTCCGGAGCACGACAGAAGACAGGCGGGCCTGGCGTGATGGGGTCCGTGGGGTCGCGAAGAGTCGGACTTGACTGTGCGACTGAACAACAGCAACAAAGATCTCTTCTCCATGATTTGGGGGAAGGTGGGGGAAATCAGAAGGAGACGCCAGAGCAAGGAACGCGGGAGAGAAAAACCAGCCTCTCCTTTTAGCCTTTGTTTATAATCGATATATCTAATAGCCAAGTGGCCCACCCCCGTGCGGATACCTAAATCCGCGCCGGGGGGGCCACTTGGAGGGCAGAGGGGGGGTTCTGCAGGTGGGGGGTGACCCCCCCCCCCCCCGCCTGCAGAAAAATCCCAAAACTTTAAAAAACGTTTCGGGGGATATTTAAATCCCCCGAAAAGTAAAAGAGCGTCCCCTGCGCATGCGCAGGGAACGCTCTACTAACGGCCACGGCGGGGCGGGGGAGGGGGCGAGCGACTCTTTGGGGGGGAAGGGGGCGAGCGGCGGGCCCGGCGAGGCCCGCCGGGACTCTTAGGGGGGGGAGTGGGGGAAGGGGGCGAGCGGCGGGCCCGGTGAGGCCCGCTGGGACTCTTTGGGGGGGTGGGGGAAGGGGGCGAGCTCCTTCTCTCTCCCCCCCCGCGAGTATCGCGGGTCCCCACCTTGTAATAAATAAATACGAGCCTGCCTGACTTTCTTGCAAGGGCAAAGAGAATGTACCCGGGGTGGTTCTGAATGCCTAAAATGGCAATGTGCTCTTTAAAAGGCAAATCCATGTTTAACCCCCCTTTAAAATATGAAATACCAGGATGCTAGCCACCTTTTCCCAACCTATGCGTCACTGCTCTCCTGCAGAAGGCTACGGAGAAGTGGGCAATTTGACACCATGGTTAGTTCCTTCTTAGGCCTAACGAGCTCTTAATTCTAGCGGCGATGCTACGGAATTGAATTAGCCATTGCAGTCTAATCGAGCTGTTTTCTAGCACTCCATAGAACAGAGGCTTGGCTTCGTCTGACTTGAAACGGCTGGACCTGGGCAATAGCTTGAATTCCGGATAGTTTAAGAAAGGGGGGTGGGGAGATGGTGGTGTTTCGTTGACTCTTTCCCCACTATGAGCGTTCATTAACAGAATTAGGCTCGCCAACTTCCAGGGTGTGCCTGGAGATCTCCCGGAATTACAGTCGCTATCCGGACTGCAGAGATCAGTTCCCCTGGCGAAAACGGCTGCTTTGGAAGTTGGACTTTATGGAATTATGCCCTAGTGACGTCTTTCCCCTTCCCAAAGCCCTCCCTCCCCAGGCTGCACCCACACATCTCCAGGAATTTCCCATCTTGGAGCTGGCAGTCTTAACAGACGTGCTATACAGTAGAAGCTACAGGCAGCCCCGTTGGTGCAAAACAAAATCGAACAACAAAAGCTATGTAATACGTTTTCTAAAGAATCACAGAACCACAGAGTTGGAAGGGGCCAGACAAGCCACCTAGTCCAACCCCCTGTTCAATGCAGGATCAGCCTAGAGCAGGGGTCCTCAAACTACAGCCCGGGGGCCACATGTGGCACGCCGAGGGCATTTTTCTGGCCCGCCGGGTGTGCCGCTGCCTGTCCTCCAATTCCCAGCAGCACACAAAGCAGCGGGAAAATTGCAGCCGACTCGTCCCGGGCCACATGACAAAGCCCCACTCCCCTGCTTCCAGTCAGCCAGGAGGAGGCAAAAGGAAGACTGGAAGAGGTTAAGTGTGGGGTGGCAGGCGCTCCGGCTGGCCCCAAGTCTCCTAGCCGGCTGAGAGGCCTCTCAGCCGGCTAGGAGACCTGCGCTAGTCCCAAGACCTGCACCAGTCCCAAGGCTTTTTGTGCTGCTGGGAATCGGAGGGGGGGGAGAGAGAGAGAGAGAGAGAGAGAGAGAGAGGTCTCTCTTTCCCATCATGATGCCTGCAGTAGTGGAGTTTCAGGGAGAAGCAGCTGGGGGCTTGCGGCCTTAAAAAGTCTGTGAGGATGCCGAGTTCTTTGTTTCTTCGGCGAGGGAAAGAAAACAGCCCCGTCAAGGGTGCCTTGCTTGCATGCGCACCCCCCCCCCCCGGTGCGCTTTCCCTACCTGCAAAATAACACCTGAAATCTCCAACCAGATCTAGACTAACTGATGCACACTTGCGTCACTTGTTACGACTAGCAGTGACAACTATGGAACCGGACATTGACCATCTCATTAGCCCAAAGCAGGCCCATAGTTCCCATTGAAATACTGGTAAGTTTGTTGATTTAACTTTACTTGTTCTTCGCTTTAAATATGGCATTTGTTCCCATTTTGTTTTTTTCCTTCAAAATAAGATATGTGCAGCGTGCATAGGAATTTGTTCATAGGTGTTTTTTTTTAAACTCTAGTCCGGCCCTCCAACGGTCTGAGGGACAGTGAACTGGACCCCTGTTTAAAAAGTTTGAGGACCCCTGGCCTAGAGCATCCATGACACTTGTTTGTCCAGCTGCTGCTTGAAGACTGCCAGTGACCAACCAAAATGACAGAAGCTTTGACTTCGGCAGAGCTCAGCGGCAGATTGGATGTTAGGCACAACCCGACCCCAGGGCCACCCAGCACCACTTTAACGGTTCAAATCGGACGTTGGGATTCTTCTGCCAGGTGTCCTGTCCAGGCAGACAAGAGTTCTAAAGATCAGGGCTGGAAGCATCTCCCCACCCCACCCCCTTTTTAAAAAATCTGGCCTGATTGACGAGTTTTGGAGAACTCTGCGTCTCCAGGATGCAGTTGCTTTAATCTGTGAAGGGAAAGGAGATGGATTTGCAGTTCAGGCTTAGCACAGGTGCGCCCTGCTTTGCACCCCCTTGAGGACGACTCTTCGGCGAGCTGGGGGCCCCCTACTTCTGCTCCTCTGGGGTGCAAGAAATCACCTGGTAGTTGAGCAGCTCCCTGGATCTCATGGAATGTACTGGCACCTTTGCTAGGGAACAAGCGGGGCCCTGGCTCAGTGGCAGGGCATCTGCTTGGCATGCAGAAGGTCCCAGGTTCAATCCCCGGCAGCTCCAGTTCAAAGGATCGGGGACTTGGTGATGTGAAGGACCTCTCTGCCTGAGACCCTGGAGAGCTGCTGCTACTCTGAGTAGACAGTACTGCCCTTGATGGACCAAGGGCCTGATTCAGTGCAAGGCGGCTTCATGCATGTTCATGTGTGTGTGTGTGTGTGTGTGTGTGTGTTTAGCATGTCAGACCCAGATCTTGGGAACCCAGGTTCAAATCTCTCCCCTTCAATAGATCTTGCTGAGCAACCCTAGGTCAGTCACCCTCTCTTAACCTAACCTACCTCGCAGAGTTGTTGTGAGGCTAAAATGAGAAAGGGAGAGCCCTGCAGGCCACCCTGAGTTCCTTGGAAGAAGGGCAGGATAAAAATCTACCAGATAAGAACGTAGGAGGGAGAGGGAGACATTCAAGGGCTAAAGATCATAACTGAAGAGCTGGGAAACCGTGCCAAAGGAGTTCTGCATTGCCAGTAGAAGAGTGTAACTTCTCTGCACATGTACAGAAGCTCTAACACCAAGTGCCAGTCCCTTAATGTTCTGTCCCTGTACAGACAGAGGGCAATTCTGCATCGGGTATTTGCTCCATATTTTCTCAACACTGAGGAAAAGGTGCAGCTCAAAATCACATTCAAATACCTCAGGGCAATGCCCGTACTGACTGCAAAGTCACCCCTGAATAGCCATAAGTCTATGAAGAAGAGGAAGAGAAGAGATTGGATTTATACCCCGCCCTTCACTCACTTGGAGTCTCAGAGCGGCTTACAAACTCCTTTCCCTTCCCCTCCCCACAACAGGCACCCTGTGAGGTAGGTGGGGCTGAGAGAGCTCTTTCCCAAGCTGTCCTTGAGAGAACAGCTGGTACAGAGCTACGGCTTGCCCAAGGTCATCCAGCCAGGTGCAAGTGGAGGAGTGGGGAATCAAACCCAGTTCTCCCAGATTAGAGTCCGTGCACTTAACCACTACGCCAAACTGGCGGAAGGTACCATAAAACCCAATGATCAAAGAACGCAAAAGTGGCATGCAATGTGAAGGGTACCTAGGGTTGCCAAGTCTGGGTTGGAAAATACCTGGAGACTTTGGGGGTGGATCCAGGAGAGGGCAGGGTTTGGAGAGGGGAGGGGCTTCAGCATGGTACAATGCCATAGAGTCCACCCTTCAAGGCAGCCATTTTCTCCAGGGGAGCTGATCTCTGTCAGCTGGAGATCAGTTGTGAAAGCAGGAGATCCCCAGGCCCCACCTGGAGGCTGGCAACCCTAAGGGTACCATAAAACCCGATGATCAAAGAAAGTGAAAGCGGCATGCAATGCAGAGGGGAATTCCCGTTCCAAGGTGGGTTTCGTAAAACAATGGAGGGAAAAGCCAATGCCGCATCGCCCTGTGTCCCATCTTGTGCCGCGTTTCCTTTCATTTCCTCTTGTGACTGTGGTGCTTACGAAGTGTTGCTCAGACCACAAGCTCCCCTCAACAAAGCCCAGGCACGGAGAGGCAGGATTTAGCAGTAGGGCTGAGTAAAGCCGACAAAGCCTTGGGAAGGCTCAGTGTTTTCAGTCAGGGGAGAGAAATCCGGGCGCATGTAGAGAGGAAGAGGGATTCCCAGTTTCAGCATGTCATGGCCTTGGGAAAAGTGCAATCACAGGGGAAAATATACCAAAGCTTCTATTCCCTCGTTTGGGAGAATTTCCCTCGCTTTACTTTGCGCATTCGGAAGAGCAGCTGTGCTGGAACAGAGGGCTCTGCGTTCGTTCCGTGTCAGATGTTGGCCAACTAAATGCTCCTGGAAGGCCTATAAGGGCCACAGAGGCCAAAGCCCCCCCCCCCTCCCACCCCCCACTGGCATTCAGTGGGTTTCTGCTGCGATCATGACTCAGGATTTCGGGCGGCGACATCTTCAGATGTCCTCGTAATTTCCCTACGTTCTTTGTTGGATTTGGAAAGGCCGAAGCCAGCTACCCTAAGGTCTCCCAAAAGCTGTCTTGTAGCTGAGCAGGATGTTCCAAATCGAAGTGGATCGCAGAGGACGAAATAAAGCTCCTTCCAGGATCTGCCTGGTGAGACACGAGACATCCCCCCCCACACACACCGGAGGCATCTTCTGTTTCAGTTACACACAGAGTTCTTCCCTGATCAGTTGTAGTTCCCGGAGATCTGCAGTCCCCATCTGGAGGTTGGTGACCCTCGCTGCCTCTGAACGGTGCAAGCTGGGTAGACTAGCTCGTTAAGTGTCCTCCCAATGCCTCAATATGGTCTAGCTACTTGCCATGCCATTTGCCACAACGCCTGTTCATTTCGAGCATCTCCGCCCCGCATTTCCCACGGCTTGCGAGGTTTTAGTGCCTCAACGTGGCCTAGAGCCTTCAGTGCCAGTAACCCCCTCACACCACCACGCCCCTCTTCCCATCCTACCTGACTCCCTGCCCGGAAGCAGAGACTCTGACTTAATTTATCAGGAGCCTTTCTCAGAGGGCTCCCTGTGGAGGGGGGAGAGAGAGAGAGACACACACGTCTCAGCCTGAAATCACTCATGCCTGGTATAGCAGCAAGGAGGTTGACGTAGGATTGTAAATCTACCTTCCTGCTCGGCCAGTGATCCATTCAGAAAACCCAGCGCCAGCATCTTCGGGCCTGCCTTTCTGTTTTTTCCTGCGTCAGAAATCTGATCGATGGGGCCTTTTGAAACGACCTGAGAGGCGCACACGGAAACCCTTTTAGATGCCACATGTGAATTCAGACTTGAGAGTGCGTAAGCCGGTTGCTGGGCTGACGTCTCCGGTCTTGGCCCTTCCCTTAGGATGGCCTTGCCCAGATGGACAGGTTCCGGGGCCGGGGTAGCGGTAGGGGGGTGGTTGTTACTGGTGCTTCCCCCCCACTATCTGACCATTGCAGAGGACATGATTCTCCTTGCCGAGACTTTCACGCCCACCCAGCCCCCAGAGCATGGGGATATATTCCTACAGATTACCCCACGGCACAGACATCGCCAGAGGCCACTGTCTCCTGGGATAACAGAAAATCCTGACTCACCGCATCCGTGGGTCTCGCCTGCTGCTAGTGCTGTCAAAAAAAGCCAGCCGCTCAGCTTGTCTGCCGCATTCCCTGGTTCCCTAGGAGGCCTTCCCTGCGGTGCGGAATGCTTGCATTGGGCAGGCCGAGAAGGAGAACGGAGCTGTCCTCTGATCCAACCTGGTCTTCATCAGAAGGTCTGGTCCCCTCTTCCTGCTGTACCTCTTAAATATATGCCTGCTTCTTTGCATCCATTCAGCCCTGTCGGTCCAGCATCCTTTTGCTTCTGCGCGGCATTGCCCGGAAGGTGTTTTTCTGTCGCTTTTTCCTCCCCCTCCCCAGCTGCAAACTGTCTCAAGCTTAAATGCACTTAAGACTACTTAATTGCATTGCTTTTGTGTGCAAGGAACGGGAGGGGGGGAAGAGAGAGAGAGAGAGAGACCGACCGTGATGTGTGGGTGGGAGGGGTGGAGAGGGTTGGAGAAATGCAGCCTCCCCCCTCCTCCAGGCCTGGCCTTCTCTGATTGGACAAGGGACTGAGATGGTTCTTCAGCCCGGCCTCATCCTGGGAAAGGTGTTCAGCGCCCTTCGTGACAGTGACGTTGAGCGTCGTGCCTAGGGGAGCGTCTGGAGGAAAGAGGGTGCCTATTAATTCATTTTAAAAAAAGAAATAGATCTGGTTGCCTCATTTGCTAAAAGCAGAAAGGATCGTCTCATCCGTTTTTCAGGCTTCTGAGGTTTGCTGGGACACGCTGACACACCTCTGTGTGCACACACACATCTTCCCCCATGAGATTGTAGCTGTAGCCAGACCCTGCTGTTGGAATATTAAGGGAACATCTGGGAAAATCAAAGCAAAAAACAACTGATGCTGAGGAAGTGAAGGGTGTGTGTGTGTGTGTCAGACCCTGCTGTAATTGGAGAGATGCTGAATAGGAAGGAAGGAAGGAAGGAAGGAAGGAAGGAAGGAAGGAAGGAAGGAAGGAAGGAAGGAAGGAAGGAAGGGCCAAGAATGCAGACGCTTTTGAATACCCTTCCAACTTTCACATATAAATAAATACTGGGTAGCGGGATGCAATAATCTGTGCTGTATTTTCATGCAGGGGGTGGTGACAGTAGGTAGATCCCCCCCCCCCAAAAAAAAACATTTCACTTGTTCATTTCCTCCGACATCAGCTGACTGTAGATAGTTGGTGGAACTCTCTGCCACATGATGTGGTGATGACCACTGATTTTTTTTCGCCGTCAAGTCACAGCTGACGTACGGTGACCCCCGGTAGGGCTTTCAAGGCGAGAGACCTTCAGAGGTGGTTTTGCCATTGCCTGCTTCTGCATAGCAACCCTGGACTTCCTTGGCGGTCGCCCATCCAAATACTAAACAGGGCCGACCCTGTTTAGTTTCCAAGATCTGATGAGGGTCCTTTCTGCGCTAGACCTTAAATCCTGGTTCAACCCTGTCCCCGAACTTACATTCTACACTTCACGCAAGTTTACTCCCATAATTATCTCGGGGTATTTTTACATTTGACACTACACTCGAGTTTACCCCTGTAATTATCTCAAGGTATTTGTTTCCACATTACATTGAGGTCACCCCAGCTTCGCCCCACGCTTGTCCTGGGATAAACGTTGTTATAAACAGGGATTAATGCAAGGTATTGTGTTGAGAGTTGAACTCTGATAAAACCAGGGATGAGATAAGTGCAGAGAGGACAGAGATCGGGCTATCCTGGGCTATCCAGGTCATGGCAATCACTGTCTTGAATGGCTTTTAGGACCAAGGCAAATTCCTGGAGGAGAGGTCTGTCGGCAAATGGTTTCCGTGATAGTAAACCTCCCTCTCCGGAGGCAGTCTACCTCCGAATACCAGTTTTGTTCGTTTACTTCACAGCCCGCCTTTCTCACTGAGAATCAAAGCCTGTTACACAGTGGACAACAATGCAATCAAAAAGCACGACACATTTAATAAGTAATTCATAATATATAGTATTTAGATTCAGGGGTCCGTTGGAGCGGGAGCGCACAGGAGCGCAGCTCCGGGAGTGAGGAGCCCAGGGGGCGGGCACATGACCAAGCCCCGCCCCCTCCTCGGCTTCCCCGAGCAGTGCAGAGGCGCAGCGCCCCGGGGAAAGCCCTGCTAGGGTCTTTATTGTTTTTCATTTTTTGTTTGAATATTGATCATTTTATCATTGTTCCTTTTATGACTGTGTGCTGCTTTTCCAGAGACTTGCTCAAGGTGGCATATAAATTTTCTAAGTATACCATTTTTTATCTGGGCACATGGCACATAAGTACTGGAGAAATTTCACGAACCCTTCAGCAGCTTCCACCCCATCAGTTTGGTGTAGTGGTCAGGAGTTGTACTCTAATCTGGGAGAACCGGGTTTGATTCCCCACTCCTCCACATGCAGCTGCTGGTGTGACCTTGGGCCAGTCACAAGTTCTCTCAGAGCTGTTCTCTCATGAGCAGTCCTGGAAAGACCTCTCTCAGCCCCACCTACCTCACAGGGTGTCTTGTTGTGAAGAGGGGAAGGGAAAAGGATGGGTGGTGCATATGTCCTGGGTATCTCAAGTCTACTTGAAACCTGGTGGTTTCAAGGGAGCAGGAAGAGAATGAGGGTGTGTTCTTGACGCTTATTTTTATGGCACAAAGTATTGGATGGGGAAGGGAATGGAGGAAGAGCAGGTCAGTTTCACTCTCCTGTGGAGTGGAGCCTGAGGGGTGGGTGTTGCCTTCTGACACACTTCCGGTATGTTAGGGGGTGTGGCCTATGCAAATGAGTTATGCTAATGAGCTCCTGCACCTCTTTTTCTACGAAATGACCCCTGTTTAGATTATGAAATAATAAGCAATTGGTGGTGGGGGTGGAGACAACAGAGGGGTTCTTTGCTCTGGCCCAGTGGCTACCTGGAATCCTCTGGCTGGCTTCTAATGGCAACAGGATGTTCGTCATGGTGGATCTTCAGTCTTACCTGACAAAGCTCTTTTCTGTGCTTGGAAATTAAAGAGAGCTGTATCTCCCTGGTGTCTTCCCTTTTAACATTTAAAGAGAGAGGAGACTTTGTTCTGATCCCAAACCTTTTAGATCCTTTGGGAAATCGGATGCAGGGTGGTGGCGCAACCACAAGATGGCTACCACAAGAGCCGGAGGCAACCTCAAAATGGCTGCCATGTGAGGTGGAGCCAGTCACAGAACGTCAGGGAGTGACGTCAAGCACAGCTCTCAGAGTAACTCTTTGAATTTTCCCGCAGAAGGGCTGTTTCACGGGATGCCCTTTAAAACTAACACATTCAAATATTGTCTTGCCTTCACACAGCTTACCTTCAATCATGCAAGGAAGGTCCTCATGCTGTTGCGTCTGCTGCTGCTGCTGAAGCAATTTTTTAAAAAATCCGCACAGCCAATCTCTGAGGGCCAGTCAGAACCCCAGCTGGGCAAAAGCCCCACCTACTCTGATCGGTTGTAGTCCCAGGAAAACTCCAGGTCCCACCTGGAAACTGGCAACCCTACCAGCAAAGATGTTCTTAAAGCCAAGTAAATTGCTCAGCAATTTTCTCCTGAGGGTGTTTTCTCCTGTAACAATCAGCAGCAACGCTGCTAGATAGGGTTGCCAGTTCCAGGCTGGGAAACACCTGGAAATTTTGAGAATGGAACCTGAAAAGGGTGGGGTTTTGGGAGGAGAGGGACTTCAGTGGGGTATAATGCCATAGACTCCATCTTCTGAAGTGGCTGTTTTCTCCGGATGAACTGGTCTCCGTCACCTGGAGATCAGCTGTAACAGCAGGAGATCTCCAGCCCACCATCTGGAAGTTGGCAACCCTGCTGCCCGCTGATCTTCCCCCTCCCTGGTTGCCCTGAGGAGGCCCGCACAGCGCAGAGCTGCTGGGCCCGCCGCAGTTCCCAGACCGTTCCCAGCGCATGCGCAAGGAACACTCTTTAACTTTTGGAGGGATTTAAATATTCCCCCCAAAGTTTTTTTTTACTTTTCAGATTTTTCTGCACATGTGGAGAGTCCTCCACATGTGCAGAAAAATCTCCCTGCCCCCCAAGTGCCCCCCCACGCGGATTTAGATATCCACACGGAGGGGGCCACTTGGCTATTAGTATATAGACAAGTGGAGACTCGCAAGAAACTTGCGGGATGGTTATCCCATTCCTCACACCTTTGCTTCCTCCCTTCTCCCCCTCCCTCTCTCACACTCTTTCTCCCTTCTGCCCCCCTTTCTTACTCTCTTTCCTCCATGTATGTTACTTCCTCTCTCTTTCTGACCCATGATCATTCTCTTTGTTTTTCTGCCTCCCCAACTCATCACTCTTTCTCTCTCTCTTTCTGCTCCTCACTCCATCACTCTTTCTGCCCCCAGCACTCTCCCAGCCTCCTGCCTGCTTCCTCTCCCCCCACAGCAGCAGTGGCAGTGCTCTGGGAATCACAGTGGATCTCCCAGCTGCAGAGATCAATTCACCTTAGGGCTGCCAGCTCCAGGTTGGGAAATTCCTGGAGATTTGGGGGTGGAACTTTGGGACAGTGAGGATTTGGGAGGCAAGCAGCCTCAGCATAGTATAATGCCATAGACTCAACCCTCCAAAGCAGACATTTTATCCAGGGGAACTGATCTCTGTCACCTGGACAACAGTTGTAATTCTAGGTGCTCTCCAGCCCTTGTCTGGAGGCTGGCAATGGTAGTGAAGGAAATGGCTGGCTTGGAAGGTGGAGTCTATGGCATTATACTGGCCTGTAGTCCCTCCTCAAATCCCACCTTCCCCAGGCTCCACCCCTCAAATGTCCAGGAATTTCCCAACCTGGAGTTGGCAGCCCTATTTCCTTCCCACCCAACCTTTCTCTGTCTTCAGCTTTCCATCTCCACCCCCCTCCCCCGCAGCCTCTACCTAGGAAAATTACAGTCTTTCTCCACAGTGGGGAGTAAAGCAGTTTACATTATTATTTCCTTCTTGTTATCTGCACAACAACCCTGTGAGGTTGGTTAGGCTGAAAGTATGTGACTGAACCAAAATCTCCCAGTCAGCTTCCACTGAAAGATGAGGGTCTGAACCTGGGTCTCGCAGATCCCAGTCTGAAGCTCTAACTGTTACATCACACTGGCTTTCATAGGGTGGCTGCTGATGAACAGTAGCAAAACAGTCATGCAAATCAGGTGGTATCAAGTCACACAGAGGCTGCTGCCTAGGGATGCCAGCCTCCAGGTGGGACCTGGGGATGCCCTGGTATCACTGCTCATCTCTAGACTACAGAGATAACTTTCCATGGAGAAAACGGATGCTTTGGAGGGTGGAGTTTATGGCATTGTATCTCACTGAGGTCCCTGTCCTCCCCAGGCTCCACCCCCAAACATCCAGTAGTTTCCCAGCCTGGATCTGGATCCGCTGCCGGTGGCTAGGGGGGATACCTAGCAACCCTAGACTGCTGCCAGTAAAAACCCTGCCTTTTACTGACAGAACAGTTAGAACCCCCCCCCCCCCCAAACATTCTAATGTCTCACAGTTGATGCCTGGAGTTAATCCCTGCGAAGGCCATTTCAAAAGGTATTGGGGGGAATTTAAGAGTCCCTGAAGTTTCTTTTTAACTTTTTGGATTTTTCTGCAAACTGAGGAAGGCCCCTGACTATGTAGGAAAAGCTGTTGGGGGAGAGTGAGCTCTCTTTTGGCAGATATAAGTATCCCCACAGAAAAAATACCTCTCGGAATTAGAATATAGATGAAAGACCACACACTGCTTTGTGGATGCCTTGAAGGCAGTCACCAAAGTTTCGCTCCCCAACCCAGTTCTATTTGGCAACCTTGTAGAAGGTGCTAGGCGGGGGGGGGGGGGGGAGGGGGGGTTGTAATTGCATGTACCTGTGGGAGGGAGATGGATAGCACCCCCACCTGTGGGAATGACTGAAGAAGCAGTAAAAGCAGGTAGGAAGGGAGCCGGCTGAAAACATTCACATGGCCCCTGCCTTTACTGCAAGGTTACTGGTTCTTATACCTCCTTTTACTATGTTTGGGATGATGCCATGAATTCTGGGAGATGGAGTATGCTGGGCGTGCTGATATCCCCACCCCCCGGGTACAGTTCCTGAATAAGAGGAAGGATTTAAAAACCAGTTATTTTGTGGGGAAAGACCCATTTACATTCAAGCCACGGATGAAGACCAATGTGTGTGTGTGTGGGGGGGGGGGAGATGATTAAGAGGTCAAAGTAGGATGTGGACAGCAGAAAACTTTACATCTTAATTTGAAATCCCACATCTAGTTTTAAGGGGTTTAAATCGGTGAATACTGACATGGTATCCACAGGTACTATCAGGGCTTTTTTTGTAGAAAAAGCCCAGCGGGAACTAATTAACATAACAGGCCACACCCAACAGGAGAAACACATTAGCGTATTAGGCCACACCCTGACAGCACAGCTCATTAGCATATTAGGTGGGGAGCTGGGAAAGCACAGAGCAGGCATGGAAGCTTGCCTCTTCCCTCCCCAACTTCTCCACCCCACTTCAGCACATCGCCTTTCTAGTCTACCCCCCCCCCCAACCAGATGGCCGGGGAAAGGCACTGCTGAAGTGGGGTGGGGAGGGAAAGAAAGGCATTGTCAACGTGCCTGGGTTCCCTGCCTGCCCCTTCCCAGCTGTGACATGTCAGCTAGAGAAGGGAAGGCAGAGAGAGGCTTTTCCTTGTCAATTTCACTCTCAGCTGACTGGCCAGGAGTGAAATTGACAAGGAAATCCCAAGGGCCTCCCCAGAACGAAACATACCGCCTTTCTCTCTTGTGTGTAACATGGGGAAGGCAGCATGCGCTGTAGCCACGCATGCCAGAGGTTTTGGTTGTAGGTGTGGCCAACTCAGGAGCCAGCCAGAACTCCGTTCCTGTGCGTTCCTGCCCAAAAATAGCCCTGGGTATTATGATGCCTACTGATGATTTTCCGGCACCCACATCTTTCATCCTGAAAGCAAAGAGCCAGTCCTGGCTCAGGGCCATGGCTCGGTTATACAGCATCTGCTTTCCATGCAGAAGGTCCCAGGTTCAGACCCCAGCCTCTGCCGGTAAAAAGGACAACAACTGAGGAGAACAATTTCTACATAAGACTCCGGACAGCTGCCCCTGGGGCCTGCGTAGACAATACTGACCTTGATGGACTGATGGTCCGACAGGCAGCTTTATGTGTTCTTCGGTGCAGGTGGAAGAGCACATGAGGAGATATTAATGTGTCTACAAGAGAGCACCCATCCAGGAACTGCTGCCTCCATCAGAGCAGGATGACTGGGTGGGAACCTCCCAGAGTTTTGCGGTTGGTTCACCCTCTCCCCTCATGGCAGCTGTTTTATGTTGGTGCCCCCTAACTGTTCTTGAAATTCCCAGAGTGCTTGACGGCGCAACAGGGTTGAGGACCTCTGGTTTAAGTCATCATTTGTGAACGCTCCTTCCTTCGATTGTTATGAACTTATAAATATATTCACTGTTTACGTGTTAACACTCCTATTTTTAAAGGTTACTATCATTGCTTTCCAACTAGGGAAAAGACACACCGTGGCCTCCCATTACAGATGCTGGCCAATACGACCCTGCAATTAGACTCAGTTGTACGATCACTTCACGACATGATTGGTGGCAGTACAGTAGCGTGCAGCCCCCTTTCCCACATGCTCCAGTGCTCAGTTCTTTCACTCTCTTCCCTCCATCTCTTACGTACACGTGCTTTCTCTGTTGCGGCTCCTGCCTTGTGGGATGGGTCTGCCCATGGAAGTCAGGAAGGCTCGGACTCTTCTGGCCTTCCATAAACTACACAAAACTGAACTATTCAAGAGGGCTTTTCTGCGCAGGTAAGAGGGCTCCACTGTGCAAAATGCTTTACAAACATGCTTGGATAAATGATTAAGGACTGTGGTCTAGACTGTTGTATTTAGCTTACTGTAAGTAGGATCCTGGGCCGCAGTGGCTCAGAGGTTAAGACGCTGAGCTGCAGACCGGAAGGTCGGTAGCTCAGCAGTTCAAGACCCATGTGCCGTGTGACGGAGTGAGCTCCCGTCCCTGGCCCCAGCTCCTGCCAACCTAGCAGTTCAAAAGCAAGAAATTGCAAGTAGATGAATAGGTACTGCTTCGGTGGGAAGGTGACAGCGTTCCGTGCGCCTCGGTGTCTAGTCATGCTGGCCACATGACCACGGAGAAGTCTTTGGACAGTGCTGGCTCTTCGGCTTGGAATTGGAGATGAGCACTGCATCCCTAGATTCGGATTTGACTGGCTTTCGAGCAAGGGAAACCTTTACCTTTACGTAGGATCCTATTTCTGTAATTTCTGTACCACTTGATGTGGCAATGTGAAGACTTACACCATGCTTCAGTTCTGTCTGGTGGTACCAGACTTCTAAAATCCTAATGAATTGGTTATTGAATGTCCCATTTTGTACTGACAGACTGAGAAGTATTGGAGTCGGGAGTCCATGGAACAGTGAAACAGCTAGATCTTTATTGCTGGTCCGGATGAAGCATACAACCCAGGGCTCTGAGCCCTCCTTTTATGCTGGTCAGGGATAATCCCCTGACCTCACCCAAGGCTATTATCAGTCTATTTACATTTCATAGGTTCCCTGGGAGAAACCTAGGTACAGGATTGGTGGCCGGTTAGAATCCGCCTGGCCTTTGTTCTACCTGGCTGAAGCTCAGGTAGTTTCTTGGCCATGTGCTCTGGCCACATGGCGGTCGCCCTTACTGGAGCACATGGTGACCGCATGGTCAATACATAACACAGACCAAAAAAGAAAAAATGCCAGGGGATAGATAACATTTATTATACAAAGTCCCAATGCATTTCACCGTGCAGGCTTCATCAGGGAGACTCTGAACATTCACCTAGTGCTGGAACTGTACACAGCAATTAAATTTAGAATCATAGAGTTGGAAGGGACTTCCAGGGTCATCTAGTCCAACCCCCTGCACAGTGCAGGAAATACACAAATACCTCCTCCTACACCCCTCCAGTGACCGCTGTTCCAGGCCCAGAAGATGGCAAAAAACCTCCAGGATCTCCAGCAAAGTGGCTGGAGAAAAAAAATGCTTCCTGACCCCAAAGGGGCAATCAGCATTTCCCTGGGCATGTAAAGGGCCACAAGAACTAAGCACTGATGCAACCCTTCCAGCCCTCCCTCTCATGATCTGCCCAAGTTCACAGATTCAGCACCCTTCCCCTTGATGTAGGGACTTTGTATAATTAATCAGTTATCTATCACGTGGCATTCCCCCCCCCCCCCCTTTCGTTCTCTTGGCAGAACATTGCTGGGCACAGCCATTTTTCCTTATGCGTTTTGTACTGACTCACAATGCATAATCCGCCTTGAGTCTGTGACAAAGACAAACTATAACACGAATAAATATATGTGCTGAAGCTGTTTGTGGTCAGTTTCACAGATCCCTTCTGGATTATTTGCGCTAGTTATAGAAATATGGCTTGAAGAGAGCAAGTCACACAGGAAATGTCGGAAGTGCCTGACAATTGGGTGTAAAAAATCACCAGGACCTCCAGGTATACAACCCCCAGCACGTGTCAAATTTGGCCTTCAAAGACTGGAACCTCACTTTTCTGCATGGCCACTGATCAGCCAAGGCACATCTGCTTCTCCTGCAGCCACGCTGGCTGATTCTGCATGGGCTTTTCCATCCGTTGTTTTACAAAACCCACGTTGGAACCGAAATGCATTGCATGCTGCTTTCACTTTCTTTGACCATCAGGTTTTATGATACCCTCCGGACCGCATGCTGCTTTTGCTTTGTTTGATCATTGGATTTTATGTTACCTTTCACACGGCATGCCGCTTTTCCTTTCTTTCATCATCGGATTTTATGCTACCCTCCAAACCGCATGCTGCTTTCGCTTTCTTTAATCATTGATGTTATGGTACCCTCCTCACTGCATGCCACTTTCACTTTCTTTGATCACTCGATTTTATAGTACCCTCCAGACTGCATGCTGCTTTCACTTTCTTTGAAAATCGGATTTTATGGCACCCTCCACACAGCATGTTGCTTTTGCTTTCTTTGATCATTGGATTTTATGGTACCCTCCAGACTGCATGCCGCTTTTGCTTTCTTTGATCACTGGATGTTATGGCACCCTCCACACTGTATGCCACTTTCGGTTTCTTTGATCATCGGATTTTATGGTACCCTCCAGACTGCATGCTGCTTTTGCTTTCTTTGATCATCGGATTTTATCGTACCTTCTAGATAGATTTATGGCCATTCAGGGGTGACTTTGCAGTCAGTACAGCGTCGCCCCAATGTATTTGAATACGGTTTTGAGGTGCACTTTCCCCTCCCTGTTGAGAGATGTGGAGCGAATGCTAGATGCAGCATCGCCCACCGACAGCAGGAGAAGAGAAGAGCAGAAGTGCTTGGCAAGGCGCCCACTTGTGAAATCACTCCTGGATTTTGCACCTTGGTTGCCGCAGGGAAGTCAAACAAAAACACTGCATCTAGTTTTAAAATTAGGTCAGCTTTGGCTTGACAACCCAGGAATAATTAAATGCACGTTGTGGTTTCACACAGATGAAGGGGCCAAAATGCGTGTCATGCATCTTGAACGCCCTTTTTTTTATGTACCTTCCCCACAGTCATGCTTGGCCCCATTTTAACTAAAACCCAGTCCCTCCTGTGCCATAAATTTGCTACCCCCTCTCGCTTCCCTATATGCTGGAGCAAGTCAAAGGTCCTTCTGGTTGGGAATCCCATTTCTAATTCTAACATTTGCCAGAAGCTTCTGTGAAGACCAACAGGTCGCAAGCAGTATCTGAAACATACGGAGACTGCTGTTGGACATGGAGGTTCATGAGCTCTCATTGCTTTGGAGAATCCCCACTAGCCTCTTACGTTCCCAGTTAATAAGAACCGGCTGTCTGACACCCAGACACGGTGGGCCTGAGTGGCTATGTTTGCTGAGCTGGCTGCCCGACCCCTGGACAATGCAGACGTGAGTGGTTGTTGCCGTGGAACCAGCTGTTTGAGCCTCCGTCAAGGTTGGTGCAAGCAGCCCTTGCGGCAAGAAGAAGGCCTGAGCCCCAGATGGCAGTGGCGGGAGGCTACCGTTCTTTCCCCCCTTCTGTTGGGGAGGGCGGAGCCATGGGTGGTCGGCCCCCTCATGCAGGGCCTGGCACAGGTGCCCTGGTTGCCTCTTGGCTAGGACTGCCCTTGCCTAAAGATCCGTTTAATTCAGCATCCAGTTTCTAACAGAGGTCAGCCACAGGTAGCCCCCACGCAAGGCATGCAGGCAATTGCTTTTCCCTAGGATGTCCTTGTATTGAGAGAGAGAGAGAGAGAGAAACAGATGGTCTTTTGGTGCCCTGTTAAAACTCTCGCATATAATGACCATCTCAATGTCTTGTAGCAGTGAATCTGATCATCGTGTGTGACGTATGCCCTGAATCTATTGTCCATCTATTTCACTGGGTGAACTTCACCAAGGTTTAGTATTACGGAGAGTGAGATAAGAAAGATCTCTACAACATGCCTAATTTTATGAACACTCTGTTCAAGACCAGTGGCACCTTTAAGACCAACAAATTTTATTGACGGTATAAGCTTGTGTGTGCTCACACACTTCTTTGGATACCAAAAAGCAGGGGTCCATTGGAGCGGGAGCGCACAGGAGCGCAGCTCCGGGAGTGAGGAGCCCAGGAGGTGGGCCCATGACCAAGCCCCGCCCCCTCCTCTGCTTCCCCGAGCAGTGCAGAGGCGCAGTGCCCCCGGGGAAAGCCCGGCTAGGGTCTTTATTGTTTTTAATGTTTTGTTTTAATATTGATAATTTTATCATTGTTCCTTTTATGACTGTGTACTGCTTTTCCAGAGACTTGCTCAAGGTGGCATATAAATTTTCCAAGTATACCATTTTTTATCAGGGCACATGGCACATCAGTACTGGAGAAATTTCACCAACCCTTCAGCAGCTTCCACCCCATCAGTTCGGTGTAGTGGTCAGGAGTTGGACTCTAATCTGGGAGAACCGGGTTTGATTCCCCACTCCTCCACATGCAACTGCTGGTGTGACCTTGAGCCAGTCACAAGTTCTCTCAGAGCTGTTCTCTCATGAGCAGTTCTCAAAAGACCTCTCTCAGCCCCACCTACCTCACAGGGTGTCTTGTTGTGGGGAGGTGAAGGGAAAGGGATGGGTGGTGCACATGTCCTGGATATCTCAAGTCTACTTGAAACCTGGTAGTTTCAAGGGAGCAGGAAGAGAATGAGGGTGTGTTCTTTACGCTTATTTTTATTGCACCATGTATTGGATGGGGAAGGGAATGGAGGAAGAGCAGGTCAGTTTCTCTCACCTGTGGAGTGGAGCCTGAGGGGTGGGTGTTGCCTTCTGACACACTTCCGGTATGTTAAGGGGTGTGGCATATGCAAATGAGTTATGGTAATGAGCTCCTGCACCTCTTTTTCTACGAAATGACCCCTGTTCCCAGTTAATAAGAACCGGCTGCCTGACACCCAGACACGGTGGGCCTGAGTGGCTATGTTTGCTGAGCTGGCTGCCCGACCCCTGGACAATGCAGACGTGAGTGGTTGTTGCCGTGGAACCAGCTGTTTGAGCCTCCGTCAAGGTTGGTGCAAGCAGCCCTTGTGGCAAGAAGAAGGCCTGAGCCCCAGATGGCAGTGGCGGGAGCCTACCGTTCTTTCCCCCCTTCTGTTGGGGAGGGCGGAGCCATGGGTGGTTGGCCCCCTCATGCAGGGCCTGGCACAGGTGCCCTGGTTGCCTCTTGGCTAGGACCAGTGTTCCCTCTAAGCTGAGTTAGTGTGAGCTAGCTCACAGTTTTTTAGCCTCCAGCTCACACATTTTTGTCTTAGCTCAGGAAGGATGGCTCTGGAGCAAACTTATTTATGCAGTTGCCAAATCACCTGCTCACCACTTTAATGCTGGCGGCTCAGAAAGTAGAATTTTCACTCTCAGGACTCCACAGCTTAGAGGGAACAGTGGCTAGGACCGCCCTTGCCTAAAGATCTGTTTAATTCAGCATCCAGTTTCTAACAGAGGTCAGCCACAGGTAGCCCCCATGCAAGGCATGCAGGCAATTGCTTCTCCCTTGTATTGAGAGAGAGAGAAACAGATGGTCTTTTGGTGCCCTGTTAAAACTCTCACGTATAATGACCATCTCAATGTCTTTTAGCAGTGAATTTGATCATCGTGTGTGATGTATGCCCTGAATCTATTGCCCATCTATTTGGGTGAACTTCACCAAGGTTTAGTATTACGGAGAGTGAGAAAAGAAATGATCTCTACAACATGCCTAATTTTATGAATACTCTGTTCGAGACCAGTGGCACCTTTAAGACCAACAAAGTTTTATTGACGGTATAAGCTTTTGTGTGCTCACACACTTCTTCGGATACCAAAAAGCTTATATCTTGAATAAAACTTAGTCTTTAAGGTGCCACAGAACTCAAACTTTGTTCTGCTGCTTCGGACCAACACGGTTACCCACCTGAATTTATGAATCTCTGTTCATTCATAAACCCTCAAAACTGATATTAACCCTGCAGTGTAGGTTGCCAGCTCTGGGTTGGGAAATACCTGGAGGTGTTGGGGGTGGAGCCTGAAAAGGGTGGGGTTTGGGGCGGGGAGGCACTTCAATGGGATAGTATGCCATGGAGTCCACTTCCCATAGTGGCCATGTTCCGTCACCTGGAGATCAGTTGTAATCTCAGGAGATCTCCAGCTAACACCTGGAGGTTGACAACACTACTACAGTTGGAATAACACGGGGGTTGGGTTTTTTAAAAAAAATATTAAAAATCAACAACTGATTACTGAGTTACCATACTGTTGTACGCACAGTGTATGAAACACTGTTATACACTGTATTTTGCCACTGACTTAGCAGTTTGGCTTTGGTGAGCCAAATCGCTCGCTCACAGCTTTAATGCAGGCAGCTCACAAAGTAGAATTTTCGCTCACAAGACTCCACAGCTTAGAGGGAGCATTGATCACACCCACTAAGTAATCCACCTTCATTCCCCTTTCAATGCACTTTCAAACTGGATCTTGCCAGTTCACATAGTAAAAATCCAGTTGGAAAGTGCATTGCAAGTGGATTACTGAATTTGTGTGATCACAGCCAGTCTGAATGATGCACTTTAAACGCCCTTTAGTGATTGTTTGCAAGTGGATTTTTCCATTTCACACAGTAAATTCCAGTTGCAAAGTGCACTGAAACTGAACAACGAAAGTGCATTCAGAATGGGTGAAAATGGTCATAGAGTCCACCCTCCAAAGCATCCATGTTCTCCAGGAGGCCTCATTTCTGTTGTCTGGAGATGAGCTGTAATTCCGGGAGGTCCCCAGCTCCCACCTGGAGGCTGGCATCCCTAAAATCTGACTCACACATGTGAATTGCAAGCCACAACGAGCTTCAAACCATGGCCACAATTCTCTCATGTGGTACGAGCCCTTTGTCTTCAGTGCTCCCTCTAAGCTGAGTCAGTGTGAGCTAGCTCACAGTTTTTTAGCCTCCGGCTCGCACATTTTTGTCTTAGCTCAGGAAAGATGGCTTCGGAGCAGATCTATTTACACAGCAGCCAAATCCCTCGCTCACAACTTTAATGCCAGTATAGGGTTGCCAGCCTCCAGGTGGGGCCTGGGGATCTCCCGCTTTTACAATTGATCCCCAGCTGACAGAGGTCAGCTCCCCTGGGGAAAATGGCTGCTTTGAAGGGTGGACTCTATGGCACTGTACCATGCTGAGGCCCCTCCTCTCCCCAAAACCCACCCTCTCCTGGCTCCACTCCCAAAGTCTCCAGGTATTTTCCAACCCGGACTTGGCAACCCTACGCCAGTAGCTCACAAAGTAGAAATTTTGCTCACAGGACTCCACAGCTCAGAGGGAGAATTGCTTGTCTTGCCTTGCAATTTTCTTCCTGAGCTTAAAAAAAAAAAGCCTACATGGATTCCCCCCCCCCTTTTGGGGGGGAGGGGTAAATGCTAGGCAGCCCTGCTGGTAGGCCGCGGGATCAGTTTACTTGGCAACGGCTGCCGGGGAGCCAACTCGGTCTCCCATGGCAACGGTTGCCAAGGAGGCTGCTTCCACAGGCCTGCGAGCCTAGGCCTCTCCTGCGTCCCAGAGGCCGCTCAGACCCACCCAGCATGGCCTCCACTTCGGTGATCCTCACCCGCGAAGAAGCGGCTGCACCGGCAGGGACGTATTCCTACTGCAGCCGGCCCCGGGCCGTGCCCACCAGGCGGCGATACCGTCGTGCCCTGGAAGCCACGGATCTGTGAGTAGTTCCAGAGCCGCAACCGTCCAGAGGAGAAGGGGTCCAAACGAGCATGCAACTCAGCGTCTGACGTGCTTTTGCAAAATGCACAGATGAAGAAAGGCGGGGGGGGGGGGTGTCCTTTTTTGGGGGGGAGGGGTCATTTTCTTGCATACAGAGAACAGTTAGATTCCAGAAGGGGGATCAATACTTGCAGTGTTCCCTCTAAGCTGAGTTAGTGTGAGCTAGCTCAACTGTTTTTTTAGCCTCCAGCTCACACGTTTTCACCTTAGCTCAGGAAAGGGTGGCTCCAGAGCAAACTAATTTAGGCAGTGGCCCAATCGCTCGCTCGCAACTTGAATGCGAGGAGCTCGCAAAGTAGAATTTCTGCTCGCAAGACTCCACCGCTTAGAGGGAGCATTGAATACAAGTTATCGTAGCGCAAAACGTGCAAGAAAAGAAGTCGTGAAACGTGAATGGATTTAGCACAGGGATGCCACCTCTGGGTTGGAAAACACCTGGAGATTTTGGGGGTGGAGCCTGAGGAAGGTGAGGTTTAGGGAGGGGAAGGACCTCACCTCAGCAGGGTACAATGCCATAGAGTCCACTCTCCAAAGCAGCCATTTTCTCCAGGGGGACTGATCTTTGTAGTCTGGAGATCAGTTGAAGTCCCAGGAGATCTCCAGCCACCACCTGGAGGCTGGTAACCTTAGGTTTAGCACTGGGTAATTCCCCCGGAATTACAGCTCATCTCCAGACTACAGAGATCAGTTCCCCTGGGGAAAATGGATGTTTTGGAGGGTGGGCTCTATGGCATTGTACCCCACTGAGTTCCCTGCCCTCCCCAGGCTCCACCCCCAAATCTCCAGCAGTTTCCCAAACTGGATCTGGCAACTCTAAGACGGAGGGAAACCTGCCAGCGCTACATGGCGGGCAAATTCATACATGTATTTCATTTATCCCCCCCGCCTTTTTCCCCAGTGGGGTCCCAAAGCAACTAACACTGTTCTCAGTTCCTCCATTTTATCCTCCCAACAACCCTGTGAGGCTGGTAGGGTGGCCAACTCCGGGTTGGAAAATACCTGGGGACTTTGGGGGTGGAGCCAGGAGAAGATGGGGTTCGGGGAGGGGAGGGGCCTCAGCATGGTACAATGCCATAGAGCCCATCCTCCAAAGCAACCATTTTCTCCAGGGGAGCTGATCTCTGTCAGCTGGGGATCAGTTGTAAAAGCGGGAGATCCCCAGGCCCCACCTGGAGGCTGGCAACCCTAGAGGCTGGTTAGGCTGAGAGGGTGTAAGTGGCCCAAGGTCACCCAAGCAAACTAATTTTATTTCTTTAATTAACCCAGCCATTCATTTAGACTCCACCTTCCTCTGCAGGAGGGACCCCCAAACTGGTTTACATCGTTCTATCTTCCATTTTATCCTCACAACAACCCTGTGTGGCAGGTTAGGCTGAGATGGTGTGATTGGCCCACGGTCACCCAGCAAGGTTAGGTTGATTTATTATATTTTACCATACACATATGGGCTTGAAAGGAAGCAACAGGCGGTAGAAGCTCCATGGTAGGATGTGTATTTTTCATGTAGAATATTCTCGGTTCAATCTCCAAGTTGAGAATCTCAAATGCTGGGGAAATCCTGTTGCTGACTGAGACCCCGGGAAGCTGCTGCCAGTCAGAGTTGGCAATACTGAGCTGGATGGCCTTAACTCTTTAAGGCAGTTTCGTGTACTTGCTTGGGACCGTCGACAACTCCTTTTAGCTAGATGAGCAACTGTTTTGTCTGTAAAAGATCTCTGGTTCAGTTGCAGTATCTCCAGGAAAAAGCTCTTTCTCTGCTCGAGGCTCGGGCGAGCAGCCGCCTGTCAGAGTCCATGTGAAGTGTTAGGCACAAGCAGGTATTTTCCTCTGAGGCTTTCCTGCAAAGAAAGGCGTTTCTGCACAAACTGTTCCTCTTATGTAGAGATCCCCCACCTCAGATCTCCTCTCCTTAACTGCACCCTGCTCCCCAGAGCTGAGCCTTCAGTGATTAATTCGTTTAATTTTCCCTGCAGAATCATAGCCAGATAGCTTCTGCAGCTGAAGCAGACTTCACTTGAACAATAAATTAGCAGCATAAAGGAAGACGTAGAGGGGCTGCTTATCAAATTTGCAGATGACACAAAGCCTGGTGGGATCGCTACTTCTGAAGAAGACAGAGTCAGGATTCAGAATCATCTAGATAGGCTGGGACAGCGGGCTGAGGCAAATAAAATGAATTTCAGTAGAGATAAGTGCAAAGTCCTACATTTAGGTACAAAAAAATTCAAAGGCACAGATATAGAATGGGAGGGACTTGGCTTGATAGCAGCACATGTGAAAGGGATCTAGGTATTCTGGCTGATCACAAGCTAAACATGAGCCCACAGTGTGATGTGACTGTGAAGAAAGCTAATGCAATCTTAGGATGCATTAACAGAAGCAATGTGTCCAGATCGCAGGAGGTGGTAGTTCCGCTCTATTCTGCTATGGTCAGGCCTCGCCTGAAGCAGGGGCGTAGACTTTTGGAAATTCGGGGGGGGGGGCAAGGGCTCCTTAGCGCATGCACTTTGCGCGCATGCTCACTGGGGTGATGTTCTCCCCTCCCCGGGAAACCGCCGCGCCTCCCCGGGCCCTTCTGAGGCCCGCCAACCGCTGCTGCCGGTGCCTCTCTCTCTCCCCCCCCCCGGCCACCCCTTCCCTCTTCCTCTCCAGCAGCGATGGCTGGGCCTCGGAAGGACCCGGGGAGGCACGGTGGCAGGCGCTCCATTTTGCCGGGGGTGGCTGAGCCCCCCCCCCGGAAAATTTCGGGGGTGGCTCGAGCCCCCCCCGTGCTCTACGCCTATGGCCTGGAGTACTGTGTCCAGTTTTAAGCACCACATTTTGGGAAGGATGTTGGCAAGCTCGAGCGTGTCCAGAAGAAGGCAACCAGAATGGTGAGAGGGTTGGAATCTGAGTCTTATGAGGAAAGGCTGAAAGAGTTGGGTATGTTTTACCCTGGGAAAGAGAAGGCTTAGACCGATTTCCCATGAGTCGCTGCTCCGGCGTTGTTCTGCCCTTTGCCCTGATTGCGTGCTTGAATTTCCCACGATTTGCCCCATACCGCATTTTGACCGGCGGCTTCACCCGAATTCCCCCACGGCTTCAGCGATCCTCAAACAACAGGATCACTGAAGCCGCGGGGGAAACTGGGCGAAGCCGCAGGTCAAAATGCGGTGCGGGGCAAATAGTGGGAAATTCAAGCAAGCAGTCGGGGCAAAGGGAAGAACAATGCCGGAGCAGCGCTTCTTGGGAGATTGGTCTTAGAGGGGACATGATTGCAGTCTTCAAATATTTGAAGGGCTGTCATGTAGGAGATGGAGCAGATCTATTCTCTCTTGCTCTGGATTGCAAGGCTAGATCCAGTGGGTGGAAATTACAAGGGAGCCGATACCGGCAAAATATCAGGAAAAACCATAACTGTAAGAGTGGTTGAGCAGTGGAACAGACTGCCTCAGGAGGTGGTGGATGCTCCTTTCTGGGCGTTTTCAAGCGGAGGCTGGACGACCATCTTTTGGGTATGTTGCAGGGCTATCTTTCGGCTGTGCTCCTGCAGAGTGCAGGGGGTTGGACTAGATGATCTGTGAGGTCCCTTCCAACTCTAACATTCTATGATTCTAAAGTCAAACAGAACCTCCTGTGAATGCATGAAAGTCAGTCTCTGTGTGTGTGTGTGGAGGTGTACATTGAATCTAAAAGCAGACTGCAGACACAGCCAACCGACCAAATCAACCCTATCCCTCACCCCCCAAAAAGTCTTAAGTGAACAGAAAGCCCGAGGAATAATGGCTAGAGGCCGTGGGAGGATGGTCAAGGTGGGCCATCTTGGTCTGATTCAGCGGGGCTCTTCGGTTCTAAAGCCAGTTTGGCGCACTGGTTAGGAGCGCGGACTCTCATCTGGGAGAACCAGGTTTGATTCCCCACTCCTCCGCATGCAGCTGCTGGTGTGACCTTCAGTCAGTCACAAGTTCTTTCAGAGCTGTTCTCTCAAGGGCAGTCCTCGAAAGAGCTCTCTCGGCCCCACCTACCCACAGGGTGTCTGTTGTGGGGAGGGGAAGGGAAAGGAGATGGTAAGCCGCTCTGAGACTCCTTGTGAGGTTTCTGTACTAGCAGCAAAAGATCAGACCTTTGAAGTTAATTAGAGTTCTTTATTTCTAATACTGGAACAGATTCTCGAATGTTTGTTAGAGATACATGATAGAAAGTTGTCATGGTTAATATACCTTCAAGTCACAATTGAACCCAGACATGTAACCAATCAGAGTCATTGTTCTAACGCGGGAAAAAGAAAGGCGACCGTTGGGGTTCCCACAGCAAGGTGAGAAAGTTATAAAAATTCCCTTCTTGATCCTGTTGACCCGCATGTGGGAAAGTTAAGCTAAACATTCCAGATTGCAACTATACACTAGCCTTAAGGTTGTCACAACAAGATAACATTCACAGCGCCTCAAAGGGAGGAGGAGGAGAGGATGGCTGGAAAAAGCCATCTGTTTAAATGATGTGTAGGAATGCGAGTCACCATCCTCCCGCCTAGAGGAGAGTAACATTAAACAGAGCAGGCAATATACTTCAAAGGGAGATACATGGTTGCAGCTAAGGGAGGGTTTTTTTGATAAGGGTGTCAAGTCAAGCAATTCACGGGAACACTGAAAACGAAAGTAACAGACAGGGTTGCTATTGTCAGATTCTGACACTCTTTCAGGTAGTGAAGGGTGGGGTATAAATCCAATCTCTTCTTCTTCTCTTCTTCTTCTCTGGATTTCCCTTTCTGACCCATCCACTTACCCTTTGCTTTGTGTACTACAGGGATGATGAACCAATCCGCTATGCGAATCTCATGTACGAGAGGCGGGTGGTCCGAGGCAATACTTATGCTCTTCACGTGCTACCTTGGGTAGGTTCTGCTGTCCTAAGTTCTTACAGCTTCTTTGGATATGAGTAGTTGGAGAAATCACTCAAAAACCTGCAGTCTGGCTCAGACACAAAGGCTGCGATCACACAGGCAGTTTGGCCCAACGCTGCCACCCGTCCCCTCCGGATCAAATGGGCGCAGTCAGACAGCCACATCTGTCAGGTGTTCCCCCAGCATACTCGTCCTGTCAGAGGCTGCCTTGGAGCCAGGTTAAAAAGGCACCACGTCACAAGTGGTATTTTTGGTTCCCCGCGCATTCGTTGTGCGTGGCCGGCTGTCTGAACGTGGGGGAGCGTGCGCAGAACAGATTTGGCAGTATGAACCTGCAGATCCATTCCCACTACTAGGGAGAGTTTTAATTTTTTTTGCCTATAGGTGCATGCGCACGCATATGTGCGTGCATGAGCATGCATGCGCACACATGCATTTTGGAAATTTTCTGGGCAGCACACTCCGTGGCTGAGGTGCTGAAGTACTGTGGATGCTTGACCACGGGATTTCTGCGTGGGCAACCCGCAAGCAGGGTGTGCTGTCTTGATTATATGCCCCATGGCTCTTTAACCCAGTACAATTAGAGGTGGCACCATATCACACCAAGCTGCCAGTATGATCACAGCCGAAGAAAGGGTTTACACATTGCAGTGAACTTGTGAAACTCACTGCTAAAAGAACTCCGTGATGGAAACCAGTTTTGAAAGGAAGTTAGACATATTCTTGAAGGGGGAGCAGTAGCTAGCCACGGTGGCTGAGTGGAACCTCCATAGTCAGAGCAGTCTGCCTTCAAACATCAGTCACAGCAACAGCTGGAGGATTCGGCCTCTGTGCCTCTTCTTGAAGGGCCTGGTGGAAGGGCAAGGTAAAAATGTCATAGATCTGATTAGCCCTCTTGGCAAATAGATTGCTGGACTTGATGGATCTCTTGTCTGATGCAGCAGGGATCTTCTTATATGCTCTTAATTCAGGGCCAGATGAAATCAGAGCTGTCAGACCACGATAGTTTCAGTGGAACCTCCACATTCAGAGGCAGTCTACATCTGAGCATTATTTACATGGTATGAAGAAATAAAACGGGTGCAGGGAGCAGGTTTTCCCCCCTCAGTGAGGGGATTATGTTGAAGCAGTAGATTTCTCTATCATAGATGCCTGTGTGTCTCAGATTGGCTTATGATGTGAGCACCAGTGTTCCCTCAAAGCTGAGTTAGTGTGAGCTAGCTCACAGTTTTTTAGCCTCCAGCTCACCGTTTTTTGTCTCAGCTCAGGAAGGATGGCTCCAGAGCAAACTAATCTATGCAGTAGCCAAATCACTCGCTCACAACTTTAATGCCCATAGCTCACAAAGTGGAATTTTTGCTCACAAGACTCCACAGCTTAGAGGGAGCATTGGTGAGCACCCCACCTAACCAGACGTTGCATCGCTGGCTGTCAGGAGTTCTCCGGAATCTGGAAAGGTGAACTAGAAATGAATGAATGCAGTTCCCCACCCCCGCCTTGCATCTCTTTCCAGAGCGGCGACCCCGACCCCGTGGAGCTTCAGAAGCAGCGGGAGGCCCACCGCAAAGCCCTGGCTAGGAAACGTGCTAGAGAAGAGCTGCAGACGAGAACCCCGGACCCTTTGGAGGGCAGGCGGCATATCAGCGTGCAGACGGGTAGGGCACCGTACAGGCAGTGGGCCGAATCCCGTACCCCTATCCACTGAGCAAAGTTCATTTATCGATTTAGAGCCAGCGTGGTGTAGCAGTTAAGAGCGGTGGACTCTGAGCTGGAGAACTGGGTCTGACTCTCCACTCCTCCACATGAAGCCAACTGGGTGACCTTGGGCCAGTCCAATTATGGTTATCTCAAAGCTCTCTCAGCCCTACCTGCCTCACACACAGGGGTCCTTTCGAGCAGGAGCTCGGGGGAGCGCAGCTCTGGGAGTTGGTGCCAGGCCCCCTTCTCCGTGGGGGAATGCCTGCCTGTGTCATGGCTGCAGCAAAATGACCCCGTCCCCTGGAAAGGTCCTTGTTCCTCTGACCAGCCTTCTGAAGGCTTCCGCCACTACTGAAGCTATCCTCCCAGAATAGTGGTATTTCTGAGGCTTGGATGAGTAGCTGTCCCCTCTCTGCCATCCTTTCCTTCCTTCCTTCCTTCCTTCCTTCCTTCCTTCCTTCCTTCCTTCCTTCCTTCCTTCCTTCCTTCCTTCCTTCCTTCCTTCCTTCCTGCTATCCTCCCAGAATAGTGGTATTTCTGAGGCTTGGATTAGTAGCTGTCCCCTCTCTGCCATCTCTTCCTTCCTTCCTTCCTTCCTTCCTTCCTTCCTTCCTTCCTTCCTTCCTTCCTTCCTTCCTTCCTTCCTTCCTTCCTTCCTTCCTGCTATCCTCCCAGAATAGTGGTATTTCTGAGGCTTGGATTAGTAGCTGTCCCCTCTCTGCCATCTCTTCCTTCCTTCCTTCCTTCCTGCTATCCTCCCAGAAGAGTGGTATTTCTGAGGCTTGGATTAGTAGCTGTCCCCTCTCTACCATCTCTTCCTTCCTTCCTTCCTTCCTTCCTTCCTTCCTTCCTTCCTTCCTTCCTTCTCTCTTTCTCTCTTTCTTGCCTTCTGACATACTTCCAGTGATATCAGGTGGTGTAGCATATGCAAATAAGTTATGCTAATTAGTTATGCTAATGAGCTCCTGCACCTCTTTTTCTACGAAATGACCCCTGCTCACACAGGGTATGTGTTGTGGGGAGAAGAAGAGAAGGCGATTGTAAGCCATTCAGACTCCTTCAGGTAGTGAAGGGCAGGGTATTAAAAGCAACAACAACTCCTCCTCCTCCTCCTCCTCCTCCTCTTCTTCTTCTTTCGTCATTAAAATATTTACATCCCTGCCTTTCCTATTGGCTCAACACTGAAACCTTTCACCAACTTACACAGCTCTTCCGTTGGAGGAAGGCTCATTGGTGGCTGGTTGGACCCACCCCATCAGAGAGCCTCGGGTGTAATCCAGGGGTGAGTCTTCTGGACCGAATCTGGATTGGAGCCAGATTCCTTCCCCGCACCCCTTCTGTCTGCCTTGGTCACTCCATCTGCAAAACTGGGACAATGATTTGCAAGACTGGCACGAGGATCGCTTTGCTCTTGTTCTGGAAGCCCGGATGCTCAGAAAGCCCTTTCCGGCTAGATCTGGTCAAGCCTAAACTTGGTCCCACATTCTTGGCAAGGGTCCCAAGGACCAGTGCTGAGTGCTCCAGTGGAAATTGGCCAGTGCGGAGAGGGGGGACGGGGACGGGACGACTAACTCCCAGTGGCAAGCCTTCGGTTCGTAACGAGCCATGCTGGAATGTGTTTAAGATGTTTTGATGGTGCTTCCATCTCTTCAATGTAAAGCATGGGGGGAAAGATCAATATATCACACATTGCAATCGAGCCCTTCCATTCCCCACCCCCAAGCAGCTCATAGTGACATTTGTGGGAACTGCGTCACTTCCGGGATTTGGGGGCAATCTTGTGCAGGTCACTTTTGACCAGGGGTCATTTCGAGCAGGAGCTCGGGGGAGCGCAGCTCCAGGAGTTGGTGCCAGCCACCCCCCCCCCCCCCCGCGGGGGAATGCCTGCTTGTGTCGTGGCTGCAGCAAAATGACCCCGTCCCCTGGAAAGGTCCTTGTTCCTCTGACCAGCCTTCTGAAGGCTTCAGCCACCACTGAAGCTATCCTCCCAGAACAGTGGTATTTCTGAGGCTTGGATTAGTAGCTGTCCCCTCTCTGCCAGCTCTTTCTTTCCCTCCCTCCCTCCCTCCCTGCTTGCCTTCTGACATACTTCTGGTGATGTCAGGTGGTGTAGCATATGCAAATAAGTTATGCTAATGACTTATACTAATGAGCTCCTGAACCTCTTTTTCTACGAAATGACCCCTGCTTTTGACGAATCCAACTGAAGCTGGCAGAGGTACAGCGCATGAGCCACAAGTCCGCTCAGTGCTTCTTGGATGACCCATCAAAAGCGACAGCAGGAGTGTTTGCAGTTGGTCTCAGGCCCCTGACAAATGCCCAGTTTTTACCCCCGTTCTGGAGCTACCTCGGCCTTCCCATCCCATGGCCAACACGATGTGGCACGGTGTGAGTAATTGGAAGGAGCAGATATTGGGCTGGATCCTCTGACTTTCTCCCATGACATCTTTGTTCAACATTCTTCAGTGGCGAATGGCTTTTTCCAGTGGAGAAAGGTGTCTCTGGATGAATAATTTTTTTGTTGTTGTTGAAGGGAGGGAGGGAGGCTTGGTGGAAGTGGGTCATAGACTCCAAAAGTGAGAGTGAGTCATAGGATCAAAACCCCTGTGGAACTGAATCAGTATATGGTATAATGTGTGCAGCCAGCAGAGGAAACCCAAATATGTGGTTGTGCCTCCTTTTCAGAATTATACCTGGAAGAGCTTGCTGATCGCATCGTGGAAGTTGATGTGGAATGTCAAACAGATGCGTTCTTGGACCGACCGGCGACGCCCCTCTTCATTCCCGCGAAGTCCGGTCGAGATGTGGCCACGCAAATATTGGAAGGAGAGGTATTACAATCCCAGGGTGTGTGCAGGGGGGAAGGGTGGGGGGGAGGGAAATTGCAAAATAGCAGAATCTTGGAAGAGGGTCTCTTGGGCTGATCCCTATAGGAAATTCTGACGGAAGATCGGAATACAACAGATGCACACCCAACCCCCTCCAGATAATAACCATTGCATGGAGAAGACTGAGCTAGAACCCTTGATTCTGCCATACTAGATCAGGAGTCTCCAACCTTTCTGAGCCTGTGGGCACATAAGAAGAAGAAGAGATTGGATTTATACCCCGCCCTTCACTCGGAGTCTCAGAGCGGTTTACAAACTCCTTTTCCCTTCCCCTCCCCACAACAGACACCCTGTGAGGTAGGTGGGGCTGAGAGAGCTCTTTCAAGAACAGCTCTGGCAGAGCTATGGCTTGCTCAAGGTCATCCAGCGGCTGCAAGTGGAGGCGTGGGGAATCCAACCCGGTTCTCCCAGATTAGAGTCCGCGCCCTTAACCACTACACCAAACACTACACCAGATTTGGAATTCTCTTGAGATGATGTAAAAGTTGTTTCAGTTCTTTTTGTTTAGAAATTTATTTATTTTTAATTGAAATTCTGACATGGCATGGTGGGCGCAGAAATAAAACGGCTGCCACAAAATGGCTGTCCTAGGAGGTGGAGCCAGCCACAAAATGGCTGCCACAGCTTCGCTTCAGTAACAGAGTGTTGATCCTTGTGCTGTGGTGGCAGCTGCTGCCAAAGCAACATTTTAAAAACTACATAGCCAGTCAAATCTCCAGTGGCCAACCAGAAGCCTTGCTAGGCAAAAGCCCTACCTGGCCGTACCCACTTCCTAAAAACACTTGGCTGGCATCGGAAAGGGTGTTGGTGGGCACCAGCCATTGGCACCATGTTGGGGACTCCTCTAGATCTATGTGTAAGGGTTATGCTAGTTTTCTACATTCAAGGAATTCTATACATTCGGAATTTTCTACGATCAGGGAATCTGACTGCTGTTTTATATATGTCCGTCCGTCCGTCCATCCATCCGTTTGTCTGTCTGTCTGTCTTCAGTGGCAACTTTAAGACCAACAAAGTTTCATTCAAGGTATGAGTAAATTAGCATGCAGCATAACGATGTTTTAATAGGTGCAAAAACTAAACAGTCACAACAAGTTAAGCTTTTTTGGATTTAATTACGGGAAAACACAGTAAATATGTCAAAATAGGAGACTGTAAAAGTACCCTTTTACTTTACACAGTTCATCCTCTCTCTATTTATCAATGAACTATTACCTTCCATTTCAATGTATCTGAGGAAGTATGTGTGCGCAGGAAAGCTCATACCTTGAATAAAACTTTTATTGGTCTTAAAGGTGCCCCTGGACTCAAACTTTGTTCTGCTGCTTCAGACCAACATGGCTGCCCACCTGGATCTGTCTGTCTGTCTGTCTGTCTTTCTATCTATCCTCACACATCGAAAATGGATAATATGTAAAAGCAAGAGACATTCAGAGTAGACTTGCCATTGCCAGCTTCCGTGTAGCAACCCTGGACTTCCTTGGTGGACCCTGCTTAGCTTCCAAGTCCTGATGAGGCTGGATTTATTTATTTATTTGTTTGTTTGTTTGTTTATTCTTTAGTTTTATACCCCGCCCTCCCCGCCAGCGGGCTCAGGGCGGCTAACATGGCACAAAGTGCAACATACAGTACAATAACATTTAAAATCCTCTATAAAATCCTAAAACAATCTATTTACAGTAAAATTCCAGCTAACCAATGCTTCCAGTTATAATATAAAAACAGATGGCTTAGGGTCAAGTTTGGCCTTCCATGGCTGTCAGGCCTGGGCAGCCACCAGGGTAACCCACATCACCAGATAGCAATCATGATGTGGGGCCAGCGGTGGCGGCTTCTATTTGAAAGCCTGGGGGAAGAGCTCCGTCTTGAAGGCCCTGCGGAACTGCATAAGGTCCCGCAGGGCCCTGATCTTGCCCGGGAGCTCATTCCACCAGACAGGGGCCGCCACCGAAAAAGCCCTAGCCCTGGTTCCAGCAAGCCTGGCCTCCCTGTATACAGGGTAGATTTTGGGCCCCCGACCAAAGTGCTCACTGGGGTATATATGGGGATAGGCGGTCCCTCAGGTATGTTGGACCCTGGCCATATAGGGCTTTGAAGGTAAGCACCATAACCTTGAAGCGAACCCGGTACGCTATGGGCAGCCAGTGCAGTGCCGCTAGCACAGGCTGGACATGGTCCCTCTTAGTGAGGCCCATCAACAGCCTGGCTGCGGCATTCTACAACAGCTGAAGCCTCCGGATTTGCACCAAGGGCAGCCCCATGTAGAGAGCGTTACAGTGATCAAGCCTCGAGCTGACCATCGTATGGATCACTGTAGCCATGTCGTCGCGGTCGAGGAAGAGAACCAACTGCCGCGCCAGCCGTAGATGATAAAAAGCTGACTTGGCAGTGGCTGCTACCTGGGCCTCCATCGTCAAGGAAGTCCTGGGCCTTCCCCTTCAGGGCTATCAGCTGATATGCTTCCACTTTTCTTCCTTCCTTTCCCAGCTGTTTGATTTTGACATTGAAGTCAAGCCGATGCTTGAAGTCTTGGTCGGGAAGACCATCGAGCAGGCTCTGCTGGAAGTCATGGAGGAGGAGGAGCTGGCCAACCTGCAGGCACACCAGTACGCCTTTCACGAACTGCGCCGCGCAGAGCTTGCGGAGGTGCAGCGCCTGGAGGAGCAGGAGAGACGCCACCGGGAGGAGAAGGTAGCAGTGGTTCTAACGTGGTGGAGAGGCCGGAGAGTGGCTTCTCTAGCCAGGGTAGCAGGTTAATCAGATTAATCAGATTAGAAAAATCCAGGGGTCCTTTCGTAGAACAAGAGGTGCAGGAGCTCATTAGCAGAACTCATTAGCAGAACTCATTAGCATATGCCACGTCCCCTGACCTCACCAGAAGTGTGTCAGAAAGGGAATGTCAGTTTCAGCCCCATTATACCCTATGGGCCATTGAAACCAATGGCAAAAACTCATAGGGTATATGAGGGGCTGGAGGAAAGGGGGTTTGAGGGAGAGGCTCCAAACTTGCAGGGTAGCTGCTGGGGCCTCTCCTCGAAATACCCACCAAGTTTCAAGAAGATTGGACCACGGGGACCAATTCTATGGGCCCCCAAACAGATTGTCCCATCCCCTCCATTTTTCTCTATGGAGGGAAAAATGTTAATTTTTTCCCTACCATAGAGAACAATGGAGGGAATGGGGGCAACCTGTTTGGGGGCCTGTAGAATTGGACTCCCTGGTCCAATCTTCTTGAAACTTGGTGGGCATTTCGAGGAGAGGCCCCAGCAGCTACCCTCCAAGTTTGGAGCCTCTCCCTCAAACCCCCTCCCCTCCAGTGGCTTTTAAAGTTGCCGCCGAAATTCGGCGGCAAACTGAATCAGATTAGAGAATCTGATTCAGCCCGTGGCTGCCCTACTGGCCAGTCCTGAGCTGGCGGAGCTTCGCTCCACCTCGCTCCGGCCCCAACAGACCCCTGGAAAAATCCACCTGTTGTAAAAAGGCAACCAAGTAATTCCATTGTCTGGAGGATGCAGTTTGATCTGAGTCTTGAGGGAAGTTCCTCCCTCCTGTGCTTTGAACCATTTTTGGGATTCTACCTGCAGCCTCACCTTGTATAAACAAAGGTGGTGGGTTTTTAATTCACCTGGGGCAGGAAATGGGTTAGATCCCACGGATCCACTTTTCTAGCAGTAGCACCACTCTCTGGTACAAGGAGCCTTCCTCTGATGCACGAACATAAGAGGACCCATGTTGGATCAGGCCAATAATGGCCCATCCAGTCCAACACTCTGTGTGCCACACAGTGGCCAAAAACCAGGTGAGGAAAGAAGTCCTTTTCTCCCTTTCTCACAATACAAGAAGTTGTGGGTACTCCACGAAATTGCTGAGCAGTCGGGTTAGAACGGATAAAAGGAAGTACTTCTTCACCCAAAGAGTGAGTAAAACCTGGAATTCACTGCCACAGGAGGGGGTGGCGGCTACAAGCATGGATTGCTTCAAGAGGGAATTGGATAAACATATGGAGCAGAGGTCCATCAGTGGCTATTAGCCACAAGGTATAGATAGGAACTCTCAGTCTGGGGCAAGTGATGCTCTGTATTCTTGGTGCTTGTGGGGGGGGGACAACAGTGGGAGGGCTTCTAGTGTCTCTGGCCCCACTGCTGGACCTCCTGAGGGCACCTGGTGTTTTTGGCCACTGTGACAGAGCGTTGGACTGGATGGGCCACTGGCCTGATCCAACGTTGGCTTCTCTTATGTTTTTATGATCTTCAAACTTTGGGCTCTAAGTCAAGAACTTTAGACCAGACTTGCATGGACTCCCCCTTGTTTGTGGGGCTGGGGGAGATGGAACTGTTGACGCTGATCATTGTTCTAGAGCAAGAGGCATCCTGTGTTCTTCTTCACAGAACCGCCGTAAGAAACAGCAACTGGAATTCCTGCAGAAGGAGAAGGAAACCTCTGAGAAAATTGCAGCTCGGGCGTTTGCTCAGCGGTACCTGTCTGACCTCATTCCTTCCGTCTTCGGTAGCCTTCGGGAAAGTGGGTACTTCTTCGATCCGGTGGAAAGAGGTGCGTGACCAGAAGTGACCACCTGGTTGGACCTAATAGGGGGAGTCACAGACCTTTTTGAGCCTGTGGGCACCTTTGGAATTCTGACACAACGTGGTGGGTGCAGCCCACAAAATGGCTGCCGCGGGAGGCGGTGCCAGCCACTCAGAAGAAGCCTTTGCAGGGGGAGTGGGGGGGGAATTGGAAAAAACCCCACACTGGGAAAGAGAAGTGAGAGAGAATAAAACCAACACTGTGGGGGCAGCTGCCTCTGAAACAATGCTGTTTTAAAATGCACAGCCATCCAACTGGTTCTCCAGTGGCCAATCAGAAGCCCTGCTGGGCAAGAGCCCTGTCTGGCCCCACCCACTTCCTAAAAACACTTGGCGGGCACCAGGAAAGGAGTCGGCAGGCCCCGTGGTGCCACAGACGCCGTGTTGGGGACCTCTGATCTAAAAGAAAGTCTGGATGTGGTCAGTCCTGGAGACCGCCTCCAGGGCCAGGGAGAGTGCTTGGGAAGTCCACAGGTGCTGCCTGGAGCTCAGTGATCGAAAGCCTCTGAAAAGCCCGCTCGCATCTGGGCGCAGTGCCGGTCACGACCTTTAAAGATCTAAATGATCCATTAAGGACTACTGGACTACAAATAAGATCCACTTCATAAGGCTACCTCTCTGTGCTCCCTCTTCGGAGATAAAGTGGGTGGTGATTGAAGACTGCCGTACTGGGACCCTGACTTGGGAACTTCCTTTCTTCGGCTTTCTTCCCAGACTTTTGGCAACTTTTCCTCTCTTTTGTTCTTTCTCTTTCCCTCTCTTAGCTGAATTACTTATTTCAGAGGTGTCAAAATCATCTGTTATGAGGGCCGGATCTGACATAAATGTCACTTTGTCGGGCTGGGCCATGTGTGCCATAAAACGTTATGCCAGGTACCGGAGATATAAACTATCTAAAGGACAGCAGCTCATAAGCTCCAAGTTGGTGTATCCTCATTGCAAGGCCCCATGGGCTGGGAGGGGTGTGCAAAGGAAAACCCACGAGGGTGGGCTGGAGAGGGAGCAGCGCAGCTCTAGGTACTCCCCCCAGCACCCCCTCCCTTGCACCAGTTTCTCGCAGGCTGCATAAGAAGAAGAAGAAGAGATTGGATTTATACCCCGCCCTCCACTCCCCAAGGGAGTCTCAGAGCGGCTTACAAACTCCTTTTCCCTTCCCCTCCCCACAACAGACACCCTGTGAGGTAGGTGGGGCTGAGAGAGCTCTTTCCCAAGCTGTCCTTGAGGGAACAGCTGGTACAGAGCTATGGCTTGCCCAAGGTCATCCAGCCAGGTGCAAGTGGAGGAGTGGGGAATCAAACCCGGTTCTCCCAGATTAGAGTCCACGCACTTAACCACTACACCAAACTGGCTCTCGTGCTGGTTCCAGCCCCCGGGCCTTATGTTTGACACCCCTGATTTATATATTTGTTAATTTGATTCATTTGTACCCCACCGTTCTCCCCAGTGGCGACCCAAAGCAACTTACATCATTCTCCTCTCCTCTGTTCTATCCTCACAACATCCCTATGAAGTATGCTAGGCTGAGACAGTGTGACTGAACACCCAGTGAGCTTCCATGGCCTGAGTGGGGATTCGAACCTGGGTCTCCCGGATCCTAGCCCGACACTCTTAACCACAACACCACCCTGTTTTAAAAACACGATAGCAGTTGCTTCTGTTTTTTTAAAAGTTCATATTGGGCCAGTAGCAAACGACCAGTTTAAATCCAGTTTCCTGTCTCAGCCCAGTTCTGTTCTTGTTTTTGCCTGGCCGTGAGCCCAAAAATAAGGATTATCATCTATATCCTGTGGATGTTCTGCTGATAGATGAGGGATGAGGGGGCAATCTTCCCTAGCTGGCCCTATTAAGCACTCACTTTTGTTGTTGTTCAGTCGCACAGTTGAGTCCGACTCTTGATGACCCCATGGACCACATCACACCAGGCCCTCCTGTCCTCTGGACGGCCTCTGGAGTTTGCTCAATTTCATGTTCGTTGCATCGATGACACTGTCTAACCATCTCGTCCTTTGCCCTTACCTTCTTCTTTGACCTTCAGTCATTCCCAGCATCAGGGTCTTCTCCAGGGAGTGCTCCCTTCTCACTTGGTGGTCATAGTATTGGAGCTTCAGCTTCACAAGTCTATCCTATTCTTTCTGGATGGTCCTCAGACAGTCAGAAAAATCTGCAGCAGTCCCAAGTCTCTGTTCAGCAACACCACCTTTTTCCCTTGCTGCCTGGGGTTACCCAAAAACAAACCAGGTATCACCCATTGCCACCACCAACTGTAAGAGTATCTCCTGCTAAACAGCATTGCTTGTCTACCACTCTGTACTTGCATTGCTGTTTAGAGGATCCACTTAGTTGCCATGTCTCCTGCTTTGCTCCTACAAGCTATCATGGGTATGATCTATCACAGCTTTACACTTTCGAGTTACCACACTTTAAAGGATAGTGACTTTACCTGCTACTCCTCCCCATTACTGTGCTTCAGATAGCAAAACCAAATAGGTGTGGTGTGGTTACAAAGATCAGACTTAGGCATTCAAAGTATAAGAAAGTTTCATAAATGAATAAAAAGATAACACATGGTCTGGTTAGGCATTCAGTCTGAGCAAAGGTACAAAGAAAAGGTGAGAACATGCAATTCCCTTTCCCTGAACTTGGTACTGGTCCTAACCAATATTTAAATAGAACAGGCTAGTATTACTTGATGATGCTATAGTTTAAAGCCCAGCATTACTAGAGTTCCCTTGATGGGAACTTTCCCCATTGTCCCTTACCACATGGGCAAGAGGTACACCGCAGATAAAAGCTTAGCCCTTCATGGCCTATGCCTCTCCAAAGAGCTGCTGCAGGTGGCTGTGTGCTCAGAAAATTTATAATACCTTGGGAGACTCTGTCCCACCTTGGGGTCAGTTTTATCTTCCTGCTGCCCAGAGGAAGAAAAGACATTCTATTTATTCAATTTACTTATAATTTTTATTTGTGGATCGCTCCATCCCTGAACTATTCTTCACCAGGGGTGGCTCTGGCTCCACAACAGAGCAACTGCTGTGCATGCACAGGGTCCCAGGTTCAGCCTCACAAACTGTGAAAGAAAGCCATGCTTTGGTTTCTCAAAACTGGACACAGACCCAGGGGGAGAAGGTCAGATATAGTCTCCATCACCATGTGTTTAAATGGACTTAGAATATTCGGGTCTGATCCCATTGCTCTGTTCCAGTGCAAAGAGCCTTCTCCTGATGAAAGAGCCTCTTGCGTCAGGGGATGACTCTTGTACCAGGTCCGCAGGATCGAGCCCATTATATTCTGCATTTATCCTTTGACAACTGGTTTCAAAGCACCCTTGCAGCAGATAAGTGCCAGTTCTCTGGGGGTTGACAATAACTTTCCAGTTCTGGAGGACCTTAATTTCACCAAGCACCTTGTTGCGGTATAGCCTGTCAGGAACGCTGGTTAAAATAATTCACATTCCGTTTTCTTGCATTGCGCAGATATTGAAATCGGATACTTACCGTGGTTGACGGACAAAGTAGAAGACATCATAGAGAAGAGGGTTCTGGGAGGAATCATGATGGACAGTAAGTCAAACTCTTGTTTTACACTGCTGTTGGGAGATTATTTGCTTTTGACTTTTTTTAAAAAAACCGAACAGTGGATTATAAATTTCCCAAAATAAAACTGGGGTATTAAGCCGTGGTTACTATTTATAATAGTAATTGGGATGACCCAATTTCCCGTCGTTCCAGAATTCTCATTTATGCAGCCTACCCTTAGTTTCTGTATCATCTGAAGGATTTCTCAAATTAATTCTAGAGCAGAGGTGTCAAACTCATCTGTGACGAGGGCCAGATCTGGCATAAATGTCACTTTGTTGGGCCGGGTCATGTGTGCCATTAAACCTAATGCCAGGTACGGGAGATAGAAAGTGTATAAAGGACAGCAGCTGGTAAGATCCGAGTTGGTGTGTTCTCACTGCAAGGCCCCGTGGGCTGGAAGGGGGTGTGTGCAGAGGAAAACCCACATAGGCAGACTGGAGAGGCAGCAGTGCAGTGCTGGGCAAATGTTCCCAGGATGCTTGACTGCTGCAGACAAGATTGTTCTGCTGTGATGAAGCCACAATGGAGTGGCTCTGTCCACTGCCCCCCGAGTACTCCCTTCCTTGCACCAGTTGCTTGTGGGCAGAATAAGAGCCCTGGCCAGGCCTGTTCCAGTCCCCGGGCCTTATGTTTGACACCCCTGTTCTAGAGGCTAGCCATGATTAGATTCAAGTCCAGTAACATGTTAAACACCAACAAGATTTCTGGGGTACAATTCTTCGAAAGCTTATACCCAGGGGTCATTTCGTAGAAAAAGAGGTGCAGGAGCTCATTAGCATAACTCATTTGCATAACACATTTGCATATGCCACACCCCCTAACATACCGGAAGTGTGTCAGAAGGCAACACCCACCCCTCAGGCTCCACTCCACAGGTGAGTGAAACTGACCTGCTCTTCCTCCATTCCCTTCCCCATCCAATACTTTGTGCAATAAAAATAAGCGTAAAGAACACACCCTCATTCTCTTCCTGCTCCCTTGAAACCACCAGGTTTCAAGTAGACTTGAGATACCCGGGACATGTGCACCACCCATCCCTTCCCCTTCCCCTTCCCACAGCAAGACACCTGTGAGGTAGGTGGGGCTGAGAGAGGTCTTCTGAGAACTGCTCATGAGAGAACAGCTCTGAGAGAACTTGTGACTGGCCCAAGGTCACACCAGCAGCTGCATGTGGAGGAGTGGGGAATCAAACCCGGTTCTCCCAGATTAGAGTACAACTCCTGACCACTACACCAAACTGATGGGGTGGAAGCTGCTGAAGGGTTGGTGAAATTTCTCCAGTACTTATGTGCCATGTGCCCAGATAAAAAATGGTATACTTAGAAAATTTATATGCCACCTTGAGCAAGTCTCTGGAAAAGCAGCACACAGTGATAAAAGGAACAATGATAAAATTATCAATATTAAAACAAAACATTAAAAACAATAAAGACCCTAGCAGGGCTTTCCCCGGGGCGCTGCACCTCTGCACTGCTCAGGGAAGCCGATGAGGGAGGGGGGCTTGGTCATGTGCCCGCCCCCTGGGCTCCTCACTCCCGGAGCTGCGCTCCTGTGCGCTCCCGCTCCAACGGACCCCTGCTTATACCCCAAAAATCTTGTTGGTTTCTAAGATGCTGCTGGAGTCGATCTAGCTGTTCAGATTCTGTCAATTTATGCCTGGCTGGATGCACGATGATCGTGTGTTCCCTCGATACAGCTGTACATACAATCACACTGAGTTTGTTTTTGGGTGGTGTGTTTATCCATGCAGACAGTCGGAAAGCAATCTTACCGGAAAGGAATCTTAATCCAACTGTGTACATATCTGCATCCCGGTTTCTCCTTTGCGACGCTTCCTCTACGGAACGTGAATGTCATTTGGGGGGTAGGAGGTGCAAAGTGAATCAAGGGATCTGTGATGCGTCATCAGCCATGGAAGGGCATTGGTCAGAACAAAATTATGGAAGTCAACAACGGGACAGTGGAGAAATCTTAATGGCTTGTTTCCCTTTTGGGAGCAAGCAGTGGGATGCCATGGGTATGGCCCACAAGGAGCCTTCTGAGCTCCTTAACACTGGGGAATCCTCCTTGAACTGGAGGAAAGGGGCCATCCATGCGATCCAGTCCGTAACCAAGCAATTTGGAATCTCCCGGGAGAAAATAGGATGAGAAAAACTCCAGAATTTCACATCTCTCTCTTTCTTTTTAGTAATAATCAAAACAGGTGGGGGTAAGAATTGGCTCACTGCAACTTAAAATGGAATAGCCAGGGATTCTTTTAACAAAAGATTTTTAAGTGTTGGGATGCCTATAGCTTTCCATAAATATTTTACAACTCCCCCCCCCCCAATTTTGCAAGAATGGACATGTTGTACAGAGTGTGTGTAGGAGAGGGTTGAAGGGTAGGAACACGGGGGGGGGGGTGGAGTAGAAAAGAGCAAAAGTCCAGTAGCACCTTAAGGATTTACAAAATATGTGGCAGGGTAGGAGCTTTCGTGAGTCACTGCTCACGTCTTCAGACACAGTTAGAATGGGAGTCCTTCAGTCCTATTTACTGGAAAGTGAAGTGATTTCAAATGTCGAATGACATTAGCAGGCAAATGACAATAGCAGGTAAATAACAATAGCAGGCGTGATTGGATTAGGTGAGATACGCAGACAGGCAATAGGTGTGGAGAAATCAGCGTTGGTAATGAGACAGGAAACCTAGGTTTCAATTCAGTCCAGGTGGATGCACTGTCTTGAGTTTCTCTATCAACTGCAACTCAGCAGTCTCTCTTTCTAATCTCCCTTTGAAATTCCTTTGTAAGAGGAAGTGACGTTGGTGACATTGCTGATATCACTACATCACATCTGGGAACAACCTGGGAGGGACAACCAGTAGCTCTAGGAATCGCCAGAAACTCTATGGTAAAACTATACCAGTGCAGAGGTTGGCAGAGTCAATTGTCAATGGAGACAACTGGCTAGAAGCTTCCCGCCATAGCAGGAGGCCTGGCAACCTTAGACATGTCTGTGAATGTGGTATCTTTAGTAAAACAGGTGATTGGCGTTTTGGGTTGATCCTTCCCATGGCTTCAGGCTTCTCTCACCTTGTGGATAAAGAGAGATGGGGGAGATTCAAGAATGTGCCTCCCACCCCACGAAGGTTTTTGGCACTTAGAAAAGTTTGCAGCAGTGGCCACATGCATGTCAGAAGATCCCCGCTGGAAATCCACCTGGTCCCTCATCCTGCTTCTATCCAGTCAGATGCTTCTGGGATGCCCCCAAAGCAGGGCGTGAGGGCTGTTTTCTGATAGACTGGTTGACTGCCTCTGTGCAGAGAAGTTCCATTTAGTAATTGTGGTCAGTAGCTTTGGATAGGCCTGCCCCTCCTCCTTGAGTTTGTTTATCCCTTTTAAAAAGCCATCTCAGCCAATAGCCGAAGGGCAGGGTGAAAGGCGGGGCCCCGGATGTCGTAAGGAGGATTGTGGTGGGGGTTGAATGAAAGAAAAAGTTGGGTCTCTTGAGTGTAAAGAAATAAACATTCAGATTTATATGTGGAAAACGTTCCTTCAAGAAGTAGACATTCTGGAAGCCGCTATCTTGGGGGATATTATTGACGTTTCATACTGGGCTGACTTTAACGCAACATAACAAACTCCCTTCGCAGGCTTAATTCGCGATGTGATGGAAAAGCGGTTGGATGCTTTTGAACCACCGAAGGAAGTAATCCACCCTCCCGGCGAGGAAGTTGGTCACACACCCTCTCTTGAGGTAGTTCTAAGGACCGAGACCTCGGACCAAGTGGAAGACGCAGCTCATCCAGAAGCCTCGGATCCAGCGGAAGGTTCGGCTCAGCAAGAAACTTTGGATCAGGTGGAAGGTTCGGCTCAGCCGGAAGCCTCAGATCAAACTGAAGGTTCAGTTCATCTGGAAGCCTCGGATCATGCAGAAGGCTCAGCTCTGCTAGAAGCTTCAGATCAGGCCAAAGCAGCAGAAGAGTCAGAGACCAAAGAGGCTGAACCCCAGTGAAGGACAAAGATATCAGGTAATGGGTAATAAGGAGGACTGTCCAAGAAGGGGAACATGATGTTGTTTATGGTGAAGGGCAGGGGTCCGTTGGGGCTGGAGCGAGGCGGAGCAAAGCTCCGCCAGCTCAGGATTGGCCACTAGGGCAGCCACGGGCTGAATCAGATTCTCTAATCTGATTCAGCCCGCTGCTGAATTGCCGCCGAAATTCAGTGGCAACTTTAAAAGCAACTGGAGGGGAGGGGGTTTGAGGGAGAGGCTCCAAACTTGCAAGGTAGCTGCTGGGGCCTCTTCTTGAAATACCCACCAAGTTTCAAGAAGATTGGACCAGGGGGTCCAATTCTACGGGCCCCCGAACAGGCTGCCCCCATTCCCTCCATTGTTCTCTATGGGGGGAAAAAAGTTAACGAAAGGACCCCTGTTGGAGGGTATCAGGAAGGGTCCTGATGGAATATGTTGCTTGCCAGAGCATAGACTGGCGAGTAGCAGCTACCAGGTAACCACAAATTATGCAGTCGAGTTTCCCGCATTTGGGGAAATCGCAGGGGTCAGCACATCCAGAGTGCAATGGATGAGCCTCACCCTGGGAGGTGCTTTTAGGTGCTGTTTTATCTACCTGATCTGCTCACAAAAGGTCCCAGCCAGTGTTCCTTCTAAGCTGAGTTAGGGTGAGCTAGCTTAGTTTTTAGCCTCCGGCTCACACATTTTTGTCTTAGCTCAGGAAGGAAGGCTCCAGAGCAAACTAATTCAAGCAGTAGTTAATTCACTTGCTCACAGCTTTAATGCCAGGAGCTCACAAAGTAGAATTTTTGCTCACAAGACTCCACGGCTTGGAGGGAGCATTGGTCCCAGCATCAGTTCCCAGCATCTCCAGATACAGGATCATGGGGAACAGGTCCTGGGAAAGGCCTTTCTGAGCCTGAAACCCTGGAGAGCTGCTGCTACTCAAAGGAGACCTTACTGAGCTAGATGGACAAATAGCTATATTTGCCTCTTGGGCCCCGTTTTTTTCAGTTACATAAATATATTTGCATGTAAAATAGATACACACAAGCCGGAGGACCCGCGATACTCGCGGGGGGGGGGGTAGGTGAGCCTCTTCCCCCTCCTCTGGCCCCGCGTGCCGAGCCTCTACCCCGTCCCCCCTCCAGGCAGCTTCCCCCCCGCCTTCAAAACGACAGCGGCGGCAGGGAGACAGCCGCCTGCCGAGGCTCCCCCCCTGTAAGGTGGTGGCGGCAGGGAGACCGCTGCCTGCCGAGGCTTCCCCCCACCTTCAAAACGGCGGCGGCAGCGGCAGGGACACCCGCCGTCCACTGAGGCTTCCCCCCCCCGCTTTCAAAACGGCGGCGGAGGCATAGAGACCTGCCGCCTGCCGAGGCTGTTCCCTCCCTCCCCCCCCACAAACGGCGGCGGCGAGTCCTCGTCACGCCGCTTCCCCCCCCCCCTCCCCTACAGCGGCCACAGCGTTCTCTGCGCACATGCGGAGAACGCTTTAACTTTTCGGGGGATTTAAAGATCCCCCGAAAAGTTTTTTAAACATTTAGGATTTTTCTGCATATGGGGGGTGTGCCCCCCGGGTGTAGAAACCCCACCCCCAAGTGCCCCCCCCCCGCGTGGATTTAGGTATCCGCACGGGGGGAGGGCACTTGGGAATTAGATATATAGATATATAGATTTTTAAAAGAGAACATAGGATTGGATCCTGCAGACTTGTTAAACCCACGTCAGCGTTTTCCTCTGAGGAGCTTTTCCACCCCTACAGCAGCAACCAGCGACCACTGGCGGGGCCGAGCCACATCTCTTTGCCGACATTCCCTACACCTTGCCACTAGATGTCAGTAATGCCACTGGGAAGCCAAAACCAGATGCTCGAATGGCTTCTTTCTAGGCAAAAGTTCTTTTCAGCCGGTCCAAAGGCAAACCTTCCTAACAGACCACAGTCCACGTAATAACTTTTACGAGGACTAGCTGCAGTGACCCAAAACAGCCCCAGCTTTTGAGTCCACCAGAATTCTTCCTCTGGCTAGATGATATAAAATTTTAAAAAAAGATTGGGGGGAGAGGAGGTTTCAGGCCCTGATTGTAAAGGCTTCTTTGCGCCGGCGGCTCCATACTGGAGCCTGCAAATCCACAAAAAAATTGTACAAAACACAAGATACCCAGTTTTATATTATATCATTTTATGTAGAAATGAATAGAAAATCTAACCTATTTGTATATTCTATGATAACATGGGCATAAGGAAAAAACCCCCAATAAATATTAAACTAATCACTCTGACTCATGTGTTCTTTACAAACACTGGTTACAACAAACACATTCCCAAAAAGTGGTGTTTACACAAATATGCCTTTTAAAGTGCATGTATGGAAAGTCCGTACTACAGGTGAACAAAATCAATAAATCCCTTTTTGGAGCTGAGCAGAAGTGCTCTCTTTTTTCATAAAGGAACAAAGTTCACTGCAGTTAATGATCCAAAGTGGAGAAGGAATTAAAAGGTTCCAACGTTGCTTCATGCGTCTGCTAGCTATGTTGTTTCCTCATATTCCTGCTGCATCATAAACGCTCTTTCTAAAGTCCCATGACATTACTCAGGGGTCATTTCATAGAAAAAGAGGTGCAGGAGCTCATTAGTATAACTCATTTGCATAACTCATTTGCATATGTCACACTCCCTAACATACCGGAAGTGTGTCAGAAGGCAACACCCACCCCTCAGGCTCCACTCCACAGGTGAGTGAAACTGACCAGCTCTTCCTCCATTCCCTTCCCCATCCAATACTTTGTGCAATAAAAATAAGCGTAAAGAACACACCCCCATTCTCTTCCTGCTCCCTTGAAACCACCAGGTTTCAAGTAGACTTGAGATACCCAGGACATGTGCACCACCCATCCCTTTCCCTTCCCATCCCCACAACAAGACACCCTGTGAGGTAGGTGGGGCTGAGAGAGGTCTTCTGAGAACTGCTCATGAGAGAACAGCTCTGAGAGAACTTGTGACTGGCCCAAGGTCACACCAGCAGCTGCACATGGAGGAGTGGGGAATCAAATCCAATTCTCCCAGATTAGAGTCCAACTCCTGGCCACTACACCAAACTGATGGGGTGAAAGCTGCTGAAGGGTTGGTGAAATTTCTCCAGTACTTATGTGCCATGTGCCCAGATAAAAAATGGTATACTTAGAAAATTTATATGCCACCTTGACCAAATCTCTGGAAAAGCAGCACACAGTCATAAAAGGAACAATGATAACATTATCAATATTAAAACAAAACATTAAAAACAATAAAGACCCTAGCAGGGCTTTCCCCGTGGCACTGCGCCTCTGCACTGCTCGGGGAAGCCAAGGAGGGGGCGGGGCTTGGTCATGTGCCCGCCCCCTGGGCTCCTCACTCCCGGAGCTGCACTCCTGTGCGCTCCCGCTCCAACGGACCCCTGACGTTACTACAGCCATTCAAACTACTCAAATGAAGGTGATTTATTGATTTTGTTCACCTGTGCTACAGACTTTCCTTACAGGCACTTTAATAGGCATATTTGTGTAAACGCCATTTTGGGGGAATATATTTGTTGTAACCAGCATTTGTAAACAACACATGAGTCAGAGTGATTAGTTTAATATTTATTGTGTTTTCTTATGTATATGTTAGAATAGAATATACAAATAGATTTTCTATTCATTTCTACATAAAATTATATAGTATAAAATTGGGTATCTTGTGTTTTGTACACCATTTTTTGTGGATTTGCATCTTTTGGACTTTGTACCTCTTTTTTGGTTTGGTCAGTACTGAATCCTGGCAGGCTAGTAGATGAACGTTTGGTGGCTTTGATGTCAGGTTGCACCCTGGTTCTTTTGAAGAAGAAGAGATTGGATTAATATACTACCCAAAAGGAGTCTCAGAAAGGCTTAGAATCTCCTTTCCCTTCCCCTCCCCACAACAGACACCCTGTGAGGCAGGTGGAGCTGAGAGAGCTAACATAAGAACATAAGAGAAGCCAATGTTGGATCAAGCCAGTGGCCCATCCAGTCCAACACTCTGTCACACAGTGGCCAAAAACACCAGGTGCCCTCAGGAGGTCCAGCAATGGGGCCAGGACACTAGAAGCCCTCCCACTATTGCCCCCCACCCAAGCACCAAGAATACAAAGCATCACTTGCCCCAGGCTGAGAGCTCCTATCTATACTTTGTGACTAATAGCCACTGATGGACCTCTGCTCCATATGTTTATCTAATTCTCTCTTGAAGCCATCCATGCTTGTAGCCGCCACCCCCTCCTGTGGCAGTGAATTCCACGTGTTAATCACTCTTTGGGTGAAGAAATACTTCCTTTTATCCTTTCTAACCTGACTGCTCAGCAATTTCATGGAGTGCCCACGAGTTCTTATACTGTGAGAAAGGGAGAAAAGGACTTATTTCTCTACCTGCTCTATCCCATGCATAATCCTATAAACCTCGATCATATCACCCTTCAGCCATCTTTTCTCCAAGCTAAAGAACCCCAAGCGCTTCAACCTTTCTTCATAGGGAAAGTGTTCTAACCCTTTTATCATTCTAGTTGCCCTTTTCTGCACTTTTTCCAATGTTATATCTTTTTTGCACTGAGACTAGCTTTCCACAAGGGGGACCCAATAGATGTTGTTTACCTTGACTTCCAGAAAGCTTTTGATAAGGTTCCTCATCAAAGGCTCCTAAGTAAGCTCAATTGTCATGGGATAAAAGGACAAGTCCTTTTGTGGATCAAAAACTGGCTAATTAAAAGGAAACAGAGAGTGAGTATAAATGGGCAATTTTCTCAGTGGAGGGAGGTAAGCAGTGGGGTACTGCAGGGATCAGTACTCGGTCTGATGCTTTTTAACTTGTTTATTAATGGTTTGGAGTTGGGAGTATGCAGTGAAGTGGCTAAATTTGCAGATGACACGAAGTTGTTCAGGGTGGTGAGAATCAGGGAGGATTGTGAGGCACTCCAAAGGGATCTGTCAAGGATGGGCGAGTGGGCATCAACGTGGCAAATGGGGTCCAAACTGGCGGAGACTGACCAAGAGAGAGATCTTGGAGTTGTAGTAGATAACTCAATGAAAATGTCGAGACAGTGTGCGACTGCAATGAAAAAGGCCAATGCTAAGCTGGGAGTTATTAGGAAGGGAATTGAAAATAAATCAGCCAGTATCATAACGCCCCTGTATAAATCGATGGTGCGACCTCATTTGCAGTACTGTGTACAGTTCTGGTCACCACACATTGTCCACATGTTTGTTTACTCCCTCAAAGAACACTAACAGGTTAGTGAGACAAGATCTTCCCTTACAGAACCCATGCTGAGTCTTCCTCAATAGATTTTGTTCATCAATGTGCCTACTAATTTTTTCCTTAATAACAGTTTCCACCAATTTACCCAGTATCAACGTCAGACTGACTGGCCTGTAATTTCCCAGATCTCCTCTGGAACCCTTTTTAAAGATAGGAGTGACATTCGCTACCTTCCAGTCCTCAGGAATGGAGGCAGATTTTAAGGAAAGATTACATATTTTTGTCAGGAGATCCACAAGTTCACATTTGAGTTCTTTCAGAACCCTCGGATGTATGCCATCCGGGCCCGGTGATTTATGTGTTTTTAAATTGTCTATCAGTCGTAGGACCTCCTCTCTCGTCACCTCAATCTGGCTCAGGTCTTTCAACACCCCTCCCGAAATCAGCGGTTCTGAAGTGGGCAGGCACTTCTCATCTTCCACAGTGAAGACAGAGGCAAAAAATGCATTCAGCTTCTCAGCCATTTCCCTATCATCCTTCACTACACCTTTTACCCCTTGGTCATCCAAGAGCCCCACTGCTTCCCTGGCTGGTTTCCTACTTCTAATGTATTTGAAGAAAGTTTTATTGTTGGTCTTTATGTTTTTTGCAATATGCTCCTCATATTCCCTTTTTGCCTGCCTGATCACAGACTTGCATTTTATTTGCCACAGCCTGTGTTCCCTTTTATCAGCCTCACTGAGACTAGCTTTCCACTGCTTAAAGAAATCCTTCTTACCTTTTACAGCTTCCATTACTTTGTTTGTTAACCATGCAGGCTTTTTTCTATACCTATTTGTGCCTTTCCTAACCCACGGTATATATTTTCTCTGAGCCTCTAGGATTGTAATTTTAAATAATCTCCAAGCTTCCCCAATGGTTTTGACCCTTTCTACTTTTCCTTTCAGTTTTCTCCTCACGTATCCCCTCATATCAAACAAGTTACACCTTTTAAAGTTATAAGTGGTTGTGTCAGTCTTTTTGGGCAACTCCCTATTTATACAAATGTTGAACTCCATAACATTATGGTCACTGTTCCCAAGTGGTGCAATCACTTTAACATCTCTCACCAGGTCTTGGGCGTTACTTAGGACCAAATCCAGGATCGCCTCTCCCCTGTAACCATCTGCTCCATAGCACAGTCATTGAGAGTGTCTAGAAACTCAATCTCTTTTTCCCGACTTGAACACATATTGACCCAATCAATGTGTGGGTAGTTAAAGTCACCTATTACAACACAGTTATTTCATCTAGCCGCTATTTAATTCATTCATCATTTTATAATCTTCCTCTATCTTTTGATTTGGTGGGCGATAACAAACTCCCAATGTTAAGCTTCCTTTTGGGCCCACTAATTCAACCCACAGCATTTCCAGAAGCGAATCCAGTTCTCCTACCCTCTCAATCTTACTGGACTGTATACCCTCTCTGACATAAAGAGCCACCCCACCTCCAACTTTCTCCCCCCTATTCTTCCGATATAATTTATAACCAGGAATCACCGTATCCCACTGATTTTCCTCATCCCACCAAGTTTCTGAAATACCCACAATGTCTATGTTTTCCCCCAACACCAAGCATTCCAACTCCCCAATTTTACCTCAGACACTTCTAGCATTAGTATATAAACATCTATAGTCTTCCATACATGTTAAGCCCAGAACCTTCCTCTTGCTGCCTCAAGACCTTGCCAGGCAGTCCCTATCATCTGCCACAGTCTCAGAGAACAATTCTAATCCTTTTCCTTGTAGGAAAGTAACAGCTACTCCTTCATCTCTTTGAGGTGAACCATCCCGAACCAGAGATTTTTCATCTCCTGTCGGCTTTCCCCCAATATTCAGTTTAAAAACTGCTCTGCCACCTTTTTGATTTTAAGCGCCAGCAGCCTGGTTCCTTCCCGGAACAAGTGGAGACCGTCTCTCTTGTACAGCTCCCTCTTGTTCCAAAAAGCATCTCAGTGCTAAACAAACTTGAACCCTTCCCCCCTACACCATCGCCTCATCCACACATTGAGACTCCTGATCTATTTCTGTCTCTCTGACCTTGCGTGTGGAACAGGTAGCACTTCTGAGAAGGCTACCTTGGAGGTCCTGGCCTTGAGTCTCCTGCCTAGCTGCCTAACTTTTTCCTCCAGGACCTCACGACTACATTTTCCCACATCGTTGGTGCCAACATGTACCACGACCACTGGCTCCTCCCCAGCACTGTCTGCCAGCGTATCTAAAACATGCGTAATGTCCGCTACCTTCGCACCAGGCAGGCAAGTCACCATACGGTCAATACGTGGTTTCGCCACCCAGCTGTCTGCCTGCCAATATAATCCGTTTCACTGTGGGCACAGCCCGTCACTGTGTGATCAGACGGCATATTCGGGCAAGTGGGAGGGGTTTGCCTTTATTTATTTATTTATTTATTTATTTATTATTTCAATTTCTAGGCCGCTCTCCCCGCATAGCAGGCTTTTTGTGCGCATGTGCATGAAGAGTTCTCCACGGACCGATTATGTGGTTATGCACATATGTGCATAATGTGGTTATGCACATATGTGCATTATGTGGTTATGCACATAAGTGGGGCGGGGGGGGGGAAATGGCGCCGAGTTGGGATGGACTGAGCAGTCCATCCTGATGGCCTGAGTGAGCGCTTGAATGATTAGACTAGGGAAAATCCGTCCATGGACTGTCGGCAAGTGTTAGGACTGGACTTTCCCCTGTGTCTTTTCACTCCGTTTCCACGGCGAGGCAGCATGGAGTGCCAACAGCTGCATGACCTTTTCCAGATGTTGCAGTCTGATTGTGCAGTTTAGATCCGTCTGACATTTGCAGCTAAGTCGGATGTGAAAGCACATCTGACCACAGCCATCGATGACTTAACCCATGGCAAAAGTATACGACTACCCCATAGTGTGTGTGGCGGGGAGTGTGGTAATTTCCTCCCTCCCCCTTGTTTAGGTGGATTTGCTCTTCAAGTTAACAGGCTTGCATGAAAAAGAGTGGGAAACATAGTCAGAGTTAAGTGTGGTCTAGTGGTCAATGATTAGCACCAGAGAGACCCAGGATCAAATCCTCACGCTGCCGTGATGGTGCTTGCTGGGTGACTCTGAGCTGCTCACACCCTAACCTCTCTGGTAGGGCTGTTATGACGCTCACGGGCTTTTTTTCTGGGGGAACTCACTGGAACAGAGTTCCGGAACCTCTTCGACAAAATTCTTTTTAGAATGTTTAGAAGTTCTTAAGTATTCAGTACACAGACTGAAAACTTCATTTCCGTCTTGAGAGTTCCAGTGTGCCCCCCCACCCCCCCGCAAGCCCTGTAAAGCTCAGATACAGGAGGGGAGAGTCTTGTGTGCCTCCGTCCTTGGAGGAAGGGCAGGATAAAAATGTGATGGATTGACTCAGCCTATCAGGACGGGCGATGCAGCATCTGGCATTCACTCCGCATTTTCTCAACTGGGAGGGAAAAGTGCAGCTCAAAACCACATTCATATACCCTGGGGCAGCGCTGTACTGACTGTGAAGTCACCCCTGAGTGGCCATAAGTCTATGCAGAAGGTACCATAAAACCTGATGATCAAAGAAAATGAAAGCGGAATGCAGTGTAGAGGGTACCAGAAAATCCGATAATCAAGGAAAGCTAAAGCGGCATGTAGTGTAGAAGGTACCATAAAATCCGATGATCAAAGAAAGTGAAAGTGGCATGCAGTGTAGAGGGTACTGTAAAACCCGATGATCAAAGAAAGTGAAAGCAGCATACAATGCACAGGGGAATTTCTGTTCCATGGTAATGGAGGGAAAAGCCAATGCAGAATCGCCCGAACTTGAGCTGAGCCATTATCTGTTCTTTGCTGCTGTTGGATCCATTGCCTTATACTCCAGCCAAGTCACTCATCTTCCTGAGGGAGTAGAGGAGAAGGAGAAAGGAGTTAATGGGCTATATTTTGATTCAGTTTATTGGCCAGATGAGCAGATCTCTCCACCGAAGTCACAGAAGGGTTTAGCAAACCTTAAGCATTAAAACAACCTGGTGGGAGAGGCTTCCCAAACTCTCTTCTTCCCAATTTATCCCCGTTTTTTGAATTAGCGAATCCTCTTTATTGCAGAGTGAAACGGATGCGCGTTATGAACCCTCCCTCGTTCTGTTTTTAATTCCCAAGAGTTGAGAATATACTGCTGAAAGAAATGCCATTCTTGATGCAATCCGGCCCACGGTTGGGTGGAGATTCCTTTTGAGCATTGTTCTGATGCGGTCTTGAACCCCTGACACAAAGAACTGTAACACAGCCATAGAAAAAGGTAAAGGTTCCCCTTGCTCGAAAGCCAGTCAAATCTGACTCTAGGGGGCGGTGCCCATCTCCGTTTCCAAGCCGAAGAGCCAGCACTGTCCGAAGACTTCTCTGTGGTCATGTGGCTGGTGTGACTAAACTCCGAGGCGCATGGAACGTGGTTACCTTCGCACCGAAGCAGTGCCTATTTATCTACTTGCAATTTCTTGCTTTCAAACTGCTAGGTTGGCAGAAGCTGGGGCCAGAGACGGGAGCTCACTCCGTCATGCAGCACTCGGGTCTCGAACTGCCGAACTACCAACCTTCTGGTCTGCAGCTCAGCGTCTTAACTTCTGAGCCACCGCGGCCCTTCTCAGCCATATATACAATCTCATTAAAAGAATGCTTTTTTGGTAGGGTTTTCATAAAAGTGGTCCATCGGGGGGGGGGGGGGGGGAGGGATGAAAATGGACTGAAGGAATCGGAAGCTGTGGCAGAGGATACACATATGTTGCTTATTAGCTTTTCTAGAAGGGATAGAATCATGTCAACAGCTTAATGTTGCTGTATCTTTAACAGGGGACACAGCAAATGACAAGACTTTGCACCAGCAGTGTTGTGAAAAAACATCGACAAACTCTGAAATTTAATTCATCGCGGCATGCAGGTGATGAAATCGGATGTGACGAGTTCTGGAAATCTGTGCAAGATCCATTCCTGTCAACTCTATGTAAAAAAAGAAATTGATTTCTATATTTTTTCAATAAATAGGCTTTAGTTTTTTTGCAGTTCTTGTTTAAGAGGTTTCGGTGCACTGACTTGCTATATGCAATCCAGCAACAGTTAGTTGGGGATTCACTCTGATCGGTAAATCAATTGAGCTGTAATTTAATTGGACGCAGTAACAACTAGTTTCTGCTGGGCTGTAAGTTTCTTTGTTTTCTCAAACGTTCTGGCTTTTAGAAGATGTTTCCACTAAATAGGGTGCAAGATCGTTCTTTTTCCGACAGTTAAATATGTTGTGTTTGTGTTTTGTTGAATGCTAGAGCTTAGCACAGTTTTTCTACAAATATATGTTTATATCTATAGGTAGTAGAAAGTTTAGGATGATTTGGGGCTTTTCCCTCCATTTGCATCTTAAGTCTGATTTGTTCATGACTTGAGCACAGAAGGAAAAATGCGGTTTTTAAATGTCTGTATCTATATATTATTTTGTCAGTGTAAAACTAATCACTGAGGGGGTGTCGTGGTGTCTCTGCCTGCCCCCTATTTAAATAACTCTTGTGTGTTTCACGTTAGCAAGTTCAGCTCATTATATTGTTCCCACGGTGGCTGGAAATTGGGGGGGGGGGGGGTGTCCTGTCAATCCGCTTGGCTAACGGGCGGCACCTTCTTCTCTTGTCAAAGGAAGGCTCCTTAGTTCGGAAGACAGCACTGCTGTCACCTGATGCAGGAAGCCCACCTGTATTTTTTTTTGCCCAGTTGATTCTGCCCCCCCCCCCTTTGCAGATGTTAACACGAACGAGTAATAGTGCCTGTATTCCCAACCCTAGAAATATGCAAGAGATATACTACATTGCTCTTCTGATGCTAAAACCTTTTAGTTATTAAAACTGGGCATGGTGAATGTTACATTACAATCTGCTTATATTTCTGTTTGGGAACCGAACTGCGTATTCAGGAAGCATCTTTGATAGCAATCCTTCAGTCTACAACTTCAGAATATGCCAGCAGTAGCAATGGATGGATGGATGTACGTGATGGAATTCTCCTTGGTGTTGAAAATTCTCTGCCTGGGGACACTTAGCGCATGAAAAAGAACCATCTTGGCCTGCTCCTTGATAAGATAGTTTTCTGTATGTGGGGGTTCAGTCACACAGCGGAGCATTCTAGATGCATCGCTGGGGGGACTCTACCACGTGCTGTTTCTGAATGTGTAGGTTGGCTTCGGTAAGGTTTCTACTGTTAAATGTGTTTGTCTCCACCGAAAAATATTTTTGTGTGTACCGATAATAAAGAGGATACCACAAAAAGATGCACAGCTGCATTGTAAAGTACGTCTTTACCTTTTTCAGGCAGGAAGATCTGGTAAGAGAGCCAGTTTGGTGTAGTGGATAAGAGCACGGGCTCTGATCTGGGAGAACTGGGTTCGATTCCCCACTCTTTCACACGCAACTGCTGGTGCGACCTTGGGTCTGTCATTAGTTCTTTCAGAGCTGTTCTCTCAGCCCCACCTACCTCACAGGGTATCTGTTGTGAGGAGGGGAAAGGAAAGGGATTGTAAACTGCTCTGACTCCTTCGGGTAGTGAAAGGCGGGGTATAAATCCAATCTTTTCTTCTTCTTCTGAAGTTACCATGGGTTTAGGGTTGCCAACCTCCAGGTGCGGCCTGGGCTCTTCCATAATTACAGCTTGATCGCCAGACTACGGAGATCAGCTCCCCTGGAGGAAATGGCAGCTTTGGAGTACAGACTCTAAAAGGATCTTGGTTAGCAGAGGGCCAGAATAACCTTTCTCTGCCCAAACCGCTTGCCAGCTGGATGAATCCATCCCAGATTAGGGCAATTTCTCATACTCTCCTAGCAATCTCCACAAGCATGTCTGCAGATTTCTGTTTTGCTGTCCTGGCCCAAAATGTTGTAGAGAGAGGTCTTACTCTTGCCCCTGTAGAAGGCAGCTCTATCAGTGTGGAATAGGGTTGCCCTGGTAAGCAGTTGAAGACTGGGGGGGTCAAATGGGCAGACAGTGGTGACCATGTGATGTCACTTCTGGGGGAAGAACCTGGAAGCAATGTCATGCCTCTCTAGGAATCAATGAAAGCTCTGTGGTTTTCACCATAGAGTTTCCAGCTATTTGTAAAGAGGTGTGATGTCACCTCTGGGTTTTTCTCAGAAGTGACATCATACCATAGGCCCAATGGCCATTTGTAAAAAAAAAATTCTCCCAAGAGCAGTGATGGGGAAGGGGAACTGGATGCGGAAGATGCTCCACTTCCACTGGGGGACCAGCGACCCTAACCTGGAACTCAGTGCACATAACCTTAAGCAACAACTCCACTCATTCCTGAAGAGGAGAACTTTCTGTCATCCCCCCCACATAAAGTTGCCACCAGTCAGGCAAAGAAATGCACCAGTGAGAGGTCAGCTGTTGCCAAAGTGGCTGCATTTGTTCCTGAGCGCAGAGATGAGCCATTAACTTTAAACTAACCAATCTACAAACCCTGATGTGTTCCTTGAGCTGGACACAATAGGAAGCCACTTTGTCCTGTCATATGTCAGCAAGAACATTTGTATGCACAGAGGAGAGAGTGGGGCCTAGTGGATGTTGCCTGGTGTCAGAGCTGGTTCCCAACCAGCCAGGATGAAAGCGGGTTCAGGACAGACCAGAAGGAAAGCCTTCACTTATAAAAAAAAAATCATTTGTGATTAACTACTGGAACTCACCACAGCGTGATGCAGTGATTAACACAATATAAAGGGACCACGGAGGATTCCCCACTCCTCCACTTGCACCTGGCTGGATGACCTTGGGCAAGCCATAGCTCTGTACCAGCTGTTCTCTCAAGGACAGCTTGGGAAAGAGCTCTCTCAGCCCCACCTACCTCACAGGGTGTCTGTTGTGGGGAGGGGAAGGGAAAGGAGTTTGTAAGCCGCTCTGAGACTCCCTTGGGGAGTGGAGGGCGGGGTATAAATCCAATCTCCTCCTCCTCCTCCATCTGCGTGAGGGAACTCAGATCAGCAGTCCTACGATGAGCCATCATCATGCCCTAAAAGACTGCAGATGAGAAAACTGAGGTTCCGCGTGCGCCTGCTTACAATGATTACTGACCCGGTGCATGGTCAGTGCGCAGAGGGGGAGGGGAAACAAAATAACGAAATAACACAATCGTGCATGCATTTAAAAAAAAAGAAAAAAGTGTCAAGGGGGGGAAGGGGGGTGGTGCGCGGGGGAAGGGAAGGGAATACAAGGGAAGTGGGAGGGACGGCGGCGGAAATGTAGTGGCGGACTGTGGTGTGAAATTAAACATGCGGAGCAGATGTGGGGCGGATAAAGAGCTGCGGATCCAGGTGCGAAAATCAATACGTTGCTCCTGTGCTATCTCGTCTGGGAAACTCCGGGGAGAATCAGAGGTAAACAGCCAGTGTGAAATTGGTCTCTTACTATTTCTTAGACTATTCCCCATACTTTACCACTGTCAGCAGTGGCTGAAGGCAAATAAAGGTCGGATCCAGCAGCAGAAAAGTGCATATGGAGGAGAAACTCACTGTGAAGTACCATATAAGCTGCTTTGGGTTACTTTTGGGGAGGAAGGCGGGGTATAAATGAAGTAAATAAACACACCCCCCCATGATATCTGCCATGAGCACTAAATGGAACCCCCGTGTATGGAGGCAGTCTCCTTCTGTAGATCAGAGATGAACAAGGTTGGGCTTATTGCATTACTGCCTTTTTGTTTTTGGTCAGTTTGCCATTTGGGACGCTTTCCCAGCCCCTGGGAAAGGGGGCCCTGGTACGGAAGAACCTTTGAGGCCACCGTAGTGACCTTTTAGGGAACTCCTAGAACAGTGTTCCAAATTCTCCCTTGTGCAAATTGAACCTTGTAAATCTTTGGGCGGGTGCGTGTGCACACCATTTTCATGTTTAAATAGAGAAGAGGAGAATGCTGTAAGCTGGTTTGGATCTTGCCTAAGGAGAAAGTAGGGATGCCAGCCTCCAGGTGAGACCTGGGGATACCCCAGAATTTCCCAGAGTTTCCCCAGAATTTCCCAGAGTTTCCCAACTTGGATTGGGCAACTCTACCCCTCCATTCCCCGCCAGTGGCCAGGGGAGACCTGGCAACCCTAGGAGAAAGTTAGGGTAGAAATAAATATTTTTTTCACCCATTGCATATCAGTGGCATGAAAGAAAATTCAGTACACTTGTGAAAATAGGTGAAATGAAAAGGCTTACAATGAAAATACTCTGACCTGGATAGTTCAGGCAAGCCCAATCTCATCAGATCTCGGAGGCTCTCAGCATTTGGATGGGAGACCGCCTAGAAATACCAGGATCATGATGCAGAGGCAGGCAATGGCCAACCGCCTCTGAACGTCTCTTGCCTTGAAAACCCCACCAGGGGTTGCCATGAGTCGGCTGAGACTTGACAGCAAAAAACAAACCAAGAAACAATTAAAATAGGGGTGATGGGGAATTTTAAAAAGGTATATTCGTCCATCCCTGTTATTATCAGGTAACGGAGATGGGAATAGGTCTGCCAAGTCCCCCTGGGGTGTGGGGATTCCCCCACTAAAGGGGTCCCCAATCCATTGGTCCAGATCCGGCTGGCGGGGGGAACTCCACCCCTGAAACGGCCCGATCCAGCCGACTGCCCAGCATAATGACATCACCCGGAAGTGACGTCATCACGCTGGGCACGTTGCCGGGGTGACGCTCTAGCAATCGCCCTGAAAACTCTATGGTACCATAGAGTTTTAGGGTGATTGCCAGAGTGTCGCCCTGGCAACGTGCCCAGCATGATGACGTCACTTCTGGGTGACGTCATCCCGGCGTGTGCACGCGCCAGACTCCAGGAGACGGGACAGGACTCCCCCGCTTTTAATAAGGTAGGACTTGGCAACCCTAGAGGGGAATGGGCATGGCCTTGTGCAGGCCTTCGGATCCTTGCCAAAAATCTGCCGTGATGATCGCAGCAAACTTGAAGGCCTGAGGAAAACTCGAGACAAACTCTGCTTCTCCATCAGCAAAGGGAATTCATCCCAGCCAGGGCCTGAGGGGGAAAGAAACACACCCCAAACCCCTGTCCTCCTGGATCAGCCAATGATCCTCTCTGTATATTTTTATAGCTCTGAGCAAATAAACGGACACTTGCGAGACATGGAGGGTGACTAATAAAACAGAGGTGGCTGGTGAAAAAATGACTTAGGAGTGATAAACACCCGCTGTGGCTGAGAATAAAATCGGTACAAGCTTTTTCGTCTCAAGATACAGAGTTTAAGCCTAAATACAGGATATTATGAGTTTACCCCCTACTCAGTCTCTTGGATTCTGCTTTTTGTCCTGTGAAATGGTGCCAGATAAGAAAATAAAAGGGATAGTTTTGCAATGCCCTTTGAGAGATCTGTGACGCAGCCATGTTTGGAAAACTGTCCAAATGTCACCAAATGCCACTCCTGTCACCAAAGGGATATCTGAGAGAAGAAAAAGGTGGAACACATAGGATCAAGCATTTCAGTCATCTTCCATATAAGGAAAAGCTGTAGAATTGCTAATGCATTTTTATCTTGTCTCTCCCCCCCATGGGTGTTTAGGTGCCACATATGGCTCTTCTGTTGGCCTCCATTTTACCTCACAGCTCCTCTCTGAGGCAGGTTAGGCTGAGGGTGAACTGTCCAAGGTTGGTTAGCAAGTGACATGGGTGATGGGAAGGTCGAACCCAGGTCTCCCTGATTGTAGCCCAGCTCCCTATCCACTGCCCCAAATTGGCTCAGCCACAAGAGTTGACCTGACTTAAGACCTGGCCATGATGTAAGAATACATGGTGGCCAGGACTCATACGGATCCAAAGCTTTAACAAAAGAATTGAATCAATAAGCTCTATTTTCTTCCGCAGGATTTTAGGCCTTCCTAACTCTGTTTCATATTTTTCCCTTTGTGCGGAACTGGGTTTCCATCTTATTGAATCCCGGGCGTGGATTACCACTATAAAATATTGGTTGCACTTACATTTTAGCTCTCCCCCTAACAGCCTTTCTGTCCAACTTCTTGCAGGCCCATATATTTCTGCCTGGTCACAAACTATAGTGAATAAAATCAAAACTATGGGAATAGATTTAGACTCCTTATACAACTGTGGCGAAACAGCTATCTTGCAGGTGGTGCAGAGGAGGATTTGGGATATGGAAGCCCAAATAACCAATGCTGGGAGCTCTGGAGTCTGTTCTCCACGCTTCCTTGATCTTCCCCTCCCCCAAGCCCCCATGGCTCCCTATATTTCCAATCTAATAGCTCCGCTTCATCGGCGGGTTTTCATGTTAGCAAGATTCAATCTTTTCCCCTCAGCTGTTGTGTCAGGCAGATATAGGGGTATCCCTTATAGGGATAGAACCTGTAGTTGTCTTTCTAGCGAACCTGACTCAGTGGCCCATATCCTTCTACGCTGCCCCCATTACTCCACTATGCGTAGCTATTTGATTGGCCCCCACCTACCCCCCTCAAGGAACTTGTCCGACAGTGACCTAAAAATTTTACTGTCCGACAAGTTCTCAGTAATTACTCTCTCTGTAGCCGAATTTTTAGCTTATGTTTGGAAGTTAAGGGTAAGGGAGTATAAAGCTTAATCCTCTCTGATTAGTTCCATCTAGTCATGTCGGCTACTGTTTGGTTTACTGCTAGCTGTTTGCTACTGTTTCTTTACTGATGTCCCTGCAGTGTATACCAATAAAGGTTGTGTATTGTGTATTGTGTGTGTGAATACATGGGACATAAAGGGGGGACGGGGGACTTAACCCTGAAGCCTGGAAACCAGAACCTTAAGAGGTAACTCAAACAGAATAGAAGGCCAACAATAAAAACTTCATGTATCTACTATAAAAATATACATGTTCAAGAAGCGGGGACCCGCAATACGGGGGAAGGAGGAGCTCCACATAGAGGAAGAGGTCGCCGCATGTGAGCCTTCTCCCCTGCCCCTGCCTGGCCCTGATAGCAAGGCCCACACAGCTCCCAGCCACTGGGCCCGCCAAAACTTCTCTCCCACCCCACAGCAGCAACAGCACGGCCTATGTGGCTCCCAGCCGCTGGCTGGGAGACTTCCTGGATGAACTCACCCCATGCAAAGGATCTTGAACAAGACTTTCTTTATTGGGGGAATTTCTTCAGGGTACACTTGTTGAGTTTGTAATGGATTGGAACGATCGTGTTAGAATAGATATAGTGATTTCAAATGTGTATTGTCACATGCAAAGTGCGCACATGCACGATGACATCACCCGGAAGCAGGGGTCCGTTGGAGCGGGAGCGCACTTTGCAGAGGCACAGCGCCCCGGGGAAAGCCCTGCTAGGGTCTTTATTGTTTTTAATGTTTTGTTTTAATATTGATAATGTTATCATTGTTCCTTTTATGACTGTGTGGTGCTTTTCCAGAGACTTGCTCAAGGTGGCATATACATTTTCTAAGTATACCATTTTTTATCTGGGCACATGGCACATAAGTACTGGAGAAATTTCACCAACCCTTCAGCAGCTTCCACCCCATCAGTCTGGTGAAGTGATCAGGAGTTGTACTCTAATCTGAGAGAACCGGGTTTGATTCCCCACTCCTCCACATGCAGCTGCTGGTGTGACCTTGGGCCAGTCACAAGTTCTCTCAGAGCTGTTCTCTCATGAGCAGTTCTCAAAAGACCTCTCTCAGCCCCACCTACCTCACAGGTGTCTTGCTGTGGGAAGGGGAAGGGATGGGTGGTGCACATGTCCTGGGTATATCTCAAGTCTACTTGAAACCTGGTGGTTTCAAGGGAGCAGGAAGAGAATGAGGGTGTGTTCTTGACGCTTATTTTTATTGCCCAAAGTATTGGATGGGGAAGGGAATGGAGGAAGAGCAGGTCAGTTTCACCCACCTGTGGAGTGGAGCCTGAGGGGTGGGTGTTGCCTTCTGACACACTTCCGGTATGTTAGGGGGTGTGGCATATGCAAATGAGTTATGCTAATGAGTTATGCTAATGAGCTCCTGCACCTCTTTTTCTACGAAATGACCCCTGCCCGGAAGTGATGTCATTGCGTTGGGCACGTTGGGGGTGGGGCATTGCCATTTGAGGGGGAAACCAGGGCAGGTCACAACAGTTAAAATACAAACATAGTCTAAATCCAAGTACAAGTACAAATTCAATCCAAAGTTAACATTCCTAAAAACAGCAACAACATGCAGAAAACTTAACTTTCCAGTATCCATGGGCGCCTCCAGTGCTGGGCCTATGCTAACAAAGATAAGGACCCACTCATCATGCGCCACTGGAATCTCCAGAAAGGGCAGTTCACCCGGGCAGTCTAGGCAATCACAGTCATAATAATGATTATTATAATAATTAATGCAGAGGTAAGAAAAGCTGTGGAAAAGGACAACATAGATGATTTAAGGGTTTGGAGCACCTTCCCCTGTGAAGAAAGACTAAGGATTTTGGAAGTTCCTGATTTAAAAGGTAGATGTGAAATTAAAAACTGTGCATGGGACAGAAATAGAATCTTTTCTCCCCCATAATACTAGAACATGGTGGCGGGGTGTGGGGCGGGGTCAAACAGTGAAACTGGACAGTAAAGTCAGGTCAGGAGGGAAGTAGCCACTTTGGTGTAGTGGTTAAGAGTTTGGATGCTAATCTGGGAGATCCGTCGGATCGAATTCTTGATGGTTTTGTTTTGTGTCTTGGGAACAGAACCCACAATCTGGCTCATCTTTATGCTTAGCAAGGAATTTTCTAAAAAAATTACTTTTCTGGAAGGTCCACAACAAACGGAGAGTATCCAGCAATGAAACACAAGCCTTATTTCAGCCTGACCAAAATTGTCTTCTACCCACTAGCCCCATAGTGTTTAATTCAGCATCCTCTGGTGGTCTTCTGCGCCACTTGACTGAATTTATGGGCAAAGCACAAATATATGCGAAAGCATGACAAACCAACCATGGGTCTGCAATTGTTGGAACATGTTCTAGCAGGGGTCCTTTCGTAGAAAAAGAGCTGCAGGAGCTCATTAGCATAACTCATTAGCATATGCCACGTCCCTTGACATCACTGGAAGTGTGTCAGAAAAGGAATGTCAGTTTCAGCCCCATTATAACCCCATGGGCCATTGAAATCAATGGCAAAAACTCATAGGGTATATAAGGGGCTGGAGGAAAGGGGATTTGAGGGAGAGGCTCCAAACTTGCAGGGTAGCTGCTGGGGCCTCTCCTTGAAATACCCACCAAGTTTCAAGAAGATTGGACCACGGGGTCCAATTCTATGGGCCCCCAAACAGGTTGTCCCATTTCCTCCATTGTTCTCTATGATGGGAAAAAATGTTCCCTTTTTTTCTACCATAGAGAACAATTGAGGGAAAGGGGCAACCTGTTTGGGGGCCCGTAGAATTGGACCCCCTGGTCCAATATTCTTGAAACTTGGTGAGTATTTGGGGGAGAGGTTTCTGCAGCTACCCTGCAAGTTTGGAGCCTCTCCCTCAAACCCCCTCCCCTCCGGTCGCTTTTAAAGTTGCCCCCGAATTTCGGTGGCAATTCGGCAGCAGGCTGAATCAGATCAGAGAATCTGATTCGGCCCATGGCTGCCCTAGTGGCCACTCCTAACCTGGCGGAGCTTTGCTCCGCCTCGCTCCGGCCCCAACGGACCCCTGTGTTCTAGACCAATATCTCTTCTCCTTCCCATTTTCATTTATTCCCATCCCAGGGGGAAAAAAATAAAACCGCTCTCTATCTGAGCCAGTCTGCCAGTCTGGTGTAGTGGTTAAGTGCACAGACTCTAATCTGGGAGAACCGGGTTTGATTCCCCACTCCTCCACTTGCACCTGGCTGGATGACCTTGGGCAAGCCATAGCTCTGTACCAGCTGTTCCCTCAAGGACAGCTTGGGAAAGAGTTCTCTCAGCCCCACCTACCTCACAGGGTGTCTGCTGTGGGGAGGGGAGGGGAAAGAAGTTTGTAAGCCGCTCTGAGACTCTTAAGTGAGTGAAGGGCGGGATATAAATCCAATCTCTTCTTCTTCTTCTTCTTCTATCTTCCCCCCCCCCCCTCTAGTGCTGCGATCCAAGGTGAACCATTTCGCAGGTACATATGGGTTAAAACGTCATGACCCTTGGCTTCCACGACTTCCTGACCCAACTAAAAATAAAGCCCCTGATGTAACTGATCCAAATGGCTTTGGGCACAAGAAATGATGGCTTGCCAAATGGCCCTGGCCCCCAAAACACAAGCTAGAAGAAGCCGGAACTTTGCTGGAACACGGATTGCAACAGTCCAGCTCCCTCCCTGTGGCGGGAGCCTTCCTAGAAATCAGTATCTTCTTTTAATTATCTTTGATCTCTTCTTGCTTTTTTATTGAGGGGGGGATTTAATTAAAAAGCTGCTTCAAGTATATTCATGACTGTACAAAGATTTCTTCAATTTTAGCTAATGATTTCCCCGTCTCATTATTTCATTGAACTAGGATGTCTCTCAGTGTTGAATTGCAGTCCTTCTGAATTCTGATTTAACTGGGAGAATCTCTTTTAAAAAATTAAATCAAAACAATACATACATTTATTTATTATACTAGATTTTTAGACCGTCCTCCCCGCAAGTTCTACACCTTCAGAAAATTTAGAGTTCCAGTGTACAGTACAAGAGAATACAGGTCTTTGCAAATCTGTTTGATTGGGATCTTCTTGCTCCCCTTTTATAATAAATTAAATTAATCAGGAGAGTCACTTTCCAGATCTTTGCGTGCCCATCAATCAACATCAGCAGGTATCAAGATTGCTGTGCAGCAGCAATACACAATCTTGTTGTAGTTACCATGACAGTAACAAATTCCATATCATTCAATCCACCATAATTCTTATAAAGCCCAGGAGAAGTTCCCTGGGTTTCACTGTGAACTGACATCCTGTAATTCATGACCACATCTGAGACACAGATAGTAAAAAGTGGAGGAACCAGGTAGCTGTCACAATTATGAGAGAGAGAGAGCGCAAAATAATGAATATTTGTTCATCCCCCCCCCCCTTGTGGAACAGGGGAACCAGCTTGTCCCTAGGTTATAGGTGAGACACTTCTTAAATTCCTGTGAAATGGAGATGGTTATGTGTAAGGTGCTGGCCCTCAGCTCCAGTGAAGCATCCAAACTGGGCTCTGGGCCCAGGTTTATTTCACTCTCTTTCCTTCTTCACTTGGGCTGTAACTGGCCCCCACTGTGGGCCTTGAACGGCCATTGTACTCTTGCCAGGAGCCGTAAAACGCATCACCCAGGTGAGGAAATCCTTGAATGCAAAGTTCACAGGCATCTGCCTCATTACAGCATGGGAATGGCTTCCAGAAAGATCTGTGGACAGCTCGATTATTTGTGGGGGGTAGGGGATAGGGGATCCCCGTGTGTTTATCGCCACGGCAACGTATGAGATGGAGGCATCTGTTGACCACAAAGCCCCCAAGTATCGCTCAAAGGAAACCAGATCTCTGAGGGGTGGCGGATGAGAGAATTCTTCTCAGGGAGAATGCCTGAGTGAGCTTATTCAAGAATAATATGATGGTGGTGGGGATAGAGATTACTCATTCTACCTCATTTCCCCTTTCATTTTAGCATCTGGTTTAATCTCCCTCTTCAATTTTTTTTTTTTTTAAATAAAGATCCATTACAGACGTTTTTTTAACTTGACTGTAACAGGAAGTTGACTTACACTCTTGGTTAAAACTAAGTATATTCGAGTAATTTTCGTTTCTTTTTGATTTTGTAAAATTGTCGCCATCTGGCTTTGACTTGCCGTGTTTGTTATTGATTACTTAGATGTCGTTTTATCCACCACTGATATGGGCACTTGGTTGATATGCAATTGGAGCACAAGGGATGTTTAAAAACACAACTTTCTTACCAGGGAAAGTTGGCAGAAGAGCCCAGGGTCGTCTTTCAGAAGGGACAAGCAAAACAGAAGTGCAGATATTCATACTGGATGAATATCATGGCTAGCTTGCAGAAATCAGTCTGGCCAAAACAAATGTGCTTTTCTGATTAGTAAACTATTAATCAGTTTGGTGTAGAGGTTAAGTGCGTGGACTCTAATCTGGGAGAACTGGGTTTGATTCCCCACGCCTCCATTTGCAGCTGCTGGATGACCTTGGGCAAGCCACAGTTCTGTCAGAGTTGTTCTCTCAAGGACAGCGCTGGAAAGAGCTCTCTCAGCCCCACCTACCTCACAGGGTGTCTGTTGTGGGGAACGGAAGGGAAAGGAGTTTGTAAGCTGCTCTGAGACTCTGAGTGAAGGGCAGGATATAAATCCAATCTCCTCCTCCTCCTCTTCTTCTGTTCTGATCCAAAATAATTTTACATGTACTCCTTTTAAACCAAATACTGGAAAAAGAACAAAGATAATTTCTCCCACTTTCCTCCCACATCCTATACCTTTAACTTCCCACAGAACCCACCAAGGGGTCCATTATAACATCCTGTGGCGCACCAGGGCTAGTGATGTTGCTGAATTTCATAATTACCTGGCTCCAGATATGAATTGGTCCGGTTTGTAATGTTCAGCAGGACTGAGACCCGAGCATCATTTCCTTGGTATGCTCTCCAAGAATGCTTGCAAATACTGAGGTAACTCTGAGTCGAACCAGGGATCATTCTCAGATTGCTGGCCAGGGTCAGGTTTCTCAAGAACTAGAGATTTACTGGTGATATTGGACATGGGATTGGACACGATTTTGAGAAATTCAGGGGTCGGGTACCAAATATTAAGGTAACCCCATCCCTTTCTGATCAGATCCTTTATACCCAGGGGTCCGTTGGAGTGGGAGTGCACAGGAGCGCAGCTCCGGGAGTGAGGAGCCCAGGGGGCGGGCACATGACCAAGCCCCGCCCCCTCCTCGGCTTCCCCGAGCAGTGCAGAGGCGCAGCACCCCAGGGAAAGCCCTGCTAGGGTCTTTATTGTTTTTAATGTTTTGTTTTAATACTGATAATTTTATCATTGTTCCTTTTATAACTGTGTGCTGCTTTTCCAGAGACTTGCTCAAGGCGGCATACAAATTTTTAAGTATACCATTTTTTATCTGGGCACATGGCACATAAGTACTGGGGAAATTTCACCAACCCTTCAGCAGCTTCCACCCCATCAGTTTGGTGTAGTGGTCAGGAGTTGGACTCTAATCTGGGAGAACCGGGTTTGATTCCCCACTCCTCCACATGCAGCTGCTGGTGTGACCTTGGGCCAGTCACAAGTTCTCTCAGAGCTGTTCTCTCATGAGCAGTTCTCAAAAGACCTCTCTCAGCCCCACCTACCTCACAGGGTGTCTTGTTGTGGGGAGGGGAAGGGGAAGGGATGGGTGGTGCACATGTCCTGGGTATCTCAAGTCTACTTGAAACCTGGTGGTTTCAAGGGAGCAGGAAGAGAATGAGGGTGTGTTCTTTACGCTTATTTTTATTGCACAAAGTATTGGATGGAGAAGGGAATGGAGGAAGAGCAGGTCAGTTTCACTCACCTGTGGAGTGGAGCCTGAGGGGTGGGTGTTGCCTTCTGACACACTTCCGGTATGTTAGGGGGTGTGGCATATGCAAATGAGCTATGCTAATAAGCTCCTGCACCTTTTTTTCTACAAAATGACCCCTGTTTATACCTCCTCTGGATTGTACAATTTACAGAGTTCCGGAGGACCAGTGATGATGGCAGGAAGGCTCAAGAAAAAGGCTGAGGCCTTGGACGCCCTGGTGCATGCTAACTGCAGCCTCCAAGGAAGCACAGAAATGTTCTAATCCATGTGGATAACATCATCCCCATGAAGCAAATCCCAAAGACCCAATGTACCCAGGTCCCAATCTAGAGTTTGGACTCTTAGAAGAGCCAGTTTGGTGTAGTGGTTAAGAGCAGCGGACTCTAGTCTGGAGAACCGGGTTTGATTCCCCACTCCTCCACGTGAAGCCTGCAGGATGACCTTGGATCAGTCACAGTTCTCTCAGAGCGGTTTTCTCAAGAGTAGGGTTGCCAGGTCTGGGTTGGAAAATACCTGAAAGACTTTGGGGGTGGATCCAGGAGAGGACGGGGTTTGGGGAGGGGAGGGGCCTCAACATGGTACAATGCCATAGAGTCCACCCTTCAAAGAAGCCATTTTCTCCAGGGGAGCTGATCTCTATCAGCTGGAGATCAGATGTAAAAGCAGGAGATCTCCAGGCCCCAGCTGGAGGCTGGCAAGCCTACTCAAGAGCAGTTCTTGAAAGAGCTCTCTCAGCCCCACTTACCTCACAGGCTGTCTGTTGTGAGGAAAGGAAGGGAAGGTGATGGTAAGCCACTCTGAATGAAGGGGCGGGTTATAATGCCGAGCATTCCCTGCCCTGACTCGGGGATGGGATCCCTATCTGAAGGGGACTTGGGCTGGTCCATCCACCGACATTACATCCAGTCCTATCAGTTCCCTTTGGAGTACATTCGTGTGTCAGAGACGCATGGTTTCTTTTTAATGACGTCCTGAGCGTGTCTAACAGAGGTGCAGAAGCAAGCAGGCAGCACATCACAACACCAGCCCCAGTCGCCTAAGTCAGCTTTGCACGTTCCTTGAATAAAATCTACAACCTCCTGTTTTTAAACCAAAGACGCTATAAGCCATTGGTGGAAGGACATGTTTTAAATGGTCTCCAGTTCAGGCTGTGACTGCAGCTAAAACGATCCCACAGAGCAGCTGCTAGGAAAGACATTTATCTGCCTGAACCTGCGGATAGTCACTGCCAGTCAAACCTAGAAATACGGAAATACCAGTGGTCTAGTAGAACATGGTTTCCCATGTTTCTCTGAATCTTTTCAGCTGTCATGGCCTTATGAGGGTCTGAATGAAGTAACCTCAGCAAGTCAGGGTTCGAGTAACATTCTGCAAATTCATACACAATTCCTTTGGTTGCTCAGGAGTATCGTTGGGGGGGGGGGGAAGATGTGGTTTAATAAACATCATGCTTCTGGCAGAAGGGTTCCCCCCCACGCCAAATCTCCAGCTCATAAATCTGCTAAACCACCAGCTGTCTTAAGGAAGGGACCTTCTTTAACTCCTTTGTACTTCAAACCTGGAAACAGGATACTCTCAAATGGGGGGGGGGTTCTTTTAAAAAATGGGGAACTGACCCTGTAATATTTCCCTGGGGGCCGCTGCTTTGTGCTTACTCCAGAATCAGCAGCAACTACACGACCCTTTTTTCTCTGTCCTCATGGGGGATCTATAAATAACAGCGCCACGGGCTGATCCCCTCCAAATCTGGAAATCATTATAGCCCTCAGCTTTAGAGTTCTGTGTTCAAAACTGTCCCATGGAACACAAGACAGATCTGGAGAGAAATGCCTCTTGGTGTTGAAAGCCTAGAATCAAGGTCTGCTGATCAAGTTTTTTTTTTTTTTTTAAAAGGGGGCATTGTTTATGACGGATGCGTCCAAAGTCCTCATCATCTGTATTTTGGAGCTCTGAATTAGCATTCTCAGGTGGAACCAAAGCATTCCAGATCCTCCTTTGCTCTGCTTTTGATTTCCAAATTGGGGACAGAATTTTGAAAAGGCGTTGTTTAATGCAGTGTCCGACCCTTTCCCGTTCATTTCCACCACTTCTCCCCCTCTGGGTTCTCCATGCACTTTCATAAACATATTTTAATTTTATTTACTCGATTTATAGTTCACCTCTCTTGTTGAGACTCAAGGCAAAAGGCACCATCTTGGATGCCACCGGATAGTCAGTTCTCTCAAGATTTATTTTACGTAGTGTGATGACACAGAGGTTGGAACAATCACACCATGATTGCTTTTTTGCAGTGTTTTATCAATGCACCAAATGGTATGGTGGCATACTCGCACATGTATATTAGTATTGAAAAAGAGAGGAGAGATTGGATTTATACCCCGCCCTTTGCTACCCAAAGGAGTCTCAGAGCAGTTTACAATCTCCTTTCCCTTCCCCTCCCCACAGCAGACACCCTGTAAGATAGGTGGGGCTGAGAGAGCTCTCTCAAGGACTGCCCTGGAGAGAACAGCTTTGAAAGAACTTGTGGCTGACCCAAAGTCACACCAGCAACTGCATGTGGAGGCATGGGGAATAAAACCCGGTTCTCCCAGATTAGAGTCCACGCTGCTAACCACTACACCAAACTGGTTCAAATATTGCTGTTTTGACAATTGATATCCAGATGTGAATGACATTACTTTTTAAACCTAAAATTTATTTTTAAATAAGAAAGCACATATCATAACATCAAAATACAATTTAGATTAAAAACAGTTTCATCAGAAAACCACCTAACTTAAATGAGGTAATTCAGTAATGTATGCAATACTCCTGCCCTTTATAAATTCAATGCCACACTAATACGCTGACCAGAAGGAATGACTTCCTTGTCAGTGAGATATTGCATGACCGGTTCCCAGGTTTCCACATAATCAAAATGTCCCCCCACCAAGCGAGGGTCAGAAAAATGGAGTTATTCATAATCTTCCCCGTTATATATTGCTCCCATAAATTCACGTGCCAGTTATGAAGTGTGGGACCCAAGGGGGACTTCCACTTCAATAATGAATGACGTTATTGAAGTCTGGTGTTTTGTTATAAGGTGTTCATAACATATTCCAAGGTTTTGATTTGGCCATTTTAACTGATCTTTGTGGTTGATTTGATTTATTAAATTTCTACCCTGCCCTCCCAGTGATCTTTCACTGTGTGAGTGGGATGTGATTGTCCCAGTTGTGTTTATTGTTGATATCCCACTGGTATGTTGATATTGATGCGCTGGTAACGAGGGTCTCCGGAACGATGTCTCGTTTCGAATCCCACTCCGCATTTGAACACAGTAAGAATTTTAATCTTTATAATATATTTGTGTATGTAGGGTATGATTCTATAGTCTTATTAATATATAACAAATATTTTTGTAAGGTGACTCATGATATGGTTTAGATGAAGATCCTTGGGATTCAAAACGAGACATCGTTCCGGAGACCCTCGTTACCAGCACACCAATATCAACTTACCAGTGGGATATCAACAATTTTATTGTAGTCTTTTTTGTATAGCATTAGAATCGTTATCTCTACGTTTTCCTTATTGTATAAAATCGTTGCAGCATCTACACGGCTTTGTTTTCTGTAATGTACCCTGCTACATGTCTGGACATATTCGCCAGGTGCTCCTGTAATGGTAATAGATACCAGCGCGGAGCACATGGCCGAGACACCAACCTGAGCCCCCAAAGGGGTCTCGAGCGGGAACGGAGCTGGGTGTGCAGTCTCTCAGCCTCGGTCCTCTGGTTCATCACAGTCTGGTCAGACATGTCCTCCCCGTTGGCTCCTGGGGTGTTGCTGACAAAAGAGCGCAGCCAGTGACGGAGCTGATCCACACATTGCTTCCAACGCTGTCTGTCCTCACCAGCAACCTCGTATGAGAGGGGACCGGTGATGTGGACGATCTGGCCCAACAGCCAGAGGGAACCCCACGCATAGTAAACTGGGTCCTCCGGATAGAAAACGTGTGGGGCCCAGGGAACATTAAATTCCTTGGAGGCGGTAGGTGCCCAGTTGGGTGAAGGCGGTTGAGCTGCGATGCAAGCCAGCGGCCCATCACGAGTTCGGCTGGGCTGCGACCCGTGAAGGAGTGAGGCGTGGAACGTTGGCCGAACAGGAAGGCCGTTAGTTTAAACTCCCAGTCCCCATGGTCCATACGCCTCAGCACCTCCTTTGAAGTGTGGACCATGCACTCCGCTTGGCCATTTGTGGCCGGGTGAAAAGGGGCAGACCTTATGTGTCTGATGCCATGTAGCTCCATGAAGCACTGGAACTTTGCGGAGGTGAAGGCGGTGCCGTTATTGGAGACCATGGTGTCCGGGAGGCCATGTGTGCAGAAGATGCGCCACACGGCCCTGATGGCTGCTTCGGATGACGTGGCTCATACGGGCACCACTTCCAGCCATTTGCTGAAGCTGTTTACTAAGATAAAAAATAGCTGCCCCTGGACTGGCCCCGCGAATATGGAGCTGGGACCAGGGCTGTTGCGCTGACTCCCAGGGCAGGATAGGAGCATGGGGAGGGTATGGCCATGACTCCTGGCACTTGGAGCATTTGCGGACCTGGTCCTCAATGTCCTTATCCAGCCCCGGCCACCACACATAGTTGTGGGCCAGGGCTTTCATCCGGACAATTCCTGGGTGGTACTCATGGAGGGCAGCGAGCACCCAGTTGCGTAGTGGCTCCGGAATTAATACTCTCGAGCCCCAGAGCAGACACCCCTTGTGGGTAGACAGCTTGTTGTGGTGGGCAGAGAAAGCAGCAAATTCCGGGCCAGGACAGTTGGGCCACCCCCCCACACACAGTCAGAGACACGGGAGAGCAGGCGATCCCTGGAATGCGCCGGGCGATGTCAGCAACCTGGACAGGCCGATCACACGGGAACGAAGTTCCAGCTGGCTCCTGAGTTGGCCACATCTACAACCAGAACCTCTGGCATGCGTGACTACAAAGCATGCTGCCCTGGCCCTGCATTACACATAAGAAGGAAAGGCGGCATGTTAAAATGCCATCTTTCCCTCTGGGGAGCCCCTAGGGATTTCCCTTGTCAATTTCACTCTCCACCAGTCAGCTGAGAGTGAAATTGACAAGGAAAAGCCTCTCTCTGCCTTCCCTTCTCTAGCTGACATGTGGCAGTTTTAAAAGGGCAGGCAGGAAGCCCAAGCGCTTTGAAAATGCCTTTCTTTCCCTCCCCATGTCTGCCCTGTGCTTTCTCAGCCCCCCCGCCTAATATGCTAATGCGCTGTGATGTCAGGGGTGTGGCCTAATATGTTAATGAGTTCCTGCTGGGCCTTTTCTACAAGAAAAGCCCTGCAATCCACTATGGTTGGATTTCCTCTGTACACATTCCAGTTTTCTGTAGCTTTCCCTGTCAGAGGCTTCTTGGGCTGTCTCTCTTGCTTTGGCCGGTCAATCTGAATTGGGTTTTGCACTCAAGAATCCTGCAAAGGACAAGCTTCAGGAATCCAGTCTCTGGATAATGGAGAGAGTGGGGCTCTTCTGCCTGTTTAGTCGGGGAACGTGCAAACCGGCCAGTCTTCTGCCTCAATTAAAAACCAGTAGCATCTATTCCGAGTGCTTCTATTGGGTCTGTTTTTTATGGAGCGCTTTTTGCATTCCTCCCCCCCAAATAAAATGTGTTTTCCAGCTTTGTTGACCTCTTTTATGGTTAGTCTTGGGCAGAGGAAGCCAAAGGCCAAAGGGGAACCAGCTCCATTTTTTTTTTATATAAATTTTTATTGATTTTTCCTATATCTACAACTAATACGCTACAATCTAAGCTACATATACCTTATACAGAGAGTACTTTATCATTTGCTTAATACTACCATGTTACATAATATAATTATGAAGCATTTAGAACCTTGGATAAATTTCAATTATTTTGTTACTGCTACTATAAAAATTATCAAAACTATTTGGCAGGCACGCCCACCTAGAGAAATACGGTTAATTAAACAATTTATAATACATAGGTGCAATGCTTAATAAAACAGTTTAATCACTATTTCTTCTTTCGTCCTCTTCTTGTCTTAACAGTCTCATCTACTTTTGGAGCTGCTGCTCCTTTTTCCGAGTCAGACACTTCTTCACTCTTTGAGCTATCAGATCCATACATGCTTTCTTGCGAGGCCAGTGAACCATCTGAGTCTCTCCCAGTTTTCTTTTCTTTGCTTTTTTCCAGAAATTTTTTCGCTTGTTGAACAGAGTCAATCTTATACTTCTTATCTTTGATGCTGAAGCATAGTCCTTCTGGAGTATTCCAGCGATAGATGATAGACTCAGACTGGAGCCAAGATGTCAATTTTCCATAGGCTTTCCTTCTTTTCCTTATTTCAAATGGGATATCCTTCATCACTTTTACTTCTTCTCCCAGGATCTTCAGAGCTGCTTTGTTTGTGGTCCTAAGCACCACGTCTCTTGTAGATTTTTTGGAGAACCTTATCGTAATTTCACCAGGCAGGCTTTTCTTTTTAGCATAATCTGGATAGGTTCTGTAAACCATATCCATATCGCTTTTTATATCCGCTGCTTTCATGCCTGTCACTGGGGGAACCAGCTCCATTTGAATACAAGCAAATGGCGCGAGGTCACCGTGGGTGGCCCTCAAATCTTGCAGCTGTTGCTCTGAGACTATTCTATGCTTATTTCTGAGGACAAATGACCCTTACCCTTAAACTGGCATTAAATCCACTTGACAATATTTTTAAAAATAAGGAGGCCGGCCTGGCATCTGAGGGATTGTTAACTGCTGAGGGGAGAGCTCTCCTCACGGAGCTGGCCTTGAGAGACGCCATCAAAGCAATCAGGAAGATGTATCACCGGCTTTATGGGCCATCTTTCATAGTTTCCAATTTCCCCTAAGAGGTTGCCGGAGCACCTGGTTTTGGTGGCAGACTCAGAAATGGCTGCGGGTGAAACGCAGCTGGGCCGAGGAATGTTCAGGACCACCGTCATCCCCTGAGGTGTCTTGATTTCGAAGGGCTGCCTCACACCATCCGGTTTTTCATGCCGTGAAAAGGCCCAGGTTTCACCACATCTTTGAAACACTCACATCAGAGCTCCAGCAAGAAGCTTCGGTTTGCTTAGAGGGGGGAAGCCAAAACAGCTTGTGTGTTCAGCACTGTTGCAACTGCAGTGTAGATTATTTTTTTTACAAAAGGGTTGACTGTTTTGATTGGGGTTGATATTTTTCTGCAGCAGAGCCTTCATTTTGTCTCCATATTGGTGGGATGTAATCCTACATAATCCCTTGATTTTCAGTGCGGGCAGACAGATGCTTAATTCCTGTCAAATATTTTGTGTCAGGGATGTTAGCCAGGGTTTTATTTAGATATTTTCTTCCCAAGGGGGATCCAAAGAAGTATTCAACGATGCTTTCCCCTCCTCCATTTCACCCTTACAACATCCCTGTCAGGTAAATTAGGCTGAGAGAAAGTGACTGAACCAAGGTCACTGAGTGAGATTCTAAGGCTGTTTTTACATCTGACTTTCCCGCTGGAAACATTCTAGTTCCAAAAAAACCTGCCCACACCTCTGTGCGGTGTGAAACCGTGCTGCTACTGAAATGTCCACATCTACTAATTGCCCTCCTGTGGTCAAGCTAGTATTCAACCGGCTTGATTCTGCTTTAAACAATTGCTGTTGATTAGTGCACTTAGACCCCCTGGAGTGAAATTTCACACCACTGTGAAATCAGCACAGGAAAAGACAGCAGTCAAACTACTTTAGAGGGGAGGTGTAAAATGACCCTAAGGCAGAGTAGGGATTCGAAACTGGGTCTTCCAGATCCTAGTCCTACACTACCATTATGACAATTCATTGACTGGCAGGACATGATAGAGCCAACCATTCCACTCAGCCAACAGTGGTGCCTTCCTGCAAAGAAAGGAGCCTTCCTTGGACTCTTCTTTGGAGGAAGGCTCTTTCCATCAGAAGATGTGGAGTGGGAGGGTACAACTTGGTAGGTCTTGAACCCAGGACCTTTGGAGAGCTGTGCTGCTCTTCTCCAAAGCTATGTACCTCAGGGGCTCCAAGCAATTTAACCAGCTTTGCTCTGCCTCCACCCCTTTGTTGTATGATATATCACTGTTCTTCTGTAATCCCATATAAATGACCTCTCCAAAATGACATCTAGCTGGGAAAAGGGGTAGGAAAGGAATACACAAACTAATTCAGCATCTTCCTTACAAGAAAAGGCAGAAGAGTCTGGAAATGTAGGGAAAACAAATAACGTTGGGGGAAGGAGCTGCGTGAGACCTTACATTATACCAGGGGTCCTTTTGTAGAAAAAGAGGTGCAGGAGCTCATTAGCATAACTCATTAGCATAACTCATTAGCATATGCCATGTCCCCTGACATCACCAGAAGTGTGTCAGAAAGGGAATGTCAGTTTCAGCCCCATTATATCCTATGGGCCATTGAAATCAATGGCAAAAACTCATAGGGTATATAAGGGCCTGGAGGAAAGGGGGTTTGAGGGAGAGGCTCCAAACTTGCAGGGTAGCTGCTGGGGCCTCTCTTCGAAATACCCACCAAGTTTCAAGAAGATTGGACCACGGGGTCCAATTCTATGGGCCCCCAAACAGATTGTCCCATCCCCTCCATTGTTCTCTATGGTGAGAAAAAAAGTTAACTTTTTTCCTACCATATTGGAGGGAATGGGGGCAACTTGTTTGGGGGCCTGTAGAATTGGACCCCCTGGTCCAATCTTCTTGAAACTTGGTGGGTATTTCGAGGAGAGGCCCCAGCAGCTACCCTGCAAGTTTGGAGCCTCTCACTCAAATTCCCTCCCCTCCAGTGGCTTTTAAAGTTGCCGCCGAATTCAGGGGCAAGCTGAATCAGATTAGAGAATCTGATTCAGCCCGTGGCTGCCCTACTGGCCAGTCCTGAGCTGGCGGAGCTTCGCTCCACCTCGCTCCGGCCCCAACGGACCCCTGCATTATATGTAGAAAACCGATAAAGATATCTTTATCTCCCTCTCTCCAAATATGAGAATTTGGAGGTCAATGGGTTGTAGATTAAGGACTTTCCCCTCACAATATCCAGTTAACTTGTGGAACTTACTGCTGCAGGACATTGTGAGTGTTAAAGCCTTCAATTGCTTTCAAAGGTATTAGACAAATTCATGGCCATTAGCAATGATGGCTAAATAAAACCTCAAAGTACACAGGAAGCATACCTCTCCTAGGAGGAAACAGCACGAGACAGCTGTTGGCTTCCTGCCATGCATATTGGATTCTGCATTTGACTGGCCATTGTTGGAAACCGGGCTACATGAACCTTTGGCCTGATGCAACAGGATTCTTTTTAATTTTAATTTTATTTATTTGATTTGGTTCGATTTGTATCCCACCCTCCCTGCAAGTGGGCTCAGGGCAGGTTCCATCATAAAATTCACGATATAACAATACAACAAATTGACAATTAAAATCTAACTAAAATTCTATCTAAAGACAACTTCGGTATTAAAACTCATTGCCTCAGCGAATCTTAGCAAGAAGCAGTTTGTTCCCAGATGGCCTTTCGGATCTGAGGTCACTTGGGGGGAGGCCAATCAGCATGTGAGCACCTGCTACCCCAACTAAAAAGCCTGGCAGAAGAGCTCCATCTTGCAGGCCCTGTGGAACTGTAATATGCCCTGCAGGGCCCTGATCTCTAATGGGAGCTCGTTCCACCAGCTAGGGGCCCAGGCTGAGAAAGCCCTGGCTCTTGCTGAGGCAAGTTGGACGTCCCTGGGGCTGGGAACCACCAGGAGATGCTGGTTATTTATAAGTTCCTGTGGGGCTCATAAGAACATAAGAGAAGCCAGTGTTGGATCAGGCCACTGGCCCATCCAGTCCAACACTCTGGGTGCATTCAGACACACCATTTAATCAGGTTTCGTAACTGTTCAAGAATGGATTTTATATGCGTATTCAACATGGCAACATCTGCCTCTTGTCATGATCCGTTGGTTTCCTGCTCAAACCCCCCCTTCAGCCAGAGTATTTTGTTACCGGGTCCCAAGTGTTGTTTTTTCAGCTCTCCTGGTTAAGGCCGCAGTTTTCCCTGTGTGATTATTCCTCCAGTGTCAAGCCACTTCCAATAGTTTAAACCCCCTTTCACTTTTTGCCCGCCATATTTTTTGTGCATCAGCAGTATGCACATAAGCAGAGTTCTGCTCACGCATTTATAAAACCAGTGTTTAAGCAGGCACTAGTTTTGAGTTCGGGATCCCAAAGAGGCCAGTTTAGGGTGAAAAGTTTAAAGGGAAGTCTTATGTCACAGCAGTGAAATCATGGTGCTCTGCGGGACTGTCAAATGAAAGCCGTGATTCGCCCTAGTGGTTCTGCGCATGTATGAGGATAAAGTTTTTCAATTCTACGGATCAGCAGTTATGCACATGTGCAAACTTAAGGGGGGGGGGGAACTTGACACACGCTCCTGTGTGATTGCGATTGTCCAGAGTAATTCCACCTGATTAAATGGCGCATCTGAACGCATACTGTTACGTATCGCAATCATGGTCACCATGCGGTCTTGTAATGGTGACCGCCACATGGTTGTCCTCACAAGGTGCGGAGTGGCGGAACTGCCAAGCTTCGGCCAGGGAGAACAATAGAGAGCTGGATCCTAACTGGCCAGCAATCACTACCTAGGTTTCCCTAGGGGATCTGTGCCAAGTAACCATAATTGTAAGGTCCTATCAGGACATTTGGGCGAGGTTGGAGGATTATCTCCAATTGGCATAAGAAAGGGCTCTGAGCCCGGGGATTCTCATGTTCCATCTTACCCACAATAAACTACCATGCCGATTTCACTACAACTGGCCTCTCAACTCCAGTACTTTTCAGTGGCAACGAGGGTGGGATCCCGATAAGCGACACATCAGCCGAGCCGAGCAACACCGCACCGAGCATCAATTCTGAGGCACCCGGCACCGAGGAGCTCCAGCGCTCCCCTGCAGAGCCGCCCACCAACAAGGACTCCGCTCACCATGCTGCTCCGGGTAATATGGCTGCCACCGAGGGACAAATTCCCCCATTTGACCCTTCCAAACCTGAGACCTGGCACGCATGGGCCAGGAAAATCGAGTTCCTACTCTTGGTGCAAGGGATCACCGAGGCCAACATGAAGTAGGCCTGGCTACTGGGTCACTGTGGCATGGAAACCATGCGCATGGCCCAGAGCCTGATAGCTTCCCATGACTTGATGGACATTTATTTATTTATTTATTTATTCAGTTTTATACCCCGCCCTCCCCACGAATGGGCTCAGGGCAGCACTCAAAGGCACAATGTGACATCTCGTATGATGACCTCGTTAAGTTGCTGGGAGACTATTTCGCACCCAAGCCTTCCATGTTGGCACTGCGGGTGTGGTTCCTCCAGAGGACCCAGCAGATGGGTAAGAGTGCAGCCACGTTCCTTGCTGACCTCCGCTGGCTGGCGGTCGGCTGCTGTGAGAGTCCAATAGATTTCAAACCAAATTAGGCTTGCCAAGACTCTTTTCAGTACTGCGGGCAAGAAAAACAATGATTACTAATTAATGCTAATCTCCCTTCTCCCCAGAGAATATAAAGGAACAACTTATCTTATTTTACTGGTTCTTTGTTCTTGAAGATTTGTGTTTCCCTCTTTTGTTGACTCTTATCAGGGTCCGGTTGATAAATTGTTCCAGGCTTATCAGCAGCTTCACATGGCATCCCCATCAAGGTTCTTTGCTTCAAAACAGCACTCAAAATTCCTGGGCATTTGCCATAACACCCCGGAGTTGAAGGAAAGTTTCTTGCCCACTCTCTGATATAACAAAGAGGGTCTTTGGTCTTACTAAGGAAAAAATAAACCTTGGGGAAAAGCAGCAGTGACGGAACAGCCCCGCACCCTCTGCCCTCATTAAACCCCGGCCCCGCAGATATCAGCATTAGCACATTTAGAAGTCCAGTTATCAGTAGCCAGTTCCCAGGTTTTCCTCGCTTGACTACGAGTGACTACAGTCCCCCCCCCCCTCCAGCTGTTCAGGAGTGAACATTGAGTCTATCACCGGGTCTTTTTTACAGTCATATTGGGGGAGGCGAGACAGGGCATCAGCTAGGGAATTCAACTTCCCCGGAAAATGGCGCAAAGTAAAGTTGAACTTAGAGAAGAAATCGGCCCAACATAATTGCTTGGCATTTAAAGTGCATTGTGTTCAGAGGGCTTCCAGGTTTTTATGGTCAGTCCACACTTCGAAAGGGACCCAAGCCCCTCCAGCCAGTGTCTCCAAGTAGTGAGGGCTTAGCGGATAGCAGCTGCCTCCTTATCCCATACCGTCCAGTTTTTCTCAGTATCTCCAATTTTTTTTTGACACATAGGCTAGTGGGTGCAATTTGCCATTGGGACCTTCTTGTAAGATTGCCCCCCCATAGCTACATCAGAGGCGTCTACTTGTACAATGAAACTCTTGTTTTCGTCAGGGTGGGCTAAAATGGGCTCGGATGTGAATAAAGTCTTTAGATTCTCAAAAGCAGCTTGGCATTCGGATGTCCATTGCAGCCAAGCCCCAAGTTTAGCCACTTCATCCCCCTTCCCCTTGGTCTTAAGCAAATCAGTGTGGGGTAAGCTATATTTTGCAAAGTTATTGATAAATGAGCAATAAAAGTTTGTGAAGCCTAAGAAACTTTGCAATTGCTGATGGGTACAAGGCACCCTACTCTTTCACTGCCGTTACTTTAGCAGGATCCATTTCCAGACCCCTTGGGGAGATCCGGTAGCCTAAAAAGTCTATCTCCCTCTTATGGAAGTCACATTTGGAAAGTTTAACAAACAGCTTATTCTCTTTCAGAGTGGTCAGCACTTCTCATACCAATTTCATGTGCGATTTTTCATCGGGGGAGTACAATAAGATGTCAACAAGATAACAAAGTACTCCCTTGAATAAATGCTTGTGTAGGACTTCATTAATTAGGTTCATAAAGACACCTGGAGCACCCTGAAGTCCGAACGGCATAACTAGGTATTCAAACTGCCCCGAGGGGGTATTAAAGGCAGTCTTGTACTCATCCCTCTCCCGGATGCACACTCGGAAGTAAGCATCCCACAAATCCAGTTTAGAAAAGATTCTGCCTTTAGACACCTCCGTTAAGAGGTCTTTTAAGAGTCCCCTGTCTTTCTTTTTCCGGAATAAGATGGGGGCGGCAAATGGGGACTTGGCTGGCCTGATGAAACCGCACTGTAAGTTTTTGTCAATAAAATGGTGCAGCTCGATGCGTTCAGAAGGGCTCATGGGATATAACTTTCCGTTCAGTAATTTCACCCCTGGCAATAATTCAATGGCACAATCCATGTTATGGTGGAGGGGGGGGGGTAGCTCATCCACTTCGGCTTCACTAAAAACCTCCACTAAATCCCGGTATGTGGTAGGTATTTGTAAAAGATCCTCCTTGGCTAGGCATGACAGTTCGAGAGAAGGGTTGTTCCCCTACTCGACCCGCCACACATTTTTTGCACAGTCCGAGGCCACCCATCGTATCCTCCCCTCACTCCCCATAATGTAAGAATTGTGGGTGCTCAACCAGGGGCTTCCCAACACCATTGGGAATTGGGTGTGTGGGGTGATGACAAACGCCCTTTGCTCCCAATGTTCACCCACCCCTAAGCACATCAACTGAGTCTCAAACAGGCATGGCTCCTTCATCTCTGAGCCATCCATTTGGGTGAATCGTAAGGGTTCTTCCAGCGAGTTCACACCCACCCCCAACCCATCCACCACAACTGGGCTGATCAGGTCACGGGCACACCCCGAGTCAATGAGCACCCACACTTTTACATGCGTGCCCGTTTTGGGGACGACTAAAGTCACAACCACATACAAAAGGAGAGCTCACTGCTTTAGGTGCTGGGGGTGAGGGGCCCTTCAGAACAGGTCCTCATTGTTTCCCGCCAGCAATGGAGGATCCATACTCGCTGCTTTCTCTCCCTCCAGCTGATCCTCAAGTTGAAGTGCCCAAGGTTCCCCCGCCCCAGTGGAACTTTCACTGGCCTGGGGAGGGATGTAGATGCCGTCAGGGACACTCTTGGGGAGGCAGCTGGGCAAGACGACGCGTTGTGACCCACTTCCCCACACCGCATGCACAGCCCCTTCTTCAGCCGCAAATCTCTGATGTCTTTCAGAGGAGCCTTTATCTTGGGTTTTGGGGTGGCCAACCCAGTTCCGGAACCCTTTGGAGTCCCAGTGGGGTTTCGCAGCTTAATCAAGGTAAAGCAGGATTCTGCTTCTTCTGCTGCCTGAATCCAAGCCGCCAGGGAGGTAGGGTTGACATTACACAATATAGTCTCGTACAAGTCCATATTCAACCCTTGGCGGCATTGCTTCACCAGCACTTCCTCATGCCAACCCAGAATCTTAGCCGCATACCTCTTGAAGGTAGCAATGTGCTCATGCACCAAATCTCGCCCTTGGGTGAGGCATCTCAGCTGATTATGAGCTTTCTCTTCGCCCGTGGGATCCTCATATTGTCATCTTAGGGCCCACATGAACTCTTTGACTTGATCCAACTCCGGCCCTGTGAGGTTGTGCAGACTCACATACCAGTCTGCTGCTTCCTTGTGAAGCCTCAAGCCGATGTAGCCAACTCGATCCCCTTCCGTTGGGAACAAATGGCCCCAGGTCTGAAGGAACCTTCCCGTCTCTGTGATGAAGAACTGCAGCTTTGCTGGGTCCCCATTAAAAGTGGCCGTCAGCAATTCGTGGGGTACCAACCATCAGTCCACTCCTGGTGCGGGACCCGCAGGAACTGGTGGTATGGGTCCAGGAACTGAAGGACCCCCTCCCCCGGCTGTTGCCCCAGTGGAGGTGCCGGAGGGGCTGGAACAGGAGCTGGTGCTGGAGCAGCCACCACTCTCTGGATTAATGCCGGTAATCCTTCCAGGAGAGTGGTCATCTCCCGATGCAATAGTTGCTCCATGGCTTCGAGATGATGATCTATGTGGGACCACATGTCCCTGAACTCCGGTTCTCTCGGACAGCCGGAATCACGCAGTTTGGCGGGGGTGAGAGGACATGTGCCATCCCAGGGATCAGGCCCCAAGCCCAACCCCATAGCCAATCCCTGCCGTGATGGGGTCCAGGTCTCAACAGGTTCAGTCCCGAACAAAGTCCATGAGTACCTGGGACCCCTGGGTCTGGTATCAACCCAGGAGGTGGTAGTAACCACGACCTCCTCTGCCTTGGACAAGGGTACTTCCAAGCCCGTGGTGGTAGGGGGTTCTTCTGCTCGGTCTTCTGCCATGGCAGGAATGGGTGACTTCCCCAATCCAAAGATTACTGACTCTCTGTGAGAGTCCAATAGATTTCAAACAAAAAACAAAGGATCTTAAACAAGAACTTCTTTTATTTATTGGTGGATCCACTGGTGCACACTTGTTGAGTCAGTAATGGGTAGGTGAGGCAAGCTCTGATACAATTATAGTGTATTCAAACTACAGTGTAAGTAAACATCTACCAATCATGATACAGTGAAAAAAAGGCGCCCCAAACCCTGGTCCGTTTATTCCCAAGAGAAGAAGCGGGAAAGAAAAGCGGTTTGCACCTGTAGGAAAATTCCCAATTAGCAACATAGCCTGTGAAAAGACTTAGCCAAGGCCATAGATAAGGAAGAGACAGAGGCGGAGGCGTAAGCAAGGGAAAGGAGCACATTCCACAAGAGGGGGGAGATAATACATAATCATATAGCTGCATCCCATCTCCCATGCGGGAAATGTCAGACCCTGACAGCTGCGAATATCGGCATGTAAAGGACCACTTGCTGGCCAGTTTCGTGGCTGGGGTGTGAGAGGCCAAGCTACGGCGATGGCTCATCACCCTCTCAGAACCTACAATTGAAAAGGTGCTACAGGCGGCGGTCACATTTGAGACAACCCAGAATGACTGCCCGGCCACAAACACACACACTGGACCGAGGCCTCCGAATCGGATGCATTGGAAAAGGAGGAAATCTGCCAACTGTGACCTCACTCATGAAAAGGTGCCGGCCGCTGTTTCCGCTACCCCCACGGAGAACCCCACGAGCGACGTTCCTGCTGGTTCCATGAGGCGACGTGCCGTTCCTGCGTGAAGACGGACCACATCGTCAGGGTATGCCGCACTCAGACCAGCCGCCGCTCCCCAGCTGCTCCCCACGAATCGGTGGATAGCATGTCAACTCCTGCACACTGCCAGGGACTGAGCTTGCCCCAACAAACCCTGGGAAAAATACCGGTCCACGTTTGGATCGAAGGGACCCCCTGTAGCATGGAACTGGACACCGGTTCCTCGTACTCCCATCATATCGGCAGACACATTCTGCAAGCTGTGTCGAAAGGTGGGCCCCCAGTTGTGAAACCCTATGGGACTCATAATCCGGGATTTTCAGAAAAACCCAGTGGCTACTAAGCAGTTGGGCAAGTTCAGGTCCAGTTCAAGGACTTTGATAGGCGTCTGGACCTCCTGGTGGTGGAGGGCAACCTCACCAGCCTTCTCGGACTTTCCTGGTTCAAGCCCTTGAAACTGGGAGTCTATGGGGTAAACAAGATAGACCCCAGGGGACTCTGAAGTGGTCTGCGCAGAATTCTCCACCGTTTTCAATGGCAAGTTGGGCTCCTACCAGGGACCCCCAGTGTCACTGGACTTGAACCCTAATGTCTGGCCCATCCGCGTGGTGGCTCAGCGGCCTCCCCTCGCAATCCAGCCCAAGGTAGAGGCTGAGCTGGATAAACTGGTCATGCAAGGTGTGCTTGAACCAGTCCCGCACGCGAGGTGGGAGATCCCGATTGTAACCCCCTTGAAGGCAAATGGGGAGATCCACATCTGTGCGGACTACAAATGTACTATTAACCAGGCTTTACAGGATCACTCATACCCGGTGCCAGTGGTCAGCCACATCTTGGCCTCCCTACCTGGATTATAGGGGGAAGGGTGTTCTGTATCACGGTCGCCATGCAGTCTTGTAATGGCGACCGCCACATGGTTGTTCTCACAAGGTGCGGAGCTGCAGAGCTGCCGAGCTTTGGCCAGGGAGAACAATAGAGAACCGTATCCTAACTGGCCACCAGTCACAGACCTAGGTTCCCCTAGGGGACCTATGCCAGGTAACCATAATCGTAAGGTCCTATCAGGACATTTGGGTGAGGTCGGAGGATTATCTCCGACCAGCATAAAAGAGGGCTCTGAGCCTGGGGATTCTCATGTTCCATTTTACCCGCAATAAACTACCATGCTGATTTCACTGCAACCGATCTCCCAACTCCTGTACTTTTCACATACCAAGTGCCATCAGGAGGTCCCCCAGTGGGGCCAGGACACTAGAAGCCCTCTCACTTTTGCCCCCCCCCCCCAAGCACCAAGAATACAGAGCATCACTGGCCCCAGACTGAGGGAACCTATCTATATCTTGTGGCTAATAGCCATTGATGGAACTCTGCTCCATATGTTTATCTAATTCCCTCTTGAAGCCGTCCATGCTTGTAGCCACCACCACCACCTGTGGCAGTGATTTCCACATGTTAATCACTCTTTGGGTGAAGAAGTACTTCCTTTTTTCTATTCTAACCCGACTGCTCAGCAATTTCAATGAGTGCCCACAAGGACTTCTTTCTCTACCTGCTCTATCCCATGCATAATCTTATAAACCTCACCTGGGGAGAGGTGGTCCTGAAGAGCCAGGACCACCAGCCAGTTTGGTGTAGAGCCAGTTTGAGAGCCAGTTTGGTGTAGTGGTTAAGTGCGCGGACTCTAATCTGAGAGAACTGGGTTTGATTCCCCACTCCTCCACTTGCATCTGGCTGGATGACCTTGGGCAAGCCATAGCTCTGTACCAGCTGTTCCCTCAAGGACAGCTTGGGAAAGAGCTCTCTCAGCCCCACCTACCACACAGGGTGTCTGTTGTGGGGAGGGGAAGGGAAAAGGAGTTTGTAAACCACTCTGAGACTCCCTTGGGGAGTGGAGGGCGGGGTATAAATCCAATCTCTTCTTCTTCTTCTTCTTCTTCTTCTGAAGGTATACTGGCTCCTGGCCCTAGAGGTCTGTGAAGGTAAGCACCAGCAACTTGAAGTGGATCTGGTACTCAATAGGCAGCCGGCGCAGTTCCCAGAGCACTGGGTGGATACATGTCTGCCACAGACAACGAAGTCAGCACCCGTGCTGCCGCATTCTGCACCAGCTGCAGTTTCCAGAGCAGGGTCAAGGGTAGCCCCATGTAGAGAGAGTTACAATAATCCAGCCTGGAAGTGACCACTGCATGGGTCACTGTAGCTAGGTCATGGGGGTTGAGATACGGGACCAAGTGCCTGATCTGCCTCAGATTGAAAAAGGCAGACCTAGCAGTAATGGTAACCTGTGTGACTCCATCAGTTTCAAACTCTGATCCAGAAATTCTAGAGGCCTGGCCTTTTCAAAATCTTACAGTCGTGGATTCTCAAAATGTCTCCATCGCCTCCCTACATTTCATATCATTCCGATTCTTCTACATTCCCGAGATAATTCTCAAGTTACCCAACCAATTTTGACTCTTGCAGCTAGGCATGCATAACAACAACTGACTGTTTGTTAGATTTGCATGACCCCCATTTCCGGAAATGTATTTAATTGTTGAACTTCTCATGACAGAGAGTCTCAAGGCACCCTCAGATGAATGGACTGGTTGTGACCAAAGCTTTCATGAACCAGAACCTGCTTCATCAGATGTGTGAAGTGGTGCATTCAGTCGGCAGAGAGATTTATAGCCAGAGCAACACACAACAGAAGGAGAGGGGGAGGGATTGTTGCAAAGAGAGTGTCAGTTAGCACTGCCATACGTTTATATTGACTGTCTTTATCAATGGAACTGCGGAAGTTGTCTTATGTAGCAATGCCTAAGGTTTTATCGTCTATCCTGATGGCCAATTAACCTTGCTTGTACTTTTAGTCCTATTTTGCCTCCTCTAGGTCCTGGCTGGGAGATCACATCGGGGACTTGACCCCCACCTCCGGAATGCAAGTCTTGCTTGCCTGCTTCACTTTGCGCATGCTTATTGCTCATTAGTTTTTCCTCCTCTCTTATCTCTAGCTGGCTATTCCCTAGCTAACGGCCTTGAGCAAAAAAGCCTCCTGTTATGTGTTATAAGAATCACAGGTGTTATGTATTCCTTCTCTTGTTTTTTTCTTGGGAACATTTGCCCTAAATACAGGGGTCATTTGGTAGAAAAAGAGGTGCAGGAGCTCATTAGCATAACTCATTTGCATAACTCATTAGCATATGCCACACCCCCTAACAATACCGGAAGTGTGTCAGAAGGCAACACCCACCCCTCAGGCTCCACTCTACAGGTGAATGAAACTGACCTGCTCTTCCTCCATTCCCTTCCCCATCCAATACTTTGTGCAATAAAAATAAGCGTAAAGAACACACCCTCATTCTCTTCCTGCTCCCTTGAAGCCACCAGGTTTCAAGTAGACTTGAGATACCCAGGACATGTGCACCACCCATCCCTTTCCCTTCCCCTCCCCACAACAAGATACCCTGTGAGGTAGGTGGGGCTGAGAGAGGTCTTTTGAGAACTGCTCATGAGAGAACAGCTCTGAGAGAACTTGTGACTGGCCCAAGGTCACACCAGCAGCTGCATGTGGAGGCGTGGGGAATCAAACCTGGTTCTCCCAGATTAGAGTCCAACTCCTGACCTCTACACTAAACTGATGGGGTGGAAGCTGCTGAAAGGTTGGTGAAATTTTTCCAGTACTTATGTGCCATGTGCCCAGATAAAAAATGATATACTTAGAAAGTTTATATGCCACCTTGAACAAGTCTCTGGAAAAGCAGCACACAGTCATAAAAGGCGCAATGATAAAATTATCAATATTAAAACAAAACATTAAAATCAATAAAGACCCTAGCAGGGCTTTCCCCGGGGCACTGCGCCTCTGCACTGCTCGGGGAAGCCGAGGAGGGGGCAGGGCTTGGTCATGTGCCTGCCCCCTGGGCTCCTCATGCCCGGAGCTGCGCTCCTGTGCGCTCCTGCTCCAACGGACCCCTGCCTAAATATCGCAACAGTGTCTTTTCCCGAGAACCTAGTTTGCCGCGCTTTCCTTGGGAACAGTGAGCCAGTATATTTCTTCCAATAATTCTTCCAATTGATTGGTGGATGTTCCGGGGGCCACATTTCATATCAAGTTTAATTGTAGTTGTACTTCTATGCTTGGGCATTACTAACAGAAGAAGTGTATTTGACCAACAAGATCTTTTCTGCAAATAAAGGACTCAAGGAGACCTGTTGTGGATTACACCTATTGGCACAATCTCACAGAGAGACGTAAAGCCAGTTTCCCTGCTGGATCAGACCAGTTGTCCATCTAGTCTAGCATCCGCAGCCAACCGGTTGCCCTGGAGGGTCAAGAACAGGGCATGGAGGCCAAGTCCTTCCACTGATGTTGCCTCCTAGCAATGGGTTTTCAGAGGTTTGCTGCCTCTGTACATGGACGTTTCATTAACCCTCCCCTCAAGGCTAATAGCCATTGATGGACCTCTCCCCCAGGAATCTGTCTAACCCACTTTTTAAGCCATCTGCATTCTGCACTCCTGGCCATCACAACATCCACCGGGGAATCCCATAATCATTGAGTAAATAAATATTTCTTCTTGTCTGTCCTGCACTTGTAGAGTTGCCAGGTCCTCACTGGCCGCCAGCAGGGGATGAGAGAGTAGGGTTGCCAGATCCAGGTTGGGAAACTCCTGGAGACTGGGGAGTGGAGCCTGAGGAGGACAGAGAGCTCAGTGGGGTAACAATGCCAGAGAGTCCACCCTCCAAAGCATCCATTTTCTCCAGTCAGGCCCATAGCCAGGATTTTGTGGCTTGCAGGGCAGATTTTTTTCTGGTGGGGCAGTGCAGAAAGAAAAGCCTTTTAGCCAATAGAAAGCTCTCTATTCTCTAAATCTCTAAATTGCAAGCTGTCAACCACTTTAGATGACAGCTGCTGCAAATTAATCACTTCTGCCAGCCTAAGCAACAGTTCTGATAACAAGCCAGCAGGTGGGGGTGATAGTTTTCTACAGCCAAGAAAGCTAACACTTGGGCAAAAATACTCTCTTAAAGGAGACCAGTTTCTTGACACAGAGTTAGAAGGGATCCTAGAGGTCACCTATTCCAACCCCCTAACCCCCCAACCCCCCTTGCTCAGTGCAGGAATTAGTCAACTAATTCCTGGTATTTCTGGCCACGGTGTGACCAAGTGTTGAACTAGATGGCCTGATCCAACATTGGCTTCTCTTATGTTCTTATGTTTTTATGCTCTCAACTACAACACCCCACTCTGCTTAAAGGAACACACACTTTTTAAAAATGTGGGGCTGTGCCTTTAAGAAAGGGTCAGATCCCCCCCAAGACCCACTGTAGCTATAGGCCTGTCTCCAGTGGAATTCTTCTCTGTTGCCTGGAGATGAGCTGTAATTCTGTGTGTTCTCCAGGTCCAACCTGGAGGCTGGCATCCCTATGCCCTTGCCCCATCAACTTAATTGGGTACCCTTGAGTTCTAATACTATGGGAGGGAAACAAAAGGCTCTATATCCATTTTCTCCACCTCGTGCAACGATTTATTAACCTCTATTATGTGACGGTATGTGACATTATATTACAGAGCACAGATGAAATAAGATCCAGCCCAAAAAGGAAAAGGTCCCATCAGGATGGGTGTGGACCGCTCCCAGTTCCTGATAAATGGCCAAAGCGGGATGAATAGAGCGAGAATAACTTCCTATAGTGAGCTAACCATTCTCAGTCATTGCTGAGACCCGGCTTGGTAGGGTCACATCTGCACATCGATTCACTAAACCGAGCACGAATTCCCTGGCCCAACCCCACAAGAGAGTAGGAGATTAATAGACAACTACTTCCTGTGCAGGGTCAATTTATCTCACGTTGGAAGAAGAAGAAGAAGAAGAAGAGATTGGATTTATACCCCGCCCTTCACTCACTTAAGAGTCTCAGAGCGGCTTACAAACTCCTTTCCCCTCCCCTCCCCACAACAGACACCCTGTGAGGTAGGTGGGGCTGAGAGAACTCTTTCCCAAGCTGTCCTTGAGGGAACAGCTGGTCCAGAGCTATGGCTTGCCCAAGGTCATCCAGCCAGGTGCAAGTGGAGGAGTGGGGAATCAAACCCGGTTCTCCCAGATTAGAGTCCGCGCACTTAACCACGACACCAGACTGGCTCTGGAAGACCCAATATGAGATGGATTGACTCAATCGAGGAAGCCACGACCCTCAGTTTCCAAGACCTGAGCAAGGCTGTTAACGATAGAATGTTCTGGAGGACATTAATTCTTAGGGTCACCATAAGTCGGAAGTGATTTGACAGCACCACACACAAACACACACACACACGCGCGCACACACTTGCTGCAGCAAGCTAACCACTCCCAGTTTCTGTTAGCATGAACTCTGTGTAAATCTTCCAGTTCAGCAGCTGCCCTGAAACCATTCTGTGGAAGGCTTGCAGACTCAGCCTATTACTGACTGTCCAGAGATTTTACTGAAGACTGAATGTAAAACGAATGTAAAAATCACTAAAGCAAGTGCATATAAAGAAAACATACATAAGATGTTTTATAGATGGTATGTGACGCCAGATTTGTTGGTAAAATTTCATCCTGAATTATCTAATGCCTGCTGGAAATGTTAAAAAGTTGCTGGTTCATTTTTTCATATGTGGTGGACATGTGATAGAGTTAAAAAGTATTGGGCATGGATATATGGAATGCTACAAAAAAAATGTTGAATTGTACCATACCTTTTACCCCTTAATTATTCTTATTGAATATAAGACCAGAAAACTGAATATAAGACCAGAAAACTGATTTTTACCTTATTATACATGTATTAATTACTGCAAGAATATTGTATGCTAACTATTGGAGAAGGGATGAAATACCATCAAAAAAAGAAGAAATTATAACCAAAATCCCAGGATAATAATTGGATAATCCCAGGGGCGGATAAGTCTCAAGGTAATTGAATAAGGTTCAAGGTAATTGGATAATCACAGATTTAATCACAGAACATAACACCCCTCCCCCCATAGTTCAGGCCCACCCTAACAGACATAGTCCTTGAGATACGTCGGCCTTCTTCGTTCCCTGTCTGAACGTCTCAGAGCTGCGGCAGGTGGCAATGGAACCAGAGTCTCGGCCTCGGGAGCGGAAGCTGGGGTGTTGGAAGCTGTGTTGAGCAGGGCGGCCTCTGTGGTTGAGTCCGATGGAGATGGATGTTGGGGTGCGACAGCTGTTGAAGGACAGGGTCCCCAGTCCTCCTCCTCATCCAGGACTGGGTTGGGAGCATCATTCTCATGCTCGCTTGTGTAGTCAGGAACACAGGAACGTAGCCAGCGTTGGAGCTGGTCCACATGTCGCCTCCAAACCTGCCTGTCCTCACCGGCAACCACGTAGGAGTGGGGTCTGGTGACACGGATGATCCGGCCTGGTAGCCAGAGGAGGCCCCGTGCATAATTCCAGACATACACGGGATCTTCTGGAAAGAACCCTTGCGGAGCCCGGGAGACGTCGGGCTCCTTGAGGCCGGTTGCCACTCGGTCAGGGTGCAGGCGGTCAAGTTGCGAAGTCAACCTGCGGCCCATTAGGAGTTCGGCAGGGCTGCGTCCCATGGAGGAGTGGGGCGTTGAGCATTGGCCGAATAGAAAAGCAGTTAGTTTAAACTCCCAGTCCCCCTGGTCCATCCTCTGCAGCGCCTCCTTGGTCATGTGGACCATCCGCTCGGCTTGCCTATTGGTGGCTGGATGGAAGGGAGCAGACCTTACATGTCTGATGCCGTGCAGCTCCATGAATTGCTGGAACTCTGCGGAGGGGAAGGCCGTGCCATTGTTGGAGACCAGCGTGTCTGGCAAGCCATGTGTGCAGAAGATGCACCACATGGCTCGGATGGTGGCTTCGGATGACGTTGACTTCACCAGCACGACTTCCAGCCATTTGCTGTAGCTGTCTACTTGGAGGAAAAAGTTCTGCCCCTGGACTGGGCCTGCGAAATCCACGTGAAGCCGGGACCAGGGCCTTTGTGCCAATTCCCAGGGGCAGATTGGAGCATGAGGGGATCAGGTCATGATTCCTGGCACTTACTGCAGCGGTGGACCTGGTCCTCGATGTCCTTGTCCAGCCCCGGCCACCAGACGTAATGTCGGGCCAGGGCCTTCATTCGCACAATGCCGGGGTGGTGCTTGTGGAGAGCACTGAGTACCCGAGTGTGGAGTGGTTTGGGAATCACGACCCTCGATCCCCAGAGCAGGCACCCCTTGTGCTCATTGCATCGTGCTGAGAATGCAGCAAATTCTGGCACTGGGCAGGTGGGCCACCCCCTTCCCACCCAGGCCAGGATGCAGGAGACGTGCGATCCCTAGCTGTGTGCCGGGAGACATCGGCAACCTGGATGGGCCGGTCCGGAAGGTCCTCCAGGAGGGCAATATGGTAGGCGGGAGCCAGATCTTGTTTGCAGGCAGGCAGCAGCAGGTGACTCAGGGCGTCAGCGTGACCCATGGATTTGCCAGGGTGATAGACCAGCGAGTACTGGTAGCCAGAAACCACCGCAGGACCTGGGGAGACAGCATCTGGGGGGTCTGGCAGTCCAGGGCAAGGAGGCCCAGGAGAGGTTTGTAGTTGGTGGCCGTACAAATAGTCATGAAATTTTTTGACGCTGGCCACAATAGCCAGCGCCTCCTTGTCGATCTGTGCATAGTTGCGCTTCGCAGACGACAAGGCTCTTGAATAATAAGCGAACAGAACCTCCCGGCCGTTGGGTAAGCGATGCCCCAGAACCGCTCCCACCCCGTATGGGGAAGCATCACAGGCCAGGGAGGGACTCGTCAAAGTGGGCGAGCACAGCATTAGATGTAAGCAAGTCCTTCATGGCCTGAAAAGTGGCCGTATGGCAGGGCCCCCTCTTAGCGTTCTTGTCCAAGAGTCGGTGCAGTGGCTCTGCCACCACTGCCTTGTGGGGAAGGAATGTGTGATAGAAGTTCAGGAGCCCTAAAAATGACTGGAGCTCCACCTAGGACTGAGGGGCCGGTGCCTCAGAGATAGCCTTTACCTTGTCCGGTGTGGGGTGGATTCCTTGGCGTCCATGACAAAGCCAAGGAACTCCACGGATGGAACACCGAGCAGACATTTCTCCCTCTTGACCTTCAGACTGGCATCCTGAAAGTGCTGGAGGATGGCACGGAGACACGTCGCGAAGGTCTGGACGTCCGAGGCCACAAACAGGACATCATTGAAAAAGGGCTGGACACCTGGCAACCCTTTCAACAAACGGTCCATTAATTTTTGGAATAACCCCGGGGCTACACTGTCCCCGAATTGGAGCCACTTTACCTCGAAGGCCCTCTTATGGGTCACGATGGTCTGGGCCTCGGCAGTAGCATCATCCACAGGCAGTTGCTGATAGGCCTGTGCCAGGTCCAGCTTCCCGAAGACCTTGGTGCCAGCCAATGTAGCCAAAACGTGGCTGATTATGGGCACTGGGTAAGGGTGCGCCTGGAGTGCCCTGTTTAATGTGCACTTGTAATCCACGCAGATACGGATGTCTCCGTTGGGCTTAAGCGGAGTTACGATGGGCGTTTCCCAACGCGCGTATGATACCAGTTCCAAAACCCCTTGCTCAACTAATTTGTCCAGCTCCTGTTCAATTTTAGGCCGAACAGCGAGTGGAGGCTGGTGGGCCAGAATGCAGATGGGCTGGACTGTGGGGTCAAGGTCCAAAGATACCGGGGGGGGGGCGGTGTAGGAGCTTAATGCTCCGTCGAAAACTACAGGGAATTCTGCACAGGTATCTTGAAAGTCCGGGGTGCAGATACTGTTCACCCCCGTTACACTCAGTCCCAGGGGCCCGAACCAGGATAGTCCCAAGAGGCTTGTGAGGTTGCCCGCCACCACCAGGAGGTCCAGTTTTCCCTTAAAGTCCTTGAACTGGATCGTGAACTTGCCCAGCTCCTTGATCGCTACGGGATTTTTCTGGAAGTCCTGAAGCCAGAGCCCTGGGGGCTTCCGTAAGGGGGGCCCCCCCTCTGGACACAGTTTCCGGAGCGTGGCCTCCGAAGTGACCGAGTATGATGACCCTGTGTCTAGTTCCGTAAGGCCGGGGTAGCCCTCGATGAGGACGGGGACCTTAATCTTACTGGGGGCATCCTGGGGCAAGTTCATTACCTGGTGGCGGGGTGATGACGTTGTGTGAAGCTCAGCCGATTCTTGATGTGCAGCTAGGGTGTGGCAGTTGGCCCGGGAATGACAGGCCCAGGTGATGTGGCCCTTCTTCCCGCATGACCGGCACGCTGTGTGCTGGAACCGACAGTTCCGGCGGTCATGAGGATCACTGCAGCTGGTGCAAGACGGTGCACCAGCCCAGGGAGTTGTATAGTCTCGGGTGGCTGACCTGGTGTTGGCAGGGCTGTTCCTCTCAGCAGACGGACAGGAGTTGGTACCTGGAGGATGGCGGCGGACCTGGCCCCACCCACTACCTGAAAATACTTGATGGGCACCAGGTAAGGTGACACCTGCAGGCACCCTGTTGGGGAACTCTGCTCTAACATCTACACCAAACCAGGACCGATTTCCCACAGCCGTTGCTCCACCCCCGCTCCTCCCTTTGCCCCAATCATGTCAATTTCCCACTATTTGCCACGCGGCCTCATTTTGCCCCAGAGCTTTGCCCGATTTCTGCCGCGTCTTCTCGATTCTGTTTTTTGAGGATTGACTAGACGCAGTGGAAATCGAGTGAAGCTCCAGGGCAAAATGTGGCTGCACGGCAAATGGTGGAAAATTGACACGATCGGGGCAAAGGGAGGAGTGGGGGTGGAGCAGTGGCGTGGAAATTGGTCCAGCTCTCTCTTTATGGAACTGTCATGAAATGATTACAACATTTTCACACTTACTTTTACACACATAAACACAACTGATGGGGTAATAACATCAAGAACGGGGCAAATTCTGTGTGCACCTGTTTTTATATGCAATTGCCATCTGTTGGGTATACGTGGCACCAAAACTATGGAATGCTCGCCCCTGGGGAAATTTGTCCATCCCTGTCTCTGGCTATGATCACACACACTAAATAATCCACTTTCAATCCACTTTCAGTGCACTTTCCAACTGGATTTTACTGTATGAACTGGCAAAGTTGGAAAGTGGATTGAAAGTGGATTTTTTAGTGTGTGTGATCTTTTGCCAGTGGGTAAAGACTTTTAAAAAAAAATCTGGTGTCCCCTCAAAGATCCCTCCTTCCGACCCCAAGTTTTAACTATGGTTTATCTGGGCGTAGATACGTATTTTAGTTTGGGTTTTAACTGCTTTTCTTATGTGTTTTTAGCATTCTTGTTTTAACCGTTGGCCACCCCGGTGGCCCTGACGGGGCAGAAAGGCAAAGTACAAATTCTATCATCATCAATCAAGAAATGATGTGTTACGAATTAGCGCAGAAAGCTGATTTATCAACACACTAGTGACGCTGAGGAACGCACACCGTTTTGCAACAAATGGAAAATGGCACGGGAATAACGGATCACGGATCCCAGTCGCACCAGAGAAGCGAAACTGAAAAGTGGATTTGGGGGTCAAGCACGGGACATTCCAAACCCTCTGGTTTGCCTGCAAGGAGGCTGGCCCATCACTCCTGATAATATCCTCCTGTCTTTGCTAAGTCTTCAGCTCCAGAAACTGGGGGGGGGGGGGGATGACTTTCTCTCTCTCCCTGCTCCAGAATGGATCTCCTGTCAGACGCTGCCAGGAAAACCTTGGAAGCATCCAGGAGGCCAAAAGCATTTCCGCTACCTTCTGCTGCTTCAATGTGAAGGGGCTCCTCCTTGGATCACCCCTCAGACCACAAAAGCACCCCTGGGGCTTCTTTCCTCTCAGCCAGGTCCCTCCTGTCCCCATGGTGGCATCCAACCCCAGCCTCTCTGCAGTCGTTACTGGCAATCTGAGACCCTTCTGGTGAATCAAGAGGAGAGACAGTTTGAGCCATTCTTCTCATTTCTAAGCTAATGTGAAGTTTCCCTTGAAGGCTTGGCTGCTTTGGAACCTGATCCTGAAACTCTTGAATGGGCGCAGTGGGGAGGAAATAAAACCCCTGAGACTCAAAACACTATTATCTGTATGTTTCCAGTTTAATGCATAGTCCTCTACTCTGTAATTCATGGCCTTAAGTAGATTCCGTTTGGAGCTTGGTGGGAAGGAATGGCATGTGTTCATGTTTAAAATCCTCATCAAATGCTCGCCCTGAGTATCCTATCATTAAGAAAGGAAGGGCAGCAAAGATCCGAGGCGGAGGCCCCGTTATATCGGTTTGCCAGCCTCCAGGTGGTTAAAAGCAGGGGTCCGTTGGAGTGGGAGCGCACACAAGCACAGCTCCGGAAGTGAGGAGCCCAGGGGGCAGGCACATGACCAAGCCCCGCCCCCTCCTTGGCTTCCCCGAGCAGTGCAGAGGCACAGCGCCCTGGGGAAAGCCCTGCTAGGGTCTTTATTGTTTTTAATGTTTTGTTTTAATATTGATAATTTTATCATTGTTCCTTTTACGACTGTGTGCTGCTTTTCCAGAGACTTGCTCAAGGGGGCATATAAATTTTCTAAGTATACTATTTTTTATCTGGGCACATGGCACATAAGTACTGGAGAAATTTCACCAACCCTTCAGCAGCTTCCACCCCATCAGTTTGGTGTAGTGGTCAGGAGTTGGACTCTAATCTGGGAGAACCGGGTTTGATTCCCCACTCCTCCACATGCAGCTGCCGGTGTGACCTTGGGCCAGTCACAAGTTCTCTCAGAGCTGTTCTCTCATGAGCAGTTCTCAAAAGACCTCTCTCAGCCCCACCTACCTCACAGGGTGTCTTGTTGTGGGGAGGGGAAGGGGAAGGGGAAGGGAAAGGGATGGGTGGTGCACATGTCCTGGGTATCTCAAGTCTACTTGAAACCTGGTGGCTTCAAGGGAGCAGGAAGAGAATGAGGGTGTGTTCTTTACGCTTATTTTGATTGCAGAAAGTATTGGATGGGGAAGGGAATGGAGGAAGAGCAGGTCAGTTTCACTCACCTGTGGAGTGGAGCCTGAGGGGTGGGTGTTGCCTTCTGACACACTTCCGGTATGTTAGGGGGTGTGGCATATGCAAATGAGTTATGCTAATAAGTTATGCTAATGAGCTCCTGCACCTCTTTTTCTACGAAATGACCCCTGGTTAAAAATAAGAGAGATCACGGGCTGAAATGTTAAACAGCAAAATACAATGGTGATACAATAACTACAATAACATCTCACCAGACTTCTAAGGATGAAAACATACCAATAGACACTCTCAGCAGTCCTATCTTGTGGTCCGTTTTTCTTTTCTGTTCCTCTTCCCTGCTGTAGTTTTACGTAGCATTGTATTGTAGCTATGCGGGATCTGCCGATGAAACACTGAAACGGGGTCCGAGCCGTCCCGTTGTGGAAACCGCAGGAGGGGCTATGTAAAACCACGACACTTATTTCTGCTTTCCCCGCCCTGCCTATTATCTTTTGGTTGGGTCCAATGGATCTGCTCCAGTAGCAGTGGCCCTTTCCTGCAGTAGGGAGAGTTTTCCTCTGACACAATCTTCCCGACAGGTTAGAGCGGTTCCTCAGTGGAACAGGCTTCCTCATGAAGGGGTGGGCTCTCCTTCTTTGGAGGTTTTCAAGCAGAGGCCAGATGGCCCTCTGACAGCAATGCGGATTCTATTGTGAACTCAGGCAGATCATGAGAGGGAGGGCAGGGAGGGTTGCATCAGTGCTTACTTAGTTCTTGTGGCCCTTTCTTACACGCCCAGGGAAATGCTGGTTGCCACTTTGGGGTCAGGAAGCAATTTTCTGCAGGCCAGTTTGGCTGGAGATCCTGGAGGGTTTTTTGGTCATCTTCTGGGCCTGGAGCAGGAGTCACTGGGAGTGGTGGAGGAGGAGGTATTTGTGGATTTCCTGCATTGTGCAGGGGGTCGGACTAGATTACTCTGGAGGTACGTTCCGATTCTATGATTCTAAGCCTCTTGCATCCAGAAAGGCTCCTTGTGATCCGTGGTGGAGTCCACACCCTTCTCTCTCTCTCTCTCTCTCTCTCTCTCTCTCTCTGTTCTATCTCCTTCCTTCTCCCTGCTACTAAGATTTCATTTGGAAGACCCTTGGAGCTGAGGACTCATTATCGAGCCCCGCAGGAGATGCTCAGTTTGGTTTCTTTTTGTCTGCAAGAGGGAATTCTTTGTTTCCCCCATTCTCACGACCACCGTTCACCATTCTGGGTTTCTTGTGTCATTTCAAAATAATTAATATTTGGTGTCATTTTTATGCCATCGGTGCACCGTTTTAACACAAAAATGTTAGTGTTGTGTATACTTAACAGAAAATTTGACATAAAGCAAAGACCTGAGAGTTTGATTTGTGCAAGGGAAAATCGAAATCAGAAGGATTCTGCCCAGTGAGGTCAGAAAAGCTCCTGCTCTCCTGGCTTTCCACAGACCGTGCCAAACGAATTATTCAAGAGGGCTTGTTGACACAGGCAATAGGGTAGCACGGTACAAAATGCTTTGCAAAAATTACTTGGACAAACGATTGGAGACTGTGGTCTACGTGATTGGGTATAGTTTGGTGTAAACTGGATCCTACGGTGTAATCTTGCATCATTTAATGTGTCATGTTAACACTTTGCTTTGCCACCACAGCCGGAATAACGAGACAGACAACAGTTTGGAATTAAACAAGGGCCGCTTTATTAACTATTTAACAGAACATTGCAGCAACGGGCAAAACTAAGCAAGCACAGGAAGAAGAAGAAGAAGAAGAAGAAGAAGAAGAGATTGGATTTATACCCTGCCCTCCACTCCCCAAGGGAGTCTCAGAGTGGCTTACAAACCCCTTTTCCCTTCCCCTCCCCACAACAGACACCCTGTGAGGTAGGTGGGGCTGAGAGAGCTCTTTCCCAAGCTGTCCTTGAGGGAACAGCTGGTACAGAGCTATGGCTTGCCCAAGGTCATCCAGCCAGGTGCAAGTGGAGGAGTGGGGAATCAAACCCGGTTCTCCCAGATTAGAGGCCGCGCACTTAACCACTACACCAAACTGGCGTAGTGGTTAAGGAACAGGCATAGGGCTGCCAAGTCCAACTTGGGAAATATCTGGGGTCTTTGGGGGTGGAGCCAGGAGACTTTGGGGGTGGAGCCAGGAGAAAGGAAGTGACATCATTTTGTGATGTCACATCCTGTGATGTTGCTTCCACATGCTGGCACATGAACTCATGAAGTTTCCTAATACTGAATCAGGCCATTGGTCCATCAAGGTCAGTATTGACTACTCAGACTGGTAGTGGCTCTCCAGGGTCTCAGGCTGAGATCTTTAATGTCACCTATTACCTGATCCTTTTTTAGCTGAAGAGGCTGATACCTCCTGCATGTCAAGCAGATGCTCTATCACTGAGCAACGGCCCTACTGAATCCTTCCTCATCTCGGCAGAATATGAAGCCCTAAGTGCTACACAAGTGCTAAATATGATTTTCATATCATAAGAACAGGAGAGAAGCCACAGTGGATCGGCCCATCCAGTACAGCCCATCCAGTACAACACTCTGTGTCACAACAGTGGCCAAAAATACCAGGTGCCCTCAGGAGGTCCAGCAGCGGGGCCAGAACTCCAGAAGCCCTCCCACTGTTGCCCCCCAAGCACCAAGAATGCAGAGCATCACTGCCCCAGACAAAGTGTTCCATTTAGACCTTGTGGCTAATAATAGCCACTGACAGACCTCTGCTGGATGGGGACAGAGAGAGAGACAGACAGACAGACAGACAGAAAAAAGAAAGAAAGAGGGAGAGAGAGAGAAGGGGAAAAAACTGGCAGAGGCACTTACTTCCATTTAGACCTTGTGGCTATAATAGCCACTGATAGACCTCTGCTGGATGGGGACAGACAGAGAGACAGATAGACAGACAGACAGAAAAAAGAAAGAGGGAGAGAGAATGAAAAGAGCTGGAAGAGACACTCACCTTGCCAGCCACATGCAAAAGCAGCTCCTTCAGTCCCTCCTTAATCTCTGGGCGGGCCTCTCTTGCTGTGGAAGCTCTCTTGCTGACTTCTTAAAGGGGAAATGTCTAGTGAGGCTTTTTACTGCAGGGCAGGCTCTCTGCAGACATTTCCCTTTTAAGGCAGCCATTTTGTCCCCCCGGTGGCCATCTTTGGAAACGCGGGAGGTAAGCACTAAAAATCGGTGTTTCCCCCGCCCTACCGGGGGACTTGGCAGCCCTAAACAGGCAAGGCAGGCATCACTCCCTGACACAACCTCCTTGCCCTTGATATGGGCGGGTCACCTAGCTCCGGTCTTGAGCCAGCCAAATTCTGGCTCGTAACCGGCAGCCCAGCATACTGGTTGCCCCGCAGGAGCGCCTACCCCTGAGTCCGCACAGACCTTCAGGGAGGAGCCTAGCCGGAGAGGTTCCCAGAGGCGATCACCATTCTCCACCCCGGACCACAGAGCCCTAGGGCAGTTCCTGATGACCTCCTGTTCCCAAACGGGATATGCCGCAAGGCGCTCACCAGTTCCGTCTTCTTGCTTGCACAAACCTGCCAAGTGACCGGTCTATTTAACACTCATCCACCACCTAAGCCCTTAACCCACTGCCCACTGTGTAAGGTAGGCAAAAACACCCCCACCAAGTAGCCGATCATGGTAAAGGTGAAAAATTCCAACCTGGCCCCAATGGCGACCAGCAACAGCCTACACTGAGAACAGGGCGGGCGGGTGCGCGAGCACACAGAGCAACTGAAGACAGCGGGGCAGGGCGCAGCCTCTTAAGGCGGGAAGCCCCGCCCCTGGCAGTTCCGTGCCACGCCGTTCGCAGCTGTTGCTGCCCCGTACTCCAGCGCAGTGGCAAAGTGGCCCCCCGGGTGCCATCGGCGTTGCCGGGCACCAGGGAGCCCTGTTTCTTCAATTCTGGGGGTTTTTTTTGGATTTTTGGTTGGTTCTACAACCCTAATCTCATTTCACTGTTTATTGAGTGTCCCATCTTGTTGACTGTATCGACTCACTCTCTGTAATCTGCCTTGAGTCCCCGTGAGAAAGGGGGACTATAAATAATGCAAATGAATAAGATTTTTCAAAACGTCGAAACAGCATGAATGGGAAAGTTATAACAATGTATAATAATTGCTACACCATTTATATAGGAACTAGGAGGAAGGCTCGTTGTGGGAAGAAATGCAACGGGCTGTAGGAAGAGGCGCCAGGTGAGGGTCCCAGCTGTGGCTGGTGGGGCGGCAGAGGGAAGGGGGAAATAGAGGGAGGCGAGCCATGTTCATTTCCTTCTGCTTAGCAATAAGACAGGGCTGTCTCAAGTCATTTTGCTGCCTTAAGTGGGTCGTATGGGAGGACAGCCTCATGGTATTATAACAGGTATAGATCCCTCCACCCCTGACTTATGTTGTTTTGGGGCTATGCAGTGGCAGCTAAGACAGAAAGGCACCTCCTCCCATGCCATGTTTTCTGGCTTCCAAGGGTCTAGAAAGCGGTTCCATAGCCAGTTGTAGGGTTGCCAACTCTAGGTTGGGAAATACCTGTAGATTTGAGGGGTAGAGCCTAGAGAGGGCAGGGTTTAGGGCGGGGAGAGACCTCAGCAGGGTATAATGTCATCAAGTCCATGTCAGGGGGCCTGACAAAAGACTGCATTGTTTGCTCTTGTCAAATGAAATGTTACATGTCTCCTGCCATGTCTGCTTCCCCCCCTACCCTTTTCTCACCTTGAAATGTATTGCTTTTATGAGCCCTGTACAATGTAACCATGTCTGTCGGGAGAGTGGCGACCCCACATTCTTGCACGTCACTGATAAACAAATGGCTTTTCCTCCCATGCATTCCCTCTAGGGTTGCCAGGTCTGGGTTGGAAAACACCTGGAGACTTTGGGACGTGGAGCCAGGAGAGGGCGGGGTTTAGGGAGGGGAGGGGCCTCTGCATGGCACAATGCCAGAGTCCACCCTTCAAAGCAGCCATTTTCTCCAGGGGAGCTGATCCCTGACAGCTGGAGATCAGTTGTAAAAGCAGGAGATCCCCAGGCCCCACCTGGAGGCTGGCAGCCCTAATTCCCTCCTCCCAGTTCCTGGGACAGAGACTGTCTTATCTTGTTGCGAGAGCCTTGAAGGTCGGTTATTGCCCACAGAGTCATTTTGTTATGCATAGGTTTCACACATCTGGGTCATCCAGTTCAAGAGGGGAATTTTTACAACTTTAGCACCTCACCTTCCTGTGGGAATTCAAACGGCTCGATCCCATCTCCCGCGTTTTCTATCCTAAATGTGATTGGTTTCATAGTGGGTTCAAACAAGCGGGAGGGTATATTAACTCTGACTGTTTTCTACTTGGCATCTCTAACAAACATTCGAGAACCTGTCATGCAGTATTAAGACTAATAAAGAACTTTGCTTCATCAACAAAGGTCTGATCTTTTTGCTGTTAGCACAGAAGCCTTACAGTCCACTGCCCAAAGCAGCCATTTTCTTCAGGAGAACTGATCTTGGAGATCTCCAGGTGCTGCCTGGAGATTGGCAATGCTAAGGGGAGAGCCAGGTTTGTTAAAGGACGTTAGTGAGGTATAATGTCATAGAGCTCACCCTCCAAAGCAACCATTTTCAGCAGATGCTTCCAAAACCTATTGCATTTTTATCCCATCCTTCCTCCATGGATCGCAGGGCAACGCTCATATGCTCTCTCTAAGCTATGGGGACCTGTGAGCAAAAATTCAACTTTGTGAGCTACTGGCATTAAAATTGTGAGCAGGTGATTTGGCTATGGCATAAATTAGTTTGCTCTGGAGCCCTCCCTCCTGAGCTAAGACAAAAATGTGTGAGCCGGAGGCTAAAAAACTGTGAGCTAGCTCAGACTAACTCAGCTTAGAGGGAACACCACCTCCATTTTAACCTCAAAACAACCCTGTGAAGTAGCTTAGGTTGAGAGTGACTCGCCCAAAGTCACAGAGAAACTGGTATGGTTGTGCAGATATTTGGACACAGGTTTCCCCATACTCAGCTAGGGTTGCCTGGTCTCCTCTGGTCCCTGGCAGGGGATGGGGGGAAGTAGAGTTGCCAGATCCAGGTTGGGAAACTTCGGGAGATTTGAGGATGGAGCCTGGGGAGGACAGGCACCATAGAGTCAACCTAGGGCTGCCAAGTCAGCCCGGGGGGCAGGGGATCCCCCGCTACAGGGGTTCCCGATCCACCGGACAACATTCGGCCGGCGGGGGAAACCCCGCCCCCGAAGTCGTCCAGCCTGGACGACTTCCCTCATGTAATGACGTCACCCGGAAGTGATGTCAGCACGTTGGGGGCGTTGCCAGGGCGATGCTCTGGCAATCGCCCCAAAACTCTATGATACCATGATGAAGCTCCTGGCCGGCAGAGTACTCCCCCCCGCCAGTAAGCTTGAGGGACTTGGCAACCCTAAGTCAACCCTCCAAATCATCTGTTTTCTCGAGGGGAACTGATCTCTGTAGTCTGGATAGGAGCTGGAATTCCAGGGGATCCCCAGGTCCCACCTGGAGGCTGGCATCCCTAACTCAAGCCACTATGCCACAAGGGCTCTCCTACTACTACTGTCCTCCTCCTGATTTCTCTCTGCTTTTCTGAACAACCTGATCTCAGTTCCCAGAGGGATTTGCTTCTGGCCCCTACAAGGCTGAGAAGCCAAATGTCTTCTAGGGAAACCTCTCTGGGTCTAGCTGGCTACCCTATCTTCCAGGAGAGCCTTGCCATTTCGGAATAAGAAACTATTGTCAGCTTTCTGGAACACAACAGTTGCCATTTCCAACCTTGCTCGTCTGCTGTAGAGAAGCGATTTGGCTAGATTTCCTCACAAAAGCCCCCCCTTGGATGGAGAAAGATCAGCTGCGATGTTTGGGTGGGGGAGGAGAAGAGAAAAGGTTTTGGGAAGATAACCAAGTGGTTAAAAGGGGGGGGACACCTCCATAAAAAGACAGTCAAAATCCTGACAGGCACCTGCTTCCTTCCTTAAATTGGGACAAGGCTGGGGGATTGTGGGTAATCTATCCCCTTCTTCAGCTACCAAGGGGACCCAGTTTAATTGCCCTGATCCTTACTGTGGAGAAACACCACAAAAATCCAGGAAAGGAGAAATTATTATTTTAATTTTTTTTATATCCCACAGACAAAAGACCGTCTGTTGCTTACGACTGTCTGGACCATCTGCTTGGGCAACTTGCTGTTACTAGGCCCAAGGGGGGCCTCCCAAATTCTCCTTCTCCCAATTCCTTCCTGGATCGTGGAGTTCTGTATGGTGCGATTGCGTTTCCAAAATGCAACTGATGCGTTTGCAGTCCTCCAGTGTTCCATTCTTTTGTGTTCTAACTTTAGTTTCGGATGGGGCGTGCGCACAATTGGTTTCTTCGATTTACTTACAAAAGTGATATCTGTTGGTTTTTGTATAGGTTTGCAGAGTAAATAAGCAAAGAGCCAACAGCATGTATGTTTGAGATTTAAAGAAAACTATCTTTACTAGAAACAAAGGAGGGGAGTTACATAGGAAGGAAAAACAAGAAAAGAACTGACTGAACTGACTACTACATCGTCTCTAGATAGTCTCTGTGCGGTGTTGGCTACTTCTATACTGTACTCTCTTCTCTTCAATACAAAGACATGAAGTTCTCACTTTCTTTTAAGCAAAAGTGTGACAGAAGAAGAGGAGGAGGAGGAGGAGATTGGATTTATACCCCGCCCTTCACTTGGAGTCTCAGAGCAGCTTACAATCTCCTTTCTCTTCCCCTCCCCTACTCTGTGAGGTAGGTGGGGCTGAGGGAGCTCTTTCCAGAACTGTCCTTGAGAGAACAGCTCTGAGAGAACTTGTGACTGACCCAAGGTCATCCAGCAGCTGCAAGTGAAGGAGTGGGGAATCAAACCCAGTTCTCCCAGATTAGAGTCTGCGTACCACTGCACCAAACTGGCTCCCAGTGAGGAGGAGGAGGAGGAGGAGGAGGGTGGTGGTGGTGGTCGTTGGATTTATACCCCACCCTTCACTCAGAGTCTCAGAGCAGTTTACAATCAGGGTGACTAAAGGGAACCCAGAGGTAGTAAGTCCCTCAATACCTGGGTCTCTATAACCTCTTTTTGGCCTTCTCGGGCTACTGGTTGGCTAGCATGTGAAAAACAGTGCAGGACTAGTTGGATCACTGATCCAGAGTGTTCTACTTATGTTCAAAAGGAGGGAGTTTCAGGAATTCAGCAAGGAAAAAGAGTAGGTTTTTATACCCCGCTTTTGTCTACCTGAAGCAGCTTATAATCACCTTCCCTTCCTCTCCAGATACCCTGTGAGGTAGGTGGGGTTGGGAGAGCTCTAAGAGAACTGCTCGTGAGAGAACAGCTCTGAGAGAACTGTGGCTGGCCCAAGGTCACCCATCTGACTTCATGTGGAGGAGTGGGGAATCAAACCCAGTTCTCCAAATTAGACTCTGCACTCAGCAGTTCGAGATCCGAGTGCTGTGTGACAGAGTGAGCTCCCACCTCTGGTCCCAGCTCTTGCCAGTCTAGCAGTTCGAAAGCAAGAAAAGGCAAGTAGCTAAATAGGTACCACTTCAATGGGAAGGTAACAGCATTCCGTGAGCCTTGGCATCTAGTCATGCCGGCCACATGACCACAGAAACGTCTCCCTTTCTCACAATACAAGAACTCGTGGGCACTCCATGAAATTGCTGAGCAGTCGGGTTAGAACGGATAAAAGGAAGTACTTCTTCACCCAAAGAGTGATTAACAAGTGGAATTCACTGCCACAGGAGGTAATGGCGGCTACAAGCATGGACGGCTTCAAGAGGAATTAGATAAACTTATGGAGCAGAGGTCTATCAGTGGCTATTAGTCTCAGTCTGGGGCAAGTGATGCTCTGTATTCTTGGTGGGGGGCAACAGTGGGAGGGCTTCTAGTGTCCTGCCCCCACTGCTGGACCTTCTGAGGGCACCTGGTATTTTTGGCCACTGTGTGACAGAGTGTTGGACTGGATGGGCCACTGGCTTGATCCAACATTGGCTTCTCTTATGTTCTTATGCAAATGAAGGATCCTAGCTGCCTACTTGGTATTGGTTGTTGTTTAAGGTGGGTGTGGTTTCTACAAGTATAAATTGGTTCCTGTGGAGCCTGTGTCTGTGGTTAGGCAGTTTAATAAAGAAGCACGCTATTGTGAGAAGAGCTGTCTGGTCTCAATACTTAATAATGATGTCACTTCTGAGTGACATCATCACGTTGAGGACAACCCCTCCTCCAGGAACGCCTCCCAAAGACCCCCACTAGGGAGGAGGCAGGACCTGGCAACCCTAGTGTGACAGTAACTCTCTCTTATTTTGTGTGGTTTGGTGTGATGTAGTTTTAAATCTCTTGTTAGAAAGCCAGTTTGGTGTAGTGGTTAAGTGCGCGGACTCTAATCTGGGAGAACCGGGTTTGATTCCCCACTCCTCCACTTGCACCTGGCTGGATGACCTTGGGCAAGCCATAGCTCTGTACCAGCTGTTCTCTCAAGGACAGCTTGGGAAAGAGCTCTCTCAGCCCCACCTACCTCAGAGGGTGTCTGTTATGGGGAGGGGAAGGGAAAAGGAGTTTGTAAGCCGCTCTGAGACTCCCTTGGGGAGTGGAGGGCAGGGTATAAATCCAATCTCTTCTTCTTCTTCTTCTTGTTTCTTTCTCTCATTCAGAGTATCTATTGGCTGCCACCAAGAATTTAATTCCAGCCCTTAATTAACCTTTTCCACAGTATTGTGCCCAAGCTCTAATGCTCCTTCATTGGACTATGCGGTTCTGAGGATGACACTCTGGGTTAACAATAAACAAGACAAAACTTTATTGGTAAAAGAAGCGTGTTGGTTACATGTTTCATTATGGGCTCCCCGCCGCCCGGCTTTGCCGTGGCGGGGGGAAGCAATTTTGCCGCCTCGCATGACGCGAGGCAGCAACAGAGCGCGTCGGCGCTCATTGGCTCGATGGGGGGGGCGGGGCTTGCTCGATTTGAGCCGTTGCCCCGCTCCCATCTGCGCAGTCGCCTGGAGAGCTCGGTACAGGAGCACGCGTCGCGTGCTCTCGTCGAGGCCAGGGCGGCTGTTGGTGGTCTGCTGACGGCGGCGGCGGCGGCGGCTGCTTTCTGACTGCGGCGGCGGCTGCTTTTTGACGGCGGCGGCGGCGGCTGCTTTTTGGCGGCGGCGGCTGCTTTTTGACGGCGGCGGCGGCTGCTTTTTGACGACGGCGGCGGCGGCTGCTTTCGGGGCCCCGGGAGCAGGCTGCGCGTCAAAGGAGCTTTGTAGTGGCGGCAGCGGCGGCGCGCTCCCCCGTCTTTTTAGTGGCCGGGGCGGTCGGGTTTAAGCAGAGGCGGCGGGGATCGCCATACCCCCCCCGTTCCCCTTATTGGCCCCCCCTTTGGTCAGATACGGCCCGCCCCTTGCGTGAGCCCACGGGCCCGGGATAGCGGCGGCAGGTGGGCAATTTTAGGCTCCTGGGGCTTTCTTTTCCGGAGCTTGCCCCCCCCCCGTTTCGTTTCGGGCGTGTGGTGTGCGCCCTGCACCTCCTGGTGCTAAATTGCCAGCGGCAGCACCATTTTGACCCCCCCCCCCCATCGAGGGGACATTTAGGAGGCTAGGCCTGTGGGTTGCAGGGTGGGCCCAGTGATAGGCGGCCGTGAGGGGCCTAGTTTTGTGGGGCTGAATTATATCCTGGGGGAGTGGCTGGCCGTTAAGCAGGCCCTGACAGGAAGGCCTATAGACGGCCATTTTGACTGGGGTTGTTGCACCAGGTACGGCGGCCATTTTGGGGAGGGCTGCAAGCCTCATGCTCAGGGGCCATTTTGTGTAAAAATTTCTGGCAGCCATTTTAGGTGGTTTTGATATTTTTCTATTCCAATACTGCTGTTTTTCAAGTTGGTTTACGCTTTGGATTGTTTCATTGACAATTGTATTTGTTTATATTATTAGAGTTCATAGTCATGGCACCTGGAAAAGGTAAGGGCAAGGGCAAGGGCAAGAACCCAGCACCAAAGAGACCTCCTGCGCAGCCTGATCCGGTGGTTCCTTCCAGTGATGAGGAGGAGGATGTGATAAACGTGGCTATCCTTCAGCGGTTAGAGGCGCTGGAGAAAGAGCGTGGTATGCCAGTAGGTGGTTTACCAGTCGACAATAATGCCAATATGTCTTTTAAAGCGCAGGTGCTGGCGCGGTTGGCCTTTCTTGAGGACAGGCAGGATGCGGCGGCTTCAGGTCCGGCAGGAGCTGTGTTTGGCCAGCAGGGTCCAGGTGCGGGGGAGCAGCAGGTGGCTCTTTATTCGCCTTCTCAAGTTGCAGGAGGTAAGGAGCTGGCACTGGGTAGGCTTGGATCAACGTGGCCTTGGGGTCCTGGTGGCCAGAGTGCTGCAGCGGCGCCTATGCTCCACGTTAGCCAGCCTGTTGGTCAGGCCCCCGAGCAAGGTGCCTCCACTTCCCAGTTACCGCAGTTTAATTGGCCAGCATTTCCTTATTCCAGCCCTCCTTCGGTTTGCCAAGGAGCTTTGCCGGCGTGGGGTTTCTCACAGCCTGGCGGTGGCTACCCTTATGTGGGCGGGGCATCTTATGATGCGGTGGCTGCGGGGGCCATACCAAGTGGCGATGCAGACCTGCCTTTAGGTGACCACCTTTCAATGGCCACTAAAGAGAAGATTTTAAAAGGGGAGTATGTTGATGTGTTTGGTTTGCTCTATCGGGAGATAGAGAAAAAGGACAGGGATAATTTGGATGACCGGGAGAAGGAGCGCTTGAAGCGCCGTGTGGTAGATAGGACGTGGGCCAATTGGTTTCCGGGTTTCCTAATCTACGCAGCCGTCATAGTGCGACACCAGCCATGGAGGGCTTTGTCGATGCTCCAGTATCTGGACATCATTTACAAGGCATTTACAGACTTCCCAAGCCCGGCATGGTCGCAATATGACGAGGAGTTTAGGATGAAGGCGGCCATTAACCCAGCCATGCGGTGGGACAGGATCTGCTCCAATTTGTGGCTGCAGATCATGTCTCCGGCTAGGTCTGGGTGGGGCGAGCGGTCTCATAGTGGCCACTCAGTTAAGAGGGCGTTGGTGCAATCAGGTTCCCGCCCGGTGGCGGGGCAGGCGGTTCAACGACGCCAGCTTTGCTGGGACTTTATTGGTAAAAGAAGCGTGTTGGTTACATGTTTCATTAAGTTGCTCAGTAAAATCTTTCACTTTTTACTCAGGTCTCTGTCAGCATTTTCCCCTCACACTCTTAAAATACTCTGACAATGTTAGATTTTGCCTAGTATGCCCCTCCAAGTATATTTTCTTCCTCCTTTAGAATCTTAATGCCTTTCACAGCACTTCTGTATGATTCTAATGAGAAGACTGCTTCTCAGACTCTGTGTAGAGTGACCACAACTGGCAGCTACTGACTGCTGACTTCACACTTCAGACTGAACACTCTGCCTTCTGTCTTCTTCACACAAAGAAGAAGAAGAGGAGGAGGAGGAGATTGGATTTATGCCCCGCTCTTCACTACTCAAAGGAGTCTCAGAGCGGCTTCACTACTCAGAGCGACTTCTTTCCCTTCCCCCCCCCCCACAACAGACACCCTGTGAGGTAGGTGGGGCTGAGAGAGCTCTGACAAAAACTGTTCTTTTTCAAGAACAGCTGTGCCAGAACTATGGCTTGCCCAAGGTCATCCAGCAGCTGCATGTGGAGGAATAGGGACTCAAACCCGGTTCTCCCAGATCAGAGTCCGCGCACTAAACCACTACACCAAACTTGCACCAAACCACTACACACACACATACACACACACACACACCTCTGCTAGCTCTGCCCACACACTCTCAGTCACCAACCAATCACCTGACTCTCTCACCTCCTCTTTCACCCCCTTGTTCTTCTGACACTTACCAACCATTTTAAAGAAACACACACATATGACTTGAAATAATTACACCTAGATTGACCTGAGTGGCAGGCCTGCTGGGGCTGTTTTGACAAAGGCTGGGCACTGGCTTGATGACCTTCCCTGGACTTGAGACTGAATTACTGGGGAAGCCTGTCTCATGGAGAGGGCTCTGAGGCCTCAAGTTACTGTCTAGCTAACCTGCATCATAGCTTAAAGCCATGGGCATGAGGGGGCTTCTGGAGGCTTTTTGGACAAAAGACCTTTAATCACTCTGGAGCAGAACTAACATGAGTCATAGCTTAAAGCCATGGGCGTGAGGGAACTTCTGGAGGCTATTTAGATGAAAGACCTTTAGTTGCTCTGGAGCAGAACTAACATGAGTCATAGCTTAAAGCCATGGGCGTGAGGGAACTTCTGGAGGCTTTTAAGACAAAAGACTGTTAATCAATGGGCTCTCTGGAGCAGAAGCGTGGAACACGTTTTTACGAGGGCCGGATTTGTCAGGTCCGGCTAAGAGTGACATAAAATGTCAGGCCAGGTACCAGAGATATAAACTTTATAAAGGGCAGCAGCTGGGAAACTCCTGAGCTGGTGTATCCTCACTGTAAAGCCCCTTGAGTGCATTGGAAAGCCAGTCGTACAGTGCCGGGCCAGGCAGACACCCCCACACTCTGTGGAGGGGGGGAGCAAACCCTTTCCCCAGCTTGCTCCCACTGCCAATGCTGTGAGCTCGGGCCCCAGGGGAAGAACCTGAAGCGACATGGTGTTTCAAGCTTCCTCCTGCCCCCGAGCCGCCACAGAAAAGGGACCAGGAAGATGAATTGAACTAACCCCTCCACCTGCAGCCCAGGCACAAGGCTGCATGCATGGCAGGGCCCCAGGCTGAGCAAAGCCCAATCAGCCAGAGGCATCTGTATTGTGGCGGCCACCTCCGGTCAAAACCACCAGGTGATCCATGGGGGGCCATGCTGGGGTTCAAGCCAGACATTGCCGGCAAGCCTGCTACCCCCATGCAGTGGCAGCCACCCAAAGCCAAAGGCTGTTGGATCATTCAGCGGAGGGTGGGCACTGCACACACAAGGCCACACATGTGACAGAGGCCCCAAGCCACCCAGCAGCATGTGTAACTGGAGATCACTGGCACCTCTCCCCATGAAGCTGCAGTTGCCTACAGCTGAAGGCTGCCAGATGTTCCATTGGAGAGGGAGGCCTGGCTGCTGAGTCACACGCTCAGCAGTAGGACTAGGCCCCCACAGTGCAGATGAAACTGCTGAAGAATGCCCCCCCCCCCCATGTGTGAGAGTCCAAGAGATTTCAAACTCCAAACAAAGGATCTTAAACAAGTACTTCTTTTATTTGGTAGGGGATCAAGTGGTCTTACACTTCTTGAGTCAGTAATGGGGGAAAGGAGGCGTGTTAGGGTACAGTTATAGTGTATTCAAACCATGTTGTGGCAAATAAACCCCCCAATCAACAAGCAAGGAAAAGGGCGCCCAAATACATCTGCCTGTTGGTTCCCAGACAGAAAAGCGGGAAGGAAAGCGGTTTGCACCTGTAGGAAAAAAACAAAAAGCAACAAAGCCTGTGAGAAGACTCAGCCAAGGATACAGATAAGCAGAGGCGACAGTGAGGGGGAGGAACAAATTCCGAAGGAGGGGGGGAGAAGCGCACAGACTGCTGTGGCACATCCCACCTCCCGTCTGGGAAATGACAGTCTCTGACATCCTGCCCTCCTGAAAACCCCCTCAACCCCCAGGTTTTAAAGGGTACAACTTATGGAAGGCACGAATCTTTGCAGGAGCGTTTACATGCACAGAATCAACCCATTCATTATGTTTAGGACCAAAATCACGCCAGCTAATGAGATAGAAGAGGCGCCCCCGTTTTAACTTCGAATCGAGGATTTGGTCCACATTGAAATGAGGTTCACCCCCCCCTTCATCAGAGGAGGAGGAATCGGACGTTGGGGTCTCCACCTGTTCGGCCCAGGATATTTTTTCTGGAGGCTGAAATGGAAAACCGGATGAACACCTTTAAGCGACTTTGGTAGCTCAAGTTCAAATGTCACATCATTTATCTTTCTCAACACTTTGTAAGGTCCCACATACTTCCAACCCAATTTTTTACTGGGTTGCAGACCTTTGATGTTTTTTGTGGATACATAAACAGAATCCCTTTGTTGCTGATCCCATCCCCGACCCCTGCCTTTGTCCGCATATTTCTTGTAATCCTTTTTGGCCACCTCCAATGTCTTAGCAATCAATGGCCATGAATCATGTAAAGAGTTCCACCAGTCTGCTAGGTGGCTAGAGATTGGAGAGGCAGACTCCAAAGAGGGCAAAGGAACCCCTTCATACCCCCCCCGTCACCATGAACGGAGAGACCCCCATGGAAGAGTGCACAGCATTATTATAGCTATATTCCGTTGCAAGTCCACCCAGTCACCTTCTTGGTAATTAGTATAACAGCGTAAAAATTGTTCAAGAACTTGATTCACACGTTCAGTTTGGCCATCAGTCTCTGGGTGATAGGCACTACTCAGTGCGGATTCAACTCCCATAATCTCCAGGAGCTCCCACCAGAAGGTGGCAACAAATTGCATTCCGCGGTCAGATATTATCTTCCGTGGAATAGAGTGGAGCTTTATGATGTTTACACCGGCCCTGGTCCACCGGCCCTGATCTGGCCGGAGGGGGGAACCCCACTCCCGAAGAGCTTCATGTGCGCCAACCTGCCTGGCACAATGACATCATCACAATGGGCCTGTTAGGGGTGGGGGTGCTCAATCATTTAAGGAAAAACCATAGAGTTTTTCCTTAAATGATAGAGTGCCCCCCTGCAACATGCCCTGCATGATGACGTCACTTCTGGGACCCCCAGGACTGGGACTGGGACTCTCCCCTCTGCTGGCAACCAGACAAGACCTGGCAACCCTATTTCACCCAGTAGCCAACCAGTTCCTCTGGAGGGCCAACAGCAGGGCACAGAGGCTGAGGCCTTCCCCAATGTTGCCTCCTGGCTCTGGGATTCAGAGGCTTAGTGTCTCTGAACATGGAGGTTCCCCTCAGTCACCATGGCTAACAGCCATTGATAGACTTATCCTCCATGAATCTGTCTAATCCCCTTTTAAAACTGTTCATCTCTGTGGCCATCACTACATCCACTGGCAGTGAATTCTGCATTTTAATCACTTTCTGTCTAAAGTAGTATTGGGCCAGGAGCAGTGTTCCCTCTAAGCTGAGTTAGTGTGAGCTAGCTCACAGTTTTTTAGCCTCCAGCTCACATTTTTGTCTTAGCTCAGGAAGGATGGCTTCCGAGCAAACTAGTTTATGCAGTTGCCAAATCACTCACTCACAACTTTAATGCCAGTAGTTCACAAAGTAGAATTTCTGCTCACAAGACTCCACAGCTTAGAGGGAACATTGGCCAGGAGCCTGGCTTTCTGCTGAACAAAGCGCCCCCCCCCCCCGACCACGAGGACAGGGAGCTTTAGAAGTCTGCCCCCAGCCTCCTCCTGGCACTGACACTGGGTTAGAAACAACTCCTACGGTCTCTCCTCTTAGCAGAGCCTGTAAACAGAAATTACTTTTCAGTTTGTGAAGGAAAGGCATCCAATAACGGATGTAATAAGCGATTATCACACTGGGTGTCGTGTTTTATGAGCATGGAAATTTGGCCTGGTGGGCACCTCTGAGGGATTGCGTACCTCATAACAGATTTACAATGGGGCTCCTCGAGAATGACTATCAAAGGCAGGGTTGGAGGCCGCCAAACAGGCAGACGCACAACAAGGGAGCCAAACCCACCATGTCCCCGCTAATGCACTCATCAAAAACCAAACTCCCTGTACTCAAAGCTGCCTGAGGTTTCTCTGGCAAGTAGGGACAAATTTTTCGGGCAAGGAAAGCATTCCAGTGAATAAAAGAAGAAAGCATGTTAAATTCAGCAGACTCAAGCCTCGTAGGAACGCCTCAGAGCCACTGAAACCAGAGGCACTTGAAGGGATGTGCTAAATACTTGTTTAGCCGTGTTGGCTAAATGGAACCTCCAGAGTCAGAGGCAGCCTATCTCTAGGGTTGCCAGGTCTGGGTTGGGAAATACCTGGAGATTTTGGGTGTGGAGCCTGAGGAGGGCAGGGTTTGAGGAGGGGAGGGACTTCAATGGGATATGACGCTATAGAGTCCCCCTTCCAAAGCGGCCATTTTCTCCAGGTGAACTGATCTCTGCTGCCTGGAGAATCAGTTGAAATAGAGGGAGATCTCCCACCACCACCTGAAGGTTAGAGTAACCACAGAGATCATGGGATTGGTAAAATGAAAATAAACAATAACAACCCGTGATATAATTATGAAATGTCCGTTTTGTTTTTTTCTTTTTCAAGCCCTTGAAAACTATTTTTGGGCTGCCCCTCCTGCAGCATTGGGCTCTGCTGGTCATCTCTGATTGTCAGCTGTACTTTTCCACTGCTGATCAGCAAAGCGAGTAGCAGGCAGGGTTTCTAGGAAATAAAAATACATTATTCGAGCCTGCCTGTCATTTCCCTGGAAAGCAGTTTCCTGGGAGCACCTTTTTGGAGGGGCTGTAACTTGAGCCCTATAAGTCTAATCCTCAGTAAACTTGGAGGGCAGGTAGAGGTGAGGCAGCCAGAGGTCCCAGGTGAGTTTGGGATCTCTAGCTTGCACAGGCACAGGTTCAGGAGGTTCAGGAATGTATAGAATGAATTCTGTGCAAGCTAGAGATATCAGACTTGGAGGGCATGTTGAGGAGGTTCGCTGTGAGTATAGTGTCTCTAGTTTGCACAGTATCTGTTCTATACCCTCCTGAACCTCCTGAATTTGTGCCTGTCAAAACAACTGAGGTTCAGGAGTGCATAGAATGGATCCTGTGCAAACTAGACACACCAAGCTTGCAGCAGACCTCCTCCAGATACTCCTTTACATGGCCTCCAAGTTCTGTCCCCCTGTTACTTAGAAGTTTGGTAAACATTTAGATGGTGTGGAGACAGTCTGTCTGGAAAGGTACCCACTCAAGAACTGGTATGAACCTCCACAAACAGCTTGAAAGTTTGTGGAAAGTTCGTGCTGGTTGATCTGCCATGAGCTTCACTTCACAAACCGCAAACCAGCCAAAATTCATCGTGAACTTTAGTTCATGAGCCAGTCCGTGCCCATCCCTAATCTGGACCTGCCAAAGCCGCGGAGATATTTAGATTGGGGCACATCATAACCTTGAGACAGGTAGAAACGTGGCACATGAATTCCACCACATCCAGGCCTGTGTATCCACAGAGGAAAGCCATCCTCTTCTGTGAGAGGCCATTTTTATCAGCTGAGGGGACCCGCACAGGCTTTTATGATTTTGAGGGAACCAGATTGATTTTAAACTATAAGCCTTCCCCTGATATACCAGGCGTCCTAAATGTACCAGGTGTCTAGGCTTCAGGTTCGCCTCGAGGTAAATTTTGTGGTGCACAAGTAGAATATGGAGGTCACTGAGGCAGGAATTACACGTTAACAACAAAGATTTATTTATTTACAAGCAGGTTTCAAGGAACAGATCAGCAGCATGGGTCTCCAGATAAACAAAGGAGAAACCTGGCTGAGGCACTTCAATTTAGAGAGCAGTATCCATTTTCTTTAATACTTTCCAGCATAAACAGGCTTTTACCAATCAGCCACTTGGTTGGATCCTAACACAGAGAAAGAGAGAGAGAGAGGATTCCACCCACAGCAGCCTGCCCCTTCCCAAGAGCCAGACTGAATGGTATCAGGTCTGCTCATTGCCAGAGACAGGCCTAACAACCAGGTACTTTATTATTTGTCAGAAGCAGAGCCAAATCACTCTGCCACACTACCAAGAAGAGCTACCCTTCACTCTGGTCCATTTGCTCCACATTTTATCAGCACTCGACCTAGTTTCCCCTTGCCTCAGAATATGTTTTCATTGCATTGCTTCGGATCCTGGTTTCTGCATTGGCTAGAGTCAGCTTGCCATCTATTTTGTTTTCAATGCTCGCTCCTGCACTGGTATGCAGATTTTTGGTCTTTATCCACCTGAGCCAAGTAATTCATGGTGAGGTGATAAATACAGAGGGGGAAATAGGGGCAGGGGAACTGACCGAGATCAGTGAATCCATGTTAAGTTGTCTGCTTATTGTTCCTTTTGAATCAAAAAGCGGAGGAAAGAAAAGGAGCCACTTAAAACCACATTCAGCTATTCCGGTGCAATGTAGTAATGACTGCAAAGTCAACCACTGAGCAGCCATAAATCTATGCAGAAGGTACCATAAAACCCGATGAACAAAGAAAGTGAAAGCGGCATGCAATGCAGAGGAAGATTAATCTCCTGATGTGGCTGTGGAAAAAATATAACCGATTGCCCACAAGGCACTGTTCCACTGCTGCTCTTCCCTTTCCCCGATTGCAGGCGTCAATTTCCCACTATTTGCCCCGTGCTGCATTTTATCCCACGGCTTCACTCGTTTCCCCCCACGGCTTCGCGATCCTGTTTTTTGAGGATCACAAAGCCATGGGGGGAAACGGGCAAAGCCGTGAGTCAAAATGTGCTTCTTTTGATTGCACAAAGTATTGGATGGGGAAGGGAATGGAGGAAGCGCAGGTCAGTTTCACTCCCTTGTGGAGTAGAGCCTGAGGGGTGGGTGTCGCCTTCTGACACACTTCCGGTATGTTAGGGAGTGTGGCATATGCAAATGAGTTATGCTAATAAGTTATGCTAATGAGCTCCTGCACCTCTTTTTCTACGAAATGACCCCTGGGTGCATATCATAACCTTGAGACAGGTAGAAACATGGCACATGAATTCCACCACATCCAGGCCTGTGTATCTACAGAGAAAAGCCATCCTCTTCTGTGACAGGCCATTTTTATCAGCTGAGGGGACCCGCACAGCCTTTTATGATTTTGAGGGAACCAGATTGATTTTAAACTATAAGCCTTCCCCTGATATACCAGGCGTCCTATATGTAGCAGGTGTCTAGGCTTCGGGTTCGCCTCGAGGTAAATTTTGTGGTGCCCAAGTAGAATATGGAGGCCACTGAGGCAGGAATTACACGTCAACAACAAAGATTTATTTATTTACAAGCAGGTTTCAAGGAACAGATCAGCAGCATGGGTCTCCAGATAAACAAAGGAGAAACCTGGCTGAGGCACTTCAATTTAGAGAGCAGTATCTATTTTCTTTAATACTTTCCAGCATAAACAGGCTTTTACCAATCAGCCACTTGGTTGGATCCTAACACAGAGAAAGAGAGAGAGAGAGGATTCCACCCACAGCAGCCTGCCCCTTCCCAAGAGCCAGACTGAATGGTATCAGGTCTGCTCATTGCCAGAGACAGGCCTAACAACCAGGTACTTTATTATTTGTCAGAAGCAGAGCCAAATCACTCTGCCACACTACCAAGAAGAGCTACCCTTCACTCTGGTCCATTTGCTCCACATTTTATCAGCACTCGACCTAGTTTCCCCTTGCCTCAGAATATGTTTTCATTGCATTGCTTCGGATCCTGGTTTCTGCATTGGCTAGAGTCAGCTTGCCATCTATTTTGTTTTCAATGCTCGCTCCTGCACTGGTATGCAGATTTTTGGTCTTTATCCACCTGAGCCAGGTAATTCATGGCGAGGTGATAAATACAGAGGGGGAAACAGGGGTGGGGGAACTGACCGAGATCAGTGAATCCATGTCAAGTTGTCTGCTTATTGTTCCTTTCGAATCAAAAGCGGAGGAAAGGAAAGGTGCCATTTAAAACCACATTCAGCTATTCCGGTGCAACGTAGTAATGACTGCAAAGTCAACCACTGAACAGCCATAAGTCTATGCAGAAGGTACCATAAAACCCGATGAACAAAGAAAGTGAAAGCAGCATGCAATGCAGAGGAAGATTAATCTCCTGATGTGGCTGTGGAAAAACTATAACTGATTGCCCACAAGGCACTGTTTCACTGCTTCTCTTCCCTTTCCCCAATTGCATGCGTCAATTTCCCACTATTTGCCCCGTGCTGCATTTTAACCCGCGGCTTCACCCGTTTCCCCCCACGGCTTCGCGATCCTGTTTTTTGAGGATCACAAAGCCATGGGGGAAAACGGGCAAAGCCGTGAGTCAAAATGCGGTGTGGGGCAAATAGTGGGAAATTGACGCATGCAATCGGAGAAAGGGAAGAGTGATGGCGGAGCAGCGCCTCGTGGGAAATCGGTCTGTGAGGAAACAGATGGGTGCAGAATCAGCCTATTTTCCTGAACCAGACCTGAGCTCTCACTGCACTCTCCCTGAGGCAGAACTCAACTGAACTGAACTCCTGCTGTGTTTCCCTCCAACATTTCATCTCCCTTCTCAAAGGTGACTGAATGCTGGAATAGCCCTCCCATAGGCTAAAGTGAGTGGCTGTTTTCCCCTTCAGGGGCGGGACATCCTTCTGTCCAGGGGTCCGTTGGAGCGGGAGTGCACATGAGTGCAGCTCCAGAAGTGAGGAGCCCAGGCGGCGGCACATGACCAAGCCCCGCCCCCTCCTCGGCTTCCCCAAGCAGTGCAGAGGCGCAGCTCCCTGGGGAAAGCCCTGATAGGGTCTTTATGGTTTTTAATGTTTTGTTTTAATATTGATAATTTTATCATTGTTCCTTTTATGACTGTGTGCTGCTTTTCCAGAGACTTGCTCAAGGTGGCATATAAATTTTCTAAGTATACCATTTTTTATCTGGGCACATGGCACATAAGTACTGGAGAAATTTCACCAACCCTTCAGCAGCTTCCACCCCATCAGTTTGGTGTAGTGGTCAGGAGTTGGACTCTAATCTGGGAGAACCGGGTTTGATTCCCCACTCCTCCACGTGCAGCTGCTGGTGTGACCTTGTGCCAGTCACAAGTTCTCTCAGAGCTGTTCTCTCATGAGCAGTTCTCAAAAGACCTCTCTCAGCCCCACCTACCTCACAGGGTGTCTTGTTGTGGGGAAGGGGAAGGGATGGGTGGTGCACATGTCCTGGGTATCTCAAGTCTACTTGAAACCTGGTGGTTTCAAGGGAGCAGGAAGAGAATGAGGGTGTGTTCTTTACGCTTATTTTTATTGTACAAAGTATTGGATGGGGAAGGGAATGGAGGAAGAGCAGGTCAGTTTCACTCCCCTGTGGAGTGGAGCCTGAGCGGTAGGTGTTGCCTTCTGGCACACTTCCGGCATGTTAGGGGGTGTGGTATATGCAAATGAGTTATGCTAATGAGCTCCTGCACCTCTTTTTCTACGAAATGACCCCTGCTTCTGTCCATCACACCATCCCCCTTCCGAAATTCACTGACACAATGAGTTCAAATAACACAAGGAAGAAAAATCCACAAGCTCTGTGACGCAATGTTTGTTTCCAGAGACAGATCTCTCATTGAAACCAGTAAAGATCCAGGGATTTATGGTATTTGTTTTTCTTTACGCAGCTACACTCTTAAAAAGAGGAAAATAAGCCTAGGTTGGAATATCTCCTTGAAACTTTAGGCGTGTGCGTATAGGGCAGGGAGAGGCTACAAAATGCATACAGAGGGTTCTTTTCTTGACAACCTTGGCCGACCTGAGTGCGGTAAAGATGCAAGGTGATTACACCCATTTGGGGTGAGATTTTTACCCAGATCAGATCAAAGTTTATTGCATATAGCTATTGGCTATATCACAATATAGGATATAAAAACAGTACAGAGATTGGCAACGTAATATAAAAAGAAAAATACATAAGCAAAGTAAAAGTATAAGTATTAAGATCGGGGTTCTCAAATGACATGTTCTAAAAGGACAACCATTCCGTAGCCCTGTCTCTAACTTTCCTTGCAGCATGGGCATAGAGAGCCATACTAGAGGAAATGGTGGGATTGACGTCCGAAAGCAAAAACGTTACTCTGTCAGTGTGTAATGTGGATTGTAAAGTTGTTAGAATTGGGTTAAGGAAGTTAATTCTAGGGCCAATATACAGAGGGCATTCTAAAATGTGGTGTATTCGATCTTCGACTGAAATCCCGCACAGACAGATACTTTGGTCGTATAGGGTTTTGAGATACCATCCTTTTAACAGCTCAGATAGCATAGTCTGAAAACGAAGAGCAGATTTTTACCAACAAACCCTAAAGAGGTAACTATTCCCCCAGATTCCAGCCAGTTTGGTGTAGTGGTTAAGTGCGTGGACTCTTATCTGGGAGAACCGGGTTTGATTCCCCACTCCTCCACTTGCACCTGGCTTGATGACCTTGGGCAAGCCATAGCTCTGTACCAGCTGTTCCCTCAAGGACAGCTTGGGAAAGAGCTCTCTCAGCCCCACCTACCTCACAGGGTGTCTGTTGTGGGGAGGGGAAGGGAAAAGGAGTTTGTAAGCCGCTCTGAGACTCCTTTGGGGAGTGGAGGGTGGGGTATAAATCCAATCTCTTCTTCTTCTTCTATGTGGCAGAAGAGCTACAGCTGAGAGAGCTTCTATGTGGCAGAAGAGCTACAGCTGAAAATATGGGGCGGGGGCGGGGGAAAGAGCTAACAGTGACACAGGGCATTTTATTTATTCCAGGGTGAGCCCCTGAAGTGTTTTGAATGGTGAGTTCCACACTGAGGGTATACAGAATAATATTGTTAACACACTCCCACTAGGGTTGCGAGGTCCCTACCTGTTACTGGCGGGGGGCTCCAGCCCACTGTTCTGGATATCCTGGTGTGTACACTTCGCACACACACAGCAATGACATCACACAGCAATCACATCATTGTGCAGGGCACGTTAGGGAGGGACACTCTAGCATTTCTCAGATGCTAGAGGGTCCCCCCTGCCCGCAATGTGCCCTGCATGATGATGTCACCTCCAGGTGACGTCATTGCACTGGGCACGTCAGTGCAGTTGGGGCTCCTCTGGGGAGGGGCTCCCCCTGCTGGCCAGATGAGTGGTGGTGAATTGGGCCCCCCAAAAGTGGGTAAGCCCCCGCCCCCATCAGGGGCAACCCTAACTCCCACTAACTCCAGCCATGGGGACAGCTGAATGTGAGTGTGGTTATTCTGAATAAAAATGTCTCTCCAGCCTGTAAGAGCCCTGCTGGATCAGACCACCGGCCCATCTATTCCAGCATCCTGTCTCACACAGTAGCCAACCAGTTCCTCTGGAGGGCCAAGACACAGGTCATGAAAGCATTCTCCTGGCACTGGGATTCAGAGATTTCCTTTAGAATAGGCCCTGACCTGGATAGCCTGGGCTAGCCTGATCTCATCAGGTCTCGGAAGCTAAGCAGGGATGGCCCTGGCTAGTATTTGGATGGGAGACCTGCAGGGAATACCAGGATCATGACGCAGTGGCAGGCAATGGCAAACTACCTCTGAACATCTTTTGCCTTGAAAATCTCTACAGGGTTGCCATTAGTCGACTGTGACTTGATGGCAGGTTCCACCATCACCTTTACAATATGGGAATTCCTTTTAGTGGCTGATAGCCACTGATGGACCTCAACTCCTCTATGAATCTAATTCTCTTTTAAACCCATCTATGTTTGTGACCATCACTACATCCACTGGCAGTAAATTTCTTGATTTAATTACTTGTTGAGCAAAGAAGTATATCCTTTTGTCCATCCTGTCCTTATGGCCCATCAGCTTCATTGGATGCCCCCAAGTTCTAGTATTGTACTGATATATCTTTTCCAGGAGGCACAGGCTTCAGAGCTACAAGGTGTTGGCTTAGTTTCAGCTGTAGGCTGTGCTCCAATCAGCTGGTAACCTGATCTCTTGTTGTTTTCCTTCTGTCTCAGAGCCAGCTGCAGTTGGCTGTTCAATTACCGGCTTTGGGCTAGCAGGTAGCTCTTTGTCTGAGAAATCTGAGCCATCACTCAGCACAGACTGACTTATGACAAGTATCCTAGGAGAAGGAGAGACATGTTCTCTCCACCTCATGTATAAAGTTCTTAGCCAATCATGCCTCTTTTTTCCGCCCCAATTTTTATCCTCCTGAGGTGCTCAGGATGGCATACATGGTTCTCGCCCCCCACCCATTTTATTCTCATAACAACCCTGAGAGATAGGCTAGGTTGAGAGAGTGACTGGTCCAAAGTCAGCCAGTGATTTTTTTTGTATGGTGGAGTAAGGATTTGAATGCAGGTCTTTCCAACCCTAGTCTGACACTCTCACCACAATGAATACATAGGCCCAATGATTCTGTTAGACAAATTTAAAATTAATAAATATAAACAGATATTAAAATATACATGTATTTATTTCAAAGTAAATTAAAAACAGATATTGGCCCTTCTGATAACCTCAGTTAAGATTCATAATGTACAACGACAACCAGACATGAATATTATTGACCCTGACCAGATGTTTTTCAGCACATTGGCCTTCCTCAGTGGTCAAAGGACATTGCAGAAATGGTTCCTGAGTGACATTACAATACAACCATCATTTCTTATAAATTGACCAAGATGAAGTTTTTCTGGAGGAGAAAGGAAAAAGAGAACAAATTATTAATTATTAGGAAATGGTGTCCTTCTGCATATAATAGGAACATGGAACATAAGAAATATGAATAAGCTTGAAATTGTAGAATGAGAAATGTAATCTTTTTCTTTACAAATAACAGGATAAATCCATTTCCATATTTAATCCCCCGGGATATAGTGTTTTGAGACAATGAATCCAAAATGTCTCTCTTCGATATAATAACTGCTGAATATCCATTTTGTTATATTTCTCTGTGTTAATCATTTCGAACACTACAAATTTAAATCATTACAAGAATGGTTAGCTTCCACAAAATGGGGAACGAGGGAAGAGCCCATTTTCTGTTGTCGGATACAAGACCAGTGTACAATTATATGAGTATGGACTGATCTCATTGTTGCCCCCACATAATTATAATGATTTTAAATTTAAACATGGAAATTTTTAATTTAAATTTGGAATTTATTGGAATAAATTTAAATATGGAAATGGATTTATCCTGTTATTTGTAAAAGAATACTAGGTTAGTAATTAAGTAATTAGTAATTAAGGTCAGCATCTAGTATTTAAGATGAACAGGTGTTAGGGAAGCAAGGCAATTTGAGAAGCAGAGGTATTGAGTTACTGAGAATGAAATTGCACAAATAAATGAGACAGAATAAGTGTAAATATTTTGCCGCTGAATAGGGTAAGTAGGTACATTTGACTTACTTAAAAATTAAATGCAAATAAAATTTAAAATTTTACTAATTTTACTAATAATAATAACATTAAACTTTTTTTTTTAGAAATTAACATTCCACAGCTTAAATAACAGCAGGAAATAAATACACGTACTATATGGTAATAATTAGTAAATTATATATTTTATTTTTGTTATATTGATTGGTTTAAGATGTATAAATTGTATCTGATGTTATTTCAGGTTTAATATGCCAGCTACTCAGGAAGCTGAAATAACGAAACAGAGAACAAATCCGGAAGACTTCGTTGCTACCTTCAGCTTTCTTCTCAAGCTTGACAGTTATTACTGCAGGCTTGAAATACCGGCAGACTGTATAAATAAGGAAATGTTTATGTTAAAATAGTATTGCAGTGGTAGCTATATGTTAATAGGTTTTCTTTGCGTATTCACATAAATTGTAAGTAGTAAAAAAATTATTTGTAATTATTAACTATTGTGTGCACAATTGTATTTAGCATCCTCTACAGCTGAGTCTCTCTCATTGAAGTGTAACTTTACAGCTGTTCGATTCTCTGTTATAACAGGAAGAAATTGATCACACATCTAAACAATACGTACTGATAGTAATAGGTGACTGGAACACAAAAGTAGGAAACAAAACAGAATCAAATCTCGTTGGAAGATTTGGGCTAGGAACATGAAAAGAAGCAGAAGAGCAACCTATACAATTCTGTAAAAACAACAATTTGTTCATTGCAAACACTGGAAACCAAACAGATGATTGTATACGTGTGCATCACCAGATGGCCAATATAGAAATCAGATTACATAATTGGAAGGAGAAGATGGAGAAGCTCATTTCTCTCTGCTAAAACAAGACCAAGAGCCAATTGTGGTACAGATCATGAAACACCAAAACAGTCATAAGTCCAAAACACAATCTAAGCAACATATCTGAAGAATTTAAAGACCATGTAAAGAACAGATTTGCACTGTTCATGTGAATGTGAACCAGAAGAACTAAAGGTTGAAACCAGAGGTATTATCAAGGAAGATTGCACAAAGACTACTCCTGTAGCCAAAAGAAAAGATAAGTCTCAATTGATGAAACTCTTAAAATTGCTAAAGGTGAGAAGCAAAAGTAAAAGGTGACAAAAACAGAATCAAAAGCCTAAATGCAGTGTTCCAGCAACTCATATGTAGAGACAAGGAGAACTACTATAATAACCAGTGAAAGAGATAGACAAGAACAACAAAAAACAGGAAGAATAAGCGATTTTTTTTACAAGGTCCAAGAAATCAAAGGGAAACTTAAATCATGGTTAGGCATGCTGAAAGATCAGCACATAAATACAGTAGCTGAATGGGACAAAATAAAGAAAAAATGGGAACAACACACTGAAGACACTGAAGACAAAAGAAACAGACGACTACTGGGGAATTACACAACTTTAAGGCTGACAGTGAAGAAACTGAAATTGTTAAAAGATTTTGTATTCCTTGGCTCCATCATCAACCAAAAGGGAAACTGCAACCAAGGAATCAGAAGGAGATTAAATTGGGGGAGAGTGTCAGTTAGCACTGCCAATGATTCCTGTTGCCTGTTATTACCAATGGTTCTGTTGCATTCATGTCAGTTACCACTGCCAATTATTTCTGTTGCCTATTCTGATGGCCACTTCACATTGCCTTTGTTTTGAGTTCCATTCTTATCCCTCTAGGTCCCGGATGGGAGATAGCATCGGTCGAGTGACTCCCACCACAGGAATGAGCTTATTGCTTGCTCTGCGCATGCTTGCTGCTTATTAGCTTTTCTTGCCTCTTATCTCTCTTTTGCTTCTGGCTAGCTCATGGCCTTGAGCTGGAATCCTCCTGCTACATGTTATATTATTCACAGGTGCAAATTGCTCCTTTGCGTGATTTTACCCTTGGGAACATCCGCCCCCACAAATCCTAACGGTGTCTGTGCTTGAGAACCTAGTTTACCGCGCTTTCCTTGGGAACAGTGGGCCAGTATATTTGGGCGCCAATAATTCTCCCAACTGATTGGTGGAAGGCGAGGGAGGCTTATTTCATATCAGGTATAATTGTAGTTGTATTACTATGCTTGGGCATTACTAACAGAAGAAGTGTATTTGACCAACAAGATCTTTTCTGCAAATAAAGGACTTTCTGTTTAAGGAGACCTGTTGTGGACTACATCTATTGGCACAATCTCACAGAGAGCAGCAACGAAGGAGCTAGAAAAGATCTTTGTGTAAGGAAATGTCATTGGTGACCAAGTTCAAGTTAATTCGTGCCACAGTATTCTGCATTACTATGTATGGGTGTAAAAGTTGGACAATGAAGAAAGTTGACCAGAAGAAAGTGGATTCATTTGAAATGTGGTGTTGGAGGAGAGTTTTATTGGTACTGTGAACCATCCAAAAGACAAATAACTGGGTTCTAAATCAAATCAAGCCTGAACCTTCCCTAGAAGCTAAAAGCACTAAACTGAGGCTATTATACTTTGGTCACATTATGAAAAGACAAGAGTCACCGGAAAAGACAATCATGCCAGGAAAAGTGGGAGGGAACAGAAAAAGAGGACGACCCAACATGAAATGGATGGACTCAATCAAGGAAGCCACGAGGGCCCTCAGTTTGCAAGGTCTGAGAATGGCTGTTAACAATAGGACATTTTGGTGGGCATTAATTCATAGGGTCACCATAAGTTTGATGTGACTTGATGGCACATTGCTGGGGAAAATGAGAGGATTGGTGTGCTGCTACAGATGGATTGTGTTTATGGAGAGCATTAGCCAGCATGAGGAGGCTTTATGCACCGAGAAAGCATTGGCTAGCTCCCAATATAAACACTTATAAAGGAACCATAAGTAAGTTATAATAAACATATAGATAATAATACATTATAGTTCATAATGATTGGGTTCCATTCAGCTTCATGTTGCTTTATTAATTGCCATGGTTTTTCCTGGATACTTTGAAGAAGCTAAGAAGTTTGCTCCTATATATTTTTTTTTAACTGGATTAAGAAGCTGACACCTCCTTACAAAATACAATAATGAATTACTCCTGAGGAAGACTACTGTGGAAATGAGTTTAAACCGGGTGCTCATTGTAATATTGTAATTTTGTAACATTGTAAAGTTAAGTAGGTTGAACAAATTGCTATTTTGGATAAGTAATATAAATTTTATCAAATGTCATTTGTGTCACAGTGTGATCTGTGTGGTTTACTTGATGGCACATAACATACACACACAGGAACCAGGGGGGGGGGGGGGAGAGGAATGGAGGCCTCCCAGGGGCCAGTACCACTTGGGAAGTTTTAGCTTAAGAGTGGTTAAGAGCAAGGCCCAGGAACTGGTGAGCGTAAAGAAATCATAGGAGAATTTGTGGACTCGTAGGAGTGAAGGAGATGTTCAGGCTCTTTCACGATGTCATCTGGGCTTCCATATTTTGGAACTGTACTCAGGGAATCAGAAGCTGTTTTCCAGTTTGGTTGGAAGTTCCTCATATTAGCTGAGCCAAATTTCAAGCTGAGCCAAAGGGCGGCTTTACCTCAGTCACGCCAGGCTCTGAACCACTGCTGTTGTCTGTCATCGAAGAGGCCCTTGAACTTCTGGTGAGATGGGAACCAGCTCCCAAAGGCTTCAGAGAGCAGGCCAAAGGCAGGCCTTGAGTTAATAATCAAGGCTGCTGCAATGCACCGTGGGAAAATCCTACTGCCAGAGAGGATGATCATTAGCAACTGCATGGTAATTGTTTTCTCATCCATGCAAAGGAGATAAAAGGGCACATCCACCCTTTGCTCCCACTCCTCTCCTCCCCCTCGCCCTGCCCCTTCCATTCCCCTCTGTCCTCACTGCTTCCTAAAACATCTGGAGCTCATTCTAATCAGATGTTCCCAGCAGTATGACATTATTCACATGATGCTGGTTGACTAGGCCTAGCCATAATTTCCAAGTGGGAGAACCTTTCTTGGGCATACTGTGTGTGTGTGTTTTCTAGATATGGGACAATAACTGCATTTGAATAACCTATAGTTTCAATTTTGGGCTGTGTGTTTGAAATCAACACGATGGAATTTTTGTTCCCCAAAAGATCCTTAAATGTGCAAACATTCAGCTGTTCCAATTAGAGATATCAGCCCCCAAGTGGGACCTGGAGACCCCCTGGAATTACAGCTCATCACCACCAGACTACAGAGATCTGTTTCCCTGGAGAAAATGGATGCTCCAGAGGCTGGACTCTATGGCATCGTACCCCACTGAGATTCCTGTCCTCCCCAGGTTCCTTCCCCAAATCTCCAGGAGTTTCCCAACCTGGATCTGGCTACCCTATTCCCCCATCCCCCACCAGTGGCCAGGGGGCACATGACAACCCTAGTCGCAATTGTTGTCTGTTAACAGCCTCTGAATCCATTATTCCCTCATCTGCTGCTTCTTTCACTTTCCTGGGATCCTGAACTGACTGATGTCAAGACATTCCATAGCCAATCAGCGTTGCCTATACACAGGGGTCATTTCGTAGAAAAAGAGGTGCAGGAGCTCATTAGCATACCTCATTTGCATATGCCACACCCCCTAACATACCGGAAGTGTGTCAGAAGGCAACACCCACCCCTCAGGCTCCACTCCACAGGCGAGTGAAACTGACCTGCTCTTCCTCCATTCCCTTCCCCATCCAATACTTTGTGCAATAAAAATAAGCGTAAAGAACACACCCTCATTCTCTTCCTGCTCCCTTGAAACCACCAGGTCTCAAGTAGACTTGAGATACCCAGGACATGTGCACCACCCATCCCTTCCCCTTCCCCTCCCCACAACAAGACACCCTGTGAGGTAGGTGGGGCTGAGAGAGGTCTTTTGAGAACTGCTGATGAGAGAACAGCTCTGAGAGAACTTGTGACTGGCCCAAGCTCACACCAGCAGCTGTACGTGGAGGAGTGGGGAATCAAACCCGGTTCTCCCAGATTAGAGTCGAACTCCTGACCACTACACCAAACTGATGGGGTGGAAGCTGCTGAAGGGTTGGTGAAATTTCTCCAGTACTGATGTGCCATGTGCCCAGATAAAAAATGGTATACTTAGAAAATTTATATGCCACCTTGAGCAAGTCTCTGGAAAAGCAGCACACAGTCATGAAAGGAACAATGATAAAATTATCAATATTAAAACAAAACACTGAAAACAATAAAGACCCTAGCAGGGCTTTCCCCGGGGCGCTGCGCCTCTGCACTGCTCAAGGAAGCCAAGGAGGGGGTGGGGCTTGGTCATGTGCCCGCCCCCTGGGCTCCTCACTTCCGGAGCTGCGCTCCTGTACGCTCCCGCTCCAACGGACCCCTGCCTATACAATAACATTGCTGAAGGCAAGTTATACTAGTGGAGAGAAGGAGGGCAAGTGAGGATACAGATACAGTTGTGATGGGTCCATTGTGGGGATCTAAACCCAGCTCTCTCCAATCCATATCCAATACTCCACAGAACAACCAGCATCATTCCCATGTGCCATGCTCTTCTTTGACAACACCCACTGGGAGTGCAAATGTTCACGAATTCAGTCAGCCTCAAAAAATTAGGTGACTTCATACCGCACTTCAGGGCTTCCTGGAGGCATCTGGACAGGCACTATTGAAAACGGTACTGATTTGGAAGGACCTTTCATCTGATTCAGAGGGGCTCTGCTTAAGTAGGACATTCTTGGGCTCTCACAACCATGTAACCTGAGAGGAACTCCCCAAGTTTCTTCTGATTTTGGATACGGATTGGGGAGACCTGGATTCAGATTCCCACAATGGACCCATCACAACTCTATGTGTATCTGTATTTCTGGGTGTATCCATAAAATCAGAACATAAAATCCGTAAAACCAGAACAGTGGTGAGTTAATATGACGATGATGCGTCAGACGATGCACTGTGAATTAAAATTATGACCCATCCAATGTTCCCTCTAAGCTGAGTTAGTGTGAGCTAGCTCACAGTCTTTTAGCCTCCAGCTCACACATTCCCATCTTTGCTCAGGAAGGATGGCTCCAGAGCAGACTAATCTATGCAGGAGCCAAATCGCTCGCTCACAAGTTTAATGCCGGTAGCTCAAAAAGTGGAATTTTTGCTCACAAGACTCCACACCTTAGAGGGAACACTGGACCCATCACCACAAGATGATCTCTTCCCTCCCCCATTGGGCGGGCTCCCATCCCCCTCTTCTTTGTAGCTCTGCTGTTGAGATGATGATGTCTTTTGCATCTCCAACAAATGGTTCATTTCCAGAGGCTGCTAATGGATGAATTAAGGAGGGGATGCCTTTCAGTGTCCAAAAGCATTGGAAACCTTTGGGGGTTAAGTCATGGCACTGGCAACCAGTTCACCGTTCTGGATTCTCTTGACTTTTGGGAGAGTCTTCCCTTCTCTCATCAGGATTTTGTCTCAAGAGACAGATTTCATTAATCCAGAAGCGCTGCTGATTGAGTTACACTGTTGATTGTTCCCGGACCGCAAAATCCATTTCCCTGTCATTACAGAGACTCTTCTTACCCAGCAACGCTGATTGGCTATGGAATGTCTTGACATCAGTCAGTTCAGGATCCCGGGAAAGAGAAAGAAGCAGCAGACGAGGAAATAATGGATCCAGAAGCTGTTAACAGGCAACAATTGGGGTCAATAAACACTCCTAGGCAGCAAAGAGAACACGCTGGCTTGGGGAGGAAAACACCCTGCTTGCCTCCAGAACCTGTCCCCAGACACGGCTTTCTGGCAGAGATCAATGTAAACATGGACTTGTCTGGCACCCAAACCTTGGCTTCTCCTGCTGTACCCCCCCCCCCCCAAAAAAAACTAATACTGAATGTCCAGGGAGTTTGGAGTGCTCTCCCCTTTGGCTTGCGTTTTCACTTTTAAGCTTTGAGTTGCGTTCCTTTATTCTCCAGTCCAGGGCTCCTCAACTTTTTTGAGCCCACAGGTACATGTGGAATTCTGACATACGAAAGACGGGACCTGCGATACTCCGGGGGGGGGGGGGGGGAGAAGAGCAGAACCAGCAGGCACAGGTGAGTCTTCTCCCCCACCCCAGCATCCACGGTGAGGCCTGGGCCCACCGATTCCTTCCCCCCCGGCTCCAGCCGATCCCCCCCCCCAACTATAGCGGCTCCAGCAGCAATTCCGTCCCCCCCCCGGCTACAGCCAATTCCCGCCCCCCGGCTCCAGCAGCTTCAGCAGCGATTCCTCCCCCCCCCCCGGCTCCAGCCAATTCCTCCCCAGCTATAGCAGCTCTGGCAGCGATTCCTTCCCCCCCCCCCCCGCTCCAGGCAATTCCCCCCACCAGCTACAGCGGCTCCGGCAGCGATTCCTTCTCCCTCTGGCTTCAGCCGATTCCCCCCCCCCCCCAGCTACAGAAGCTCTGGCAGTGATTCCCCCCCCCCGCTCCAGCCGATTCCCCCCCACTATAGTGGCTCTGGCAGCGATTCCCCCCCGGCTCCAGCTGATTCCCCCCGCTATAGTGGTGAGGCCGATTCCCACCCGCCAGCTCTTCCCCCCACCCTCACCAGTGACGGAGAGGCCCACGTGGCTTCCAGCCGCTGGGCCTGCCAAGCTCCCCCCCCAGTGACGACGAGGTCCGGCAAGGCTTCTCCATCCTCCCCCGCTGCCCCCGCCACCGCCGCCAGCAGCAGCCACAGATCCCAGAGGTATCCCAGAGGCATGTGCAGAGAACACTTTTTTACTTTTGGGGTGATTTAAATATCCCCCCCCAAAGTTTTTTTTTACTTTTCAGATTTTTCTGCACACAGGGGGAGTCCCCCAAGTGTGCAGGAAAATCTCCCTGCGCCCCAAGTGCCCCCCCCCCCGGTGTGGATTTAGATATCCGCATGGGAGTGGCCACTTGGCTATTAGTATATAGATTTTGGGGGGTGCAGCCACAAAATGGCTGCCGTAGCAGGTACAGCTGGCCACAAAATAGCCACAGTCATTTACTTAACACTGGAGATAAGACTTTGTCTCTCTGCCAGGCCTATCTGTTGTATTCTTATTATTTTACAGCCACAGCTTGCAGAGACTTTGGGATGCAAAAGGCCCTTTCTGATTGGCTACAAATAAAGACTCTCATTGGTCCTTAAGCCACTCTAGGTAACCAATTGCTGAACCTCGCTTAGGTCCAATAGGATTGTTTGTACATAGTTACATTGTTTGAAGTTATGAGTTGGAAACAGTATAAATTAAGGTGCCGCTCTCTTAGAGCTGTCTTTTGAGCTGAAGCAATGTGTTTGAATAAAAGCCTGTTTGTTTGATTCATCGCCTCCCGCTCAATACTTAAAATTCTGAAAGGTACTCTCAGCTCGGTCGCCTGATTCCTTCTGCTTCCAAACAAAATATCAACACAAGTTTCTTGCTGGTTGATGTATTTATAATCCAAAGTACAATACAAAGCAGTCAAAGATGTTCCGGTTATGCAACTTTTCGAGAATCCTTTCTCAAGACAGGACTTACGTTGAAGCTATCAGAAGCATACAAAACAAAACAGTCAAACCTCATCAAGAAGGTCACACAAAATTGCAATTATTCCTCAAAGGATGGTTAGAAAAGTCTGTACACTAGATAATTTCAGTTTGCTTACCCACGCCTACAAACTAAGTTTCCAGCGCAGAAGCGCCTCTCACAGGCACAGTGTCAGTTTCCTTAATTAGGCGTTTTGGCTTTCACAACCCTGAACGGCATGCTCACAATAAGTCTCTCCATTCAGGTGTTTCCAATTAAGTGTACACAAGTATTTTAGGCTCTCTTAAATTACATGTATGCTATCCAGTTTCTGGAGTTAGATAAATGAAGACAAATCCAAACGTACATTAAGACCAGTTGGTGCAATAGAACAAAGTTTATGTATAAACCATGCCTCCTTTTGTAATAAAATACAGTCAATATCCTCAGTATTATATTTATGTGGTTTATACTGATAAATAACACAGTACCTTAAGCTTTCAGGGGCATTTCTTTTTTCATAAGAACATAAGAGAAGCCAATGTTGGATCAGGCCAGTGGCCCATCCAGTCCAACACTGTCACACAATGGCCAAAAACACCAGGTGCCCTCAGAAGGTCCAGCAGTGGGGGCAGGAAGCCCTCCCACTGCTGCCTCCCCCAAACACCAAGATTATAGAGCATCACTTGCCCCAGACTGAGAGTTCCTATCTATACTTTGTGGCTAATAGCCACTGATAGACCTCTGCTCGATATGTTTATCTAATTCCCTCTTGAAGCCGTCCATGCTTGTAGCCGCCACCACCTCCTGTGGCAGTGAATCTCACGTGTTAATCACTCTTTGGGTGAAGAAGTACTTCCTTTTATCTGTTCTAACCCAACAGCTCAGCAATTTCATGGAGTGCCCGCGAGTTCTTGTATTGTGAGAAAGGGAGAAAAGGCCTTCTTTCTCTACCTGCTCTATCCCCTGCATAATCTTGTAAACCTCGATCATGTCACCCCTCACTTGTCGTTTCTCCAAGCTAAAGAGCCCCAAGCGCTTCAACCTTTCTTCACAGGGAAAGTGTTCCAACCCTTTTATCATTCTAGTTGCCCTTTTCTGCACTTTTCCCAACGCTATAATATCTTTTTTGAGGCGTGGCAACCAGAACTGTACACAGTACTCCAAATGAGGTCACACCATCGATTTATACAGGGGCATTACGATACTGGCTGATTTCTTTTCAATTCCCTTCCTAATAACCCCCAGCATAGCATTGGCCTTTTTCATTGTCAGTGCTGGGTCAAAGGCACATCAAAATTATGATTTTTTATTCTTGAAAAGTGTTCAAGGATTCTAGACTTTATTGCCCTAGAACACCTCAATGGGAAAAAGACCCACATGGTCTCACCCACTTTCTAAAAACACTTGGTGGGTGCCAGAAAAGAGGTCAACGGGCACCATGGGGTCTATACGCACCACTGCTCCAGACTGTCCAGTTTGGTTAAGGTATCGCTGATACACATATTTCACCTTACGGGACGTGTGGGAGAATGAGGTGGCTGGTGTTATTGGGTCCTGTGAGCTCCAATCAAAATTCAGAAATTGGGGGCAGGAAGGAACGAATGCATTGGTTCTATTTCAGAGACCAGATTAGGTCACTTGGAATTTCATAAATCAGGGAGAAATTTGGAGGGCCAACCAGAAGGCCGACAACCAGGAGCCAGTGGCTACAACTTCCACCTGTTGTTGCCTCACAGCAGTCGGCATTCAGAGGTGTATTGCCTTTGAACATGGAGGTTTCTTTTGGCCACTGAGGGCACTGATATACTCCTCCTCCTCTGCGAATGTCTCTATTCTCCTTTGAAAGCCAACTGAGGTAGTGACCAGCAGTCCATCATCTGTCATGTGGCACTGAGTTCCATAAGCTAATAGATACATTGCCTGAAGAAGTACTGCTTTTGGGTGGTGCCAAATTTGTGGCACATCAACTTCAGTAGGCACCTGTGCGTTTTAAGGCTGTGGGAGAGGGAGAAAAAAGATCTTATTTTTTAAAACTGAAAAAAGTTACAAATTCTTCAGTCCTTCCTCATAGGGAAGGGGCTCTGAGCCCTGAGACTGGTTCAGCTCACATCCTGTTTGCCAGTTGTGAACAGGGGCCCAAGTTTTCAGTGATTTGTTTGACTGTTTGTTGATCCATTCATGATGGTTTGGCAGCTTGCTTCACTGACCGATTCCCCACAAGCAGCTGTGCCACCCTCGCTCTTCCAACTCCCCCGGCTGCATTGGTCAATTTCACCCTCTTCGCTGCACGGCTGCACTTTGACCCGCATCTCCCTCCGATTTCCTTCGCGTCTTCCAGTGCCCTTGGCTTTTCCTGCCACTGAGGCTGCCATTTTCCCTGCCATGCAGCTGGAGGGCTGTTTAGGGATTTTTTTTAAGGTAATTGCTACATGAAGTTTCTCCTTATAACTCTGCAAAGAAAAGGGTTTTACTTATTTTCAAATGGATGCTGATAATCCAGAGATCATCGCAACAGACCATTAGAAATTTAGTACATGCTTTCATAATAGCAGTCACCAGGGGTCCGTTGGAGTGGGAGCACACAGGAGCGCAGCTCCGGGAGTGAGGAGCCCAGGGGGCGGGCACATGACCAGGCCCCGCCCCCTCCTCGGCTTCCCCGAGCAGTGCAGAGGCACAGCACCCCAGGGAAAGCCCTGCAAGGGTCTTTATTGCTTTTAATGTTTTGTTTTAATATTGATAATTTTATCATTGTTCCTTTTATGACTGTGTGCTGCTTTTCCAGAGACTTGCTCAAGGTGGCATATAAATTTTCTAAGTATACCATTTTTTATCTGGGCACATGGCACAGAAGTATTGGAGAAATTTCACCAACCCTTCAGCAGCTTCCACCCCATCAGTTTGGTGTAGAGGTCAGGAGTTGGACTCTAATCTGGGAGAACCAGGTTTGATTCCCCACTCCTGCACATGCAGCTGTTGGTGTGACCTTGGGCCAGTCACAAGTTCTCTCAGAGCTGTTCTCTCATGAGCAGTTCTCAAAAGACCTCTCTCAGCCCCACCTACCTCACAGGGTGTCTTGTTGTGGGGAGGGGAAGGGATGGGATGGGTGGTGCACATGTCCTGGGTATCTCAAGTCTACTTGAAACCTGGTGGTTTCAAGGGAGCAGGAAGAGAATGAGGGTGTGTTCTTGACGCTTATTTTTATTGCACAAAGTATTGGATGGGGAAGGGAATGGAGGAAGAGCAGGTCAGTTTCACTCCCCTGTGGAGTGGAGCCTGAGGGGTGGGTGTCGCCTTCTGACACACTTCCGGTATGTTAGGGGGTGTGGTATATGCTAATGAATTCTGCTAATGAGCTATGCTAATGAGCTCCTGCACCTCTTTTTCTATGAAATGACCCCTGGCAGTCACTGAATTATTAAGGATCTTTCCAGATGGGTACTAGCATAGGGTTGCCAACCTCCAGGTAGTAGCTGGGGATCTTCTGGAATTACATATCACCCTGCAGATATAAACTATAAACTGCAGTCTTTTATAAAGTTTGAGCCCAGTGGCACTGGGCCCAAACTTTGTTCTATTGTTTCAGATCAACACGGCTACCCACTTGAATCTCTCTTCATGCAGGTGTTTATGTCAGACATAAACCAACGTAATATCGAATCGACCACTACAGAGAGCAAAACATGTATGAAACAGGAATCACGTCCCCCCTCCGAAGAAACAAGACTTTATTTATTTATTTATTTATTTATTTATTTATTTCACATTTTTACCCCGCCCTCCCCACAGCGGGCTCAGGGCGGCTTACAGAGTGGCATCACGTCAAGTTAAAAATACAATTAAAACAGTTTAAAAGATAAAAATTACCAATAAAGTGCTCGCAATAAAGTGCTTGAAATCAGCTTAAAATCAGATGGCGTCCTGCAATTTCTTTTGTGACCTAGTGTGACTTTACAAGTGAGCAGGGGTCCGTTGGGGCCGGAGCGAGGTGGAGCGAAGCTCCGCCAGCTCCGGACTGGCCAGTAGGGCAGCCACGGGCTGAATCAGATTCTCTAATCTGATTCAGCTCGCTGCCGAATTGCTGCTGAAATTCGGTGGCAACTTTAAAAGCCACTGGAGGGGAGGGGGTTTGAGTGAGAGGCTCCAAACTTGCAGGGTAGCTGCTGGGGCCTCTTCTCGAAATGCCCACCAAGTTTCAAGAAGATTGGACAAGGGGGTCCAATTCGACAGGCCCCCAAACAGGTTGCCCCCATTCCTTCCATTGTTCTCTATGGTAGGGAAAAAGTTAACATTTTTTCCCTCCATAGAGAACAATGGAGGGGATGGGACAAGCTGTTTGGGGGCCCATAGAATTGGACCCCCTGGTTCAATCTTCTTGAAACTTGGTGGGTATTTCAAGGAGAGGCCCCAGCAGCTACCCTGCAAGTTTGGAGCCTCTCCCTCAAACCCCCTTTCCTCCAGCACCTCATATACCCTATGAGTTTTTGCCATTGATTTCAATGGCCCATAGGGTATAATGGGGCTGAAACTGACATTCCCTTTCTGACACACTTCTGGTGATGTCAGGGGGCATGGCATATGCTAATGAGTTCTGCTAATGAGTTCTGCTAATGAGCTCCTGCACCTCTTTTTCTACGAAAAGACCCCTGCAAGTGAGGAATACTGAAAAGCCCAGCCCAAATGCAATCCTGGCGCAGCTGCATGTATGACTGAACATCAAGGAGGTGCTGGAGAGGTTTTCTGCAAGATGTCAGGAAGAACTCAGCAAGATTCATCAAATCTACCATGGTTCATCTGAGGAAACATGTAAAGAACTGGAACCTAAGGAGAGTTGAGTAAAAGCAGAAACAGCTTAGAGAATACAAGACACAGAAATGTATAGCAACAGCTTGGCCTAATGGAATTATCAAGGCTCTGTATCTAGACTTGTGGTTCTTAAGAAATACATGCCTCTCCCCATAGGAAAAATGAAAAGCTGGGGAGGAGAGTAGCAATGAATTCAGTCAGGCAATAGATTTGTGATATTATTTCCAAGATAGGAGGAGAAGAAGTGTTCTCATTTCTTGTTCTCCCACCCCCGCACTGAGGGAACTCATTTCTTATAATTTTTATATTGTCACTGCTATCTTACGAAACTATGTTGGGATGCTGTGTCATTTATTTCTTTTCCCACCAGTATACATGCGAATTTTAAACTTGTAAACTTATTATTTTAAAAGAAAAGAAAAGAAAAATAAGATTCTTTATATGTGGTGTCCTCTCTCTGATGCACACCCCCCCCCCTGTGTGTTGTAAAACATCACACAAAAGAATTTTGATACAGCCAGCTATGTAACTGCATGGAGACTGGTTTGTGATGGTTTATCAATATGCATGGGTGCAGTGAAAGAGCGAGCCACAAATGAGCTTTACTGTGGCAACCCATGCACACAGTGTAAAAAATTTAGCAACAAGCACTAGGACGATGGCATGGTCCTAATGCGATCCAATTATGACATTTGAAAGAAGAAGAAGAAGAGAAGAAAATATTGGATTTGTATCCCGCCCTTCACTTGGAGTCTCAGAGCGGCTTACAAACTCCTTTCCCTTCCCCTCCCCACAACAGACACCCTGTGAGTTGGATGAGGCTGAGAGAACTCTTTCCAGAGCTGTCCTTGAGAAAACAGCTGTGACAGAACTATGGCTTGCCCGAGGTCATCCAGCAGGTGCAAATGGAGGAGTAGGGAATCAAACCCGGTTCTCCCAGATTAGAGTCTGCACTCTTAACCACTACACCAAACTGGCTCCCTTCCAGTCCCCAAGGAAACTGAGGTGGCATAAATATTTCTCTCTTCCTCTAAGCATAGGTCCCACTTTGGAAAGAAGACCCGGTAATTTGGAACTCCGAGTTCCAGCAGCTAGCTGGGGTGAAGAGAATCACAACAATATTACAAGTTACTTCCTTGTCTGCCAGCTTAAACACTCTGTCCTAGAGAGTGGTAAGAAAGGACCAAGTGGGAAACAAACCAGCTCATGTCGAGTTGTAGCTGTTAAATTGTCTGCGTCAACATCAAGGTTTGTGTTCCAGCAAATGTTCAGTAGAAGAAATATCGCATAGAAAAGGTCATCTGCAGGGCTTTTTTTGCAGAAAAAGCCCAGCAGGAACTCATTAGCATAATAGGCCACACCTAGCAGCAGAAACTCATTAGCATATTAGGCCACATGACTGACAGCACAGCTTATTAGCACATTAGGCCTTACCCCCATGTTACCAGAAGAGTGGTCATCCAGCCACACCCACCTTTTGCTTCTTACTCTGTTTACCTTGTTTGTTGTCAAAATCCGGGGCTTTTTTTGTAGCAGGAATTAATTTGCATGTTAGGCCACATACCCCTAACATAGCCAATCCTAATGAGTTTCTGCTGTTGGGTGTGGCCTATTGTGCTAATGAGTTCCTGCTGGGTGTGGCCAACTCAGGAGCCAGCCGGAACTCCGTTCCTGTGCGTTCCTGCCCCAAAATAGCCCTGGTCATCTGTCGTCTCTTGGTTCATCGCCATGATCAAACCAAGACCAAAGATGGTTTTGGCTCTCTGGTCATTACCAAAGGAGCATGAGTAGGGTTGCCAGCCTCCAGGTGGTTATATCCAAAAGAATGCTCATGGGAGGAGGTTGTATCAAAACACAAACACTCCGTGAATAACTTATGAACAGAAGTAGAAAGAATATATTACCCAAGACAATTTTAACAATTCTTAACAGTTCAACTATTTCTCCAAATGCAAACACTCTTATAATAACTTAAAGGGTTAGGATCCTATAGTACTTAATACGAAAGACAAATTCCAAATAAAATTCACCAATCTTCTGTATAAGATGCTTCAAGAGAGCGGACGCTTCAAAAAAGTGTAAGTTCCACTGGAAAACAGAAGTTCCACCTTCAATGCAATAGTATTGTAGAAGCATTGTCAACAGAAAGAACGTGTTAATGGGGTGACTGGGTTTGGAAAACTGGTCTAAGGAGAATTGTTAAATTATCTTTTGATTTCACAGCTGGAAGAGTATCAGCTATCTGAGGAAGCAGGAAGCGAACGTGGCACTGAAGCCGGCCATGTATGGCTGTTACTCCCTGAACCAGGGGCGTAGACTTTTGGAAATCCCGGAGGGGGGGGTTCCCTAGCCCTCGCTGGAGCGATGGTTTCCCCCCCCCAGAAACCGCCTTGCCTCCCCGGGCCCTTCCAAGGCCTGCCAGCCGCTGCTGCCGGTGCCTCTCTCTCCCCGCCACCCCTTCCCTCTCCCTCTCCAGCAGTGGCGGCTGGGCCTCAGAAGGACCTGGGGAGGTGTGGTGGCAGGCGCTCTGTTTTCCCGGGGGTGGCTGAGCCCCCCCCTGGGAAATTTCGGGGGTGGCTCAAGCCCTCGAGCCCCCCCCGTACTCTACGCCTATGCCCTGAACATGGAACTTTTGTTTTCCTGTGGAACTTACACTTTTTTGAAGCGTCTGCTCTCCTGAAGCATCTTATACAGAAGATTGGTGAACTGTATTTGGAATTTGTCTTTTGTATTAAGTACTATTGGATCCTAACCCTTTAAGAAATTATAAGAGTGTTTGCGTTGGAGGAATAGTTGAACTGTTAAAAATTGTTAAAATTGCCCTGGATAATATATTCTTTCTACTTCTGTTCGTAAGTTATTCACCAAGTGTTTGTGTTTTGATACAACCTCCAGGGGGTGGCTGGCGATCTCCCGCTATTACAAGTAATCTCTAGGTGACAGTGATCAGTTGCCCTGGAGAAAATGGCTGCTTTGGAGGATGGACTCTATGGTATTATACCTATTGAACTTAGGGTTGCCAAGTCCCTCGAGCTTACCGGCGGGGGGGAGTCCTCTGCCGGCCGGGAGCTTCATCGGTGCGCGCGCAAAGCGCACACACCGGCTGACATCACCAGAAGTGACGTCAGCACGTTGGGGGCATTGCCAGGGCGACGTTCTGGCAATCGCCCCAAAACTCTATGGTATCACTTTCGGGTGATGTCATTACGTGAGGGAAGTCATCCAAAACTCTATGGTATCACTTTCGGATGACGTCATTACGTGAGGGAAGTCATCCAAAACTCTATGGTATCACTTTCGGGTGACGTCATTACGTGAGGGAAGTTGTCCAGGCTGGACGACTTCGGGGGCGGGTTTTCCCCCGCCGGCCGAATGCTGGCCGGCGGATCGGGAACCCCTATAGCGGGGGATCCCCCGCCCCCCGGGCTGACTTGGCAGCCCTAATTGAACTCCCTCCCCTCCCCAAACTCTGCCCTCCTCAGGCTCCACTCCCCAAATCTCTGGGTATTTTCCAACTGAGAGCTGGCAGCCCTAAGCAAGAGCCTGCAGGACTTGGGTTTTGCAAACCAATAAAAGCCCCCCCCCCCCCCCCGGGCTGTCACGTTCAGATATCGGCTTGCTTTTTGCAGCCTTCAAAAACACATATGCACATGGAGACCTGCAAACACCTTTCCTATTCATTACATTGTTAGCATTAAATCTCCAGCAGGAAGAAGAGGAAGACTGTGTGTGTGTGTGTGTGTGTGTGTGTGAGAGAGAGAGAATGTATATTCTGCAGGGACAATAAAGGCCTCTATCAGCCAAGCAGAGAACAGCAAATAAAAGGTGCATGCTTGTGAAACTGGTGGGGAGGGGAGACTGGAAAAACAAGCCCGAAGCACCTGCAGCTCCGGTTCCTGCCAAAAAAATATTGAACAGAGCCATTAATAATTGTGGCATGTTTCTCTGCAGTTCCTCAAAGGAAGCCCCGCTTTCTTTGGTTTAAAAAATCCAGTTTCTGACAGGGGCATTCCCTGATTGGGATGGCAGCCCCCTTGCCTCGCAAACAACGGAAAAATGGGAAAACAAACTCTATCCAAAATACGCCGAGAATACCACAAGGGTCAAACTAGATACTTTTTTGTATCAAAAGAAATATGTTTAATATAAGGTCTGCACGCTAAAATATTTAAAGACGAAGAGCCTGATTAACAGGCTATGGAAAGAGTCGTAAAGAATAAGCTTTACATAAGCTGTTATAATTGCTATACAAAATGCTATACAAAATGAATGAAAATATCAAACGACCAACTCAAGACCATACATGCTTCGGCCTCAGAGGCCTTCCTTAGTGGTCAGTAGTATATAACATAGTTTTTAAACACATCTGGAAAATAAACAGTATAATCTAATTTGGGCACAGAGCAGGGCTCATGGGTGTGAGGCTTCTGTACTTAACAGCAAAAAATCAGACCTTTGTTGATGAAACAGAGTTCTTTATTTCTTAATACTGTTGACAGGTTCTCGAGTGTTTGTTAGGGATGCCACATAACAGACAGTCTGGATTAATATACCCTCCAGTACAGTTTGAACCCCGACATTCAACCAATCACAACTGAGACAAAAACGCGGGCAAAAAGGCTTGAGTCGTTTTGCTTCCCATAGGAAGGTGAAGTGTGAAAGTTATAAAAATTCCCTTCCTGAACTGGCCGACCCAGATGTGTTAAATCCTTGCATATCAAACTGCCCGAAGTGGCCACAACAGACCTTTAAGGTTCCCACAACAAGATAAGGCATTCACAGTCCCAGGAAGGAGGAGGAGGGAATGCATGGGAGAGAAGGCCATTTGTTTTCTTAGTGACGTGTGAGAATGCAGAGTCGCCACCCTCCCGGCTGAGAATGGTTACATTGTCCAGAGTTGCTAAAAGCAATATACTTCAAGGTGAGGGCTCGGGGGAGGGGGTAAGACAGAGAAGGAGACATGTAACATTTCATCAGAGCAGTGACATAGGGAAAACAATGAATCTTTGTCAGTCTTTGTCAGGCCTCCTGGCAATGGGGCAGGGACTTATTTGTGAATTTCCTGCAATGTGCAGGGGGTTGGATTAGTTGACCCTGGAGGTCCCTTCCAACTCTATGATTTTATGAAATCCTGACCAAATGGTGTTATCTCATATTGTGCAGTTTGATAAAGTTTGAGTCCACTGGCACCTTTAAGACTAACAAAGCTTTATTCAAAGTATATATTTTTTGGTATATGAAGATGTGCGCATGCACATGAAAGCTTATATCTTGAATAAAACTTTGTTGGTCTTAAAGGTGTCACTGGACTCAGACTTTGTTCTGCTGCTTCAGACCAACACGGCGACCCACCTGGATCAATCTGTGTGATTTGATGTTATCTAATAAAGCAACCATGGATCCTTTCACATGGTAACTTTCACACATAACTAATCCATTGATATTATAATCTGCTACACAGTTTCAAATGTTTCAGCATCAATCAGCAAGTAAAATCCAGTGGCCATTGTTGTTGCGTTGAAGTTATGTTCAAATTTTGATTGAGCGGAGACAGTCCGTCAGGAAATGTCTCCGCTTGTTAACTGGCACGACTCTCCACAGACAGCTTGAAAGTTCAAGGAATGTTCATGCTGGGTGACCTGCCATGAACTTGACTTCACAAAACACAAACCACCCAAAAATTCATCACAAACTTTTGTTTGTGAACCGGTTCGTGCCCATCCCTAGCTGCAAGTTCAGAAATTCCAGGACTGTAGTTGTCGGGAATTGTAGTTTCCCCATCTGGTTGAGAAGGCTGCAAAAACGAGCATTCTGATCAAGCCTGGCAAGAAGTAAGGCTGGGGAAGGTTGAAAAGAGCATCTTACAGGAAAGCGAGTCCCTCCTGGCCTCTGAAGGAAGAGCCTTGCCAATGGATCACCTCTTCAGAAAGGGTCTGAACTGATGGGAGATAGGCAGGCAGTAAAAATGCGGAAAAGCAAGTATGCAGAAATGCTCGTATTGCAAGCATTCCACCGAACGCTCGCAAACACCCATTAAGCACTTTTGAATGAGGGGACAGGGGAAACTAGGACTTAGCCCTAAAGCCTGCTGGGTGACCTTTCTCACCTTCACGTGTTGTGAGGATAAAATGAAAGAGGGGAAACTGCCCACCCAAGATGCCTTTCACATGTACTACAGTCAAGCCAGGGATCCAGCGCAAAATTTGTGCTTGCACTAGAACTCCTTCACGAGTGGAAATGCAAGGAAAAGACCGCAGTATCCACTTGCACTAAGTCAAAGTTATTGTGTTCTCTAGTTGCGTTTCCACCTGTGCAAGATCTTTGCAATCAGTTTTGAGGCACTGTACAACATAAGGAAGAAAGCGCTGGGCATTGCACAAAAATCTTGTGCAACCAGAACTGCCCTAAACCCAGGGGTCCGTTGGAGCAGGAGCGCACAGGAGCGCAACTCCGGGAGTGAGGAGCCCAGGGGGCGGGCACATGACCAAGCCCCACCCCCTCCTTGGTTTCCCTGAGCAGTGCAGAGACGCAGCACCCCGGGGAAAGCCCTGCTAGGGTCTTTATTGTTTTAAATGTTTTGTTTTAATATTGATAGTTGTATCATTGTTCCTTTTATGACTGTGTGCTGCTTTTCCAGAGACTTGCTCAAGGTGGCATATAAATTTTCTAAGTATACCATTTTTTATCTGGGCACATGGCACATAAGTACTGGAGAAATTTCACCAACCCTTCAGCCGCTTCCACCCCATCAGTTTGGTGTAGTGGTCAGGAGTTGGACTCTAATCTGGGAGAACCGGGTTTGATTCCCCACTCCTCCACATGCAGCTGGTGGTGTGACCTTGGGCCAGTCACAAGTTCTCTCAGAGCTGTTCTCTCATGAGCAGTTCTCAAAAGACCTCTCTCAGCCCCACCTACCTCACAGGGTGTCTTGTTGTGGGGAGGGGAAGGGAAGGGGAAGGGATGGGCGGTGCACATGTCCTGGGTATCTCAAGTCTACTTGAAACCTGGTGGTTTCAAGGGAGCAGGAAGAGAATGAGGGTGTGTTCTTTACGCTTATTTTTATTGCACAAAGTATTGGATGGGGAAGGAAATGAAGGAAGAGCAGGTCAGTTTCACTCACCTGTGGAGTGGAGCCTGAGGGGTGGGTGTTGCCTTCTGACACACTTCCGGTATGTTAGGGGGTGTGGCATATGCAAATGAGTTTTGCTAATGAGCTCCTGCACCTCTTTTTCTACGAAATGACCCCTGCCTAAACCCCTTTATGTTTCCCCTTGTATATTACTGGATCTGATCCAGGGTATCCCCCAGTTCCTATACTTTTGATTTTATTTCCCAGTATATGTAGCTCCCATGCACACACACTTTGATACAGCCATTCACAGCAAGATTCTAATTAATTAATTAATTCAATTTGTATCCTGCCCTCCCTGCAAGCAGGCTCAGGGCGGGTTCCATCATAAAATTCACAACACGAAAAATCGACAGTTAAAATATATCTAAAAACCTATCTAAAAACAATATTCAGTAAAAGACTGGTGCCTCAACAGATTTCAACAAGAAGCCGTTTATTCCCAGGTGGCCATTCGGATCTGAGGGCACCGGAGGAGAGGCCAATAGCAAGTGGGCGCCTGCTGCTTCAACTGAAAGCCTGGTGGAAGAGCTCTGTCTTGCAGGCCCTGCAGAGCTGTAATAGGTCCTGCAGGGCTCTGATTTCTAATGGGAGCTCATTCCACCAGGTAGGACTTTTCTTTGCAATGGATGTGAAGTGGAGAGAGGCAGCCGCCATGTAAAATCTTTGCTTGGGGAGAATCCTGACATCTTAGATTTGCAAAGGGAAACCTGGTCCAGCCCCCTGATCAGTACAGGAAATCCAAACCAGAGCATTCCTGATGGATGGCTTTGTAGCCTCTGGTTAAAAACCCACAGAGAGGGGGAGGATGTTGTCCTCCCAGGTAGTTGTCTGCGTTGACAAACTGTTCTCCCCATTAAGAAACTTCTCCTAATGAACAAATGAAATCTCCCCTCCTATAACCGAAGCTATAGGCCGTCTGGCTTCCTGGAGCAGCAGAGAACTAACCGTTGCCCTCTTACTTCAGACACTATTGGATGAGAGTGATCACGTGTCCCCCTAGTGGTGCAACTTCCCAAGCCGCTCAGGCAGAGCTCAGTTGGGGTTTGAACCAAGCCAGCTTTGGATCTCTAATCTTGACATACTTCCCTAAGAACAGCAAGCTAGAAAACCGACCCACATGGAGACAATGCTGATTCCGAGGATGCTCGTCTGGGTGGCCCCCGTTTACAAAGATCCGAACAAGTCAACAAGGGGAAGACAACTCTTTGTAAGGACCTCCTCAGCAGCTGGTGCCGGAGTTCATTTCTGGTTTCACAGCAGTCACCGGGAGGGCCCCATCTGATGATCTCAGCATACAGGAAGGTTCAGAGATGGGAGCGAAACAGACTTCCCTTGCAATTCCCATTAGAGTGGTGCCTCCAGATTGTCCAGATAATGAATTAGCAGCCCCGGTTCCCATTCTCTCCGCCCCCCCCCCCCCCCCCGCATTCTCCTTCCCTTTCTTTTCTCATTACAGTTATATCTGTTTCTGTCTATGCAACTTAACATGTTTTTTTTTAATCTCTGCATTAAGTTACAGTTATAAATAAGTAGAGATTGAGCCAAGTGCATCAACTCATTAATCTTTCGGGCTCAGGGGAGAACCGGAGCATCCCCTCCGACTAGGGAGGAGGGGCAGATCCCCTCTCTGTTCCTTTCTCAGTCCGAAATGTTTCCCTCTCTCTTGTCGTTCGCTTGCCTCTAATTCCACCTTCACGAGGAGAGTATCTAGAACGAATCCCAAAATCGGGGCATGCCCAGATGGCCGAATTTCTTTTCTTCGTGTTGGCATCTCTTCGCCTGCTCTGTTCTCAGTGGAAATGTGAGTGTTGATCTGGGCGATGGATGAACAGAACGCAAGCCTTTGAACTCAGTACCTCAAAGGACGTGTCAGATGCACATCTGCTTAGAGGCTGTTCCACAGTTGAACAGACACTCCCCCTGACGCAAACTGCTTTTCGGCACACTGAGAATTTCGACAGAGCACAGTCATCAGGTGAACTTAAGGTGATCAAGTGTCCTTGATCACATGTGAGGCAAGCTCCTGATTGGCTCACCTCACACACATCCCCCCCCCCCGGAATTCATCCTCAGCACTTTGTTGGGTAGCTTTGCTGTAGTGGTTAAGGGCATTTGGCGTAGTGGTTAAGTGCCTTGACTCTGATCTGGGAGAAACGGGTTTGATTCCCCACGCCTCCACTTGCAGCTGCTGGTGGTACCTTGAGTCAGTCACAAATTGTCTTAGAGCTGTTCTTTCAAGGGCAGTTCTCAAAAGAGCTCTCTCAACCCCACCTATCTCACGGGGTGTCTGTTGTGGGGAGGGGAAGGGGAAGGAGTTTGTAAGCCACTCTGAGACTCCAGTGAAGGGCAGAGTATAAATCCAATCTCCTCCTTCCTCTTCTTCTTCTTCTGTAGCTGCTTTGTGGTACAGGGCCAGTTCACGCCTTGATATTAAGGAACTATTACCAAACATGACTAAATCTTCTCAATTGCTGAAGAAGAATCACGGCTGGGAAATTAAATTGGCCTACTTGTGAGAAGTCCAGTGGCATCTTAAAGATTAAAAACGTTTATTTTGGCATGAGCATTTGTGAGTCACAGCTCAGATTAGAGGAAACTTACACTGAAATAAATATTGTCACTCTGGACTTCTTTTTTATTGTGTTATAACACACTAACTAACTAACTAACTTATTTATTTACTTATATTGTTTAATTTAAATCTTGCCCTCCTTGCAAGTGGGCTTAGGGCAGCTAACAACAAAGAAGTTACAAACCAATTAAATCCAATTATAACAATACAATAAATTATTTAAAACGTTAAAAAGACAAACTGATGCTTTCCTTCATATAGTTCCAGCAATGCTATCTGGATGACAGAACAACGATGGAATGGGCAGATATAAAATGGCAGTTTTCAGCAAGGGAGACCAGATGGTTGGGCGTCCACCGGCTCCACCAAAGGCCTGGTGGAACCGCTTTCTTTTACAGCCCCTGCAAAACTGTAATAAGTCTCGCAGGGCCCTGATCTCAAACATGGCTATCCCTTTCAAATCCGCTTGTCAAATAGAGAATCAGTTGAAGTCAGCAGCACCTGTTTGTGAAGTAATCACCAGAGTAGCTGGGTTCATGGGTACCAAAGACATCCAAGTAGAAGTTTCAATTCAAAAATCTTGTATGGACATTTCCCCTTTTAACCTGTTCCCAGGGGTCCGTTGGAGCGGGAGCGCACAGGAGCGCAGCTCCGGGAGTGAGGAGCCCAGGGGGCGGGCACATGACCAAGCCCCCCTCCCTCCTCGGCTTCCCCGAGCAGTGCAGAGGCGCAGCACCCCAGGGAAAGCCCTGCTAGGGTCTTTATTGTTTTTAATGTTTTGTTTTAATATTGATAATTTTATCATTGTTCCTTTTATGACTGTGTGCTGCTTTTCCAGAGACTTGCTCAAGGTGCCATATAATTTTTCTAAGTATACCATTTTTTATCTGGGCACATGGCACATAAGTACTGGAGAAATTTCACCAACCCTTCAGCAGCTTTCACCCCATCAGTTTGGTGTAGTGGTCAGGAGTTGGACTCTAATCTGGGAGAACCGGGTTTGATTCCCCACCCCTCCACATGCAGCTGCTGGTGTGACCTTGGGCCAGTCACAAGTTCTCTCAGAGCTGTTCTCTCATGAGCAGTTCTCAAAAGACCTCTCTCAGCCCCACCTACCTCACAGGGTGTCTTGTTGTGGGGAGGGGAAGGGAAAGGGAAAGGGATGGGTGGTGCACATGTCCCGGGTATCTCAAGTCTACTTGAAACCTGGTGGTTTCAAGGGAGCAGGAAGAGAATGAGGGTGTGTTCTTGACGCTTATTTTTATTGTACAAAGTATTGGATGGGGAAGGGAATGGAGGAAGAGCAGGTCAGTTTCACTCACCTGTGGAGTGGAGCCTGAGGGGTGGGTGTTGCCTTCTGACACACTTCCGGTATGTTAGGGGGTGTGGCATATGCAAATGAGTTATGCTAATGAGTTATGCTAATGAGCTCCTCCACCTCTTTTTCTACGAAATGACCCCTGGCTGTTCCTATTCATGATCGCAGTGGGAGATGGGGAGGGGCAGCAGTTGCAAGAATGCAGTCTAATCAGGTGGACACCACCAAAGTCATTTGGACGTATATAAAGAATTCTATAAATGATAGGCTCCCCGATCGCAACTAGTAAGCAGGATGCAGGAACCTGCAGGTTTTTGAGCATCACTGCCTGCCTTTCTCTGGCACCTATGTAGTCAGAGCACTGAAGAGGCATTTACATAATTTATTGGTTTGAGGATGACCTTTGATTCTATTACATTACCGTCTGATCATCACCGCGTAGGCCTTTTTTTCCTCTAGCCTCCCACTGTTCTCTGTAGAATTTCTGGGGGACATTTGAACTGAAAGTCCTTATTTGGATACAGATTTGAATACCCGCTTTCATGCCTTTCGTCGGCACTTCGCTGAATGAACATTAGAGTCAGCTGTTCCAGACGTGCTGTTTATTTATTTATTTAATGGATTTCTAGGCCGCCCTCCCCAGACAGGGCTCATTGAATTTGAATATATGTTTGAATAAATTTCAAAATGGTGACAAAACGGGGAATGGGAACATTCTCAAATTTGGAGATTTTTAGGAATCTTAGTTACACTGGAATTCAGCAGCAGCAGAACCCCGTGTGAAGCGTACCGGTGGCAGAGCAAGCGACTGGGTGATGCAGTTGTCTGTCATTGAAAGCAGACTCGACGCCTGCGGAGACAGAGAATTTAGTGCCGCCTTCATTCAATTATGAATCACCTCTGAGAAGAGTGGTTGTCCCACCCCATTTGTCATCTATCTGAAATCTGGCGGTACACCTATCTACCTAGGGTTGCCAGCCTCCAGGTGGGGTCTGGGGATCTCCCGCTTTTACAACTGATCTCCAGCTGACAGAGATCAGCTCCTCTGGAGAAAATGGCTGCTTTGAAGGTTGGACTCTATGGCATTGTACCATGCTGAGGCCCCTCCCCTCCCCAAACCCCACCTTCTCCTGGCTCCACCCCCAAAGTCCCCAGGTATTTTCCAATCTGGACTTGGCAACCCTATATCTACCACTAATTGGTTAACTTACGGTGTCTGGCTGGCTCATTGTCTCCACAAACTCCAGTTTGGCTTTTCCTGTTCAACCTGCTAACTCCCAGCCAAAATGTTTCCTGGTTTGTGCCCTCGGTCAATTATGAGCGAGTCCAACCCTGCCACAGATCAAACAGAACACTCCTCCCCAGTAACTGCAAGAGCTCTCCGTGCAAAAAATTAATATCAACCACACGAGTACTAGTTAATTATTTCCAGGAGTTAAATGGCAGCCTGAGGATCCGCAAAGTGGCAGTGAGTCAGGATTTCCTGGCTCAGAACTGGAGAGGTAGCCGGTCTTTGCGCTTCCTGTTCTTGAAAGTTCTCTGGCAGCTCTCAGCATCCCCCTACAATATGAAGGGGAGAAATTCTGCCCCCAATCCACATACACCTCTTTTCTCATGGCATGGCAGCTTGTTGTATTCTTATTATTTTACAGCCACAGCTTGCAGAGACTTTGGGATGCAAAAGGCCCTTTCTGATTGGCTAACAAATCCCCCGCGTGCGTGAGCCCGCACGCGGGGAGGGCGGGATATAAATATGAAATAATAAATAAATAAATAAATAAATAAATAACAAATAAAGACTCTCATTGGTCCTTAAGCCACTCCCGGTAACCAATTGCTGAGCCTCGCTTAGGTCCAATAGGATTGTTTGTACATAGTTACATTGTTTGAAGTTATGAGTTGGAAACAGTATAAATTAAGGTGCCACTCTCATAGAGCTGTCTTTGAGCTGAACCAACGGTTTGAATAAAAGCCTGTTTGTTTGATTCATCACCTTAAAAGTTATATTGATTTTTAAATTGTAAAAAAAAAGTGGTTAGAGAGTTGGGCTAGGATCCAAGAGACCCAGGTTCAAATTCAGCCAAGAAGCCTCAGGGACCAGTCATGCTTCATCTCTCAGCTTTGTTGTGGGGGCAAAATACAGGGGAAGAGAATAGTGAGAAGGGCAATACAGGAGAATTGTGTGAAGAAAGTGTGAGTTTAAAAGTCTTGATAGATAGATTCTCCCATGCAAAACAGAGGGATTTGGTGTCTAACAATCCCAGGAATCAGGGCTCTTTTTCTAGCAGGAACAACTTTGCATATTAGGTGACACACCCCTAATGTAGCCAATCCTCCAAGAGCTCACAGAGCTCTTCTTACAGGCAAGGCGAGGATACCTTCTGGCGAGGACCTCGTCCAACATTTGGGCGAGGTCGGGGATTATCTCCGACCAGCATAAAAGAGGGCTCTGGGCCCGAGGGTTCTCATGTTCCATCTTGACCCGCAATAAACTACTATGCTGATTTCACTGTTACTGGCCTCCCGACATTCCACCATGCCTCCCCCCCCCCACACCGCCCCTGGCTCCTGGCAAGCCTGCGCCCCTGCCCCATTCAACACCCCCCCCCCCCCGCGTTAGCCCAAAGGAAGGAGAGGGGGGCTTAATCTAACCTGCGCTAGGGCTGGGCTAGCAATGTGTTCTCTTGGGGGAGGGAGGGCAGCTCTTGCGTCCCCAGAAGCCAGTGCCCCCCTCCTCGCATGCAGGGAGCCAAGAAGCGAAAGCAAAAGCCCCGCTGGCACCTGAGGAGGCATCCGGTCCCAGCAGTCCTGCAAAGGCACGTCCCCACCCCACACCCAGGACAGAGGCTAGGAGAGCGGGGAGGCTTTGGGGTCCAAACAGGATGGGGGGTGAGGAGCCTCCTACCTCCATGTCACTTTCCCTTCTTTCCTCGCAGCTGCCTGACAACCGGGACAATTTCTTTTCTTTTGAATTTTTTTAAATTGATGTAAAGTAGGAGATAAATGTGCAGTTTGTAACATTTTTAACATATTTAACATAACATATAATTTTGATAGTCAAACATTAATGCAGGAGAGTAGAAGTAATTTGCAGATAGTACTTATAATTTAGCATTTACCATGAACTAAGCCAGCTATTATTTGAATGAAGTATGTTGTGGTATAATTCAGGGAAGTGAGAACTGTTGGGGTTAGACGTGAAGCCAGGAGGCATAGCTGGGATTCTGTGGTAAAAGGCCGTGTTCCGTCATGTACTCCAAGAATGGATACCAGGTGTGTACAAAGTGGGAGGAGATCACATCAGAAGAGGCGCTGTGAGGTTTTAAAGTATTCGTGATTTTGTCCAATATAAATTGCTGCCAGATCCTCTCTCTCCACTGATCTAGCGATGGGGGAGGGGGGGGAGCTTGACTTCCAGCATGCTGCAATGGTGGTTTTAGCCGCCGTAAGTAGGAAGGTGGTCAGAGGGAGAAGTGGCTCTTCTCCTATGGAAGGGTCCCTTAAATGTAGAAGAAGGATTAGAAGGTCCATTGGGAGGACTTGTTCCCTCGCGTGCCCCGAGTGTGCAGAACTTTGGCCACTTGCCTCCGTCCTCCCGCCCTCTAATGCTCTCCCGCCCTAGGCAGAAGTCTAATTTGCCTAGTGAGTGGGCCGGCCCTGCTTACAGGGGCTACTGTAAGCTCTTGGAGGATTGCCTACATTAGGGGTGTGTCACCTAATATGCAAAGGAGTTCCTGCTAGAAAAAGAGCCCTGCTAAGAATTACTACCAGTTTGGTGTAGAACCAGTTTGGTGAAGTGGTTAGGAGTGCAGTTGGATTCCCCACTCCTCCAAATGCAGCTGCAGGTCAGTTACAAGTTCTTTCAGAGCTGTTCCCTCAAGGGCAGTTCTCGAAAGAGCTCTCTCAGCCCCACCTACCTCACAGGGTGTCTGTTGTGGGAAAGGAGATTGTAAGCCGCTCTGAGTCTCCGTCGGGTAATGAAGGGCGGGGTATAAATCCAGCCTCTTCTTCCTCTACTTACTGTGGAACTTGGTCTCAGCAGGGGCTGGGACTGGCAAGTCCTCCACAGACAGTGGGTTGGAACTTTTTCCCACTCACACAGGGCCCTTCCACAGGGCCTCTCCCCCACTGCAGCAGATTGATCTCCCTGAAATGCTGCTTGGGGGGTGCAGGGGACCCTCAAAAATGGCATGAGGGGCAAATTGAGGGTCTGCAGCAGGAACAGGGGGAAGTGGTAGAAACTACCCCACCACTTCCATCAATGGAAAATTGAGTTTGGATCCCACCCTGTGCTTGTTCCTCTTTCCCGCAATAAATACCATAAAAACTGTTGGAAAAGGCAATGCCTGGTGTACAAAGAAGAAGAGAAGAACCTGAAAGGGGCAGCAAAAAGACAATCCGATAGGATAGTGAGGACAGCATCTTCTCTCTCCTTTTAAGTTTCATTCCTTGTCTGTCTCCAGATTGCTACTCATAGGCTGTGGTCACACTGGCAGCTTGGCACAGTATGGTGGCACCTTTAAGTGCAGCAGCTTGAAGTGTTGCAGGGTATACCAACCAGGCACGCACCCTGCAGCGGGTTATCTGTGCAGCTGTCCCATGGTCAAGCATCCACACTAGCTTTGCGCGTCAGCCATAAGACACGCTGTGCCAATAGGAGTTTTCAAAAAAAATCACCATTGTGCATGCGCAGAAGCGCATAACCAACTTCTTCTGCTAGCTAGCTCCACAACCCATAAATGAGAAGGAAGTGCCCATTCACACTGCCTTCTGGGTTCCTTTTACACTAGGAGAGTTCAGACATCAGTGGAAGCGCTATCATCCCTTACAACCAGACTTTCCCCAATGTCTGATTACTCTGGTTCTAATGTGGAGAGAGACAGGCTGCCGATGACTATGGGTCATTTTACACCTCCCTCTAAAGTAGTTTGACTGCTGTCTTTTCCTGTGCTGATTTCACAGTGGTGTGAAATTTCACTCCAGGGGGTCTAAGTGCACTAATCAACAGCAATTGTTTAAAGCAGAATAAAGCCGGTTGAATCCTAGCTTGACCACAGGAGGGCAATTAGTAGATGTGGACATTTCAGTAGCAGCACGGTTTCAAACCGCACAGAGGTGTGGGCAGGTTTTTTTGGAACTAGAATGATTCCAGCGGGAAAGTCAGATGTAAAAACAGCCTAAGCCACAGAAGGCAGATGTCGTCATCTGATTGAGCCTTTTAAATCCACACAGGTAATGCTAGTATGTTGTGACAAACTGCTTGTGTGACCAGTCTTAGGGCAATTCCCCACACCTTTCAGAAATGCCATACTCAGGCTGTGGTCACACACACTAACTAATTTTCTTTCAATCCACTTTTAATCCACTTTCCGACGGGATTTTGCCAGTTCATACAGTAAAAATCCTGTCGGGAAGTGCACAGAAAGTGGATTGAAAGTGGATTATTTAGCGTGTGTGACCGCAGCCTCAGTCTTACTATCTCTTTCAGCTAGAGATGTAGTTAGGAGCCTAGCTCTGTCTCTTCTCTTTTTTATCAAGTTATGTTAATTTCTAAATAAGCCTTTATCTACTCTTCAGTCAGGTTGTGCACCGTTACTATGTTAATTACTCTGCCAACAGTAACAGTATGTGCATGATAAAGAAACAATCAATGGTTACACAAAGGAGGTGAACCAAAACTGGATAATTAAAAAAAGAAATCAGGTTGGCTACTGCATCCCCTCTGTAACACAGAGAGGCACTGAAATGCCTCAAGACTTGTTTTGCTTTCTCCTGACATCTCCAGATGTTTCATTCCCATCGTCTGGACTACAAAATAGAGTCTACAGTTGCAAGTGTTTCTGCAGACTTTGAATGAGTGTTGACTTGCTTTGTCATCTCTGAAAATACGGTTGCCAGGCTACTATCAGTATAGGAAAAGTTAATAAGGTATCAATGCAGAGAGAACAAACACCAACTCATGATAATGAAATAGAGCAAGCAGAAATTGGAAGGTAAACAGGAGACTATCAAAAGCCCCTAGATATGCAATCTTTTTAAAAATGGTTTATTGCCTAGTTGCCTAGTTGGAAAATACCTGCTTGCTCCCACTTTTCTGTCAACTTTCACATTTAACCCCAAATATGTATGAATGGGTGCCAAATTGCTGTCAGATCACACATTGTCACAGCCTAGCCCAGGGGCAACCAAACTTGCTTAACGTAAGAGCCACACAGAATAAATGTCAGATGTTTGAGAACTGCAAGATATGAACAAATATCACACACACATTTTTACTGGAAAATATGCAAATTTGCTTTTTATTAATATTAAATGAGACTGCCGAAAATAAAAACAAAAGGGGTAAAACCAGATATTGATAATGATATTTATTGGTCCAGTGATTGATGAATTGCATCTCCACCCTGAGGGCTTCACATGGCAGTATGCGATGATGCGCATATTGAGAAAGGGAAAAAGGTGAAGGCTTATTTTAAAGGGAACGTTTTGCTGAGGCCAACAGATGGCACTCATCATGAATTGCTGTTAAAGGATGCCTTGTTTGTTGAAGGATTTAGTAACTCGCTTATTTCAATTCCCATGTTAGTCGAAGAAGGATTTGAAGTGACTTTTGAGAATGGGAAATGTACTATTTCAAAAATTGGACAAATATGTCTTATTGCCAGGGGTCATTTCGTAGAAAAAGAGGTGCAGGAGCTCATTAGCATAACTCATTTGCATCTCATTTGCATATGCCATACCCCCTAACATACCGGAAGTGTGTCAGAAGGCAACACCCACCCCTCAGGCTCCACTCCACAGGTGAGTGAAACTGACCTGCTCTTCCTCCATTCCCTTCCCCATCCAGTACTTTGTGCAATAAAAATAAGCGTAAAGAACACACCCTCATTCTCTTCCTGCTCCCTTGAAACCACCAGGTTTCAAGTAGACTTGAGATACCCAGGACATGTGCACCACCCATCCCTTTCCCTTTCCCTTCCCCTCCCCACAACAAGACACCCTGTGAGGTAGGTGGGGCTGAGAGAGGTCTTTTGAGAACTGCTCATGAGAGAACAGCTCTGAGAGAACTTGTGACTGGCCCAAGGTCACACCAGCAGCTGCATGTGGAGGAGTGGGGAATCAAACCCAGTTCTCCCAGATTAGGGTACAACTCCTGACCACTACACCAAACTGATGGGGTGGAAGCTGCTGAAAGGTTGGTGAAATTTCTCCAGTACTTATGTGCCATGTGCCCAGATAAAAAATGGTATACTTAGAAAATTTATATGCCACCTTGAGCAAGTCTCTGGAAAAGCAGCACACAGTCATAAAAGGAGCAATGATAAAATTATCAATATTAAAACAAAACATTAAAAACAATAAAGACCCTAGGAGAGCTTTCCCCGGGGCGCTGCGCCTCTGCACTGCTCAGAGAAGCCAAGGAGGGGGCGGGGCTTGGTCATGTGCCCGCCCCCCTGGGCTTCTCACTCCCGGAGCTGCGCTCCTATGCACTCCCACTCCATCGGACCCCTGACAATACCAGGTGTCATCAGGAGATCTGCCAGTGAGGCCAGGACACTAAAAGCTCTCCCACTGTTGCACTCCCCCAAGCACCAAGAATAAAGAGCATCACTTGCCCCAGAGTTCCTATCTATACCTTGTAGCTAGTAGCCACTGATGGATCTCTGCTCCATATCTCTATTCTAATTCTGAGAGGTTTTTTTCCTGCGTGGATGCTTATTTCTGCCGAAAGGGAGCTCAGTCTCCCCCATCAGCTTTTCCTACATAGTCAGGCCCCTTTCTTGGACTGCAGAAAAATCCGAAAAGTTTTAAAAAAAACTTCAGGGACCGTTGAATTTGCCCCAGTACCTTTTGAAATGGCATCAGCTCCAGGCATCAACTGTGAGGAGATCAGAGTGTTTGGGGGAGGGGGGCAGGCTTCTAACTGTTTCTCTCAGTAAAAGGCAGGGTTTTTACTGGCAGCAGCTCTGCACATGCACAGAGAAGGGACTTATGGGAGGCACGGGAAAAGCTGCTGGGGCCGCAAGGGAAGTTGCCATGGCAATAACTGACCCTGCTGCTGCTAGGACTGCAGCAGCAAGAACCATCCACATTGCCACTGGAAAGTTGGCCCTACCGCTGATCAGCTGAAGTCTGAGGAGGTGAAGCCTGCGTCAGCCCCTCTCCCTTGCCAGAAACAGAAAGAAGTGGAGTTCTTTGAGAAGGGGGGGGAGATTGTCTGTCGCGGGGAGAGTAAGAAAAAGAACAGGAGACTGTCTGAGGGTTGCCTGAGGGAGGGGGAGAGAAAGAGGAAGAGATTGTGTGTGTGGGGGGGTAGAGAAATAGTGGAGAGAAAGAGGGGGCAGATGGGGTGGGAGAAAGAGGACAGTGTCTGAGAAGGGCAGGGGTAAGGGAGTGAGACATACAAGGAGTGAGAGGAGAAAGGGGGTAAGAAAGGATTGCTAGAGACAGGGGTCGGGAGAAAGCTGACATAGAAGGGGTGAGAGGAGAAGGGGAGGGGAGGGGAGGGAAGACTGGTAGATAAGGGGTGCATACAGAAAGACAGAGAAGGGAACTTTGACAACCAAGGTGGGAGAGGGAAACAAAGGTGGGGGAATGCCACCTCCCCACCAATTCCTCACAGGGACTGCTGGCAACGAAGACTATGGTAGGGCCACAACACATTATGCAACATTTTGTTGCAGGTCCCCTCTTGTGATTATCTAATTCCTTCTTGAAGCTGTCCGTGCTTGTAGCCTCCACCAAAGGCGTCAACTTCTGGGGGGCTTGGGCCCCCGCCGAAATTTTACAAAAGGGACTCAGCCTCCTCTGGGGCAACCAGTGCAGGTAGGCTTCAAAGTGCAGCCAGCCAATTCAGGGCGCCCTTTCGCTCCCCCCCCACCTAAGAATGGCAGGGAGATCCAGCCGGGGTGTGTGTGTGTGTGTGTCCAACTTTCTGTGTCAATCCTTTGCCCTGCATCGTATGTGCCCCCTGCGCCCTGCCGTGGCAGAGAGACAAGCAGGGAAGTGGCTCCCACCACACAACTCCGGGGTGAAGAAGGCTCCTTCTCCCATCTCCATGCAGGGGGAGCAGATGCAGGTGGAAGGACTGCGCTCCGCCCCAATGGGAGCCAGCCACACAAATAAAAAAAGAGCTTCTCCTGTCTTTACAGCTATTCCTCCAGGTTCCAGGAATGTAAATTGTTACTGGGGGTGGGGTGGGGGTGGAGACAGAAGGAGAGACACTGAAGAATGTTTACAAAGAAGCGGGGCAGTAGGGGGGAAAGGGCTGGCCTGCCTGGGCGGAAGCCGGAACATTTCAACGCTTGCAAGCCTGGCTGGGATGTTGCCCCTTGACTGGAATCTTCCTATCGTTTTTTCTGCCTCTCTTTTTGTGTCTTTCCTTCCTTTCATTTTTTAATCTCTCTTTTACTCCTCTCTCCCCAATCTTTTTTCTACCTCTCCCTTCCTTCCTTTCTCTCTTTGTGTTCTCTCTCTTTCTGTCTTTTTCTTACCTTTTCTTCTCTTTCTCTCTTCTACCTTTCTCTCTTTCTACCTTTCTCTCTGTCTATTTCTGTCTTTCTTGCTTTTTTTTCTATATCTCTGTCTCAGTCCATTTTTTTTTCTTTTGGTGCATAATGCCTTCAGCTCACACACACAATGCCACTTCTGTTACCTCTTCCAGATGATTCCTTAAAGACCATCTTTTCTATGAATTGTTTGGAACAACTGCCTAATCCCCATTTTCTGCTGAAATTGACCACTACCACTTCAGACTAAACTGCATATTTTTCCTCTTTAACCTTGTCTGGTCGGCCTTCCTTCCTTCCTTCCTTCCTTCCTTCCTTCCTTCCTTCCTTCCTTCCTTCCTTCCTTCCTTCCTATTAAGGGAAGTGAGACTATATTTAAATAGTTTCTATAATTTTTTTTTAAAAAGTCAAGTCGGTCTGCTTATAATTTAAAAACTAGCTTCATAGCCAACGCATGGTAACCCTGTAGGATTTTCAAGGCAAGAGACATTCAAAGGTGGTTTGCCATTGCTTGCCTCTGCATACCAACTATGGGCTTCCTTTATGGTCTCCCATTCAACTACAGACCAGAGCTGTCTGTCGGAAAAGAAAGTATAATCCTTAACCCTGGCTGTCTCCACTCACTTTCAGTGTAGCAGTGTAGTCAGACTGCAAAGATTCTGTTGAGCTCCAATTTACATTTTGGGGGAAAGTGTGTCTCTATTTTATTTTACTTGGGTCTATATATCCTTGATTGAGAACAGTTGTTTTTTTCATGGGGTGGGGGGCTGCTTCAACCACTCCTAAGCTCTTCTTTCAATTTCCATTTCATTTTAAAATGGTAAGCCCATCAGCATGAACAAGGGGGACATACAGCAGTGTGCAGCCCAAAAAGAACATTGGCAAGAAATGTGCAGTTTGTACATGTTCATGCTCTTCATTTTGCTGTTACTTAAAATGGTGTGGTACAGTTTCAAAGGGACAACACAACTAACAGGGATGTATAAAAGGAATGACAGGCTTGCCCATTGGAAGCAATGGGAGAGGCTTGAAGGCCCGTTGAAGATAATTGGAGCCAGGAATGCCAATTGACTTCCATGGGCTCCACTGAAATACATTGCAGCACAAAAAAAGTTGCAAAGAAAATGTGGAATGGTTTTTCCATGAAGGTCTTTGGACCCAGATAGGCTACTCTGGTACTGGAATGACAGCCCCCAGAGTGGAATTATGGTCCCTAGGAAGATAATCTATGCTCTGGTACTGGAATGACAGTCTCCAGAGTGGAATGACAGCCCCTGGAAATAGGCTCAGTGCTCTGGGACTGGAATGACAGGTTGCAAAGTGGAATGACAGCCCCTGGGAATAGGCTCAGTTCTCTGGGACTTGTACTCACTTGTAGGATATGAGTTTGAAGTGAGAAGAAGATTGCTGCTACTCTGTACATTGCTCAGAAATTGAGCGCACAGCAACTGTTTGGTGTTCTGGCTTAGGGACTTCAGCCATGCATTTACCAAACAAAGGCATTTGTGATGCCATAATTTACTAAATTTCAGTACAAAGTCACCCATATGAATAAGGCTGAAACAAGACTCCTGTAAATGAATGTCCATGAAAAAAATTTTTATGTTCCCCTACAGGCTTTGCTGTGTTGACCTCTTTTCTTTCAAATTTGGGACCATTTGTTTGTCTAATGCACATGGTATGTATATTTGTAGATCTTAAAGTGACTATTCTAAAAGTGAATTTAAATAAAGGACAGAGCAGGAGACAGCTGTGATACCACTATAACCACTGGCCAATTCCCACCTTTTCCTGGGTTTAGCGCAGCCCAGGGGCATGTCTAGGGGGGTTCCCCAGGGTTCCCAGACCCCCCCCCCCCTAAATTTCTGGAGCACCCCTTCTTAAATCCCACATGGCTCCACCTTCATAGATAGTGACAATGGCATGTGATGTCACTGGCTCCTCCCTATGATGTCACTGGGCCTCGGTTCTTTTAAGGACCTAGCATAGCAGTGCCTCTGGCCCAGGCCCAGCCTCACCTGGGAAATTGGAAAGTCTATGCCCTTGGCCTCCACCACCTCCTGTGGCAGTGAATTCCACGTGTTAATCACTCTTTTGGTGAAGAAGTACTTCCTTTTATCTGTTCTAACCTGACTGCTCAGCAATTTCATTGAGTGCCCACGAGTTCTTGTATTGTGAGAAAGGGAGAAAGGACTTCTTTCTCTACCTGCTGTATCCCATGCATAATCTTATAAACCTCGATCATGTCACCCCCTCAACTGTCATTTCTCCAAGCTAAAGAGCCCTAAGCACTTTAACCTTTCTTCATAGAGAAAGTGTTCCAACCCTTTTATCATTGTAGTTGCCCTTTTCTGCCCTTTCCCCAATGCTATAATATCCTTTCTGAGGTGTGGTGACCAGAACTGTACACAGCAGGGCTTTTCTTGAAGAAAAAGCCCCACAGGAACTCATTAGCATGATAGGCCACACCCAACAGCATATTAGGCCACACCCCTGACACCGCAGCTCCCTCCCAGGATCGGCTTTCCCAGGTGCCTCACCTGCCTGGATCGGATCGGCTTGGCTTCCCCAGGTGCCCCGCGGCTTGCAAGGTTCCTGGGGAATCCGAGGGGAGGGAGGCTGTAGGTGTGGTCAACTCGGAAGCCAGCCGGAACTGTTCCTTTGTGTTCCTGCTCAAAAATAACCCTGGTACACGGTACTTTAAATGAGGTCGCACCATCGATTTACACAGGGGAATTATGATACTGGCTGATTTCTTTTCAATTCCCTTCCTAATAATCACCAGGATAGCGCTGGCCTTTTTTATTGCAGTTGCACACTGTCTCAACATTTTCATTGAGTTATCCACTACAACTGCAAGATCCCTCTCTTTGTCAGTCTCCGCCAGTTCGGACCTCATTCATGACTTCATATGTGTGTCTGGCGAGCAAGGATCCACTGCATGCATTTGATGAAGTGGGCTCCAGTCCATGGGTACTTACACTAGAATAAAAACTCACTTGTCAATAGGGTGACCAGTGTTTATTTTTGCTGCAATAGACATAACATGGCTACCACTCAGGAATATTATTTCCAAAATGATAAAGGAATCAATGGGCAGTAGAGTTGGGGAATGACAAAAAAGAGAAATAGCTTTTCCCAGAAGGCATACGTAACCTGTGGAACTCACTGCCACAAGGAGCTGCGATAGCCAGTGTGCTTGTCAGCTTTAAAAGTGAGGTTATACAAATCCATGGAGGAGGAAAAGAGGTCTGTTAACAGCTACTAGCTAAGAGGCGGATCTACTATGAAACTAACGAAGCTTAAGCTTCAGGGCCCCTAATCCTGGAGGGGCCCTGCTGCAACTGTTTTAAAAATGAGTGAATTTTTCAACAAATTGATGGAGTTTTTAAAAGTGTTTGTTATTAAAATAAGGCTATTTCAGTGACATAATGTCAGCTAATGCTGCCATCCCCCAGGCGGGAGATGGTTCCCATCTGGTGAGGCCTCATGTCTTTGGAATGTTTCAGCTGCTTGTCTTTCTCACAGCACGCTTATCGCCTCTTGTGTATTACTGACCTTGAGTATCTGGCTCTCAGCTGCCATTTTCTTTCAGGTGCAGAGTGTCTTTTTCCCGCCTATACTATGGGAACAAGTAGCCAGTATATTTTTGTGCCTTTTTATCTTTTCTGGGATTGGAGGCTTGCCTATGAACTAACCATTCGAATAATGTATATCTGTTCTGGCTGTTTGAGAGCCTGTTATTACTAACACGAGAAGTGTAGATGACCATGGAGACCTGTTTGCAATAAAGGACTTTCTGTTTAAGAACACCTGTTGCTGGCTGACTCTCTCAGAGTCTCATAAAGTGTTAGTAATCTTTATACTAACTGGGATTTTATTCACCATACCCTATCATGGAAGACGGTGGAGAACTCCCGAAGACTACAGCCCCAGAGCTACTGGTTTCTACAGCTGAGGAACCGATCTTCATCCCAACATCAGGATGGATTAATCTACGGCCTTGAGGAAGCCACTATTCATGGACTCATTTTGGAACTACTCCCTTGGAGACCTGGTTCCCTCGTCAGGGGTCCAGCATGAGCTCAGGAGCGGAAGCTGCAGCTGAGTCCCGGAAGGCCGGGAGGCCCCAGGAGCCCACGGATTACGGAGAAATGTGGGCTTATATGGATTGATGGTTCGAGGTGATGAAACAGCTGTTACAAAAGGAAGTGACAGCAATACTTGTGGATTTACCAGCGGTGATTGCAACGGTGATCCGCAGGGAAGGGAGACCAGATGTGGTGGCTGGAGGAGCAGGGGCCGGTGCAGGTGATGGAGCAGGAACTGGGCCCGGACAACCTCAGCCCCAGCAGCAGCCCCTTGGGACAACCTCAGCCCCAGCAGCATCAGGAGCAGGTCCTCTTGTACCTGCTGTGCCGGGACCAGCGGGGGAGCGACACCCCGTACCTCAAGAGCTGTTGGATGCTACCTTTGATGGGAACCCGGCTAAGCTGCAATTCTTCATAATAGAGGCAGGTTGGTTTTTGCAAAACTGGGGCCATCTCTTCCCTACGGATGGGGATCAAGTTGGCTACATCGGATCATGGCTGTGGGAAGAAGCAGCAGATTGGTATGTGAGCCTCCACAACCCACCAGGTCCTGAACTCGAGAGTACCAAGGAGTTTATGTGGGCACTGTGCCGGCAGTACGAGGACCCAATGAGCGAGGAAAAGGCACGTAATCAGATCCAAACCCTGACGCAGGGCAAGAGCTCAGTTCAGGTGTATACAGCAACCTTTAGGTGGTTTGCTGCCAAAATTTGAGGGTGGCCTGATGCTGTGTTTGTTGAATGGTATTGTCAGGGGTTAAACTCGGACTTGTATGAGACTATACTGAAAAATGTAAACCCCACTACTCTGGCAGCCTGGGTGAGGGCTGCCAAAGAAGCTGAAGGGTGCTTTACCCTCATCAACATGCACACCCCCACTTTGAGCCACAAAGCTCCCAGCCAACCGAGTACTCCGTTCAAGTCCAAACTGAAACCACCTCTCAAGGATATCAGGGATCTACGGATGAAACAAGGTCTCTGCATGCATTGTGGGGAAGCGGGGCACTATGCTTCTTTGTGCCCTGCCTCTACCCCGAAAGTGGTGCCATCTATTCAACCATTGCCCCGTGAGCCATCAAAGGTCCCCACTCTCTCAAACCCAGAGCCCTGCCGTTGGAGGCATTCCCTAAACTGGAGAGAGTGGCAGTAATGGAACCAAGTCAACTGACGGGAAACAGCTAGGACCTGCTGTAAGTGGCATGACACAGCAGGTCCCCATTCAACCAGTGCCACAAGCAGTGAGCTCCCCTGCCCCTCTCCTGTACATCATACTGACTATAGTAAATCCAGAACTTGGTACCCAAGTTCGAGTAAGGGCCTTCATTGACTCAGGGTGTGCTAGGGACCTGATCAGTCCCATAGTAGTTGATGGGTTGGGAGTAGGAGTTAACTCATTAGAAGAACCTCTGCAGTTCACCCAGATGGATGTATCTGAGATAAAAGAACCTTGTGCTTTTGAAACTAAGCCATTAATCATTGGCACAGGGAAGCATTGGGAGCAGAGAGCATTTGTTATTACACCCCATGCACAGTTTCCTATGGTACTGAGGAGCCCCTGGCTTAGCTGCCATGATCCCTACATAAAGTGGAGTGAAGGGAAGATCACATCGGTTCCCCCCAGTGCAAAGAACATAGGTGGAATTCCCAATGGGGCCCTCAAATTGGCCAAGAATGAGCTTGTCTTGTGTGAGAGGAACTTTTATCTATACCTGCCGTCTACCGGGACTTAGAGGAGGTGTTCGGTGAGACCGAAGCAGATGAATTGCCCCCCCATCGGAATACCGATTGCACTGTTGAACTTCTACCCGGCCATAAACTTCCAAAAGGGAAACTATATTCTATGAGCCCAGTTGAAAGGGCTGAGCTGCACAAGTTCATCAACAAGAACTTAGTGCGAGGTTTCATCGGACCAGCTATTTTTCCATTTGCTGCCCCAGTCCTTTTCAAAAAAAAAGAAAGACAGGGGTCTAAGATTTTGCACAGACTATAGAGGCTTAAATGCTGTGTCTACCTCAAACGCTTACCCCCTACCCCTCATAAAGGACCTCTTAACTGAGGCGGCTAGAGGGAAAATCTTTTTCAAATTGGACCTCCGTGATGCTTATTTCCAAGTGTGCATACGGGAAGAGGATGAATATAAGACTGCCTTTAATACTCCCCTGGGGCAATTCGAATACTTAGTTATGCCCTTCGAACTTCAAGGGGCTCCCAGAGTTTTTATGAATTTGATAAACGAGATGTTGCACAAGCACCTATTTAAGGGGGTCCTCTGCTATCTTGATAATATACTTTTATACTCCCCCAATGAACCCTCACATGTAAAATTGGTCCAAGAGGTTCTTGCCACACTAAAGGCGCATAAGCTGTTCGTCAAGCTAGCCAAATGTGACTTCCATAAGACAGAGATTGACTTTTTGGGCTACCACATTTCTCCTAGGGGTCTGGAGATGGACCCTGCAAAAATCTCCACTGTGGTGGGGTGGGAGACCCTTCGTACACAGCAGCAGAGTTTTCTCAGATTCGTGAATTTTTATTGCTTATTCATCAACAACTTTGCCCAGTATAGCCTTCCCCTGACTGATCTCCTCAAGACTAAAGGGAAGGGACCCAATTTGGCCAACGTGCTTTTGGCATGGACTCCCGAATGCCAACGTGCTTTTGAGTCGTTCAAAACCCTTTTCACTTCCAAACCAATCCTTGCCCACCTAGACGAGAATAAAAAGTTTATTGTTCAAGTTGACGCTTCCAATATGGCCATGGGGGGAGCGATCCTGCAGGAGGGCTCAGATGGGAAGTAACATCCCTTGGCGTATGTCTCACGCAAATTTGGTGAAACTGAAAAGAACTGGGCAGTGTGGGATAAAGAGGTTGCTGTGATTCGCCTAGCCCTTACCACTTGGTGCCACTGGTTAGAAGGGGCACAGACCCTGTTTGAAGTATGGACTGACCATAAAAACCTCAAGGCTCTCCAAACCCAGTGATCCCTTAATGCTAAACAGCTGCGGTGGGCAGATTTCTTTTCTAAATTTGATTTTACCCTCTGCCACTTCCCGGGTAAAGCTAACTCATTGGCCAATGCTCTGTTTTGGCTACTGCAGCATGACTGTAAAAGGGACAAGGTAGTTGACTCCATGTTCACTCCAGCTCAGTTAAAGGGGGGCTGTCCTCACAAGGAGCCAAACCAAGAAACCTATGTTCCCTGAACCTATGGAGTGGAATATTAAGTGCTCTCACTCCTATTCGGAGGAAGAAATTAGAGAGTACCGGTCTGACACCTCTTTTTCCCAAGGGCCCAATGGTTGTTGGTTCAAAAAACACAAACTTGTTGTTCCCTTAGCATTGCACAAGAAGGTCATGCATGCAGCTCATGAATCAAAACTGTCGGGGCATTTTGGCTACCTTAAGACTTTACATCTGCTCCAACAGCAGTTCTGGTGGCCCTGTTCTCGAGGAGATGTGTCTACTTATGTGTCTTCCTGCCAAATGTGTCTAATGTGTGAAAACCAGGGCGGAAAACCGCCGGGTCTCCTAAAGCCTCTAGAAACTCCGAGTAGACCCTGGGAGACCATTTCTATGGATTTCATTACTGACCTGCCCCCTAGTAAAGGGAAAACTGTGATTTGGGTCGTGGTTGACACGTTTTCAAAACAGGTGCATTTCATCCCATTTAAGCAGATCCCGATGGCCAAAGCTCTAGCTAAGGCCTTTTTATGCAACATCATCAAATTGCACTCTTTTTCCATGGAAGATCATCTCTGATCGCGGTTCGCAATTCATTGCCAACTTCTGGCTGGAGCTTTTACAAATCATGGGGGTTGAACCCACCCTCAGTAGCGCTTATCACCCAGAGACTGATGGCCAAATGGAAAGGGTTAATAAAGTTTTGGAACAATTCCTGAGATGTTACACTATCAACAAGATGATTGGGCTGATTTACTCCCCTTTGCAGAATACAGTTACAACAATGCCATTCATTCTTCGATGGGGGTTTCCCCGTTTATGGCGGCTGGTGGTTCTGAAGGAGTTCCTCTCTTCACATTGCGGCCAGCTACTCCTGGACCGAGTGGCTTTGCGGACTGGTGGAACTCTTTACGTGACTCATGGCCTTTGATTGCTAAGACACTGGAGGCAGCCAAAGTGGATTACAAAAAGCATGCTGTTAAAGGGAGGGCCCTGGGGTGGGACCTCTCCCCAGGAGACTCTGTCTATGTCACGACTAAAAACATTAAGAGTCTCCAACCCAGTTGTAAATTGGGGTGGAAGTATTTGGGCCTGTTCACTGTGCTCCGGAAAATAAATGATGTGACTTCTGAACTTCAGTTGCCCAAATCACTCAGACTGGTTCACCTCATTTTCCATTACAGTCTCTTGAAAAAAGACCCTGGGCTGAATGCATGGAGACCCTGACATTCAACTCCTCCTCTGATGATGATGATGAATGGTGAACCTCACTTTGAGGTGGATCAAATCCTGGACTCTAAATCCAAACGCGGACACTTGTTCTATCTTGTCCATTGGCAGGATTTTGTGCCGGGGGAAATGAATGGGTGGATGCTATTCATATCAACGCTCCTGCTAAGCTTCATGCCTTCCATAAATTGTACCCTTTAAAACCTGGGGGAAGTGTGTTTGGGGGTCTTTGGGGTGGCAGAATGTCAGCTAATGATGCCATCCCCCGGGCGGGAGGCCTCATGTCTTTGGAATGTCTCAGCCGCTTGTCTTTCTCACAGCACGCTTATCGCCTCTTGTGTATTACTGACCTTGAGTATCTGGCTCTCAGCCGCCATTTTCTTTCAGGTGCAGAGTGTCTTTTTCCCGCCTATACTATGGGAACAAGTAGCCAATATATTTTTGTGCCTTTTTATCTTTTCTGGGATTGGAGGCTTGCCTATGAACTAACCATTCGAATAATGTATATCTGTTCTGGCTGTTTGAGAGCCTGTTATTACTAACATGAGAAGTGTAGATGACCATGGAGACCTGTTTGCAATAAAGGACTTTCTGTTTGAGAACACCTGTTGCTGGCTGACTCTCTCGGACTCTCACACATGATCATAAGCCAAAGGGTTGAAGTACTTAATATTGATCTGCCAAGGAACAACCCCATTGAAGAAGATAACAGTGGTTACCCAGACCTCATTGTTGGTGGGAAGGGGCTCACTGTATGGCCCATGTTCAAGGGCTCCACCCCACCACCCCGTTCTCTACCATTTGGGCCTCAAGGTCCTTGCAAGGGCAGCAAGGCCCGTTGGACCTCATTGGATGTTGCTCTATTGTTGCTGGTTGAGAAGGGGCCCCCATAACATTTCAAGCTTTGGGGTCCCAAAAATGTAGGCCCTCCACTGGCCATGATGGTTGAACGTAACCCTCATGTTCAGATACATAATAAAACAAAAAATATATAGTGGCCCCTTAATGTCTAACAGTATTTATTTTAGCTATATTTGAGTCCAGTAGTACCTTAGAGACCAACTCGATTTTCAGGGAAGGAGGGGGAGGAGGAGGGGGGGGATTGGATTTATACCTCGCCCTTCACTACCTGAAGAAGTCTCAGAGCGGCTTACAATATCCTTTCCCTTCCCCTCCCCCAGCAGACACCCTGTGAGGTCGGTGGGGCTGAGAGCTCTGAGGGAATTGCTCGAGAGAACAGCTCTGAGAAAACTTATGACTGACCCAAGGTCACACCAGCAGCTGAATGTGGAGGAGTGGGGAATCAAACCCAGTTCTCCCAGATTAGAGTCTGCACTCCTAACCACTACACCAAACTGGCTTTTGAGAGTCAAAGCTCCCTTCCTCAGATATGAGTTGGAATAGAGATCTCTGAGTATCTGACAAAGGGAACTTTGACTCTTGAAAGCTTATCCCTCGAACATCTTGTCAGTGCTACTGGACTTGAATCTAGCTGTTCCACTGCACACCAACATGGTTACCCTCTGAAACCAACATTTATTTCAATAACAGCTTTCAGGGGTCACAGCCCACTTTGTCAGACAGACCTGTGATAGAAAGTAATGTTGGGTTAAAAAACCATTTGCCATGGAAGCACAGAACCTTTACGCTGTGTCCTTGATCCTCCATGTTCCCTGGTTAAGGGGGAAATGCTGTTCAAGCAAATTACAAAGATGGTCTGACTCCAACGGTAACAAGAGAAAGAAATTTTACTTAGAAAAATAGAAGCACATCTCACATGACATACTCACATTTAACTTATTGTGTACAGAAGAGATGTCCTATATAAGAAGAAACAGAAGGCAAGCAATGGCCAAAGAGGCTCAACATGTAACCAGTGAGAGCGGCCAAGTGTACCTGAGTGAGAAAATTCTTTTAACCCTTTATCTCTGAGATCGTCTTGCATGCAGAGTTACAATGTCCAACAGCTTTAACCTTCAGTAGCTTTAACCTTCAGTAGCAGTAGATTCAAGTCCAGTAACACTGACAAGATTTTCGGGGGATAAGCTTTCAAGAGTCAAAGTTCCCAAAGTTCAAAAGCTCATCCCCCAAACATCTTGTTGGCACTACCGGACTTGACTCCAGCTGTTCCATTACAGACCAACATGGATGCCCTCTGAAACCAACATTTATTTCAATAACAGATTTCAGGGGTCACAACCCACTTTGTCAGACAGACCTGTGGATAGAAAGTCATATGAGAAGGAGAAGAAGAGATTGGATTTATATCCCGCCCTTCACTACCCAAAGGAGTCTCAGAGTGGTTTACAATCCCTTTTCCCTTTCCCTCCCCACAACAAACACTCTGTGAGGTAGGTGGGGCTGAGAGAGCTCTCCTGAGGACTGCCCTTGGGAGAACTTGTAACTGACCCAAGGTCACACCAGCAGCTGCATGTGGTGGAATAGGGAATCAAACCCGGTTCTCTCAGATTAGAGTCCGTGCTCCTAATCTCTACACCAAACTGGTGAGAGGGGTTATGGGTAGGGTTGCCAGCTCGGGGTTGGGAAACGCCTGGAGATTTTGGGAGTGGAGCCTGGAGAGGACAGATTTTGGGGAGTGGAGGGACAAGCAGTGTATAAAGCCATAGACTCCACCTCCAAATCAGCCATTTTCTCCGGGGGAACATTATCTCTGTGATCTGGAAATCAACTGCAATAGTGGGAGATTTGAGCTATGGAGCAAGTCATGGGGCAGTAGAAGTCAAGGCTTGATGTGAGTGATCAATGTTCGAATCATAGTGAAACACATACCAAACCATGACTTAGAGTTGCCAACTCTGGGCTGAGAAACTCCTGGAAATTTGGGGTGGAGTCCAGGGAGGGCTGGGTTTGGGGGAGGGAGGGAGCTCAACAAGGGTATAATGCCATCTAAAAATGTACCAGGGATCCCGAGCTGAGTGACACAGAAACTTGGGTCACTTGACCCATCAAGGCTCTCTGGGTAAACTCTGAATTGTGATCGCCATAGCAATTTCCCCCCCAAAAGTGCTCGGAATCTCCCTTTCAGTTGTCTATTGACTGTATTACATTTTCGGTGGGGATCAAGCTAGCTGAAAGACTTACTACTACCCTATGAACTAGCCCATTCAAACAGATCTTTATCAGAGGAATGGCTCTAAATCCCCCTGAATTCTGAGGAAAGGCAGGTGACGACTGTAGTCATGGTCTTTTCTTTTCTTTTTTTTTTTTTTTGTAATACATCTTTATTAGATTTAACATATTTACTTCTTGTCCAACTTATATTTTGGCTTAAATACAAGACGTTGTCTTCCCCTTCAAATCAGGGGTATAGAAACTTCATCATTGAGACCCAACATTTTAAAACAAATTAATAATAAATCAGACAATCAAAACATCAGTTCTAACCAAGAGTACCATTTTTGCCATGTTTCAGAAAAGAAAATTTCCTCCTTCCCTTTAAGTTTTGTAGTTAACGAATCCATTTCTGCTAAATTAAAAAGTTTATCAATAAATTGTTGTCTGTTTGGTTCCTTTTCCCCCTTCCAATTACTTGCAAACACAATACGTGCCGCTGTCACCGCCTGGATCAAGAACTTTCTATCCTCCTTGACGTAACTATCTGGGATAATACTTAAAAGAAAGAGTTTGGGATCTAACTCTATCTTATGGTGGATAATTTCTTCTAAAATATTCTTCACCATTAGCCAATATTGGCCCGCATGTTTACACCGCCACCACATATGGTAATAGGTGCCTACATTCTTTTTACATTTCCAACAAGTTGCTGAGATTGACGGGGAGAATTTGGCTATTCGGGCTGGAGGGAGATGCCATCGATAAAACATTTTGATTAAATTTTCTTTGAAAGAGACAGCTTTAGTAATTTTTATATTAATAGACCAAATTTTAAACCATTGCTCCAAGTTAATATTTTGCCCTATGTCTCTTGCCCATGCCACCATATTCGGTTTAACCATCTCGTCCAACATCTTTTCTTTTAGGTAATACTTATATAAACGTTTAATGAGCCCTTTCCCCATACTTAGCCATATCTTATCCAAGTCATTTGGGGTCAAATAAAACCCTTTCTGATGGTCAGCCTTATAACAAGATTTTAGTTGTAATTGTTCCCACCATGTTAACTCCACATTCATTTGCTTGAGGGCTTCTGTGCTCTTCAAAAAACCTGCTTGATCTAATAAATCACTGTATTTTACTTTCTTTTCCTTTAATAAGAGTGATGGACGTATGCTGGCTTCCATTGGTGCTACCCAAAGTGGTGTTTTAACATATGATTTTTCCTTTATCTCTAACCATATTTTATATAGTACATTCCTAATATAATGTTGTTTAAAGTGTGCTCTATCACATCCGTACCACAAGTATTTATGCCACCCTGTCACCAAGTCATGTCCCTCTAATGTTAGAGTTCTCGTATCTTCTAAAATCAACCAGTCCTTCAGCCAGACCATAGCAGACACACGATAATATAACTGCCAATCTGGTAGTCCCAATCCCCCTTGTTCTTTATTGTCTTGAAGATCTTTCAATCTTATACGTGGTCTTTTATTTTGCCATACGAATTTTGTTACTACTTTGTCAATTTCCCTAAAAAATAGCTGGTTTTTAATTATAGGAAGATTTTGGAATAAAAAGTTCACCTTTGGTAGTACAGACATTTTGATCGTGGCCACTCTTCCATAAAATGACAACTGAATCTTAGACCACCTTTTCAGATCCTCTCTAATTTCTGATAATAAATTTGTGTAATTGCCATCATATAAAGAGCTACATCTATTTGTGATCCATATTCCTAAATATTTGATTCTTTTAACCACCTCAAAACCTGTCACCTCCTGAAGTTGTTCCACAATCTTTTTCGTGCAATTTTTTGTTAATAGTTTGGTTTTATTAGCATTTATTTTTAAACCTGCCATTTGTCCAAAATGTCTCAAGAGAGGACTTAAATGTGTAAATGAAGAGAGTGGGTTTTCAAGGATAAAAACCATGTCGTCCGCGAAAGATTGCAATTTATAACTCTCTTTTTTAACCTTAAGACCTTCTATTTCTTTTTCTCTTCTGACTGCTTCTGCCAGGGCCTCTAAAGTAAATATAAATAATAGTGGCGATAACGGACAGCCTTGCCGCGTTCCTTTTTGCACCGGAATGGTATCTGTTAATTCACCATTAATATTAATTTTGGCATCTTGATACTCATAAATTTTTTGGACCATATTATAAAATCTTTGTCCACAATCCCATTTCTGTAACAGCGCCAACATAAACTCCCATTTGATGTTGTCAAACGCTTTCTCAGCGTCGAGGAAAAGTAAGGCCAACTGCTTTTCAGAGTGCAGTTCGTAGTATTCCAGAATATTTAGAATATTACGTATATTATGGCGTATTTGTCTATGTGGTAAGAAACCAGACTGGTCTCTATGGATTGTGTTCATCAATACCTTTTTCATCCTACCAGCTAAAATTGTCGCGTAGATTTTGTAATCCACGTTCAAGAGGGATATTGGTCTGAAATTTTTGATGTTAGATAGGTCACATTCTTTTTTTGGAATTAACGAGATTAAAGCGTTCTTCCAAGATTCTGGAATTATCAAGCTCTCATGGATATCATTCATGGTCTTCTGTAAAGGTGTAATCAACTCATCTTTAAAAGCTTTATAAAATTCAGATGGAATACCGTCTGGTCCAGGCGATTTCCCTTTTTTTATACTTTGTATGGCTTCCATTATCTCTATTGGTTTTATAAATTCATTCATCAATTCTCTTTGCTCTTCTGAAAATTTTCCAAAAGTATATTGATCTATGTTCCACAATGGAGATACCGGATCATCTTTTTTATATAGCTTCTTATAAAAGTCTTCCACTATTTTTTTCATGTCTTTTATATCAAAACAGTCTATCCCATTTTTATCTTTTAGCTTACTTATAAACTTACTGCTGTGTTCCTTTTTTAATCTGTATGCAAGCCATCTAGAGGGCTTATTGGCATTTTCAAAATAAAATTGTTTGGCATACTTAAGTTTCTTTGCTATTTCCTGTGACAGATAGCAACTAAGCAGATGTTGTGAATGTTTAAGCTTGTTTTTGAATTGCTGCCCTTGTGGATTATTTTTCAAACGTTTTTCATCTTCCTGAATCTTAAGCTGTAGCTCTGAAAACTTTTCTTTGTCTTTTCTTGCTTGCCAGATTTGGTACCTTATTGCTCTCCCTCTGGCATATGCTTTAAAGGCATCCCAAACTGTTGCATTACTAATTTCTGGTGTTGTATTTTGTTTGAAGAAAAACATAAAGTCTTCTTTGGCTTCCTTTACAAATTCTGGTTTAAGTAAAAGCCAGGTTTTAAATGACCACCTTATACTCTTCTTTGTACCTTGCAGAACTAATTCTAGTGGGTTGTGGTCCGCAAATGACGAAGGTAATATTTCCACTTCTTTCAAATCTTTTAAAAGCGTCATTGATGTCCAAATCATGTCTATGCGTGACCATGTCTGGTGCCTGTGCGAAAAATAGGTGTAATCTTGTTTGTATATATTCCGGATTCTCCACATGTCTATTAAGTTGTGTTCTTCTACTAACTGTTGAAATGCGATTGGTAGTTGGTTTTTGTTGTTATTGATCCTAGTTTTGCAGCTTTTCCGATCTACTTTGCTATCTACCACCGCGTTGAAATCACCAACTATACACAGCTCATCAGTTAAATAATTATTTAATACCTTGTGCAGATAAGTATAAAACACTTCTTGATGTTGATTGGGGGCATAAATGTTAGCCAACAACATTGGCTTAGAATGCCTAAAAATCTTGACAATTACAATTCTGCCATCCTCTGAGTTAAAAATTAGTTCTGGTCTTAAATAGCTCTTCACGTAAGTCACAACTCCCCTTTTCTTTTTGTCTTTATCTGCAGCTACAAACGCCTGTCCTATCTTTCTAGATTCCAGTAGTTTGATATCTTTTCTCTTTATATGCGTCTCTTGAAGACACACGATGTCAGGTTTTAGTTTCTGCAATTGTAATAAGGTTCTTTTTCGTTTTTGCGGTCCATTAAGACCATTTACGTTCACTGAGATTAATTTAAACTTCTGAATTTCCATTTCTGCCTTTCTTTTGAGCTTCTTCTTTTTTGGATTGTTGTCGTGTGGTTATTAATGAAGGTGTATATGCCTTTTTCTTCTTTTTGTCTTTGGGGTCGCTAAAATTTGCAGCTCCCTGTTGGGGTTCAGATCCTTCTGATTCCGATTCGCTCTGCTCTTCCCCCAATTCTGCTCCAAACTTGGTCAAAAAGTCTTCTACTTTAAAAACAGACGTTAGATTATATCTATTTCCTTTATAAAGAAAAGTTAGGCCTTCTGGGAATTGCCATCTATAGGTGATTCCGTTGGTTCTTAAAAGACTTGCCAATTGCTGATAATCCCTTCTCTTTTCCCTAATTCTCCAAGGTACTTCTCTTAGTATTGGTATCTCCGCCCCTTGAATATTTAACGTTGAATCTTTAGCTTTCTCTAGAATTTTATCCCTTGTGGCCCGTTTTATAAACTTAACATGTACTTCTCTTGTGGTTTTCAATTTCCTGGCCATTGCAGTGTTGCGCCTATAAACTGACTCGATCTCCATTCCCATCGTTTCTGTGTTGTCATAATTTATGAATTGAGAGAGTGCCTCTACCATAACTTTGTCGATGTTTTCTCCTTGAGCTTCTGGAATGTTTTGGAATCTGAGGATATTGGCTGCTTTTTCCAATTCAAGAGTTAAAAGTGATGTTTCTACTGAGTCTAATTTTGATCTGGTTTCTGCAAGTTGCTTGGCCATCTCCTCCTTTTCACTTTCATCTTTCTTTATCCATTTATTTATGTTATCTATTTCTTGCCTACTTTCTAAAATTAGTGTTTTAAAAGCTTCCAACTGTGTTGCAGTCTGTTGTGTAAAGCTTTCAAAATTCTGTTGAATAGGTTCCATTGCTTTATTAATTAGGTTAGGTAATATTTCCTGGACTGTTTGACTCATTGATTGCGCAATACTTTCCTGTATTTGTTGATTTAACTCCTTGACACTCATCTGTGCGAGTGTAGTCAGGGCTGTTTTAGTTTGTGTTGACTGACTAGGTGATGGATTTATCTGACCCAGACCAGGGATAGAGGTTTTCCTAGCTCCACTAGCCATTCTGCTTTATACTCTCTAATTGTGTTTTATACTCTCTAATTTATCCTTAATCACTTAAACACTTAAACACTTAAATACGTTACACCCAGCAGTCTGCTTTATAAACGTATCACCAACTAAAGCGTGTTCTATCCCCCAAGGCCTCACGATAGAACAATGCAAGCTGTGTGTAACTGATCTTAAAGAAAAAAAAATAAGAGAAAGTATATATATACTATTTGACTAGTTTGACTAGTTCGTCTCAATCAGATCTTTGAGTCTTAATAAAATTCATAGATTTGTTCCTTTAAGTAGATCAGTTATAATTCTAAATTTAGTTAATTAGTAAGTTAGTAGGTTAGTCTGAATTAGTAATAATCTAAATACAATCCGTTAGTTGGTTAGTAAGTTAATTAGTTAGTGGTAGAAATTCATTATACCGAATACAATATGTTAATATATAGTATGTAAATATGTAAATATGTAAATATATAAATGAGCAGAGATTTAATCAAGTAGGGAACTCAGCTACCTCTTCAGTTCTGTTTACCCCAGTAGTATGCTATGTTCATTTAACCAATTAATTGCCGCCTTAATTACCTCATTAATTGCCACAATTGATTACCATTTGATAGTTTGCAAATTAAACTTAACTTTTCTCACCTAATTCATTCAAATTTCAGAGTTATGATAATTCATTCAAAATAACCATTTCGTATTTAAAGTAACAATTTCACTTTCCCACCTTTGTATTTCTACAATTTTACCACTATTTCGCAATTACCCTCGCGTTTTAATCCCTAAAATTAATTCCAGCGTCTTCCAATCTAATGAGATATTTTCACCCTAAATGCCTTCAACCAAACAAAACCAAGGAGTAAGAGGGAAAAAAGAAAAAAAAAAAAAAAAAAAAAAATAAAGTCCAGGGTTGCCCCCTCTTCTTTTTACAAATACCCGCCCGTGGCTCCTTCGAACGACGTTGTGTTTCTGTCCACTTTCAAGCCCAGATAGTAAAGCGCCACAAAACTCAATCCAGTTCACATTCGTTACGAGCTAGTTCACTTTTTATTTGCCGCCCACTTTGCTTGAACTCCTCAAGGCAGGCAAACGCTTCAGTGGGGCGGTGGCTCCTTCTAGTAAACAAAGAAAACAAAGGAAAAACAAAACAGGAAAGAGAAGCAGTTCTCCTGTAAGTACGGGCTAAATTTGGTAGTCAGGCGTAGCAAGCTCACGAACAATCCGTCGCTTCTCCGACACGTCACGCTGCGTCCTGTTAATCTTGCTCAGCAGTCGTTTCTTAAAGGTACAACCCCATAGTAGATGCGCCCGCTCCGTTTGTTTAAATATGTATATGACGTAATAATAAATAAAGGAAAAAGTGCATAAAGTTAGTGGCCACTGTTTGGCTTGTAGCCCATAAATCCGTAAATCCTCCGCCTCTCCTGTTTCTCATAGACGAGTCCTCAGTCAGATCCCAGCCGCACCCTCGTCCATGGAAATTAGAGGGAGCGCGTAAAAAGCTCAGTGAAGAGAAAATAAACTATAAGAGAGAAAAAAAAGAAAATAACCGGCAATTTGGCCAATGTATTGCTTGCATACAGCTGGCCTCGTCTTCCCAATTTGCCGCTTTTCCAGCCTCAAGCGTCTTTGCAAATCCCGCTGGTCAGAGTCGCTGACAACGCCCCGTAGGGTCTACCGGCTGCCGCTATGCCTCAATTGTTGTTGAGACTTCTTGTCTCCGTTCCTTGCCTGGTCATAGGGCTCTGAGGATCTCAAGCCGCCGCCCGGAACCCCAGCACCCCAAAGACCTTGCCTTCACCCTCCTCCAAAGGGTTAGCGAGCATATACAGAGCAGTATTGCTTGAAGATAACGAAGAATTCAGCAGTAGCCGCACGGAGCTCCGCAGCTAGCTACCGCTGTCGCCGCAGCCGGAACCGGAACTCGTCATAGTTAATCAGTCATGGTCTTTTCTGTGGTGGCCCCTCAAACACCTCTAAAACACCCACCCCCAAAGCTGTCTCGGTTGTGCCCACAGCAGTTGCCAACTGCAAGCCATTATCCTCTCTCGGACTTGCTTCGTTGTGTTTTGCTGCTACAAAGTGCTTCTGCAGTTTCTGCTTTTAATGTTTTGTAAAGTTTCTTTTGATAATCTGTTGTGCTCCAGAATTTTTATTTATGGGGCCCAGCAGAGGGACAAGAGGTAGCAACCAAGCATCCCTCGTACTGACCTCACTATTCTATCTAATCGTCTTCTTGCTGCCCCCCGCAGGGTCTTCTTCTCTTCTTCTTTGTATACCAGACATTGCCTTTTCCAACATTCTTAACCTCATTTGAACCACTTGCTCAGTTCCGGCACAGCAGCGTACTGAACAGGTTTTATTTGTAAAGCCCGGCATGCCTTGCAGTAGTGAGTCTGCCAATTCGTCTCCCCGACAGGTTTCAGCTGCGACCGCCAACGGAAGTAACTCTGGTACCGCACATCATCTTTGTCCAGTTCTTGTAGGAAACGAGCCATTTCTTGTGCAGAGGGGAAGTCTTCGATGTGGATAAAGGAGTCCGGGGGCACAAAGCGCTCATAGTTCTTCCGTGGTGGGCCACAGACAATGGGAACGGCCATGGAGAGAAAGGCATTCTTCCACAGCTTCTCGGTGATGTAATCCTCATGGATGGAGTTCTCAAAGGCTAGGTAGAATTTATACTGGGTTAAAGTGGAATAGAGCTTGTCCCCAGGGAGAGGCAAGTGCTGCCGACCATAAATATCAACCTGTATGTACTTTTTCAGCTCCTGATAGAATTGTACTCGGCGGGAGCTTGGGTTCCAGTTGCTGACGACCCAAGCCACCAGCTTAGATTTGGGTGGGATGGTGACATTCTGTGGCTGATCAAGGACCTCCAGCCACCCATAAGGGCTGAAGATTCCTGAGTCTTTCCGGTACGACATGGTGAGATTGAAGCAGTTATTCATGAAACCCAGATTGGGGCTGTGGCTGGGAGACTCCAAATTAAACCAGATCCAGTGCTGGGAAGGCGGTCTTGGGCTTGGGGGGAGATTTTTGGAGTAACATACATCTCTGTGATGTACGACAACCGCGTCAGCCTTGGCGTACCAGCTTCGGTTAGCGGTGAAGCGGCAGTCTCGCACATCAAAGAGTGAGGAGCATTTGGGAAGGCTAAATGGCTGCCCAAAGGGCCAAGTCCATATCAGGATGGTGACCTCTGGGGGTCCCTTGTCAATAGAGGTGCTCGTTTCATGTTGTTGCAGTGGCTTGAGTGTGGGAGTCATGGGAAGTAAAGACTCTGTTTGCGGGACATTTCGGATGTAAGCAAAAATCAGCATGCTGAGTATCAGCTGAATGAACAGAAAGGGCAACCATTTCCGGCAACTTGATGGTTTGGTCTGTTCCTTGGAATCCATGTATGGGTCTGGGGAAACAAGAGAGAGGGTAAAGTCTCCATTTGCTCACATAATAGAAATGGTCTACCTTGGCTATAGTTTAGCCAACTTAACTTCAATAGCTAAGGCCCCAAACGTCCCTCTGCCAATTGTACTAGCTGTTCCCTCAAGGACAGCTTGGGAAAGAGCTCTCTTAGCCCCACCCACCTCACAAGGTGTCTGTTGTGGGGAGGGGAAGGGAAAAGGAGTTTTTAAGCCGCTCTGAGACTCCCTTGGGGAGTGGAGGGTGGGGTATAAATCCAATCTCTTCTTCTTCTTCTTCTACCATGAATTTTCTTGATTATTGGACAAAAATCCTAACACACGTCTCCCCAGATTCCATAGTCCTAGATGACCTGGACTTGTTTCTGAAACAGGAATCTACTGATCCTTTTTTTGTTTCTGAACGTTATAGACCCCAGCGCATTTATGGTAGCCACAGCTTTCTGTTCCTTTCGCTTGTTTGCCTCTTTTCCACCTCTGTGTACATGTGCGCACTGGTCAAACACTGCAAAAAAGCAGTCAAGATATGATTGTGCGTCTAACTGTGCCAAGATTTATTTTGTGTGGTGTTTTGCCAATCTACTATGTATTTTTAATCATTGTTACATAGCTATACATATGCATTCCTGGACAAAGATAAAACCACACAAAAAGTGTCTTGATACAACCGCAAAAGCAGCCATGTTATTAGATTCCTGGTCAAATCAAAACACCACTGTTTATTGGCAATGCAGAAGAGGGGAAAAGACACACACTAAAAATATAGGAAAACACTGAAGCTAAGCAAACTGCTCATGCTCAGCACACAGGATGAAATTTGAAAGCAGAAATTTGAAATAATTAGGGATTTACAAGCACCTGCCAGTTCAGCTCACTTCCTGTTTGCCAGTAGTGAACAGGCAGCCAGTTAAGCGATGGGCTGTTCAGCAGTTTGCAACCTATTTGCAGCCTGTATGCAGGAGCAGGCTACTTTCAGCCATCAAAGCCAACTCCCAGCTGATGAGGGTCTTGGTGGGTGTCAGCTTGCGATCTCTTGCTTGGGATATTTTGCTCTGCTCCCAGCAAAGATTTTCAGGATGGGGGGTGGAAGGTGGAAAACAGGCAGTGAATCCCAGGTGGTCAGCCAAGAGTTGGGTTCTTATAATCTTCCAGGCTGGACATCCCAGACATGCAGAGATGCAGAAAATTTAGCTGTCATCTTGGGCTGTAGAGAAAAGGAGGAAACCACTGCTGTTCTGTTTCAGGTGGAGAGAAAGAAAAGATTGCTTCTTCTGCTCCCCACCCCAAACTATTGGCTTGAGCTGACGAGAAAAGGAGAAAAACAGTCTCTCCTCTCCATTTTGAAACTGCGTCTATCTCCAACTTCACTGTGTAGCTATTTTTTTGAGGGAGGGGGTGGTAGATCAGAACCAACTTCCAGCTGATCTCCTGATCAGCTGTGTGTCAGCCTCTGACCAATAGGCAGCAGCAAACTTTTTCAGCAGCTTTTTGAGTGATTTGACCCAATCCAAACAGATCCCTGATTGGCTCACAGCCTGATAGTGAGCATGGAACAGGGTATGTTCATCAGCTGAACAAGTTCATTGATAAATTCAAAGCACCATAGAAATAATAAAAGATTCCTATTGGATCAACTTTCCATGTGGGGTAGAAGGGAGAGTTATTTTGAAACTCCAAATCCAGAGAGAAATTAAAATGAGGGAAATGTTAGAACCTTCTCTCTCCTGAAGGTATCCATCCAACTATCGTCAATCCCCAATGAGATTGAATTGTGGCATACATTTAAAAATGGGATTTGAAGTTACACATTGGATTTTCACACCCTGCTGGTTCTGTTTAGTGCCCCTTTCTTGAGAGCCTAAAATAGGAGCCCTGGTTTAGGAATACATTATAAGGCTCTTGGTTAGCATTGCTGAGCTACAAAGCTGTGGCTATTGCTAGCATTTTTGGATCTAGCACCCCGTAATTCAATATACATACATGGCAGAGAGGTTGTTGTAATTTTATGTGTATTGATTTTGATCTTTCACTAGACACAAATGCCCATCAGAAATGCACATGATACCAAATATTTCTATGAAAACGGACACATTTGCTGAAAATGTTTGCTTGTGAGGACAGAGATTCTCTCTTTCATGTCTTGTATCTCTCGTTATTATATAATTGAGTTTTTGTGTGACTCTTTCCTCGACATTCCACACGCCACCATAGTCTTTTGCCCCCTGACCTGTCAATCAGAAGCTGTCCCTATCCACTGGCTCTGAGTACTCTCATGCCATTGGCTGAGTGCTGGGTCTGCTCCTCTTCCCCACCCACTCCTTCAGCCACTGTGCCCTCTCAGAATTACTGGCAGACGGCTTTCTCTCTTGAAGAAGATGCTTCTCCTGCTTCCCTACTGTATGGGACCAACTGTTACCTCGGTAACTGTTGGTAGGTGCAACGAAATGGCAGTTACCTGTGTTTATATTACCTGTGTTTATAAGATGGCTGCTCTCTGTGGTTTGTTTAAAATGTTCCTCCATAAGGTTCAATTGAGCTGTAGTTCCAGAGGGCGGCCTGCAGGAGTATCACTCACTGGGTTGGATGGGGCTTCCTCATCAGCTAGCCTACAGTTCCCAGCTGCCCCAAGGCCAAAAAGTGTGGGAAAAGAGGGACCTTCCGAAGGGGTGGTACACCATCAATATAGACTCCAGCCCATCCATGGAGGAGTGTGTTTAACCCCTGTTGATTTATGCCCTGTTGGTTCATAATGTGTGCTTACTCTTACAGTTGTGCCTTATTTATTTAGTGTGCTCCATAATTGAATAAATAGTAAAATAAATTCTTCTATTTGGGCTAATAATCTGTGTTGTGCTCTGACCCCATAGTCTCCCCCACTCTGCATAATACCAAAGGGAGGGGTGGCCCAGGGAAGCAAGGAAAGGCCAGACCCTTGGGTTGCCAACTTTCCAGGGATCCCCCAAAGATTGGGGATTTTATCTCCAAATAGGGACATTTGGCCACAGGGGTCTCATTGTCCCTCTAAAAAGGCAGTGACAATTCAGTGACTGGTGGCAGGGAACTTAAGGAGTGAGATATGCCCACGGGACGAGGGTGGGAGGTGAACAGCTGAGTGGTAAACTGGAGCCACAGTAGGTAACCAAGCTTGGTTCAGACAAAGGAAGGAAACCCTTTGCAGGCCTTTGTGAAGAACTCATTGGGGCCAGTCCTGATTAGGGTTACCAGCTCCAGGTAGGGAGATTCCTAAAGATTTTCTGGTAGAGTCTATGGAAGCCAGGGTTTGGGGAGGGGAGACACCTCAGCTGAACAGAATGCCATAAAGTCCACCTTCCAAAGCAGTTATTTTCTCTGGGCGGGAGAGATCTGTTGTCTGGAGTTCAGGTGTGATACCTGGCGATTTTCAGGCTCCACCTGGAGGTTGGCTACCCTAGGTGTAGGAATCAGTGCTTCAAAGCAGGGTCTGCTAGATCCAAGTTCTTGCTGTAGAAGCTGAGTGGGTGATTTTGTACCAGTCACAGACTTTCAGCCTAACCTACCTCACAGGATTGTTCTGCAAGTCAAAAGGGGGAGGGGAGATTAATGTAAGCTGCTTTGGTCCCTGTTACATATCACATAGTTGTCCACACATAGTGCACAGCTATGGAGCAGCTGAGCTTCGATCAGGGAGAACAATAGAGAGTTGGATCCTAACTGGCCACCAATCACAGACATAGGTTTCCCCAGGGGACCTATGCCAGGTAACCGCAACTGTAAGGTCCTATCAGGACATTTGGGTGAGGTCGGGGGATTATCTCCAACTGGCATGAAAGAGGGCTCTGAGCCCGGGGTTTTCCATGTTCCATCTTGACCTGCAATAAACTACAATGCTGTTTTCACTGTTACCGGCCTCCCAACTCCAGTACCTTTCAGTCCCCACTGCAGAGAAAGACTACGTTTCCTCCTGGGAAATTTATTTATTTAAATTTCTATCCCACCCTCCCAGCCAAGGAAACCATTGTTGTCAATCTCCAGGTGAGAGCTGGAGATCATTCAGAATTACAACTGCTCTCCAGATGGCAGAGATCAGTTCCCCTGGAGAAAATGGTGGACTCTGTGTCCTTATACCCTGGTGAGATGCCCCCCCATGACAGCCAATGTGACATGGCAGTCAGGGCTTCAGAGCATGGTAGAGGCTGCAGGGAGGGGGGAAGAGATGGAAAACTAAACACTGTGGGAGAAATAAAGGTAGGTTGATGATTGGCTGGGAAGTAGATAGGGTTGCCAACTCCAGGTGGGAAATTCCTGGAGATTTGAGGGATGGAACCTGGAGAGGGTGAGGTTTGAGGAGGGGTGGGACCTCAGACAGGTACAATTCCATAGACTCTACCCTCCCAACCAGCCATTCCCTCCTGGGGAACCACTGTTGCCAATCTCCAGGTGAGGAGTGGAGATCACTCAGAATTACAACTGATCTCCGGGGGTGGGGGGGGAGATGGAAAGCTGAAATCAGAGGGACAGATAATGGCAGGTTGATGCTTGACTGGAAAGGAGATAGGGTTGCAAACTCCAGGTTGAGAAATTCCTGGAGATTTGAGAGGTGGAGCCTGGAGAGGGTGGGGTCTGAGGAGGGATAGGACCTCAGACAGGTACAGTGCCATAGACTCCACCCTCTAAACCAGCCATTTTCTCCTGGGGAACCATTGTTGCCAATCTTCAGGTGAGGGGTGGAGATCACTCAGAATTACAACTGATCTCCAGGAGGGACAGCAGAAGTCAGCTGCAGTCAGAGGGGCAGATAATGGTAGGTTGATGGTTAGCTGGGAAGGTCATGGGGTTGCCAACTCCAGGTTGGGAAATTTCTGGGGATTTGAGGGATGGAGCCTGGAGAGGGTGGGGTTTGAGAAGGGGTTAGACCTCAGACAGTTACAATACCATAGACTCCACCCTCCAAACCAGCCATTTCCTCCTGGATAACAATTGTTGCCAATCGCCAGGTGAGGGCTGGAGAGCACTCAAAACTACAGCTGCTCTTCAGGTAGCAGAGATCAGTTCCTCTGGAGAAAATGGTGGACTCTGTGTCATTATACCCTGCTGAGGTCACCACAGCAAATTGACGCTAAGTGCCCAAGGCTGGGGCACTCTCCCAGATTCTTTTTCTAGAGCCCGTTGTATTTATTTCCACAATAGGCCTTATTCCTAGTTAATTCATACTTTTGTTTGTGGTTTTGATTCCCTGCTTTTCACTCTAGGTTTTGTCCATTCATTTGCAATGCCTACATGCATGATTTATGGGCAATATATTGCACAGTGTTTGGCTTTGATTCTGTGGTAAATCCCCAGGGATGGAAGGGGGATTTCCATTAGTGGAGTAGGACTTCCTGTTTTCCCATCCCACTATATACCAGAATGCCTCCTGAAAAGCTGCCCCCAGAGTGGGAGGGTGCCAGGAGGACCTCCCTCCAGAACAGCATTAGGGGGGAGCTGGAAGTCTTCAGCAGGGGAGGGAATGGGCAAAAATATTGCTCCCTCTTTTTGTTAGCAGAAATTTTCAGCTGGATACAGCGCCATGTACATCATTTATCCCTGGTGATGGTGTTGGTGGAAAGTGCCGTTAAGCCTCAGCTGACTTATGGGGTTTTCAAGGCAAGAGACGAACAGAGGTGGTTTGCCATTGCCTGCCTCTGCTTAGTGACCCTGGACTTCCTTGGTGGTCTCCCATCCAAATATTAACCAGGTCAGACCCTGCTTAGCTTCCATGATGTGTCAAAATCAGACTAGCCTGGGCCATCCAGGTCAGGTAAGAAAGACAAAGCAGGGATCACAGTTACAGGAATTACAATCAACAAACAAACAAGTCCTGTGATAAAATGACAATTATATTTAATAACTCTTATAAACATTATTTTAGTTTATTTTTACTAAAAAGTCCAACATCCTCATCTTCATTTAATAACTCTTATGTGCATCAATTATTTGGCAAAACAAGTCAATGACCACCCGGTTATACAGTCATTTCACCAATCTTCCTCAGGAGTAACTTTACACAGAGTAAAAGGTTTCAGCTTCTAGGTGCAGCTTGGCTTCTATTATATTTTCTTCAAAGTTTTTCAGCCTAAGTTCTTTTTAGTTCTCTTCATATCTTCTGATTTTCATAATAGCTACTGCTTCCACTACAATCCTAGAACAAACATAATTATTGAGAGGAACATGAAGCTGAATGGAATGTTATTCTATAATCTTTAAGATAATTAATAATCTATGTCCTATAACTTACTTTAAATTCCAAAAGTACTTAAATTAGGAGCAAGCCAGTTAATTTATTTCTGAAAAAGTAGCAACCAGTCTTATCTTCAATACCTGGCTGAAAGTCTTCCTTATTTTTAATGGCTGGTAAATGCTCTCTATTTCAAGTTGCTGGCTCAGTTGCTCTCTAGGTGTACCTATATTAAATTATACAGGAGGTCAGCCTGTAGACACCTTATCAATGTTTTATACCTTTAAGAAAGGAAAATTTAACATGCAGCTGCATGGAATCAGTCTGAATACTTTTTTAGAGAGTTCCTAGCTGGTGGAGAGTATTTGTACGTCTGTTTAAAAAGAAGGCTTTTAGCTAGAAGAAAGGAGGACTGATGTATGCCTCTACCAGGTACACTTCAGCTTATTATCAAGACATTGTTGTTGTTTTCAAGGACTTCAGAACCAGACAACGGATATGAACACAGAAAAGAGGAAAAAATGGCTTGGAATATCAAGATAGAAAGATACAGGTGTTCCCTGATCTTCCACCAGAGTTCCTTAAGATAAGAAGGGAGCCGAAGCCAATTACGACTAGACTCCAGGAGTTAGACATCAGGTATCGTTGGTTGAATACCGGCAAACTGTGTGTGGGATATAAGCAGGTGACTTACACAGCTTCTGACCAGGCATCTGGAGAGCAGTTGCTTGCTGTTCTAAACAAATTACCAGAGGGACAACGGGAGAAGACAGACAACAAAAGGAAAACAAGATCACCTTCCACTCCATTTAAGGCAACCAGAGTCTGTTGTTCTGAAGACCGAGAAGAGCTGGATGAACATATAGACTCCTTTTAAACATCAGACATTCATGTTTTTCTCTGAGGACTGCCCTTGCTATATCTGAAATAGGGCGACCAGGTAGCGGCGAGCCAATGTGGGTATGTGCCCTCCCTTTAACAGTCCTTGGGAAAGAGGTAAAGTCCTTTCGGCCCACAGGCCTCCCTCGGAGTGAACTTAGGTTTCAAAGAAAAATAGAGTAAGAAGTACTATGATTAGTTTTGAGCCTATGTATTTTGTTTTAATTATGAGCGTATGTTGAAAAGGTTTGCTTAAAATACTTAAAATGCAGTATAGGTTAATATTGAGAAGACAAGAACTGAAGAGAAAGAAGGGGGGAAAGCTTTTATTGTAGATTATTAAAGCAAATTAAAATTTTATATGCATATCTATCAAAAAAAACAAAAGAAGAAATTGTGATGCAAGAAGTATGTATATATTATTAGTTAAAATTGCAATCTTTATTTCTAATTCAGTTCTTAAATAAAATAATAAAAATATGTGTATTTCTAAAAATTGATGCCTGTATTAGGTCATGCACACTGTCTCACAGATCTCAACTCCTTTCTTTTATTTATATCTTTTCCCTGTTCTCTGTATTACAGATGCACTTGTGCTTGTTGAGAAAACGCCCGATGGTGCAGCCAAATTGGTGATTTCTATAGGGGACTGGAGGGCTCTTCAGTCCCTTGGGTGCCCCTGGAGAGGGACCCAATCCGCAGAGCTTAATCTGAGCCCATCACATGTGGCGGCAGCAAGTTGTAGCTCGGATTGCTCTGAAGTAAGAAATCATCGTTAAGCCTTTAATATCTTTGTCTTCCTTCACATTTAACAGTAGAACTTCTAAAATCTAAAGGTTTTTCTTTCAAATATAGGGCCTTTGCAGATGATGTGATGTTTATAGTGGAAGACCCCTTATCCACATTACCACATTTGTTACAGAGAGTAAAAGAGTTTGGTGACTTAGCAGGATTTTATGTAAATAAGAACAAATCGAAAGTAATGTGCAAAAATATGTCAAATAAGAAACAAAACGAGTTACAAACACTTACAGAATGTGAGGTGGTGAAAAAGACAAAATATCTGGGTGTAAACCTAACTATGAAAAATATTGATCTTTATAAAAATAATTATGAAAAATTATGGTTGCAAATTATGCAGGATATTAAAAAGTGGAATGTATTGAATTTGTCATTGCTGGGTAGAATTGCGGTGGTCAAGATGAATGTGTTACCACGATTAATGTTTTTGTTTCAAACTATGCCAATTGTGAAAGATGTAAAAACATTCAAATGTTGGCAGAAGGAGCTGTCTAAATTTGTGTGGGGAGGGAAAAAACCAAGAATTAAGATGAAAATAATGTGTGATGCCAAAGAAAGAGGAGGGTTTCAACTACCAAATCTAAGGTTATACCATGATGCAATATGTTTGACCTGGGTAGGGACATGGACTATGTTACAAGATAGAATGTTATTGTCCCTGGAAGGTCATGATTGTAGATTTGGGTGGCATGCATATTTGTATTATGGCAAAACAAAAATGGACAATATGTTTAAACATCACTATTTGAGAAGAACACTAATGGATACGTGGACAAGATATAAAAACTTTTTTTCAGAAGAGATACTCATGTGGATTGTACCCGCAGAAGTCTTACATCCAACATCAAGATATAAAGGACAAGATTGGCTGAAATATAGAGACTTATTAATAAGACATGGCAAAGATTTCAAACTGAAGGAGCAGCATCAGATTGACTTTGATTATGGTTGGTTAAGATATAGACAAATATATGATTTGTATAGAAGTGATAAAAAACACGGTTTCAGGGAAAAAAATAATGAAATAGAACAAGTTTGGGAGGAAGGTGGGAAAAAAATGATTTCTAAAATGTATAAAGTCTTGCTAAAATGGTTTAATGCAGATGAAATGGTAAAAGAACAAATGGTAAAATGGGCGATAAACTTTAACAAAGACATTGAAATGGAATCTTGGGAATTTTTATGGAAAAATGCTATGAGTATATCTACGTGTTACAACTTAAAAGAAAATTGTTTTAAAATGATGTATAGATGGTATATGACACCAAAAAAAATTGCAAATATTGGTCAGAATATGTCTAACAAATGTTGGAAGTGTAAAAAGAAAGAAGGTTCTTTTTATCATATGTGGTGGACTTGTGATAAAGCAAAGATTTATTGGTCCAAAATACATGCAGAAATGGAAAAAATCTTGAAATGTACATTTAAGAAGTTGCCTGAAATGTTATTGCTAGGACTTAAACTAGAAGAGATAAATGTAAAGAAAAGGACAATAATATGGTATATGATTACAACAGCAAGAATGGTGTATGCACAAAATTGGAAAAATGAAAAAATACCAGAGGTGTGGGAATGGTTGAAAAAACTGTTATATATGGCTGAAATGGATAAATGGACTAGAAAATTGAATAATCTCTACTCAGAGACCTTTCTAGAAGACTGGAAAGATTTGAAAGAATATGTTGAAAAATACTGGGATATGAAAAACTATATTTATACATGGTTATAATAGCATAAAGGAATAGAAATATATTATATGAATGTTTTAGTTAAAATTAGACAATGAAGCTGTTTTTATTTAGAAATACATAAGAGTATAGAAAATGAGAATTGGTGTATAAGTATTTTAAAGACATATAACCGTTACCAGAAATGAAACATAGATATAAGTATTACTATTTTGAATAAAATGGAAAATGTGTTATGCTTCAGAGGTGGTGGGAAACCACCAAAACAAGATAAAAATAGAATGTACAAATAGAACAAAATGTTATATAATATGGAAAAAGGGATTTGTATAAGGTAAATGTATTATTTTTGATGTTTTTTTTTTTGAAAAATAAAAATTTCTTTACAAAAAAAAAAAGAAATTGTCTAGAGCCCCTAATGACAGTCATGGGGCAAAGCTGTGGCTCCCGTCAATGGTGGGGCTATCTTATCTTCACTTCTTCACTCTTCAATAAAGAACCTACATTATTTCTGGAACTGGAGCCTGGATAGTGCACTTCAGCTGTCCTGTTCTTTGCATTTCTAAAATTCTATGACCAATAACTGTTGGAGCATGCATGTTGATAGACTCCTGCAGAAAAGCAACCTGAATGTTTTGTGCATGTAATTGTGTGTAGGCTACATTAGATAAGGAGAGTGTAGCCTTCAGAAAATATGGAAAAGTTTTGTAACCGGTTAATGAATATATTTTGAAGATTGCTATTTGTGAAAAAATACAGTACCTGTTTCATCCAGAACAATTTGTAAGGTCAAATTCAGAAGAAGATCATGAAATGAATACATATTTTAGAAAACTTAGTCAGCAAGCACTTCTGCATAAGATCTGCATATGTAGTGATTCTGATTACGCTTAGGTTAAGCATTTCTGCATTCTTATGAGACCTGCTAATGTAGTGATTCTGATTGCACTTATGTTATATTTGTATTGATTTGAGTATTTAGAACATTTAAAATACATGCATGTGCACTATAACACAGTCTTTTTGTTATCATATATTTGCTGTTGTGGACTGTGATTCTCTTGTTTGTTCATGCAGTATTGTCAGGCAAGCACCTTCCATCTAAATCCTCGTGGTTCAGGTTTTGTGCATGCATTTTAGCATTAGATTGTTGTATGAAAGGGAACAGAAAGGATCACAGGCAAAGAAGGAAAACCCACTGTTGAAACTGAGCAGACTTCTGAAACTGACAGGCAGCCCCAGTTTTCCATATTGCCAAGCACTAGGGGACTCTCTGCTGTGTTATTGGCCACTGTGAAAAAATGGGAAAGAGTCACATGATCTCATAACATGGGGGAACATGTTGAATGTACAGAATGCACGGTAGAACCCACTGACACTGGCACTGCAAGCTGTGATTGTTGACAACGTGTGCGTGCGTGCCCGTGCCACCTGTGCAAAGTCAGCTGCAACTTCCATGCTTTGCACAGGGCTGTAATTTGTATGGGGGAAGAAGTCCTCTGGAAGAAGCTCTGGAGAGCTTTTTTAGTCTTGTGCCATTAAACTGAAAAAAGGGTATTTTCGCCAGTGCCCTAGAGCAGCTGCATAGTAGCAGTAATTTCCTGCCCTTCCTTACAAATTTGCATAGTTTTCTCTTTGTGATTCTCTAATCTGATCCTGCACACTGGTTGTGATCGTGGCAGTTTTTAAAGCCTGTCCTTTGCAGATTGCACTCTCCTCCAAATGGATTAATCCCAAGCAATTCTTAAGTCTGGCAGTTTGCAGAAGGTCCATGTGGCTCAGCTACCATTTTAATGTTAGGCTTCCAGAAACTGCCAAAATGGTCCCCCCCCCCCCCCCCCCCCCGCAGCTTTGTTTATAAAAGCATAAAAGGGAAAAATGTTTTCAAAGCATTAGTCTTCCAGAATCTATCTCTCTTTACATCTCACATCAGTTTCATTCCGCATTAACAATCCCCCACTTTATTTTGTTTGCATGCACCACTGAAATCCTTTTCTTTTCTTTATTTGCACTGGGGATGCTGCCATTTGCCTCCTCTCCGATCCCCCTTTCAAGTCAATACCAGCAGGGAACTAAACCTCACACAGTTCCTTTTAAACATTGTCTGATGTTTTAATTTTTTTTTATTCAGTGATCTGAGACTAGTGATAGTTTCATATCACTAGACTCATGTTGCTTGTCAAACCCCCCCCCCCCAAAATTTAAAAACAAGGGGGAAATGGAGCTTGTACACTGATGAAGGGGGGAGGATGGCGAAAGGTGTAAAGTGGGCGAAGCGACCTCCATGTAGGCAGGGAGTGACCTTTGAGGGGTGGCAAAAGAACAGGGAGAAATCCAAGGGAATCTGTACACTTTTTCATTACCTTTGACTTGGAAGTGAACAAGGGGGAAATCAGCACAAAAGCACTTTCCTTAAACCTGGGAAAACACTGACCGGGAAGCAAACTCAGCGCTGAAGGGAGGAAAATCAATGCAGAACGGCAAAGAAAACCTGACAGTCATGCACAGTGAAAGCCAGGGAAGACACCCATGCATAATAGGCCTGATTCTGAAAAGAATCTTTATAGATATGTACAGTTATGTCAAGGATGAGTTTTTAGTGTTTTATTGATGTGTGTGAATGAGGGGTGGGGGAAATGCAAACAAATGGAAGGAACAGAGGCACAGCAACTTGCACATGAAAAGTACAAGATTTCGAAGGGGGAAAAAAGAACCATGGTGGATTCCTAATGGTTTGGTTCCACTCTGGAAATGAGACCAAGTCCAGAGAATTCTGGAAGCACCCTTAATTGATATGATCGTTCCATTTTGTAACTAATCATTCCTGCCCAAAAGTGCGACAGAAACAGTGAAGATTACTGGACTCGGGAGGCCGGTGAAGTGATTTTCAGCATAGCTCTTTTTATTAGCAATCAGGAACAAGCATGAGGGAGAGTGGTTGGGGAGCCTGCTTATATTTACCGGTAAACCGCACCCCCGACTTCCCCCCCCCCTCATGGAGGATTGGGTAAACAGGGATTAGGTTCCCGCCAGAGACTATCGTAGGTCAATTTGAATATCCTCAGCCTCTGATAGGGGGACAATCAGGATCTGAGGGTCCATTGTTCTCTGGTAATGAAGCTCAGGCAGGTATCACTTGGCCTTACAGGTGACATGCCCAGACATGTTGCAGGGTGCATACAGGAAGTAAGTTTACACTAGGGAATCTTTAAGTTCAAACTAGAAAGTCATGTACAGAACATAACACCCCTCCCCCCATAGTCCAGGCCCACCCTAGTAAAGAAAGTCTTTCAAGTAGGTCGGGTCTTTCCCGTTCCCTTTCTGACTGATGGAGGCTCATAGCGGGTGGTACTGGGACCAGGTGTTCAATCACGGGAGTCGGGGTGGCCGGAGCCAGGGTGTCGGGAATCGCCTCCGATTGGGTGGCCACTGGGGTTTGTGAGTCCAGTGGGGACTCCTGGAGGACAGCCGCCGGAGTAGAGCCTGGGCCTCGGTCGTCCTCATCGTCCATGCTCGTGTCCGGAATGTCAGCCCTGGACCAACTTGTAGAAGGGGGAGAGTCTGTACGGCATCATAGCTGGTCTATGTGACGTCGCCATACTTGCCCATCCTCGGTGGCAACCTCATATGAGAGAGGCCCATTGATGCGGGTGACCCGGGCCGGAACCCACAGGGGACCCCATGCATAGTTCCTCGCATACACGGGGTCTTCAGGGTTGAAACCTCTCAGAGCTCGGGGTGTGTTGGGCTCCTTCGTGCTGCTTGCTGCTCAGACTGGGTGCAGGTGGTCGAGCTGGGATGTCAGCCGTCGTCCCATGAGGAGTTCCGCTGGGCTGCGACCTGTGGCAGTATGAGGCGTTGTGTGCTGACTGAAAAGGAAGGCTGTCAGCTTGTACTCCCAGTCCCCATGGTCCATCCTCCACAGAGTCTCTTTCATTGTGTGAACCATCCTCTCGGCTTGGCCGTTGGTAGCTGGATGAAAGGGAGTGGACCTTATGTGTCTGATGCCATGCAGCTCCGTGAATCACAGGAGGAGGTGAAGGCTATGCCGTTGTCGGAGACTAGCATGTCAGGCAGCCCGTGCATGCTGAATATGTGCCACATTGCACAGACGGCGGCTTCAGATGATGTAGCCTTCACAGGGATGACCTCCAGCCATTTGCTGTAACTGTCTACAAGGAGGAAGAACAACTGCCCCTGGACAGGTCCCACGAAATCAATGTGGACCCGGGACCATGGTCCCTGAGCTGACTCCCAGGAGTGGACTGGTGCATGGGAAGGATCAGGATGAGACTCCTGACATTTTGCACAATGGAGGACACAGTCCAAAATGTCCTTATCTAGCCCTGGCCACCACATGTAACTGCGGGCCAAAGCTTTCATCCGCATGACCCCAGGGTGGTACTCATGGAGAGTGCATAGCACCCAAGTGCGGAGGAGTTCCGGAATCACTACCCTGGATCCCCATAGCAGGCACCCCTTGTGGGTGGACAGCTCGTTGTGCTGGGCTGTGAATGCTGCAAATTCTGGCCCTGGAGATGAGGGCCACCCCCTCCCCACCCAGTGAAGAACACGAGAGAGTGTGTGATCCCGGGCCGTGCACTGGGAGATGTCCGTTACCTGGACTGGCTGGTCCGGAAGCTACTCCAGGAGCGCGACATGATAGGCAGGAGCAGGGTCAGGTTCACAGGCGGGCAGCAAGAGGTGACTCAGGGCGTCAGCATGCCCCATGGATTTGCCCTGGCGGTAGACCAGGGAGTATTGGTAGCCAGAGAGGAAGATAGACCATCGCAGAACCCGAGGAGACAGCATCTGAGGGGTTTGGCAGTCCGGGGTGAGAAGCCCCAGCAGAGGTTTGTGGTCGGTGGCAACCGTGAAGTCCTGACCATAGAGATAGTCATGGAACTTTTTAACCCCTGCCACAATAGCGTGTGCCTCCTTGTCAATCTGCGTGTAGTTCTGCTCCGCAGATGACAAGGTCCGAGGGTAGTAGGCGACCAGGACCTCCCGGCCATCAGGCAGACGGTGCGCCAACACAGCCCCCACCCCATATGGAGAGGAGTCGCAGGCCAACACCACAGGAAGAGACTCATCAAAATGAGCTAGTACCACATTAGAAGTCAACAGTTTTTTCATAGCTTCAAACGCAGTCGCGTGGCAGGGCCCCCACTCCCGTCTAGCGTTCTTGTCCAAGAGTCTGTGCAGCAGCTCCACCATCGCTGCCTTGTGGGGAAGGAAATTATGATTAAAATTTAATAGTCCCAGAAATGATTGGAGCTCGGCCTTGCGCGTAGGAGCCGGAGTTTCAGAGATGGCTTTCACCTTGTCGGGTGTGGGGTGGATTCCATGGGCGTCTATGGTAAACCCAAGGAATTCCATAGATGGGACACCCAGAAGACATTTTCCCAGTTTTACCTTCAGCCCGGTTTCCTGGAAGCGTTGAAGAACCGCCCGGAGCCTCTGCCGGAAGGTCTGGGCATCCAGCGCAGCGATCAGGACATCGTCGAAAAAGGGCTGGACACCTGGTAATCCTTTTAACAAACGATCCTGATAAGTATTGGAGTCAGGAGTCCATGGAATAGTGAAACAGCTAGATCTTTATTGCTGGTCCGGATGAAGCATACAACCCAGGGCTCGAAGCCCTCCTTTTATGCTGGTCAGGGACAATCCCCTGACCTCACCCAACTGGCCTGATAGGCTATTAGAAGTCTATTTACATTTCATAGGTTCCCTGGGAGAAACCTAGGTACATGATTGGTGGCTGGTTTGAATCCACCTGGCCTTTGTTCTACCTGGCTGAAGCTCAGGTAGTTTCTTGGCCATGTGCTCTGGCCATGCGGTCACCATTACGGGAGCACATGGCGACCGCATGGTCAATACATAACACCCCTCCCCCCATAGTCCAGAATCCCTCTGCACACATAGTCTTTGAGATAGTCCGGGCGTCTGCGCTCACGTCCAGAGCACCGGGGGGTTGTAAGGCGGGGCGTGTTGCTTGTGTTGGCAGGTTGCGGTGTGGGTAGTTGTTCTGCTGGCGGGGCCTGTCTGCTCGGGGGTTGTTCAGGTGTTGATGGTGCGGCTGCTTCGTCCGTGGGCAGGAGCGGTGTCTCCGCAGTCTCTGGATCAGGGTCTGGCGCTGCTTCTGGAGTCATGTCAATGTCACAGTCCATTGGTGCAGGGAGTTCGGGGGCCTGGGTATCATTGTGGTTCTGGGTACATCGTCAAATCTGGTCGATGTGCCGTTTCCAGACTACGCCATCTTCCGTAAGGACCTCGTAGGAATAAGGCCCTGTGACTCGGATGATCCTCGCGGGGAGCCATGTCAGACCCTGTGCGTAGTTCTTAGCGTATACGGGGTCTTCGGGAGCGAACCCTCGGGCGGCTGGCTGATCCTCCGTTTTTGGGTTTCCAGTGATTGCTCGGTCGGGATGTAGGCGGTCCAGGATGGTTCCCAGTCGTCTTCCCATCAGAAGTTCGGCTGGCCGGCACCCGGTCCCTGAGTAGGGAGTGTTCCGTTGGCTGAACAGGAACTTATACAGCTGCTGCTCCCAGTCGCCATGCTCCATTTTCTTTAAAGCATCCTTCATTGTTCTCACCATGCGTTCGGTCTGGCCGTTGGTTGCAGGGTGAAATGGTGCAGAGCGGATGTGGCGAAGACCGCAGGCCTCCATGAACCGTTGGAACTCACTAGAGGTGAATGCGGTTCCATTGTTGGTCACGAGAGTGTCAGGCATTCCGTGTGTCGCGAAGACTGGCCAGAGACTTCGTAAGGCTGCGTTGGTGGAGGTTGACGCTACCGGAACCACCTCAAGCCACTTGCTGTAGCTGCCTACAATAAGAAACAACCGGCCCTGGACCGGTCCCGCGAAGTCTAGGTGCAGACGGGACCAGGGCTTGTTAGTGGATTCCCAGGATCGGACGGGAGCATGTGGCGGGTCTGGCCGTGACTCTTGGCATTTGGTACACTTCTGGACCCGCCCCTCAATGTCTTTGTCCAGGCCTGGCCACCACACGTAACTACGGGCCAGGGCTTTCATACCTACTATTCCCGAGTGAGCCTCGTGGAGTGCCTCTAGTACTTGGGGCCTCAGAGGCCCAGGGATCACCACTCGAGATCCCCATAGCAGGCACCCCTTGTGGGCCGAGAGTTCGTGCCTTCGTGCCATGAAAGCAGCGAACTCCGGTCCCGGTTTCTCCGGCCACCCCCTTCCCACCCAGTCCGAGACACGGGAAAGGATGCAGTCCCGCCGCGTGCGACGGGCCACATCCGATACCTGTACGGGGCGCTCTGGTAGGTCTTCCAGGAGCGCTACGTGGAAGGCTGGAGCCAGAGCCGGGTCGCAGGACGGTAGGGGAAGACGGCTGAGGGCGTCGGCGTGTCCCATCGCCTTGCCCGGGCGATGCACTAAGTCGTAGGAGTAGCCCAACAAAAAAATTGACCACCGCAGGACCCGCTGTGCTGCTGTGGTCGGCTGGAGAGTCGCTCATCGGGATCCCACCTTCATCGCCACTGATAAGTATTGGAGTCGGGAGTCCATGGAATAGTGAAACAGCTAGATCTTTATTGCTGGTCCAGATGAAGCATACAACCCAGGGCTCGAAGCCCTCCTTTTATGCTGGTCAGGGACAATCCCCTGACCTCACTCAACTGACCTGATAGGCTATTAGAAGTCTATTTACATTTCATAGGTTCCCTGGGAGAAACCTAGGTACATGATTGGTGGCCGGTTTGAATCCACCTGGCCTTTGTTCTACCTGGCTGAAGCTCAGGTAGTTTCTCGGCCATGTGCTCTGGCCATGCTCTGGCCATGTGCTCTGGCCATGCGGTCGCCATTACGGGAGCACATGGCAACCGCATGGTCAATACATAACAGATCCATTAGTTCCTGGAAAAGCCCCAGGGCCACGCTGACCCCGAATTGGAGCTATTTAACCTTGAAAGCCCCTTTATGAGTCACTATTGTTTGGGCTTCTGCTGTGGCCTCATCTACCGACAGCTGCTGATAGGCTTGAGCCAAGTCCAATTTGCCAAAGACCTTGGCGCCTGCGAGGGTGGCTCACACAGGACTGATCACCGGCACAGGATAGGCATGTGCTTGAAGCGCCTTGTTTCAAGTTCATTTATAGTCCACATGGATGTGAATGTCCCCGTTTGACTTAAGTGGGGTCACGATGGGACTCTAACACACGCTGAGCCACAAGTTTGTCCAGCTCACGCTCAATCTTGGGTTGCATGGCAAGTGGAGGTCGGCGGACCAGAATCTGGATACGCCGGACCGAGGGATCGAGAGACAAAGAAATGGGGGGTCCAGTATAGGAACCTAGTGCTCCGTCAAAGACAGTGGGGAACTCTGCACAGACATCCTGGAAGTCCGTGTCTTGGATGCAGTTCACCCCGGTCACTTCTAGTCCCAGTGATTCAAACCAGGACAGACCCAACAGGCTTGTAAGGTTGGCCATCACCACTAGGAGGTCCAGTTTACCCTGGAAGTTCTTGAATTTGACCGTGAACTTGCCCAGCCCCCTGATTTCCCCAGGAGTTTTCTGGAAATCCTGGAGCCTGAGCCCCGATGGTTTCCGCAGGTGTGTACAGAACATAACACCAAGCCAATAAGATTTCCACAGTATAACGTTTCAAGAGTCAGAGCTCCCTGATGATGGTTATTGTTGGTCTTTATGGTGCTGCTGGGCTCGAAACTTGCTCTTCTACAGCAAACCAACACCTACCTGAAATCATTTAGAAATAATAAAACCTTAGAACTTCCTACTCTAGCTGCTTTGATGGCCCGGGCTAGCCCTGTCTTGTCAGATCTCGGAAGCTGAGCTGGGTTGGCCCTGTTTAGTACTGGGATAGGAGAACATCGCCATAGTCCAGGGTCACGACACAGAAGCAGGCAATGACAAGCCACCTTTGAACGTCTCTTGCTTTGGAAACCCTGAGGAGTTGTCTTTAGTCGGCTATGACATGGCAGCACCTTCCACCACCATCAAAACTGCTTCGGATGGCGACCAGTGGCTTGAGGCTACAGTGGCGATTCTCAGAAACGCAAACCTCTCAAGAAGTCAGCAGGTAAGGAAACCGGTGGCCCTTGGCAAACACACCCGGCCAACTGTTTTTCATCCGTAATGGAGTTGTAAAAAACAAAGGCTCCTGTAACAGGTTCTGTCGCTATAAGCACAGTTGCAACAAATGGAGTCAGAAGGGTGTAACTCTGCTTTGGGCCGAACGATGAGTAATCCCCCCCTCGTTTCTCACAGACTGGGGGTTGCTTTATAAATGGTTTGATAACAATACCAATACTGTCCGTATTTATGCTCTGTCAAGTAGGAAAGTCATGATTGGTTGAAACCTTTTCATGTCAACCTTACGATCTGATACGTCTGTCGGGGTTGTTTGTGTTTTATGTAAAATGAATAAAGGCAGTTCTGTATACTAGAAAGGAACCTCTAGGCACTGCAGCTGGTGAGAAGTCAGTTTGGAGGGTTTCTTTCTTTGGAAAGGGATTATACAACTATGTGTTTGGTTAACTCGGCTCGCTGATGCAGCAAAACTTTCAAATTTACCTTTCTGTAAGCCGACAAACGTTTTACTAGCGGAGTTACCAGCATCACAAATGTCCATTAAAGTCAAAAGAGCAGAGGGGCTACATTTTCCTGGGTAAGTTGGCAGCCTGAATTACCACAAGTAAATGAATGGTCAGGTTAGGGAGTTTTAAGCAGTTAAATCCTTTTTGATGACAGATTTCTTGTTATAAGAAGAGGGAAGTGGGGGGCACTCTTTCAGAACTAAAAGACACATTTTAAAGGGATTGTTATACCTTTTCTGCATATCCTGGCATGACTGATCATAATATTTCTGTGAACTGGCTGGTGAAAAACATTTAGGGAGGAAGAGATGGGCCTTTTGATTTAAAAGGGAGGTATTTGTAGCAACAAACCTCAATCGTATTTATAGCATAGATCATTAATATATTGGAACATCCAGTATATGTACCTAGATTAAGTATTACTCAGCATAGTACAATTTTACTTTGGGAAGAGCCAGTTTGGGGTAGTGGTTAAGAGGGTGGACTCTAATTTGGGAGAAATGGGTTTGATTCCCCACTCCTCCATGTGCAGCTGCTGGTGTGGCCTTGGGTCAGTTACAAGCTCTTTCAGAGCGGTTCTCTTAGGAGCAGTTCTTAAAAGAGGTCTCTCAGCCCCAACTACCTCACAGGGTGTCTGTTGTGGGGAGGGGAAGGGAAGGGGATTGTAAGCCACTCTGAGACTCCTTTGGGTAGTGAATGGTGGGGTATAAATGCAATTTCTTCATCTTCTCCTTCTTCTTCTCCTCCTCCTCCTTCTTCTTCCATAACTAGCTTCCCAAAGACTCTTTCAGGCTTTTCCCCTCTTCAGACTGGAGAGCCAGTTTGGTGTAGTGGTTAAGTGCGCGGACTCTAATCTGGGAGAACCAGGTTTGATTCCCCACTCCTCCACTTGCACCTGGCTGGATGACCTTGGGCAAGCCATAGCTCTGTACCAGCTGTTCCCTCAAGGACAGCTTGGGAAAGAGCTCTCTCAGCCCCACCTACCTCACAAGGTGTCTGTTGTGGGGAGGGGAAGGGAAAGGAGTTTGTAAGCTGCTCTGAGACTCCAAGTGAGTGAAGGGCAGGATATAAATCCAATCTCTGCTTCTTCTTCTCTTCTTCAATCTTTCACTCTTCGCTTCCTCCCTAAAAGTTCTTCCCTCCTCCCATTTATCCTCACAACAACCTTGTACAGTGGTTTAGGCTGAGAGTACCTGGCCCCCAAGGTACTTAGTCAGTGATCATGGCAGAGTGGGGACTCGAACCCAGGTCTCCCTATCCCAACCAACACTCTAATCACTGCACAGCATTTGTTTTACATTACTAGAAACAGGGCACCGGGCTAAAGAAACCCTGGATTTAAACCAGCAGGGAAATCTCATATGGATTGGGCTGTGCATGCTTGAACTGTACTCCAACTGACTTCTTCCTGAGTAAATATGAATAGCACTGAGCAATGCTCCCTCTAAGCTGTGGAGTCTTGTGAGCAAAATTTCTACTTTGTGAGCTACTGGCATTAAAGCTGTGAGCGAGCAATTTGGCTACTGCATAAGTTAGTCTGCTCTGGAGCCGTCCTTCCTGAGCTAAGACAAAAATGTGTGAGCTGGAGGCTAAAAAACTGTGAGCTAGCTCACACTAACTCAGCTTAGAAGGAACACTGGCACTGAGTTTATGTGCTTGCATTTATTCCTAGCCTCTTCCTCTATCCTCTTCCTTTTTATGTTTTCCAGCCCTACTCTGTCTACGTTTTTTAATGGTAACTTCTGTGGACAAGAGGCCTGGATCGGGTGTGGGGTCATGGCACGGTGGCAGAGAAACGATTTCGAATGAAATTCTTGGTCTCATTTGTATATGTTGGCAAAAGCACTCTGCAAAGCGCCATTCCTACTAACGTCACCATAGAAAGAGAATAGGACAGACAACATTTATAGTTTTTCAGCATGCTGGCTCTCTCTAGCCCTTTTCTTGGGAATCAACAGCCAAAAGACGCATCAAAAACGACTTACCTCCAGCACTGATGAGGGGAACGGAACGGTGCTGCCAGCTGCCTGCAGGGCATCCAAGATGGCATTGGGCAACCAGGAAATAATGCAGAGGCTTACAGTGAGAATTAGCAAGGGACAGAGAGCATTGTCCAATGAGCGATCGGCAACAAGGTGTGTTTCTCATAGGGAGAGCAAGGTCTCCTCTAAATGTCCTATACCTGCAAAGGCTGTGACACGTCCGATGTGACACAATTCCGCTTGGCCGTGAGCCAGGTGGTGTGGCCCTTATACCTTGACCTGAAGAAAGAAATTACAAAACTAATTTTATTGCCTTAGGAAGCTAATTCTTTGAAACCGCAAGGCCAGCACAGATACAAACATGCGTAAAGAATTCTACATTGTATGTTTGTGCTTCAGCAGAAATGCTCATACAGGAGTTTATTGTTTTAAGTTGCAACTGCTTACAATGGTCTATTATTCCTAGCACATTCTAGCTTAGAGAGGATGCATGAGAAAGTATACTGATTTGCAACAACGTATAACTTAACATTCTAGATTTCTTTCCTGTAACTGACATGTGCAAGAATCAAATAGAATACCTTTGCTTATGAGAAAGATGTCAAATGTGTAGAAATGACACTAGTTTCATCCCACTGGAATTCTCCGCCTCCTTAGTATAAAAGATTAAGCCCAACTGTAAACGGGGCTCGCTTGTATCTGAAACTGTTATTCAGATTGAGACTTATGGTACCATAAATTTTTGGCTTTTCCTATTCCTGGTGTCTGTGTGCCTTCTTCCTGATCGGATCGGGTTTTTGGAATTATTGCTTCAGACCCAGAAGGCAGAAATGCCAATCACTGAGGAGCCGAACCCTTGCTGAACTTTGCAGGATATCATAAGTGGCAGGTATGTGAAGAGTGATTCCACAGAGGCCCAAGAAAGCTAGTACATTGGACCCAGCTCCCCTACATCTCTTGTTTAAAGCTAAGGACTGATCCAATGATTCTCAAGAGGGAAATAAAGGCTGGTTCTGCATTGGCTTTTCCCTCCATTGTTTTACAAAACCCACATTATATTCCTCTCCTTTTATTTTTGAGTTATTTCTAACAATATTTGCTAATATTTCTAAAGCAAAAATAAAAAGGAACAGCGAAAGTGGGCAACCTTGTCTTGTTCCTTTTCGTATATCAATTCTTTGCGTAAATCTACCATTAATTGCAACTCTGGCTGATTGTTTGTGATAAATTGCTTGCACCATCGTTCCAAAATTTTCTCCACACTGAGCAGCTGTTAAGAACTCTAACAAAAAACTCCAACTAAGATTATCGAAAGCCTTTTCTGCATCAAGGAAAACCAAGCCCATGGGATCCCCTGGATGCATTTCAAAGCATTCCAAATTGTTCAAAATATTTCTTATGTTGTTTTTAAAATTTCTTCTTGATAAAAAGCCTGTTTGGTCCTGGTGGATTGTTTGCAACAATACTTTCTTAATGTGTGAAGCTAAGATTGCATCATATATTTTATAATCTTGAGATTGGCCGGTAGTTTTTAATTTCTTTTTCATCAGTTTCCTGTTTATGTATTAAGGAAATTAGTGCTTCATTCCAAGATTCAGGAATCGTTCCTTTTTTCAAAATATTATGTATTGTATGTTTTAGTGGTATAGCTATCTGATCTTCAAAAATATAATAAAACTCTGCTGGTAGACCATCCAGTACCGGTGCTTTCTGCTTTTTCAGATTGTGTATTGCTTCTATTATTTCAAACACTGATACTGGATCATTTAATGTCTTCTTCTGGTCATCAGATAGTTTTCGAATCCATTGATAGTTTTTGAAGAATTCTTTAATTTCTGTTTGTCTTTTTGTTCAGAATATAAATTCCTATAAAAATTCTCTACTATCTGTTACATATCTTTTACCGCTGATTTTTCTTCTCCCTGCTCGTTTCTCAGTTTATATGCAAGCCATCTCGAGATTTTATTTCCACATTTGAAACAAGTCTGTCTTGTATACGTAATCTTCTTGGCCACCTCTTGTGTTAAACGTTTATTAATCTGATGTTGTAGAGTTTGAATCTTTATTCTTATCTGCTCAGAAGTTGGATTTCTTTTAGATTCTTCTTCATATTCTTTGATTTGTTTTTCATAATCTGTATATTTCTGTTTATGTTGTTTCCTCACCCATGCGTTCCGACCTATAAAGTGTCCTCTTATAAAAGCCTTGGACGCATCCCAGACTACCGCCAAGTCCATGTCCTCTTGTATGTTTTGTTTGTAAAACTCTATAATTTCTGTTTTTGTCTCTAATTCAAATCTTTTGTCTTTCAGCAGCCAAGTATTCAAGGTCCATCTAGCCTTTCTTGGAGTACCTTGGATCACCAAAGAAAGAGGGTTATGATCCGCAAAGGTTGCTGGTAGAATTTCTATTTCCACTGATTCAGTAGTCACAGAGGCAGTCATCCACGCCATATTTATTCTTGACCAAGACTTATGTTGGGACAAAAAGAATGTGAAATCTTTTTTATTAGTATTCTTGGTCCGCCAAACATCTAGTAACTTAAAATCTTCAGCTAACTTTAAAAATGAGATTGGCAGTTCAGTGCCTTGCTTCTGTTTTCCCTTTTGTTTTTTCCTATCCATCCCCTTATTAAATACAGCATTATAATCACTGATTATATAAAGTTCTTCCCACTTACGTATCACTATGATGTTTCTAGGGTATACCATGCTGCCTTCCCTCCCTCCTCTAATTCTCCATGAATCTCTGAAGCTGGATTTTCCAGGCTTTGACTTATTGACAGTGCAAGCTGTTTGCCTTGGGGAGGAGATGTCAGGATCTCAGTTTGACTGCCTCATCATATTTGATTGGTTAGGTCCTAACCAGACTCAGAAGAAGAGGAGGAAGTTGGATTTACACCCTGCCCTTCACTACCCAAAGGAGTCTCAGAGCAGCTTACAATCCCTTCCCCTCCCCACAACAGACACCCTGTGAGGTAGGCGGGGCTGAGAGAGCTCTTTCGAGAACTGCCCTTGAGAGAACAGCTCTGAGAGAACTTGTGACTGACCCAAGTCACACCAGCAGCTGCATGTGGAGGAGCAGGGAATCAAACCCGGCTCTCCCAGATTAGAATCTGTGGTCCTAGCCATGACACCGAACTGGTGTAGACCATTGATCCTAGACCAATATTGTGTCCTCTGGAATGGTAGCTGCTCTCCAGGGTCTTGGGCAAAGGAAGGATTTTTTCTCAGCTCCTGAAATCCTGTACTTGAAGATGCGGTCAACTGAACCTAGGGCCTTCTGCTTGCAAAGAAGATGCTGTACTACTGAGCTTCTCAGAGTCAGGCCTTTGGCTGCACCTAGGTCAGTCTTACCTCCTCCGACTGTCTCAGATAGGGAAAGGGCTTACCCAACATCTGGAGATAGAACCAAGGACCATTTGCATGCAAAGCAGGTGTTTCACCACTGCTGTGAAGAGGCCGGCTCTTATACCAGAAATAATTTTAGAAATTGCCCTAGTTATTCTGGAATTTAGGAGGAATGGAGGGAGGTGAGAATTCTAGAATGAAAAAGGCATGGAACAAAGGATTCATTACACTCTACTAAACTTATATATGATATATAAATTGGAAGCCAAGCAACCAAGAATCATCAGGAAAAGCAGTGGTCGCTATTTGGCATGGTTCGGAAAACGTATGTTTCTGAGTGCACCTTTTAAGCTTTGGTTCAATGTAAGAACGTAAGAAGATTTGAGAGATTTCCTTCCAGTCCCTCTAATTTACAATGATTTTGTTGTGTTCATCATATTTGCCATAAACCTTTATTGCAGCTTGTATCATTTACAGCCCTCTACATGGGGCTGCCCTTGTTGCAAGTCCGGAGGCTGCAGCTGGTGCAGAATGCCATGGCCAGGCTCCTGATGGGTCTCTCCAAATGGGATCACATCCAGCCTGTGCTGGCGGCGCTGCACTGGCTGCCAATAGCTTACCGAATTCACTTCAAGGTGCTTGTACTTACCTTTAAAGCCCTATATGGCCAGGGTCCGGCATACCTGAGGGACTGCCTTTCCCCATATATACCCCAGAGAGCAACTTCGGTCAGGGTCGCAACATTGACTTTTGGTCCTGGGCCCCAGGGAGCCCAGGCTCGCTGTGACCAGGGCTAGGGTCTTTTCAGTGGTGGCGCTTCTCTGGTGGAATGAGCTCCCAGAAGAGATCAGGGCCCTGCAGGCCCTGCAGGCTTATGCAGTTCTGCAGGGCCTGCAAGACAGAGCTCTTCCACCAGGACTTTGATTAGGAGCTGCCACCATTACCACCAACCGTCGCTACTAACACCAGTGATGAGGGCTGGCCCTGAAGGAAGCTTGGGCCTGGAGGCTGTGGAGGGCCAAATTATAATACCCTAGCATTACATCACTAAGGGAACTTGTAGGACACCATCTTAACTTTTTGTGTAATTTACCATCACTGCGAGCACTTTAATTGTAAATTTGTGATTTGTTGCTGAATTTTTAATGTTTCAAAATGTTTTATGCTGACTTGGCACTGCATGCCACAGTGTAAGCCACCCTGAGCCCACTTGAGGGGAGGAGGGATTAGAAGTATGAAAAACAAACAAACAAACAAACAATTAAATATCTATATCTACAAGTTCTGCATAGCTTGTTCCTGTTTATTGTGAGACTTCTGCACTAACAGCAATAGATCAGACCTTTGGGTTAAAGCAAAGCTCTTTATTTCTAATACTGGAACAGGTACTCGATGTTTGTTAGAGATACAGAATAAAAGATAACATGGGTTAATATACCTTCAGGCATAGGTGCTTGAACATAAGTGACCAATCAGAACACGTACAAATGCGGGAAGAAAATGGCAACCGTTTGTTCCCACCAAAGGTGGGAAAGTTATAAAAATTCCCTCCTTGCCCTGAGTGAACCAGATGTGCGAACTCTAGGCAAAACATTTGGCCTGTGACAATAAAATAGCCTCCAAGGTTGAAACAACTCTGATAACATACTTCGAGCCTCAAACAGGAGGGGGAGTGCACAGGACGAGATAGCTCAGTTGTTTATGTGACGACGAGGAATGTGTCAGGCCATCCTCCCGGGAAAATAGTAACATGAAACAGGACAGGCAATTTTGACTTCAAGGCAAGCAATAAAACATTGGGTGATAGTGGGGCACAAAGAAACAGAAAGTAACATCAGACGAACCATAGAATAAGCAAGCTATTGTCAGATTCTGACATTTATCTTTCAGAAAAAGGCTTTGTCATGATAGTATCTGGTAAATGCTGGGCACAGTTTCTAAATGTGTTTGATTAAGAGGGCATAAAAGGAACTTTATAAAAACAGAAACAAGGCGGGCGGGCACAACTGCAAAACTTGAAATGCCGGAAATAATTTCAAACGCACAGTTGTTTTGTTCCCTATCCCTTAACACACTTCATCACAAACTAACACTACTGAACTTCTAGCCTTTTGGCAAAGTTTCTGCAATGAATGTTCTTCCTTTTGGCGTCTCCTTCCAAGGAAGAATGCTCTGGGATGCTTCCTCGACCAGATTTCTCCTCAAATGCTGGGTGTTCTGAATGACTTGGTCTTTTTCTGAAATGGAACCAACCCACTAGAAATCTCTCACGGCTACAGCTTTCGATTCCTTCAGTCTGGTTGCATCTTTCATTCATCATGCATATGCACCTGGAGAAATTACTGAAATCTGTTAAGGAAAGAGGAAACGCAGCCAGGTACCTAATCGTTCATATAACTGTATCAAGACAGTCACATCGAAATCCCAGAGAAAAACAATGGCGTGTGGAGACAGCCATTGTGGTCCAGTGGTTAAAACTGCTGGACAGTGTTGTTGTGTTGTTGTTAGCCATTCCGTCGTGTCCAACTCTTGGCGATTCTACGGGCCAGCTCTCTCCACGTTTTCCAATCTTGTATTGTTTCATTGAGTCATTCCATGCTCAGGCTGGTGTCGACTTTTATGGTGTTCTTTGATGGCACGGTTTCCTTTTGCTGCTAACCAATCCAAGCATAATTGCTTTTTCTACTGAGTTCTTCTGCATGACATGGCCCAAATAAGTCAGTCGCAGTTTTATGGACGGTGACCAAGGTTCAAATCCCTGTTCTGACATGCACCTCACAGGGTGACCTTGGGACAGTTATTCTCCCTTAGCTAAACATAACTCACAGGTTTGTTGTGAGGATAAAATGGAGGCGGGAAGAACTATATACCTCGCACGAAGCTCACTGGAGGAAGGGCAGGATAAAAATTTGACAGAAGAGAGCAAAATCCTAGAACATTCTAGAAGTCGAATCAGGAACATAAGTTCATCCCTGTTAGGGAAGAACGCCTTTGGGACACCCTCCCCATGAAGCTCACCTGGTGCCTACCATACTTTCTCCTAGTCACTGGGCTAAAATAGTACTTGTTACCCAGACTTTTAACTCAGGGGGTTTATCTTTTCAATATTTTATGCTCTGCTTCTGGTTCAGAGGATAATCGTACTGACATCATTTTGGGCTGGTCAGCATGTATTTTATGCTGCTGTTACGCCCTAGCTATGTTTTAATGGTGTTGGTTTGTTTTTGTAATGATTAATTATTTTAAATCCCTTCTCCAAGCCAGCCAGCCAGCGTGGGGGCGGGGAAGGGGGGCTGGGAAGATGCATTTAAAGTTAAAGTTGCTTTCTTTCCATCTCTCCTTCCCTCCCCATCTATTTGCTTTCTTTCCACTTTCCTGCTTTCTTTCCTCTGTCTGTCTGTCTGTCTGTCTGTCTGTCTCTCCTCTTTGTTGGTCTTAAAGGTGCCACTGGACTCAAACTTTGTTCTGCTGCTTCAGACCAACATGGCTACCCACCTGAATCCATCTAAAGTTAAATGTGTTCTCCAAGCTCCAAGTTCTCCCCATGGCACACTGGCTGGTCCTCCGGCTTGGCTCGGAGAAGGCATTTGTCTCTTTAAATCCTTTCTCCAAGCCAAGCTGGCTGGCATGGGGGCACGGGAGGGGGGTGTTGGAGAACACATTTAAAGTTAAGGTTGCTTTCTTTCCACCTCTACCTCCCTCCCCATTTATTTGCGCTCTTTCCACCTCTCTCTCTCTCCCTCCCTCCTGTTGGATTCTCTGGACTAGGTATTGCCAGGGAACCACGGAAAAATAGCATAGCCCAGTTCTCCACTTCTAACACCCCCTCTCGATGTCTCACGGCTCAGCCAATGAGATTCATCTTCCTTCTTAGGGTCTCAAAGCTTTCTCTAAGGAGTGGCTTGGTAAGAGTGTCTGCAGTCATCTCCTTTGTTGGGCATTTGGTCAGCTTGACAACTTTTTCCTTTTGCAGTTCTCTCACCAGGTGGTATTTCATGTCAGTGTGCTTGCTGCACGTGTTCACGCCTTCTTGCTTGGACATTTGAACGCAGCTTTGGTTGTCTTCATACATTATTGTGGGCTTTGGTACATCTAGTCCCAGGTCTGTCAGCAGATAGTATAGCCACTTTAGCTCTCGACAACCTTGGGCAGCTGACACGCAGGGCTTTTTTTATAGAAAAAGCCCAGCAGGAACTCATTAGCATAATAGGCCACACCCAACAGCAGAAACTCATTAGCATATTAGGCCACACTACTGACAGCACAGCTTATTAGCACGTTAGACCACACCCCCATGTTACCAGAAGAGTGGTTATCCAGCCACACCCACCTTTTGCTTCTTATTCTGTTTACCTTGTTTGTTGTCAAAACCCAGGGCTTTTTTTGTAGCAGGAATTAATTTGCATGTTAGGCCACATACCCCCAGTGTAGCCAATCCTAATGAGTTTCTGCTGTTGGGTGTGGCCTATTATGCTAATGAGTTCCTGCTGGGTGTGGCCAACTCAGGAGCCAGCCGGAACTCCGTTCCTGTGCGTTCCTGCCCAAAAATAGCCCTGCTGACACGTATCCAGCTTCAGCTGTAAATGTTGTTACTAAGTCTTGCTTCTTACTCATTCAGCCTATGGTTCCTTCTCCAAAGAAGAATATGTTTCTACTGGTGGATTTTCTGTCTGTTAGATATCCTCCAAAGTCAGAGTCTACATATGCCACCAACTGAGGATTGCCACTGGCTGGTAGTTTGAGTTTGAGGTCTTTAGTACCCTTCAGGTACTTCACAATTCTTTTATTTGCATTCCAGTCTTTATTTGTCGGTTTCTCATTCTTTCTACACAATAGTCCCACTGCTGAATTTATATGTAGTCTGGTTAGGTTAGAGAGATATAAAAGTTTGCCCATGATTTCGCGGTATCTGTTATTGCTAGGCAGCAGTTGAGTGTCATCTCGTTGTTTGGTGCAGTTTTGTTCCATGGGAGTAGGAGCTGGGGTAGCTTCTTCCATCCTCATAGATTTGATCAGTTCCTCGATGTTTTGTTCAGGGGTCCTTTCGTAGAAAAAGAGCTGCAGGAGCTCATTAGCATAACTCATTAGCATAACTCATTAGCATATGCCACGTCCCTTGACATCACCAGAAGTGTGTCAGAAAGGGAATGTCAGTTTCAGCCCCATTATACCCTATGGGCCTTTGAAATCCATGGCAAAAACTCATAGGGCATATGAGGGGCTGGAGGGGAGGAGGTTTGAGGGGGAGGCTCCAAACTTGCAGGGTAGCTGCTGGGGCCTCTCCTTGAAATACCCACCAAGTTTCAAGAAGATTGGACCAGGGGGTCCAATTCTATGGGCCCCCAAACAGGTTGTCCCATCCCCTCCATTGTTCTCTATGGTGGGAAAAAATGTTAACTTTTTCCCTCCCATAGAGAACAATGGAGGGAATGGGGGCAACCTGTTTAAGGGCCCGTAGAATTGGACCCCCTGGTCCAATCTTCTTGAAACTTGGTGGGTATTTGGGGGAGAGGTCCCAGCAGCTACCCTGCAAGTTTGGAGCTTTTCCCTCAAACCCCCTCCCCTCCAGTCGCTTTTAAAGTTGCTGCCGAATTTCGGCGGCAATTCGGCAGCAGGCTGAATCAGATCAGAGAATCTGATTCGGCCGGTGGCTGCCCTAGTGGCCACTCCTGAGCTGGCGGAGCTTTGCTCCGCCTTGCTCCGGCCCCTACGGACCCCTGGTTTTGTTCTTGGTAGATGAGAAAACTTCCATCTTCTTTACGTTGCACTTGAGTTCCCAAATAGTGTGTAATATTTCCTAGTTGCTTTACTTCAACTTATTTACTCAGATGATGCACTATTTCCTTGCTGTCATCTGGCTGTTGGTATGCTAAGAGCAAGTAATCAACATAAGATAGAAGGTAAGTCCATCTGCCATCCTTGCATTTGGTATACAGGCAAGGGTCGGAATCACTTCTCTTGAAGTCTGCTTGAAGTAGCATGTCGTTTAGTTTCTCGTTCCATGCTCTTGCACCCTGTTTCATACAGGCCTTTTTGAAGTTTGCACACAAGGTCTCTTTTGCCTTTCTCTATGAAGCCAGGTGGTTGTTTCATGTGGATTTCCTCATCGAGTTCTCCATGTAAGAATGCAGTCTTGACGTCAAGGTGGTCCACTTGCATTCCATTGCTCGCAGCCCTACTCAGAACTGTTCGCCCTGTCGTATGTTTGATAATTGGTGCAAAGTTCTCATCATAGTCTTTTCCATATTTCTGTGAGTATCTTCGCTACTAGTCTGGCCTTGTGGCGTTCAATCTTGCCTTGTGCATTGCATTTAAGCTTGAAGACCCATTTACAGCCTATGGCCTTCCTTCCAGGAGGAAGTTCTGTAAGTGTCCATGTCTTGTTCTTATTTATAACTCTAAGCGCCTCTCTTGCAGCTTGCTTCCACATCTGTGCCTCTGGTGGCGGAAGTTGGGACAGCTCTTCCCATGTCGCTAGTTCTGGTGTTTCCGCTGTTCTTGTGAGGTAGGACAGCCTAGGTGGTGGCACACCTCTGTTTGAATGCTCTGATCGCCTCACTGGAACCTCTGTGGTCTCACCTTCTTGTTCAGAGTCATCTGGCAGATCACTGGAGGTCTCTTCATCGATTAGGCCTGTCTCAGGCTCAGCTGTCTCTTCCTCTTTGATGGTGATCACCTCAGGATACGCAATTTGGTTCTTCACTTCAGCTTGAGCCTCCTCTGGAGCTGGTGGTTCTGCAGATTCATAAAACTGCACAGATCTACTAATGGTGATCTCATATGTCTTTGGATTTAAGATTCTGTAGCTTTTGCTACTGGCTGAATATCCTACCATAATGCCTTCAGCACTGGTGTTGTCCAGCTTGGACCTCTTCTCTTTTGGTATGTGAGAGAAGGCTTTACATCCAAACAGGGGTCATTTCGTAGAAAAAGAGGTGCAGGAGCTCATTAGCATAACTCATTTGCATATGCCACACCCCCTAACATACCGGAAGTGTGTCAGAAGGCAACACCCACCCCTCAGGCTCCACTCCACAGGTGAGTGAAACTGACCTGCTCTTCCTCCATTCCTTTCCCCATCCAACACTTTGTGCAATAAAATTAGGCGTAAAGAACACACCCTCATTCTCTTCCTGCTCCCTTGAAACCACCAGGTTTCAAGTAGACTTGAGATACCCAGGACATGTGCACCACCCATCCCTTCCCCTTCCCCTCCCCACAACAAGACACCCTGTGAGGTAGGTGGGGCTGAGAGAGGTCTTTGGAGAACTGCTCATGAGAGAACAGCTCTGAGAGAACTTGTGACTGGCCCAAGGTCACACCAGCAGCTGCACATGGAGGAGTGGGGAATCAAACCCGGATCTCCCAGATTAGAGTCCAACTCCTGACCACTACACCAAACTGATGGGGTGGAAGCGGCTGAAGGGTTGGTGAAATTTCTCCAGTACTTATGTGCCATGTGCCCAGATAAAAAATGGTATACTTAAAAATTTATATGCCACCTTGAGCAAGTCTCTGGAAAAGCAGCACACAGTCATAAAAAGAACAATGATAAAATTATCACTATTAAAACAAAACATTTAAAACAATAAAGACCCTAGCAGGGCTTTCCCCAGGGCGCTGCGCCTCTGCACTGCTCGGGGAAGTCGAGGAGGGGGCGGGGTTTGGTCATGTGCCCACCCCCTGGGCTCCTCACTCCTGGAGCTGCACTCCTGTGCGCTCCCGCTCCAACGGACCCCTGCATCCAAATACCCTTACGTGCTGCATGGACGGCTTGCGGCCAAACCATAACTCATGGAGTACAGCCTATAGCTTTTGTAAAAAGTCTATTTTGTACATACGCAGCTGTCATCAGGGATTCACCCCAAAATTTGTCAGGTAGTTGTGCATCCGCAAGCATGCTTCTTACCATTTCAATGAGGGTTCTGTTCTTTCTCTCTGCTACTCCGTTCTGTTCAGGATTGTATGGTGCTGTTCTCTGGTGCTCAATTCCTTGTTCTCTGAGGAACTGTTGTGTTGCACCTGCAATGTACTCCCCCCCCCCCCCCCATTATCTATTCTTAACACTTTGGGTTTCATGCCAAATGTATTGCTTACCATTGCTGCTTAGTCCTTAAGTCTCTCCAAGACTTGTGTACGGTCAGTGAGCAAAAATACTACAGCATATCTTGAAAAATCATCCAGGAAGCTGACAAAATATCTGTATCCCCCAATTGTGGGTGTCTGCAGAGGCCCAACTACGTCTGAGTGAATGAGCTCAAGCGGTTCCTTGGCTCTGTATTCAGCCTGCTTTGGAAAAGATTTTCTTGTGCTCTTAGCTAGGATGCAACAGGTACCGTTAGTTTGGTTGCATTCCCCAAGATCAAGGCCATTTGTCATCTCTCTCCTTTCCATCTCATTAATGGCTTGTGAATTTGCATGTCCTAAGTGACAATGCCAGAGAAAGATGCACTCGTCATGTGAGCAGGATTCTGTGAGACTGACTGTGTGGTTCATCTCATCTGGCACATTAGCATCAGAATAACATTCAGTTTCACAATCTGATATTAGAGCATCACTTTCATTTTTCACACTATAAAGTCCATTAATTTTATTTGCAATAAGACATATTTGTCCGTTTTTTGAAATAGTACATTTCCCATTCTCAAAAGTCACTTCAAATCCTTCTTTGACTAACATGGGAATTGAAATAAGCGAGTTACTAAATCCTTCAACAAACAAGGCATCCTTTAACAGCAATTCATGATGAGTGCCATCTGTTGGCCTCAGCAAAACGTTCCCTTTAAAATAAGCCTTCACCTTTTTCCCTTTCTCAATATGCGCATCATCGCATACTGCCATGTGAAGCCTTCAGGGTGGAGATGCGATTCATCAATCCCCCGTTTAAGCAAATTGTTAATGAACGACCAAAAAAAAAGAACCCAACTGCTCCACGGTTGTGTCTGATCACACAGTGGCGAGTTGCGCCCGCAGCTTCGCAGAACTGTGTGATTGTGCAACTGTGGATCAAATTGCTCTGGCGCAAACAATCTTGCTCCCCCTCCGCTTTATCTCACGCATGTGGCTGGGGCCAAAGTCACATGGAGTCAGCAGTCAGTTCTAAAACTAATAAGTAACTTTTATTAAAGAAAATACATGCTTGAGAGTGCAGGTAAGAGATAGATATAGATTACCTATTCTAAGTAGCTAGATGGTGGTGGATGCTGGACACATGTCCAGCCTCCATGGTGCAAGATGGAGATCAAGCACCTTCTTCTTGTATGCGAGAGAGAGGAGAGAGTGAGGGAGAGAGAACGCAGCAGAAGGAGAGGAAATTGCCCCTAAGAGTAGCATTCTACTTCAAAGGAAAGGATCAGATAGCAGGAAGGAAAGGATGCTCTGTGTGTCCTGACCTCTCTATTTGTCTAAACTCTCTGGTGCCATCTTCTCAAGTCCGAGATAGGAGACAGCGCCAAGTCCTCCACTTCTAACACCTCCCCCTCCCTCTCTACTCCATCTATTTGTTTTCTTTCCACCTCTTTCTTTATTTTCACCTTTCTTTCTCTCTTTCTCCATTTCTTTCTTTCTCCGTTTCTCTCTCTTCCTTCCTTCCTTCCTCCCTCCCACTCCCTCCCCATCTATCTGCTTTCTTTGTTTCACTCTCTCTCTTTCCCCCTTCCTTCTTCCCTCCCCATCTATTTGCTTTCTTTCCACTTTTCTTTCTCTTTTTCTCTTTCTCCCTCCCTCCCCCATCTATTTGCTTTCTTTGTTTCTCTCTCTCTTTCTTTCCACCTCTTTCATTCTTTCTTTCCACCTCTCTCTCTCTCTCTCTCTCTCTCTCTCTCTCTCAGACAAATAAATATCATTAGCAAACAAATAAATATCACTGGACCAATAAATATCATTATCAATATCTGGTTTTACCCCTTTTGTTTTTATTTTCGGCAGTCTCATTTAATATTAATAAAAAGCAAATTTGCATATTTTCCAGTAAAAATGTTTGTGTTATATTTGTTCATATCTTGCAGTTCTCAAACATCTGACATTTATTCTGTGTGGCTCTTACATTAAGCAAGTTTGGTTGCCCCTGGGCTAGGCTGTGACAATGTGTGATCTGACAGCAATTTGGCACCCATTCATACATATTTGGGGTTAAATGTGAAAGTTGACAGAAAAGTGGGAGCAAGCAGGTATTTTCCAACTAGGCAATAAACCATTTTTTAAAAGATTGCATATCTAGGGGCTTTTGATAGTCTCCTGTTTACCTTCCAATTTCTGCTTGCTCTATTTCATTATCATGAGTTGGTGTTTGTTCTCTCTGCATTGATACCTTGTTAACTTTTCCTATACTGATAGTAGTCTGGCTACAGTGTTTTCAGAGATGACAAAGCAAGTCAACCCTCATTTAAAGTCTGCAGAAACACTTGCAACTGTAGACTCCCTTTTGTAGTCCAGACGATGGGAATGAAACATCTGGAGATGTCAGGAGAAAGCAAAACAAGTCTTGAGGCATTTCAGTGCCTCTCTGTGTTACAGAGGGGATGCAGTAGCCAACCTGATTTCTTTTTTTAATTATCCAGTTTTGGTTCACCTCCTTTGTGTAACCATTGATTGTTTCTTTATCATGCACATACTGTTACTGTTGGCAGAGTAATTAACATAGTAACGGTGCACAACCTGACTGTAGATAAAGGCTTATTTAGAAATTAACATAACTTGATAAAAAAAAGAGAAGAGACAGAGCTAGGCTCCTAACTACATCTCTCGCTGAAAGAGATGGTAAAACTGAGGCTGCGGTCACACACGCTAAATAATCCACTTTCAATCCACTTTCTGTGCACTTCCCAACAGGATTTTTACTGTATGAACTGGCAAAATCCCGTCAGAAATTGGATTAAAAGTGGATTGAAAGACAATTATTTAGTGTGTGTGATCACAGCCTGAGTATGGCATTTCTGAGAGGCGTGGGGAATTGCCCTAAGACTGGTCACACAAGCAGTTTGTCACAACATACTAGCATTACCTGTGTGGATTTAAAAGGCTCAATCAGATGACGACATCTGCCTTCTGCGGCTTAGTCATCGGCAGCCTGTCTCTCTCCACATTAGAACCAGAGTAATCAGACATTGGGGAAAGTCTGGTTGTAAGGGATGATAGCGCTTCCACTGATGTCTGAACTCTCCTAGTGTAAAAGGAACCCAGAAGGCAGTGTGAATGGGCACTTCCATCTCATTTATGGGTTGTGGAGCTAGCTAGCTAGCAGAAGAAGTTGTTTGGTTATGCGCTTCTGCGCATACACAAAGGTGATTTTTTTAAAAAAAACTCCTACTGGCACAGCGTGTCTTATGGCTGATGCGCAAAGCTAGTGTGGATGCTTGACCATGGGACAGCTGCACAGATAACCCGCTGCAAGGTGCGCTGCCTGGTTGGTATACCCTGCAACACTTCAAGCTGCTGCACTTAAAGGTGCCACCATACTGTGCCAAGCTGCCAGTGTGACCACAGCCTATGAGTAGCAATCTGGAGACAGACAAGGAATGAAACTTAAGAGAAGATGCTGTCCTCACTATCCTATCGGATTGTCTTTTTGCTGCCCCTTTCAGGTTCTTCTCTTCTTCTTTGTACACCAGGCATTGCCTTTTCCAAAAGTTTTTATGGTATTTATTGCGGGAAAGAGGAACAAGCACAGGGTGGGATCCAAACTCAATTTTCCATTGATGGAAGTGGTGGGGTAGTTTCTACCACTTCCCCCTGTTCCTGCTGCAGACCCTCAATTTGCCCCTCATGCCATTTTTGAGGGTCCCCTGCACCCCCCAAGCAGCATTTCAGGGAGATCAATTTGTTGCAGTGGGGGAGAGGCCCTGTGGAAGGGCCCTGTGTGAGTGGAAAAAAGTTCCAACCCACTGTCTGTGGAGGACTTGCCAGTCCCAGCCCCTGCTGAGACCAAGTTCCACAGTAAGTAGAGGAAGAAGAGGCTGGATTTATACCCCGCCCTTCATTACCCGACGGAGACTCAGAGCGGCTTACAATCTCCTTTCCCACAACAGACACCCTGTGAGGTAGGTGGGGCTGAGAGAGCTCTTTCGAGAACTGCCCTTGAGGGAACAGCTCTGAAAGAACTTGTAACTGACCTGCAGCTGCATTTGGAGGAGTGGGGAATCCAACTGCACTCCTAACCACTACACCAAACTGGTTCTACACCAAACTGGTAGTAATTCCTAGCAGGGCTCTTTTTCTAGCAGGAACTCCTTTGCATATTAGGTGACACACCCCTAATGTAGGCAATCCTCCAAGAGCTTACAGTAGCCCCTGTAAGCAGGGCCGGCCCGCTCACCATAGGCGTAGACTACGGGGGGGCTCGAGGGCTTGAGCCTCCCCCGAAATTTCCCAGGGGGGACTGAGCCCCCCTGGGAAAACGTAGCGCCTGCTGCCGCGCCTCCTGGGGCCCTCTCGAGGCCGGCAGCTGCTGCTGCCGATGCCTCTCCCCCCCCGGCCACTCTTCCATCCTTCCCTCTCCCTCCCTCTTTTCCCAGTGAAGGGAGAAGGAAGGAGTGGGGGGGAGAGGAAGAGGCTCCAGCAGCAGCAGCTGGCAGGCCTCGGAAGGGCCCGGGGAGGCATGAAGGTTTCCCGGTGGGGGGGGGACAACGCCCCAGCTAGCGTGCTTTGCACACGTGCTAAAGAGCCCCTCCCCCCCCGGATTTTCAAAACTCTACGCCCCTGCCGCTCACTAGGCAAATTAGACTTCTGCCTAGGGAGCGAGAGCATTAGAGGGCAGGAGGACAGAGGCAAGTGGCCAAAGTTCTGCACACTCGGGGCATGCGAGGGAACAAGACCTCCCAATGGACCCTCTAATCCTTCTTCTACATTTAAGGGACCCTTCCATAGGAGAAGAGCCACTTCTCCCTCTGACCACCTTCCTACTTACGGCGGCTAAAACCACCATTGCAGCATGCTGGAAGTCAAGCTCCCCCCCCCATCGCTAGATCAGTGGAGAGAGAGGATCTGGCAGCAATTTATATTGGACAAAATCACGAATACTTTAAAACCTCACAGCGCCTCTTCTGATGTGATCTCCTCCCACTTTGTACGCACCTGGTATCCATTCTTGGAGTACATGACGGAACACGGCCTTTTACCACAGAATCCCAGCTATGCCTCCTGGCTTCACGTCTAACCCCAACACTTCTCACTACCCTGAATTATGCCACAACATACATCATTCAAATAATAGCTGGCTTAGTTCATGGTAAATGCTAAATTATAAGTACTATCTGCAAATTACTTCTACTCTCCTGCATTAATGTTTGACTATCGAAATTATATGTTACGTTAAATATGTTAAAAATGTTACAAACTGCACGTTTATCTCCTATTCTACATCAATTAAAAAAAAATTCAAAAGAAAAGAAACTGTCCCGGTTGTTAGGCAGCTGCGAGGAAAGAAGGGAGAGTGACGTGGAGGTAGGTGGCTCCTCACCCCCCATCCTGTTTGGACCCCAAAGCCTCCCCGCTCTCCTAGCTTCTGTCCTGGGGGTGGGGTGGGGACGTGCCTTTGCGGGACTGTTGGGACCGGATGCCTCCTCAGGTGCCAGCGGGGCTTTTGCTTTCGCTTCTTGGCTCCCTGCATGCGGGGAGGGGGGCACTGGCTTCTGGGGACACAAGAGCTGCCCTCCCTCTCCCAAGAGAACACATTGCTAGCCCAGCCCTAGCGCAGGTTAGATTAAGCCCCCCTCTCCTTCCTTTGGGCTAACGCGGGGGGGGGGGTGTTGAATGGGGCAGGGGCGCAGGCTTGCCAGGAGCCAGGGGCGGTGGGGGGGGGGGGAGGCATGGTGGAATGTACTGGAGTTGGGAGGCCAGTAACAGTGAAATCAGCATAGTAGTTTATTGCGGGTCAAGATGGAACATGAGAACCCCCGGGCCCAGAGCCCTCTTTTATGCTGGTCGGAGATAATCACCCAACCTCGCCCAAATGTCCTGGTAGGACCTTAAGTCACTGGTTGCAGTTCATAGGTCCTCTGCAGGAGCCCTAGGCTCGTGATTGGTGGTCGTTTAGGATCCGACCGGCTATTGTCCTACCTGGCTGAAGCTCAGGTAAATTCTGGCCATATGCGATGACCACGTGGCGGTCTCCATTACGAGAGTCCCTGGTGACCGTGGTCTTCATACACAACACATGGCGAGATAGGCAATCTGCAGGGCAAGCGTGGGAGCTCGCAAATGTCCTCCCCCCTCCATCTGTCCTCCGGCCTTGGCTCCTTTTCCCTTTCTCCCTTGCCCACTCACACGTGCTGACACCCCCCCACCCCCCTCCCCTGCCGTCTGCCTGCTGATGCCAGGCGCAAAGGTAGTCTGCAACCGGGGTTAGGATAATAATGTCAGGCGTGGGGAGGGAGCTCCATGCGGCTTGGCGGGCCCATTTTAATTGGCCTTGCTTCGTTCCTGCAGGGAAAGTTTGCCCCGTTCCACTCTACTGGCCTCCTGCTGCTGCTGCTGCTTCCCCTGCCAGTGCCAAACCCAGTCCCCCCCAGGGCAGAGCCCCGTGGTTCCTTTTGGGGTGCTCTGGGGAGGGGGGGTACAGAGAGCAGAACAGCGGCCACACTCTCGGCGCAGTGGGCCGGCCGCCATGGCCGGGCTGGCCTCAGCTTCCCACTCCGCAGTCTTCACCCTCTGAGAAGTTCTCCGGGGAACTCAGCCCAACAGACCACTTTCAATAGGTAAGGGGTTTAGAGGCCCAAACGAGCTGGGGCTCAGCAGGGACAGCACCAGATTTTATTTTTTTTTAGTCTCGAGTTCATTCCTTGCAACCTATTAAACAGCAGCGGCGCTGCATACTTCTGAGCATGTGCAGAGAGCGTTTCTCTCTCCATTGAACGACCACGACCCTTCCTCATGCTTCGGGCACTTGGAATGCGGGAACCACCTCTGGGCAAAGAATGCAGAAGCGCCCTAAGATTTTAGCCCTGGCGTGCTGTATTGTAGAGCTTCACATTAACTAACTGAAGCCCCAGAAGGATCTGAGGCACAAGCTAGGAAGAAAGCCCCCTGGACTCCCGTCCCCTTTGAAACAGTAGGGGTTTGTATTCAGTTCGGGGCGGAGACTCAGCAGTAGTCTGGGGAGTAAGTTGGAGGGTGCAGGAGGAGACTAATCCCTTGGGCAAGGGAGTCCTGGTGGAGCGTACCTTCTGAAAAGCCCTTGTCTTCCCTGCCCAGCAGTCGGCTCCCCTCACCTGAGGCGAGACTGAACAGTGAAGCAACCTGCACTCTACACTTGCTTAGTTTCCTTTCCTCGGTGCTACATTGGAGGAGCCCGAGTCTTTACCCCAGTTCCCGGCGCCCTAGCACTCTCCTCCTGGCTCATAACCAGGGGTCCGTTGGAGCAGGAGCGCACAGGAGCGCAGCTCCGGGAGTGAGGAGCCCAGGGGGTGGGCACATGACCAAGCCCCGCCCCCTCCTCGGCTTCCCCGAACAGTGCAGAGGCGCAGTGCCCCAGGGAAAGCCCTGCTAGGGTCTTTATTGTTTTTAATGTTTTGTTTTAATATTGATAATTTTATCATTGTTCTTTTTATGACTGTGTGCTGCTTTTCCAGAGACTTGCTCAAGGTGCCATATAAATTTTCTAAGTATACCATTTTTTATCTGGGCACATGGCACATAAGTACTGGAGAAATTTCACCAACCCTTCAGCAGCTTCCACCTTATCAGTTTGGTGTAGTGGTCAGGAGTTGGACTCTAATCTGGGAGAACCGGGTTTGATTCCCCACTCCTCCACATGCAGCTGCTGGGGTGACCTTGGGCCAGTCACAAGTTCTCTCAGAGCTGTTCTCTCATGAGCAGTTCTCCAAAGACCTCTCTCAGCCCCACCTACCTCACAGGGTGTCTTGTTGTGGGGAGGGGAAGGGGAAGGGATGGGTGGCGCACATGTCCTGGGTATCTCAAGTCTACTTGAAACCTGGTGGTTTCAAGGGAGCAGGAAGAGAATGAGGGTGTGTTCTTTACGCTTATTTTTATTGCACAAAGTATTGGATGGGGAAGGGAATGGAGGAAGAGCAGGTCAGTTTCACTCACCTGTGGAGTTTAGCCTGAGGGGTGGGTGTTGCCTTCTGACACACTTCCGGTATGTTAGGGGGTGTGGCATATGCAAATGAGTTATGCAAATGAGTTATGCTAATGAGCTCCTGCACCTCTTTTTCTACGAAATGACCCCTGATTATAATGCTGTATTTGATAAAGGGATGGATAGGAAAAAACAAAAGGGAAAACAGAAGCAAGGCCCTGAAATGCCAATCTCATTTTTAAAGTTAGCCAAAGAGTTTAAGCTACTAGTTGTTTGGCGGACCAAGAATACTAATAAAAAAGATTTCACATTCTTTTTGTCCCAACATAAGTCTTGGTCAAGAATAAATATGGCGTGGATGACTGCCTCTGTGATTAATGAATCAGTGGAAATAGAAATTCTACCAGCAACCTTTGCGGATCATAACCCTCTTTCTTTGGTGATCCAAGGTACTCCAAAAAAGGCTAGATGGACCTTGAATACTTGGCTGCTGAAAGACAAAAGATTTGTATTCGAGACCAAAACAGAAATTATAGAGTTTTACAAACAAAACATACAAGAGGACATGGACATGACGGTAGTCTGGGATGCGTCCAAGGCTTTTATAAGAAGAAGAAGAAGAGAAGAGATTAGATTTATACCCCACCCTTCACTCACTTGGAGTCTCAGAGCGGCTTACAAACTCCTTTCTTTTCCCCTCCCCACAACAGACACCCTGTGAGGTAGGTGGGGCTGAGAGAGTTATTTCCCAAGCTGTCCTTGAGGGAACAGCTGGTACAGAGCTATGGCTTGCCCAAGGTCATCCAGCCAGGTGCAAATGGAGGAGTGGGGAATCAAACCCGGTTCTCCCAGATTAGAGTCCGCGCACTTAACCACTACACCAAACTGGTGTAAGAGGACACTTTATAGGTCGGAATGCATGGGTGAGGAAACAACGTAAACAGAAATATACAGATTATGAAAAACAAATCAAAGAATATGAAGAAGAATCTAAAAGAAATCCAACTTCTGAGCAGATAAGAATAAAGATTCAAACTCTACAACATCAGATTAATAAACTTTTAACACAAGAGGTAGCCAAGAAGATTACGTATACAAGACAGACTTATTTCGAAAGTGCAAATAAAATCTCGAGATGGCTTGCATATAAATTGAGAAACGAGCAGGGAGAAGAAAAATCAGCGGTAAAAGATATATAACAGATAGTAGAGAATTTTTATAGGAATTTATATTCTGAACAAGGAGACAAACAGAGAGAAATTAAAAGAATTCTTCAAAAACTATCAATGGATTCGAAAACTATCTGATGACCAGAAGAAGACATTAAATGATCCAGTATCAATGTTTGAAATAATAGAAGCAATACACAATCTGAAAAAGCAGAAAGCACCGGTACTGGATGGTCTACCAGCAGAGTTTTATTATATTTTTGAAGATCAGATAGCTATACCACTAAAATATACAATACATAATATTTTGAAAAAAGGAACGATTCCTGAATCTTGGAATGAAGCACTAATTTCCTTAATACATAAACAGGAAACTGATGAAAAAGAAATTAAAAACTACCGGCCAATCTCAAGATTATAAAATATATGACGCAATCTTAGCTTCATGCTTTAAGAAAGTATTGTTGCAAACAATCCACCAGGACCAAACAGGCTTTTTACCAAGAAGAAATTTTAAAAACAACATAAGAAATATTTTGAACAATTTGGAATGCTTTGAAATGCATCCAGGGGATCCCATGGGCTTGGTTTTCCTTGATGCAGAAAAGGCTTTCGATAATCTTAGTTGGAGTTTTTTGTTAGAGTTCTTAACTGCTCAGTGTGGAGAAAATTTCGGAACGATGGTGCAAGCAATTTATGACAAACAATCAGCCAGAGTTGCGATTAATGGTAGATTTACGCAAAGAATTGATATTCGAAAAGGAACAAGACAAGGTTGCCTGCTTTCGCTGTTCCTTTTTATTTTTGCTTTAGAAATATTAGCAGATATTGTTAGAAATAACTCAAAAATAAAAGGAGAGGAATATAACGTGGGTTTTGTAAAACAACGGAGGGAAAAGCCAATGCAGAACCAGCCTTTATTTCCTTCTTGAGAATCACTGGATCAGTCCTTAGCTTTAAACAAGAGATGTAGGGGAGCTGGGTCCAATGTACTGGCTTTCTTGGGCCTCTATGGAATCACTCTTCACATACCTGCCACTTATGATATCCTGCAAAGTTCAGCAAGGGTTCGGCTCCTCAGTGATTGGCATTTCTGCCTTCTGGGTCGGAAGCAATAATCCAAAAACCCGATCCAATCAGGAAGAAGGCACACAGACACCAGGAATAGGAAAAGCCAAAATTTTATGGTACCATAAGTCTCAATCTGAATAACAGTTTCAGATACAAGCGAGCCCCGTTTACAATTGGGCTTAATCTTTTATACTAAGGAGGCGGAGAATTCCAGTGGGATGAAACTAGTGTCATTTCTACACATTTGACATCATTCTCATAAGCAAAGGTACTCTATTTGATTCTTGCGCATGTCAGTTACAGGAAAGAAATCTAGAATGTTAAGTTATATGTTGTTGCAAATAGGTATACTTTCTCATGCATCTTCCCTAAGCTAGAATGTGCTAGGAATAATAGACCATTGTAAGCAGTTGCAACTTAAAACAATAAGTTCCTGTATGAGCATTTCTGCTGAAGCACAAACATACAATGTAGAATTCTTTATGCATGTTTGTATCTGTGCTGGCCTTGTGGTTGCAAAGAATTAGCTTCCTAAGGCAATAAAATTAGTTTTGCCATTTCTTTCTTCCGGTCAAGGTATATGGGCCACACCACCTGGCTCACGGCCAAGCGGAATTGTGTCACATCGGACGTGTCACAGCCTTTGCAGGTATAGGACATTTAGAGGAGACCTTGCTCTCCCTATGAGAAACACACCTTGTTGCCGATCGCTCATTGGACAATGCTCTCTGTCCCTTGCTAATTCCCACTGTAAGCCTCTGCATTATTTCCTGGTTGCCCAATGCCATCTTGGATGCCCTGCAGGCAGCTGGCAGCACCGTTCCGTTCCCCTCATCAGCGCTGGAGGTAAGTCGTTTTTGATGCGTCTTTTGGCTGTTGATTCCCAAGAAAAGGGCGAGAGAGAGCCAGCATGCTGAAAAACTATAAATGTTGTCTGTCCTATTCTCTTTCTATGGTGACGTTAGTAGGAATGGCGCTTTGCAGAGTGCTTTTTCCAACATATACAAATGAAACCAAGAATTTCATTCGAAATCGTTTCTCTGCCACCGTGCCATGACCCCACACCCGATCCAGGCCTCTTGTCCACAGAAGTTACCATTAAAAAACGTAGACAGAGTAGGGCTGGAAAACATAAAAAGGAAGAGGATAGAAGAAGAGGCTAGGAATAAATGCAAGCACATAAACTCAGTGCCAGTGTTCCTTCTAAGCTGAGTTAGTGTGAGCTAGCTCACAGTTTTTTAGCCTCCAGCTCACACATTTTTGTCTTAGCTCAGGAAGGACGGCTCCAGAGCAGACTAACTTATGCAGTAGCCAAATTGCTCGCTCACAGCTTTAATGCCAGTAGCTCACAAAGTAGAAATTTTGCTCACAAGACTCCACAGCTTAGAGGGAGCATTGCTCAGTGCTATTCATATTTACTCAGGAAGAAGTCAGTCGGACTACAGTTCAAGCACGCACAGCCCAATCCACATACGATTTCCCTGCTGGTTTAAATCCAGGGTTTCTTTAGCCCGGCGCCCTGTTTCTAGTAATGGAAAACAAATGCTGTGCAGTGATTAGAGTGTTGGTTGGGATAGGGAGACCTGGGTTTGAGTCCCCACTCTGTCATGATCACTGACTAAGTACCTTGGGGGCCAGGTACTCTCAGCCTAAACCACTGTACAAGGTTGCTGTGAGGATAAATAGGGGGAGGGAAGAACTTTTAGGGAGGAAGCGAAGAGTGAAAGATTGAAGAAGAAGAGGGGGAAAGCCTGAAAGAGTTTTTGGGAAGCTAGTTATGGAAGAAGAAGGAGGAGAAGGGGAAGGAGAAGATGAAGAAATTGCATTTATACCCCGCCCTTCACTACCCAAAGGAGTCTCAGAGCAGCTTACAATCCCCTTCCCTTCCCCTCCTCACAACAGACACCCTGTGAGGTAGTTGGGGCTGAGAGACCTCTTTTAAGAACTGCTCCTAAGAGAACAGCTCTGAAAGAGCTTGTAACTGACCCAAGGTCACACCAGCACCTGCATATGGAGGAGTGGGGAATCAAACCCGTTTCTCCCAGATTAGAGTCTACCCTCTTAACCACTACCCCAAACTGGCTCTGCCCAAAGTAAAATTGTACTATGCTGAGTAATACATAATCTAGGTACATATACTGGATGTTCCAATATATTAATGATCTATGCTATAAATACGATTGAGGTTTGTTGCTACAAATATCTCCCTTTTAAATCAAGAGGCCCATCTCTTCCTCCCTGAATGTTTTTTACCAGCCAGTTCACAGAAATATTATGATCAGTCATGCCAGGTTATGCAGAAAAGGTATAACAATCCCTTTAAAATGTGTCTCTTAGTTCTGAAAGAGTGCCCCCCCCTTCCCTCTTCTTATAACAAGAAATCTGTCATCAAAAAGGATTTAACTGCTTAAAACTCTCTAACCTGACCATTCATTTACTTGTGGTAATTCAGGCTGCCAACTTACCCAGGAAAATGTAGCCCCTCTGCTCTTTTGACTTTAATGGACATTTGCGATGCTGGTAACTCCGCTAGTAAAACGTTTGTCGGCTTACGGAAAGGCTCAGTCACAGGGTAAATTTGAAAGTTTTGCTGCATCGGCGAGCCGAGTTAACCAAACACATAGTTGTATAATCCCTTTCCAAAGAAAGAAACCCTCCAAACTGACTTCTCACCAGCTGCAGTGCCTAGAGGTTCCTTTCTAGTATACAGAACTGCCTTTATTCATTTTACATAAAACACAAACAACCCCGACAGACGCATCAGATCGTAAGGTTGACATGAAAAGGTTTCAACCAATCATGATTTTCCTACTTGACAAAGCATAAATACGGACAGTATTGGTATTGTTATCAAACCATTTATAAAGCAACCCCCAGTCTGTGAGAAATGAGGGGGGGATTACTCATCGTTCGGCCCAAAGCAGAATTACACCCTTCTGACTCCATTTATTGCAACTGTGCCTATAGAAACAGAACCTGTTACAGGAGCCTTTGTTTTTTACAACTCCATTACGGATGAAAAACGGCTGGCCGGGTGTGTTTGCCAAGGGCCACCGGTTTCCTTACCTGCTGACTTCTTGAGAGGTTTGCGTTTCTGAGAATCGCCACTGTAGCCTCAAGCCACTGGTCGCCATCCAAAGCAGTTGTGATGGAGGTGGAAGGTGCTGCCATGCCATAGCCGACTAAAGACAACTCCTCAGGGTTTCCAAAGCAAGAGACGTTCAAAGGTGGCTTGTCATTGCCTGCTTCTGTGTCGTGACCCCGGACTATGGCGACGTTCTCCTATCCCAGTACTAAACAGGGCCGACCCAGCTCAGCTTCCGAGATCTGACAAGAGAGGGCTAGCCCGGGCCATCAAAGCAGCTAGAGTAGGAAGTTCTAAGGTTTTATTATTTCTAAATGATTTCAGGTAGGTGTTGGTTTGCCATAGAAGAGCAAGATTCGAGCGCAGCAGCACTGTAAAGACCAACAATATCCTTCATCAGGGAGCTCTGACTCTTGAAACGTTATACTGTGGAAATCTTATTGGCTTGGTGTTATGTGCTGTACACACCTGCGGAAACCATGGGGGCTCAGGCTTCAGGATTTCCAGAAAACTCCTGGGGAAATCAGGGGGCTGGGCAAGTTCATGGCCAAATTCAAGGACTTCCAGGGTAAACTGGACCTCCTAGTGGTGATGGCCAACCTTACAAGCCTGTTGAGTCTGTCCTGGTTTGAACCACTGGGACTAGGAGTGACCGGGGTGAACCGTATCCAAGACACGGACTTCCAGGATGTCTGCGCAGAGTTCCCCACTGTCTTTGATGGAGCACTAGGTTCCTATACTGGACCCCCCATTTCTTTGTCTCTCGATCCCTCGGTCCGGCGTATCCAGATTCTGGTCCGCCGACCTCCACTTGCCATGCAACCCAAGACTGAGCGTGAGCTGGACAAACTTGTGGCTCAGCGTGTGTTAGAGCCTGTGTCTCACACAAAATGGGAGACTCCCATCGTGACCCCACTTAAGTCAAACGGGGACATCCACATCTATGCGGACTATAAATGAACTTTAAACAAGGTGCTTCAAGCACATGCCTATCCTGTGCCGGTGATCAGTCCTGTGCGAGCCACCCTCGCAGGTGCCAAGGTCTTTGGCAAATTGGACTTGGCTCAAGCCTATCAGCAGCTGTCGGTAAATGAGGCCACAGCAGAAGCCCAAACAATAGTGACTCATAAAGGGGCTTTCAAGGTTAAGTAGCTCCAATTCGGGGTCAGCGTGGCCCTGGGGCTTTTCCAGGAACTAATGGATCATTTGTTAAAAGAATTACCAGGTGTCCAGCCCTTTTTCAACGATGTCCTGATCACTGCACTGGACGCCCAGACCTTCTGGCAGAGGCTCCGGGTGGTTCTTCAACGTTTCCAGGACACCGGGCTGAAGGTAAAACTGGGAAAATGTCTTCTGGGTGTCCCATCTATGGAGTTCCTTGGGTTTACCATATACGCCCATGGGATCCACCCCACACCCGACAAGGTGAAAGCCATCTCTGAAACTCCGGCTCCTACGTGCAAGGCCGAGCTCCAATCATTTCTGGGACTATTAAATTTTAATCATAATTTCCTTCCCCGCAAGGCAGCGATGGTGGAGCTGCTGCACAGACTCTTGGACAAGAACGCTAGACGGGAGTGGGGGCCCTGCCACGCGACTGCGTTTGAGGCTATGAAAAAACTGTTGCCTTCTGATGCTGTACTAGCTCATTTTGATGAGTCTCTTCCTGTGGTGTTGGCCTGCGACTCCTCTCCATACGGGGTGGGGGCTGTGTTGGCGCACCGTCTGCCTGATGGCCGGGCGGTCCTGGTCGCCTACTACCCTCGGACCTTGTCATCTGCGGAGCAGAACTACGTGCAGATTGACAAGGAGGCACACGCTATTGTGGCAGGGGTTAAAAAGTTCCATGACTATCTCTATGGTCGGGACTTCACGGTCGCCACCGACCACAAACCTCTGCTGGGGCTTCTCACCCCGGACTGCCAAACCCCTCAGATGCTGTCTCCTCGGGTTCTGCGATGGTCTATCTTCCTCTCTGGCTACCAATACTCCCTGGTCTACCGCCAGGGCAAATCCATGGGGCATGCTGACGCCCTGAGTCACCTCTTGCTGCCCGCCTGTGAACCTGACCCTGTTCCTGCCTATCATGTTGTGCTCCTGGAGTAGCTTCCGGACCAGCCAGTCCAGGTAACAGACATCTCCCAGTGCACGGCCTGGGATCACACACTCTCTCGTGTTCTTCACTGGGTGGGGAGGGGGTGGCCCTCATCTCCAGGGCCAGAATTTGCAGCATTCACAGTCCAGCACAACGAGCTGTCCACCCACAAGGGGTGCCTGCTATGGGGATCCAGGGTAGTGATTCCGGAACTCCTCCGCACTCGGGTGCTATGCACTCTCCATGAGCACCACCCCGGGGTCGTGCGGATGAAAGCTTTGGCCCGCAGTTACGTGTGGTGGCCAGGGCTAGATAAGGACATTTTGGACTGTGTCCTCCATTGTGCAAAATGTCAGGAGTCTCGTCCTGATCCTCCCCATGCACCAGTCCACTCCTGGGAGTCGGCACAGGGACCATGGTCCCAGGTCCACGTTGATTTTGTGGGACCTGTCAAGGGGCAGTTGTTCTTCCTCCTTGTAGACAGTTACAGCAAATGGCTGGAGGTCATCCCTGTGAAGGCTACATCATCTGAAGCCGCCATCTGTGCAATGTGGTGCATATTCAGCATGTAGGGGCTGCCTGACATGCTAGTCTCCGACAACAGCACAGCCTTCACCTCCTCCTGTGATTCACGGAGATGCACGGCATCAGACACGTAAGGTCCACTCCCTTTCATCCAGCAACCAACAGCCAAGCCGAGAGGATGGTTCACACAATGAAAGAGACTCTGTGGAGGATGGACCATGGGGACTGGGAGTACAAGCTGACAGCCTTCCTTTTCAGTCAGCACACAATGCCTCACACTGCCACAGGTCGCAGCCCAGCGGAACTCCTCATGGGATGATGGCTGACATCCCAGCTCGACCACCTGCACCCAGACCGAGCAGCAAGCGGCATGAAGGAGCCCAACACACCCCGAGCTCTGAGAGGTTTCTACCCTGAAGACCCCGTGTATGCGAGGAACTATGCGTGGGGTCCCCTGTGGGTTCTGGTCCGGGTCACTGCATCAATGGGCCTCTCTCACATGAGGTTGCCACCGAGGATGGGCAAGTATGGCAACGTCACATAGACCAGCTATGATGCCGCACAGACTCTCCCCCCTCCTACAAGTTGGTCCAGGGCTGACATTCCGGACACGAGCATGGACGATGAGGACGACCGAGGCCCAGGCTCTACTCCGGCGGCTGTCCTCCAGGAGTCCCCACTGGACTCACAAACCCCAGTGGCCACCCAATCGGAGGCGATTCCCGACACCCTGGCTCCGGCCACCCCGGCTCCCGTGATTGAACACCTGTTCCCGGTACCACCCGCTATGAGCCTCCATCGGTCAGAAAGGGAACGGGAAAGACCCGACCTACTTAAAAGACTTTCTTTGCTAGGGTGGGCCTGGACTATGGGGGGAGGGGTGTTATATTCTGTACACGACTTTCTAGTTTGAACTTAAAGATTCCCTAGTGTAAACTTACTTCCTGTATGCACCCTGCAACATGTCTGAGCATGTCACCTGTAAGGCCAAGGGTTACCTGCCTGAGCTTCATCCCCAGAGAACAATGGACCCTCGGATCCTGATTGTCCCCCTATCAGAGGCTGAGGATATTCAAATGGACCTATGATAGCCTCTGGCGGGAACCTAATCCCTGTTTACCCAATCCTCCATGGGGGGGGGGAAGTCGGGGGTGCGGTTTACCGGTAAATATAAGCAGGCTCCTCGACCCCTCTCCCTCATGCTTGTTCCTGATTGCTAATAAAAAGAGCTATGCTGAAAATCACTCCACCGGCCTCCCGAGTCCAGTAATCTTCACTGTTTCTATTGCACTTTTGGGCAGGAATGATTGGTTACAAAATGGAACGATCATATCAATTAAGAGTGCTTCCAGAATTATCTGGAATTGGTCTCATTTCCAGAGTGGAACCAAACCATTAGGAATCCACCATGGTTCTTTTTTCCCCCTTCCAAATCTTGTACTTTTCATGTGCAAGTTGCTGTGCCTCTGTTCCTTCCGTTTGTTTGCATTTCCCCCACCCCTCATTCACACACATCAATAAAACACTAAAAACACAACCCTGACACAACTGTACATATCTATAAAGATTCTTTTCAGAATCAGGCCTATTATGCATGGGTGTTTTCCCTGGCTTTCACTGTGCATGTCTGTCAGGTTTTCTTTGCCGTTCTGCATTGATTTTCCTCCCTTCAGCGCTGAGTTTGCTTCCTGGTCAGTGTTTTCCCAGGTTTAAGGAAAGTGCTTTTGTGCTGATTTCCCCCTTGTTCACTTCCAAGTCAAAGGTAATGAAAAAGTGTACAGATTCCCTTGGATTTCTCCCTGCTCTTTTGCCACCCCTCAAAGGTCACTCCCTGCCTACATGGAGGTCGCTTCGCCCACTTTACACCTTTCGCCATCCTCCCCCCTTCATGGGTGTGCAAGCTCCATTTCCCCCTTGTTTTTAAATTGGGGGGGGGGGGAGTTTGACAAGCAACATGAGTCTAGTGATATGAAACTATCACTAGTCTCAGATCACTGAATTAAAAAAAAAAAACATCAGACAATGTTTAAAAGGAACTGTGTGAGGTTTAGTTCCCTGCTGGTATTGACTTGAAAGGGGGATCAGAGAGGAGGCAAATGGCAGCATCTCCAGTGCAAATAAAGAAAAGAAAAGGATTTCAGTGGTGCATGCAAACAAAATAAAGTGGGGGATTGTCAATGCGGAATGAAACTGATGTGAGATGTAAAGAGAGATAGACTCTGGAAGACTAATGCTTTGAAAACATTTTTCCCTTTTATGCTTTTATGAACAAAGCTGCGGGGGGGGGGGGGGGCGGACCATTTTGGCAGTTTCTGGAAGCCTAACATTAAAATGGCAGTTGAGCCACATGGACCTTCTGCAAACTGCCAGACTTAAGAATTGCTTGGGATCAATCCATTTGGAGGAGAGTGCAATCTGCAAAGAACAGGCTTTAAAAACTGCCATGATCACAACCAGTGTGCAGGATCAGATTAGAGAATCACAAAGAGAAAACTATGCAAATTTGCAAGGAAGGGCAGGAAATTAGTGCTACTATGCAGCTGCTCTAGGGCACTGGCGAAAATACCCTTTTTTCAGTTTAATGGCACAAGACTAAAAAAGCTCTCCAGAGCTTCTTCCAGAGGACTTCTTCCCCCGTACAAATTACAGCCCTGTGCAAAGCATGGAAGTTGCAGCTGACTTTGCACAGGTGGCACGGGCATGCACGCACACGTTGTCAACAATCACAGCTTGCAATGCCAGTGTCAGTGGGTTCTATCGTGCATTCTGTACACTCAACATGTTCCCCCATGTTATGAGATCATGTGACTCTTTCCCATTTTTTCACAGTGGCCAATAACACAGCAGAGAGTCCCCTAGTGCTTGGCAATATGGAAAACTGGGGCTGCTTGTCAGTTTCAGAAGTCTGCTCAGTTTCAACAGTGGGTTTTCCTTCTTTGCCTGTGATCCTTTCTGTTCCCTTTCATACAACAATCTAATGCTAAAATGCATGCACAAAACCTGAACCACGAGGATTTAGATGGAAGGTGCTTGCCTGACAATACTGCATGAACAAACAAGAGAATCACAGTCCACAACAGCAAATATATGATAACAAAAAGACTGTGGTATAGTGCACATGCATGTATTTTAAATGTTCTAAATACTCAAATCAATACAAATATAACATAAGTGCAATCAGAATCACTACATTAGCAGATCTTATGCAGAAGTGCTTGCTGACTAAGTTTTCCTAAATATGTATTCATTTCATGATCTTCTTCTGAATTTGACTTTACAAATTGTTCTGGACGAAACAGGTACTGTATTTTTTCACAAATAGCAATCTTCAAAATATATTCATTAACCGGTTACAAAACTTTTCCATATTTTCTGAAGGCTACACTCTCCTTATCTAATGTAGCCTACACACAATTACATGCACAAAACATTCAGGTTTCTTTTCTGCAGGAGTCTATCAACATGCATGCTCCATCGGTTATTGGTCATAGAATTTTAGAAATGCAAAGAACAGGACAGCTGAAGTGGACTATCCAGGCTCCAGTTCCAGAAATAATGTAGGTTCTTTATTGAAGAGTGAAGATAAGATAGCCCCACCATTGACAGGAGCCACAGCTTTGCCCCATGACTGTCATTAGGGGTTCTAGATGATTCCTTACTTCAGAGCAATCCGAGCTACAACTTGCTGCCGCCACATGCGATGGGCTCAGATTAAGCTCTGCGGATTGGGTCCCTCTCCAGGGGCACCCAAGGGACTGAAGAGCCCTATTTAGACAAGAATGAAGGAGCTGCGCAATATAGTGAAGAGTCAGTTTCCAGCACTAAAAATGAACTGCATGAAGGAGATCTATAATCTGTCTGTGTACTCAGGGGTCATTTTGTAGAAAAAGAGGTGCAGGAGCTCATTAGCATAACTCATTTGCATAACTCATTGCATATGCCACACCCATAACATACTGGAAGTGTGTCAGAAGGCAACACCCACCCCTCAGGCTCCACTCCATAGGTGAGTGAAACTGACCTGCTCTTCCTCCATTCCCTTCCCCATCCAATACTTTGTGCAATAAAAATAAGCGTAAAGAACACACCCTCCTTCTCTTCCTGCTCCCTTGAAACCACCAGGTTTCAAGTAGACTTGAGATACCCAGGACATGTGCACCACCCATCCCTTCCCCTTCCCCTCCCCACAACAAGACACCCTGTGAGGTAGGTGGGGCTGAGAGAGGTCTTTGGAGAACTGCTCATGAGAGAACAGCCCTGAGAGAAGTTGTGACTGGCCCAAGGTCACACCAGCAGCTGCATGTGGAGGAGTGGGGAATCAAACCCGGTTCTCCCAGATTAGAGTCCAACTCCTGACCACTACACCAAACTGATGGGGTGGAAGCTGCTGAAGGGTTGGTGAAATTTCTCCAGTACTGATGTGCCATGTGCCCTGATAAAAAATGGTATACTTAGAAAATGTATATGCCACCTTGAGCAAGTCTCTGGAAAAGCAGCACACAGTCATAAAAGGAACAATGATAAAATTATCAATATTAAAACAGAACATTAAAAGCAATAAAGACCCTAGCAGGGCTTTCCCCGGGGCGCTGCGCCTCTGCACTTCTCGGGGGAGCCGAGGAGGGGGCGGGGCTTGGTCATGTGCCCGCCCCCATGGCTCCTCTCTCCCGGAGCTGCGCTCCTGTGCGCTCCCGCTCCATCGGACCCCTGTGTGTACTGTAGTTTTATCCCGCTGGTCTTGCCAGAGTTGCCAAGGGGTGGCGTACCCTTCTAGGCTCTCTTTCCGCCCATTTCATCCAAACAAAAAACCTGTGAGGTAGATGACTGGCCCAAAGTCTGCCAGCCGGCTTCATGGTAGTGCAGGGATTTGAACCTAGCTCTCTCAAAAGCTAATGTGAAGGAAGTGAAGGGTGCCGATCCATGAGTTGCAAGGTGGGGATACATGGAATGGAATTTACACTGCGAAAACAGGGGTGTTTTAGAATTTCTCATCCCACTGGTTTCGGATGGGGGGGGGGAAATCCCATTTTGCTTCTCTCTTATGCAAATCAACTTGCAGTTCTTTCTCCATTTTTTTGGTCTGTTCCCTATAAAACGCCTGTATCCTTCAGTGTTAATGGTATGCCAATCAATGAGCATTGTACATAAGACTTATAAATCATAGAATCCTGGAGTTGGAAGAAACCTCCAGGGTCAACTAGTTCAATCCCCTGCACAATGCAGGAAAATCAGAAATACTTCCCCCTCCCACCCACAGTGACCACTGTTCCATGCCCAGGAGATGACCAAAAAACCCTCCAGGATCTCCGGCCAAACTGGCCTGGAGAAAATTGCTTCCTGGCCTCTAGTGGCAATCAGCATTTCACCTGGGCGTGTAAGAAAGGGCCACGAGAACTAAGCACTGAGGCAACCCTTCCTGCCCTCCCTCTCATGATCTGCCTAAGTCCACAGAATCAGCATTGCTGTCAGATGGCCATCTAGCCTCTGATTGAAGACCTCCAAAGAAGGAGAGCCCACCACCTCCCGAGGAAGCCTGTTCCACTGAGGAACCGCTTTAACTGTCAGGAAGTTCTTCCTAGTGTTTAGTTGAAAACTCTTTTGATTTAATTTCAGCCCTTTGGTTCTGGTCCGACCTTCTGGAGCAACAGAAAACAACCCCTCACCATCCTCTATATGACAGCCCTTCAAGTGTAGTGGTTAAGTGCGCGGACTCTAATCTGGGAGAACCGGGTTTGATTCCCCATTCCTCCACTTGCACCTGCTGGATCACCTTGGGCAAGCTGCAGCTCTGTACCAGCTGTTCCCTCAAGGACAGCTTGGGAAAGAGCTCTCTCAGCCCCAGGTACCTCACAGGGTGCCTGTTGTGGGGAGGGGAAGGGAAAAGGAGTTTGTAAACCCCTCTGAGACTCCAAGTGAGAGAAGGGTGGGATATAAATCCAATCTCTTTTTTTTTCTTCTCTCCAGGCTAAACATGCCCAACTTCTTCTTAAATTGTGGTGCCCAAACCTGAACACAAATGACCCATCAATGAAATACACTGCACATAAACAGGGATAAATGGCCCTGACCTGGATGGCCCAGGCTAGTCTGATTTTGACACATCATGGAAGCTAAGCAGGGTCTGACCTGGTTAGCATTTGGATGGGAGAACACCAAGGAAGTCCAGGGTCACTAAGCAGAGGCAGGCAATGGCAAACCACCTCTGTTCGTCTCTTGCCTTGAAAACCCCATAAGTCAGCTGAGACTTAACGGTACTTTCCACCAACACCACCACCAGGGACAAATGATGTACATGGGGCTGTATCCAGCTGAAAATTTCTGCTAACGAAAAGAGGGAGCAATATTTTTGCCCATTCCTTCTCCTGCTGAAGACTTCCAGCTCCCCCCTAACGCTGTTCTGGGGGGAGGTCCTCCTGGCACCCTACCACCCTGGGGGCAGCTTTTCAGGAGGCATTCTGAGCTATAGCAGGGGTGGGAAAACAGGAAGTCCTAAATCCCCCTTCCATCCCTGGGGATTTACCACAGAATCAAAGCCAAACACTGTGCAATATATTGCCTATAAATCATACATGTAGGCAGTGCAAGTGAATGGACAAAACCTAGAGTGAAAAGCAGGGAATCAAAACCACAAACAAAAGTATGAATTAACTAGGAATAAGGCCTATTGTGGAAATAAATACAATGGGCTCTAGAAAAAGAATCTGGGAGAGTGCCCCGGCCTTGGGCACTCAGCATCAATTTGCTGTAGCGACCTCAGCAGGGTATAATGACACAGAATCCACCATTTTCTCCAGAGGAACTGATCTCTGCTACCTGAAGAGCAGTTGTAGTTTTGAGTGCTCTCCAGCCCTCACCTGGAGATTGGCAACAATTGTTACCCAGGAGGAAATGGCTGGTTTGGAGGGTGGAGTCTATGGTATTGTAACTGTCTGAAGTCTAACACCTCCTCAAACCCCACCCTCTCCAGGCTCCATCCCTCAAATCCCCAGAAATTTCCCAACCTGGAGTTGGCAACCCCATGACCTTCCCAGCTAACCATCAACCTACCATTATCTGCCCCTCTGACTGCAGCTGACTTCTGCTCTCCCTCCTGGAGATCAGTTGTAATTCTGAGTGATCTCCACCCCTCACCTGAGGATTGGCAACAATGGTTCCCCAGGAGAAAATGGCTGGTTTAGAGGGTGGAGTCTATGGCACTGTACCTGTCTGAGGTCCTATCCCTCCTCAGACCCCACCCTCTCCAGGCTCCACCTCTCAAATCTCCAGGAATTTCCCAACCTGGAGTTTCCAACCCTATCTCCTTCCCAGTCAAGCATCAACCTGCCATTATCTGTCCCTCTGATTTCAGCTTTCCATTTCCCCCCCACACCCGGAGATCAGTTGTAATTCTGAGTGATCTCCACTCCTCACCTGGAGATTGGCAACAGTGGTTCCCCAGGAGGGAATGGCTGGTTTAGAGGGTAGAGTCTATGGAATTGTACCTGTCTGAGGTCCCACCCCTCCTCAAACTTCACCCTCTCCAGGTTCCATCCCTCAAATCTCCAGGAATTTCCCACCTGGAGTTGGCAACCCTATCTACTTCCCAGCCAATCATCAACCTACCTTTATTTCTCCCACACTGTTTAGCTTTCCATCTCTTCCCCCCTCCCTGCAGCCTCTACCGTGCTCTGAAGCCCTGACTGCCATGACACATTGGCTGTCATGGGGGGGCATCTCACCAGGGTATAAGGACACAGAGTCCACCATTTTCTCCAGGGGAACTGATCTCTGCCATCTGGAGAGCAGTTGTAATTCTGAATGATCTCCAGCTCTCACCTGGAGATTGACAACAATGGTTTCCTTGGCTGGGAGGGTGGGATAGAAATTTAAATAAATAAATTTCCCAGGAGGAAATGTAGTCTTTCTCTGCAGTGGGGACTGAAAGGTACTGGAGTCGGGAGGCTGGTAACAGTGAAAACAGCATTGTAGTTTATTGCAGGTCAAGATGGAACATGGAAAACCCCGGGCTCAGAGCCCTCTTTTATGCCAGTTGGAGATAATCCCCCGACCTCACCCAAATGTCCTGATAGGACCTTACAGTTGCGGCTACCTGGCATAGGTCCCCTGGGGAAACCTATGTCTGTGATTGGTGGCCAGTTAGGATCCAACTCTCTATTGTTCTCCCTGATCGAAGCTCAGCTGCTCCATAGCTGTGCACTATGTGTGGACAACTATGTGATATGTAACAGGGACCAAAGCAGCTTACATTAATCTCCCCTCCCCCTTTTGACTTGCAGAACAATCCTGTGAGGTAGGTTAGGCTGAAAGTCTGTGACTGGTACAAAATCATCCACTCAGCTTCTACAGCAAGAACTTGGATCTAGCAGACCCTGCTTTGAAGCACTGATTCCTACACCTAGGGTAGCCAACCTCCAGGTGGAGCCTGAAGATCGCCAGGTATCACACCTGAACTCCAGACAACAGATCTCTCCCGCCCGGAGAAAATAACTGCTTTGGAAGGTGGACTTTATGGCATTCTGATCAGCTGAGGTGTCTCCCCTCCCCAAACCCTGGCTTCCGTAGACTCTACCAGAAAATCTCTAGGAATCTCCCTACCTGGAGCTGGTAACCCTAATCAGGACTGGCCCCAATGAGTTCCTCACAAAGGCCTACAAAGGGTTTCCTTCCTTTGTCTGAACCAAGCTTGGTTACCTACTGTGGCTCCAGTTTACCACTCAGCTGTTCACCTCCCACCCTCGTCCCGTGGGCGTATCTCACTCCTTAAGTTCCCTGCCACCAGTCACTGAATTGTCACTGCCTTTTTAGAGGGACAATGAGACCCCTGTGGCCAAATGTCCCTATTTGGAGATAAAATCCCCAATCTTTGGGGGATCCCTGGAAAGTTGGCAACCCAAGGGTCTGGCCTTTCCTTGCTTCCCTGGGCCACCCCTCCCTTTGGTATTGTGCAGAGTGGGGGAGACTATGGGGTCAGAGCACAACACAGATTATTAGCCCAAATAGAAGAATTTATTTTACTATTTATTTAATTATGGAGCACACTAAATAAATAAGGCACAACTGTAGGAGTAAGCACACATTATGAACCAACAGGGCATAAATCAACAGGGGTTAAACACAATCCTCCATGGATGGGCTGGAGTCTATATTGATGGTGCACCACCCCTTCGGAAGGTCCCTCTTTTCCCACACTTTTTGGCCTTGGGGCAGCTGGGAACTGTAGGCTAGCTGATGAGGAAGCCCCATCCAACCCAGTGAGTGATACTCCTGCAGGCCGCCCTCTGGAACTACAGCTCAATTGAACCTTATGGAGGAACATTTTAAACAAACCACAGAGAGCAGCCATCTTATAAACACAGGTAATATAAACACAGGTAACTGCCATTTCGTTGCACCTACCAACAGTTACCGAGGTAACAGTTGGTCCCATACAGTAGGGAAGCAGGAGAAGCATCTTCTTCAAGAGAGAAAGCCGTCTGCCAGTAATTCTGAGAGAGCACAGTGGCTGAAGGAGTGGGTGGGGAAGAGGAGCAGACCCAGCACTCAGCCAATGGCATGAGAGTACTCAGAGCCAGTGGATAGGGACAGCTTCTGATTGACAGGTCAGGGGGCCAAAGACTATGGTGGCGTGTGGAATGTCGAGGAAAGAGTCACACGAAAACTCAGTTATATAATAAGGAGAGATACAAGACATGAAAGAGAGAATCTCTGTCCCCACAAGCAAACATTTTCAGCAAATGCGTCCGTTTTCATAGAAATATTTGGTATCATGTGCATTTCTGATGGGCATTTGTGTCTAGTGAAAGATCAAAATCAGGGGTCCTTTCGTAAAAAAAGAGGTGCAGGAGCTCATTAGCATAACTCATTTGCATATGCCACACCCCCTGATGTCACTGGAAGTGTCAGAAGGCCACACCCCCCTGACATCACTGGAAGTGTGTTAGAAGGAAGAAAGGAAGGGAGGGAGGGAGGGAGGAAGGGAGGAAGGAACGAAAGGAAGAGGAAGGAAGGTAGGTAGGTGGGGGAGAGAGAGAAGAAAGGAAGGAAGGAAGGAAGGAAGGAAGGAAGGAAGGAAGGAAGGAAGGAAGGAAGGAAGGAAGGAAGGAAGGAAGAGGAAGGTAGGTGGGGGACAGAGAGAGAGAAGAAAAGGAAGGAATGAAGGAGGGAAGGAACAGGAAGGTAGGTAGGTAGGTAGGTAGGTGGGGGAGAGAGAGAGAGACATTGAGTGGGGTGAGTGGGAGGGAGGGAGTTTCTTTGCGTGGGGGGGTGGGAAAGGATTTGAGTGGGTTGGGGTGGGTTGGGGTGGGAGTTTCTTTGCGTGGGGGGGGGTGGGAAAGGATTTTTTCCCCGGCCAGCGGCCTGCCGCCAACGCGGGGACATCGGGAGTGGGGTGGGTGGGAGGGAGTTTCTATGCGCGGGGGGTGGGGGGTGGGAAAGGATCCTTTCCCCGGCCGGCGGCCTGCCGCCAGCGCAGGGACATGGGGAGTGGGGTGGGTGGGAGGGAGTTTCTATGCATGGGGGGTGGGAAAGGATCCTTTCCCCGGCCGGCGGCCTGCCGCCGGCGTGGGGACATGGGGAGTGGGGTGGGTGGGAGGGAGTTTCTATGTGCGGGGGGTGAGGGGTGGGAAAGGATCCTTTCTCCGGCCAGCGGCCTGCCACCAACGCGGGGACATCGGGAGTGGGGTGGGTGGGAGGGAGTTTCTATGCGCGGGGTGTGGGGGGTGGGAAAGGATTCTTTCCCCGGCCGGCGGCCTGCCGCCAGCGCAGGGACATGGGGAGTGGGGTGGGTGGGAGGGAGTTTCTATGCATGGGGGGTGGGAAAGGATCCTTTCCCCGGCCGGCGGCCTGCCGCCGGCGTGGGGACATGGGGAGTGGGGTGGGTGGGAGGGAGTTTCTATGCGCGGGGGGTGAGGGGTGGGAAAGGATCCTTTCCCCGGCCGGCAGCCTGCCGCCGGCGCGGGGACATGGGGAGTGGGGTGGGTGGGAGGGAGTTTCTATGCGTGGGGGGTGGGAAAGGATCCTTTCCCCGGCCGCCGGCCTGCCGCCGGCGCGGGGACATGGGGAGTGGGGTGGGTGGGAGGGAGTTTCTATGTGCGGGGGGTGGGGGTGGGAAAGGATCCTTTCCCTGGCCGGCGGCCTGTCGCCGGTGTGGGGACATGGAGTGGGGTGGCTGGGTGGGAGGGAGGGAGCTTTTTTACGCGGGGCGTGGGAAAGGATTTTTTCCCCGGCCGGCGGCCTGCCGCCGGCTCGGGGACATTGAGCGGGGGTGGGTTGGAGGTTTTTTCTTTCTCCGGCCGGCGGCCTGCCGCCAGCTCGGGGACACTGAGCGGGGTGGGTGGGTGGGAGAGAGGTAGTCTCTTTGCGCGGGGGTGTGGAGTGGGAGAGGGTTTTTTCCCCGGCCGGCGGCCTGCCGCCGGCTCGGGTACATTGAGCGGGGGTGGGTGGGAGGGGGTCCGACCCAGCGGCGGCCCTGCTGGGGGCGGGGCTTTGTAATGTGCCCGCCCCCCAGCGTCTTCACTGGCGGAGCGGCGCTCCGCCTCGCTCCGGCCCCAACGGAGCCCTGATCAAAATCAATACACATAAAATTACAACAACCTCTCTGCCATGTATGTATATTGAATTACGGGGTGCTAGGTCCAAAAATGCTAGCAATAGCCACAGCTTTGTAGCTCAGCAATGCTAACCAAGAGCCTTATAATGTATTCCTAAACCAGGGCTCCTATTTTAGGCTCTCCAGAAAGGGGCACTAAACAGAACCAGCAGGGTGTGAAAATCCAATGTGTAACTTCAAATCCCATTTTCAAATGTATGCCACAATTCAGTCTCATTGGGGATTGACGATAGTTGGATGGATACCTTCAGGAGAGAGAAGGTTCTAACATTTCCCTCATTTTAATTTCTCTCTGGATTTGGAGTTTCAAAATAACTCTCCCTTCTACCCCACATGGAAAGTTGATCCAATAGGAATCTTTTATTATTTCTATGGTGCTTTGAATTTCTCAATGAACTTGTTCAGCTGATGAACATACCCTGTTCCATGCTCACTATCAGGCTGTGAGCCAATCAGGGATCTGTTTGGATTGGGTCAAGACACTCAAAAAGCTGCTGAAAAAGTTTGCTGCTGCCTATTGGTCAGAGGCTGACTCACAGCTGATCAGGAGATCAGCTGGAAGTTGGTTCTGATCTACCACCCCCTCCCTCAAAAAAATAGCTACACAGTGAAGTTGGAGATAGACGCAGTTTCAAAATGGAGAGGAGAGACTGTTTTTCTCCTTTTCTCGTCAGCTCAAGCCAATAGTTTGGGGTGGGGAGCAGAAGAAGCAATCTTTTCTTTCTCTCCTCCTGAAACAGAACAGCAGTGGTTTCCTCCTTTTCTCTACAGCCCAAGATGACAGCTAAATTTTCTGCATCTCTGCATGTCTGGGATGTCCAGCCTGGAAGATTATAAGAACCCAACTCTTGGCTGACCACCTGGGATTCACTGCCTGTTTTCCACCTTCCACCCCCCATCCTGAAAATCTTTGCTGGGAGCAGAGCAAAATATCCCAAGCAAGAGATCGCAAGCTGACACCCACCAAGACCCTCATCAGCTGGGAGTTGGCTTTGATGGCTGAAAGTAGCCTGCTCCTGCATACAGGCTGCAAATAGGTTGCAAACTGCTGAACAGCCCATCGCTTAACTGGCTGCCTGTTCACTACTGGCAAACAAGAAGTGAGCTGAACTGGCAGGTGCTTGTAAATCCCTAATTATTTCAAATTTCTGCTTTCAAATTTCATCCTGTGTGCTGAGCATGAGCAGTTTGCTTAGCTTCAGTGTTTTCCTATATTTTTAGTGTGTGTCTTTTCCCCTCTTCTGCATTGCCAATAAACAGTGGTGTTTTGATTTGACCAGGAATCTAATAACATGGCTGCTTTTGCGGTTGTATCAAGACACTTTTTGTGTGGTTTTATCTTTGTCCAGGAATGCATATGTATAGCTATGTAACAATGATTAAAAATACATAGTAGACTGGCAAAACACCACACAAAATGAATCTTGGCACAGTTAGACGCACAATCATATCTTGACTGCTTTTTTGCAGTGTTTGACCAGTGCACACATGTACACAGAGGTGGAAAAGAGGCAAACAAGCGAAAGGAACAGAAAGCTGTGGCTACCATAAATGCGCTGGGGTCTATAACGTTCAGAAACAAAAAAAGGATCAGTAGATTCCTGTTTCAGAAACAAGTCCAGGTCATCTAGGACTATGGAATCTGGGGAGACATGTGTGTTAGGATTTTTGTCCAATAATCAAGAAAATTCATGGTAGAAGAAGAAGAAGAGATTGGATTTATACCCCGCCTTCCACTCCCCAAGGGAGTCTCAGAGCGGCTTACAAACTCCTTTTCCCTTCCCCTCCCCACAACAGACACCCTGTGAAGTGGGTGGGGCTAAGAGAGCTCTTTCCCAAGCTGTCCTTGAGGGAACAGCTGGTACAGTTGGCAGAGGGACGTTTGGGGCCTTAGCTATTGAAGTTAAGTTGGCTAAACTATAGCCAAGGTAGACCATTTCTATTATGTGAGCAAATGGAGACTTTACCCTCTCTCTTGTTTCCCCAGACCCATACATGGATTCCAAGAAACAGACCAAACCATCAAGTTGCCGGAAATGGTTGCCCTTTCTGTTCATTCAGCTGATACTCAGCATGCTGATTTTTGCTTACATCCGAAATGTCCCGCAAACAGAGTCTTTACTTCCCATGACTCCCACACTCAAGCCACTGCAACAACATGAAACGAGCACCTCTATTGACAAGGGACCCCCAGAGGTCACCATCCTGATATGGACTTGGCCCTTTGGGCAGCCATTTAGCCTTCCCAAATGCTCCTCACTCTTTGATGTGCGAGACTGTCGCTTCACCGCTAACCGAAGCTGGTACGCCAAGGCTGACGCGGTTGTCGTACATCACAGCGATGTATGTTACTCCAAAAATCTCCCCCCAAGCCCAAGACCGCCTTCCCAGCGCTGGATCTGGTTTAATTTGGAGTCTCCCAGCCTCAGCCCCAATCTGGGTTTCATGAATAACTGCTTCAATCTCACCATGTCGTACCGGAAAGACTCAGGAATCTTCAGCCCTTATGGGTGGCTGGAAATCCTTGATCAGCCACAGAATGTCACCATCCCACCCAAATCTAAGCTGGTGGCTTGGGTCGTCAGCAACTGGAACCCAAGCTCCCGCCGAGTACAATTCTATCAGGAGCTGAAAAAGTACATACATGTTGATATTTATGGTCGGCAGCACTTGCCTCTCCCTCGGGACAAGCTCTATTCCACTTTAACCCAGTATAAATTCTACCTAGCCTTTGAGAACGCCATCCATGAGGATTACATCACCGAGAAGCTGTGGAAGAATGCCTTTCTCTCCATGGCCATTCCCATCGTCTGTGGCCCACCACGGAAGAACTATGAGCGCTTTGTGCCCCCGGACTCCTTTATCCACATCGAAGACTTCTCCTCCGCACAAGAAATGGCTCGTTTCCTCCAAGAACTGGACAAAGATGATGTGCGGTACCAGAGTTACTTCCGTTGGCGGTCGCAGCTGAAACCTGTCGGGGAGACGAGTTGGCAGACTCACTACTGCAAGGCATGCCGGGCTTTACAAATAAAACCCGTTCAGTACGCTGCTGTGCCAGAACTGAGCAAGTGGTTCAAATGAGGTTAAGAATATTGGAAAAGGCAATGTCTGGTGTACAAAGAAGAAGAGAAGAAGACCCTGTGGGGGGCAGCAAGAAGACGATTAGATAGGATAGTGAGGTCAGCACGAGGGATGCTCGGATGCTACCTCTTGTCCCTCTGCTGGGCCCCATAAATAAAAATTCTGGAGCGCAACAGATTATCAAAAGAAACTTTACAAAACATTAAAAGCAGAAACTGCAGAACCACTTTGTAGCAGCAAAACACAACGAAGCAAGTCCGAGAGAGGATAATGGCTTGCAGTTGGCAACTGCTGTGGGCACAACCGAGACAGCTTTGGGGGTGGGTGTTTTAGAGGTGTTTGAGGGGCCACCACAGAAAAGACCATGACTACAGTCGTCACCTGCCTTTCCTCAAAATTCAGGGGGATTTAGAGCCATTCCTCTGATAAAGATCTATTTGAACAGGCTAGTTCATAGGGTAGTAGTAAGTCTTTCAGCTAGCTTGATCCCCACTGAAAATGTAACACAGTCAATAGACAACTGAAAGGGAGATTCCGAGCAGTTTTGGGGGGGAAATTGCTATGGCGATCACAATTCAGAGTTTACCCAGAGAGCCTTGATGCGTCAAGTGACCCAAGTTTCTGTGTCACTCAGCTCAGGATCCCTGGTACATTTTTAGACGGCATTATACCCTTGTTGAGCTCCCTCCCTCCCCCAAATCCAGCCCTCCCTGGACTCCACCCCAAATTTCCAGGAGTTTCTCAGCCCAGAGTTGGCAACTCTAAGTCATGGTTTGGTATGTGTTTCACTATGATTCAAACATTGATCACTCACATCAAGCCTTGACTTCTACTGCCCCATGACTTGCTCCATAACTCAAATCTCCCACTATTGCAGTTGATTTCCAGATCACAGAGATAATGTTCCCCTGGAGAAAATGGCTGATTTGGAGGTGGAGTCTATGGCTTTATACACTACTTGTCCCTCCACTCCCCAAAATCTGTCCTCTCCAGGCTCCACTCCCAAAATCTCCAGGCGTTTCCCAACCCTGAGCTGACAACCCTACCCATAACCCCCTTCACCAGCTTGGTGTAAAGATTAGGAGCACAGACTCTAATCTGAGAGAACTGGGTTTGATTCCCTATTCCACCACATACAGCTGCTGGTGTGACCTTGGGTCAGTTACAAGTTCTCCCAAGGGCAGCCTTCAGGAGAGCTCTCTTAGCCCCACCTACCTCACAGGGTGTCTGTTGTGGAGAGGGAAAGGGAAAAGGGATTGTAAGACACTCTGAGACTCCTTTGGGTAGTGAAGGGCGGGATATAAATCCAATCTCTTCTCCTTCTCATATGACTTTCTATCCACAGGTCTGTCTGACAAAGTGGGCTGTGACCCCTGAAATCTGTTATTGAAATAAATGTTGGTTTCAGAGGGTGTCCATGTTGGTCTGTAATGGAACAGCTAGATTCAAGTCCAGTAGCACTGACAAGATGTTCGAGGGATAAGCTTTCAAGAGTCAAAGTTCCCTTTGTCAGATACTCAGAGATCTCTATTCCAACTCATATCTGAGGAAGGGAGCTTTGACTCTCAAAAGCCAGTTTGGTGTAGTGGTTAGGAGTGCAGACTCTAATCTGGGAGAACTGGGTTTGATTCCCCACTCCTCCACATTCAGCTGCTGGTGTGACCTTGGGTCAGTCATAAGTTTTCTCAGAGCTGTTCTCTCGAGCAATTCCCTCAGAGCTCTCAGCCCCACCGACCTCACAGGGTGTCTGCTGGGGGAGGGGAAGGGAAAGGGTACTGTAAGCCGCTCTGAGACTCCTTCAGGTAGTGAAGGGCGAGGTATAAATCCAATCCCCCCCTCCTCCTCCTCCCCCTCCTTCCCTGAAAATCGAGTTGGTCTCTAAGGTACTACTGGACTCAAATATAGCTAAAATAAATACTGTTAGACATTAAGGGGCCACTATATATTTTTTGTTTTATTATGTATCTGAACATGAGGGTTACGTTCAACCATCATGGCCAGTGGAGGGCCTACATTTTTGGGACCCCAAAGCTTGAAATGTTATGGGGGCCCCTTCTCAACCAGCAACAATAGAGCAACATCCAACGAGGTCCAACGGGCCTTGCTGCCCTTGCAAGGACCTTGAGGCCCAAATGGTAGAGAACGGGGTGGTGGGGTGGAGCCCTTGAACATGGGCCATACAGTGAGCCCCTTCCCACCAACAATGAGGTCTGGGTAACCACTGTTATCTTCTTCAATGGGGTTGTTCCTTGGCAGATCAATATTAAGTACTTCAACCCTTTGGCTTATGATCATGTGTGAGAGTCCGAGAGAGTCAGCCAGCAACAGGTGCTCTCAAACAGAAAGTCCTTTATTGCAAACAGGTCTCCATGGTCATCTACACTTCTCATGTTAGTAATAACAGGCTCTCAAACAGCCAGAAAAGATATACATTATTTGAATGGTTAGTTCGTAGGCAAGCCTCCAATCCCAGAAAAGATAAAAAGGCACAAAAATATATTGGCTACTTGTTCCCATAGTATAGGCGGGAAAAAGACACTCTGCACCTGAAAGAAAATGGCGGCTGAGAGCCAGATACTCAAGGTCAGTAATACACAAGAGGCGATAAGCGTGCTGTGAGAAAGACAAGCGGCTGAGACATTCCAAAGACATGAGGCCTCCTGCCCGGGGGATGGCATAATTAGCTGACATTCTGCCCTCCCAAAGACCCCCAAACACACTTCCCCCAGGTTTTAAAGGGTACAATTTATGGAAGGCATGAAGCTTAGCAGGAGCGTTGATATGAATAGCATCCACCCATTCATTTCCCCCGGCACAAAATCCCGCCAATGGACAAGATAGAACAAGTGTCCGCGTTTGGATTTAGAGTCCAGGATTTGATCCACCTCAAAGTGAGGTTCACCATTCATCATCAGAGGAGGAGGAGTTGAATGTCAGGGTCTCCACGCATTCAGCCCAGGGTCTTTTTTCAAGAGACTGTAATGGAAAATGAGGTGAACCAGTCTGAGTGATTTGGGCAACTGAAGTTCAGAAGTCACATCATTTATTTTCCGGAGCACAGTGAACAGGCCCAAATACTTCCACCCCAATTTACAACTGGGTTGGAGACTCTTAATGTTTTTAGTCGTGACATAGACAGAGTCTCCTGGGGAGAGGTCCCACCCCAGGGCCCTCCCTTTAACAGCATGCTTTTTGTAATCCACTTTGGCTGCCTCCAGTGTCTTAGCAATCAAAGGCCATGAGTCACGTAAAGAGTTCCACCAGTCCGCAAAGCCACTCGGTCCAGGAGTAGCTGGCCGCAATGTGAAGAGAGGAACTCCTTCAGAACCACCAGCCGCCATAAACGGGGAAACCCCCATCGAAGAATGAACGGCATTGTTGTAACTGTATTCTGCAAAGGGGAGTAAATCAGCCCAATCATCTTGTTGATAGTGTAACATCTCAGGAATTGTTCCAAAACTTTATTAACCCTTTCCATTTGGCCATCAGTCTCTGGGTGATAAGCGCTACTGAGGGTGGGTTCAACCCCCATGATTTGTAAAAGCTCCAGCCAGAAGTTGGCAACGAATTGCGAACCGCGATCGGAGATGATCTTCCATGGAATAGAGTGCAATTTGATGACGTTGCATAAAAAGGCCTTAGCTAGAGCTTTGGCCATCGGGATCTGCTTAAATGGGATGAAATGCACCTGTTTTGAAAACGTGTCAACCACGACCCAAATCACAGTTTTCCCTTTACTAGGGGGCAGGTCAGTAATGAAATCCATAGAAATGGTCTCCCAGGGTCTACTCGGAGTTTCTAGAGGCTTTAGGAGACCCGGTGGTTTTCCGCCCTGGTTTTCACACATTAGACACATTTGGCAGGAAGACACATAAGTAGACACATCTCCTCGAGAACAGGGCCACCAGAACTGCTGTTGGAGCAGATGTAAAGTCTTAAGGTAGCCAAAATGCCCCGACAGTTTTGATTCATGAGCTGCATGCATGACCTTCTTGTGCAATGCTAAGGGAACAACAAGTTTGTGTTTTTTGAACCAACAACCATCGGGCCCTTGGGAAAAAGAGGTGTCAGACCGGTACTCTCTAATTTCTTCCTCCGAATAGGAGTGAGAGCACTTAATATTCCACTCCATAGGTTCAGGGAACATAGGTTTCTTGGTTTGGCTCCTTGTGAGGACAGCCCCCCCTTAACTGAGCTGGAGTGAACATGGAGTCAACTACCTTGTCCCTTTTACAGTCATGCTGCAGTAGCCAAAACAGAGCATTGGCCAATGAGTTAGCTTTACCCCGGAAGTGGCAGAGGGTAAAATCAAATTTAGAAAAGAAATCTGCCCACCGCAGCTGTTTAGCATTAAGGGATCACTGGGTTCGGAGAGCCTTGAGGTTTTTATGGTCAGTCCATACTTCAAACAGGGTCTGTGCCCCTTCTAACCAGTGGCACCAAGTGGTAAGGGCTAGGCGAATCGCAGCAACCTCTTTATCCCACACTGCCCAGTTCTTTTCAGTTTCACCAAATTTGCATGAGACATACGCCAAGGGATGTAACTTCCCATCTGAGCCCTCCTGCAGGATCGCTCCCCCCATGGCCATATTGGAAGCGTCAACTTGAACAACAAACTTTTTATTCTCGTCTGGGTGGGCAAGGATTGGTTTGGAAGTGAAAAGGGTTTTGAGCGACTCAAAAGCACGTTGGCATTCGGGAGTCCATACCAAAAGCACATTGGCCAAATTGGGTCCCTTCCCTTTAGTCTTGAGGAGATCAGTCAGGGGAAGGCTATACTGGGCAAAGTTGTTGATGAATAAGCAATAAAAATTCACGAATCTGAGAAAACTCTGCTGCTGTGTACGAAGGGTCTCCCACCCCACCACAGTGGAGATTTTTGCAGGGTCCATCTCCAGACCCCTAGGAGAAATGTGGTAGCCCAAAAAGTCAATCTCTGTCTTATGGAAGTCACATTTGGCTAGCTTGACGAACAGCTTATGCGCCCGTAGTGTGGCAAGAACCTCTTGGACCAATTTTACATGTAAGGGTTCATCGGGGGAGTATAAAGTATATTATCAAGATAGCAGAGGACCTCCTTGAATAGGTGCTTGTGCAACGTCTCGTTTATCAAATTCATAAAAACTCTGGGAGCCCCTTGAAGTCCGAAGGGCATAACTAAGTATTCGAATTGCCCCAGGGGAGTATTAAAGGCAGTCTTATATTCATCCCCTTCCCGTATGCACACTTGGAAATAAGCATCACGGAGGTCCAATTTGAAAAAGATTTTCCCTCTAGCTGCCTCAGTTAAGAGATCCTTTATGAGGGGTAGGGGGTAAGCGTTTGAGGCAGACACAGCATTTAAGCCTCTATAGTCCGTGCAAAATCTAAGACCCCTATCTTTATTTTTTTTTTAAAGGACTGGGGTAGCAAATGGAAAAATAGCTGGTCTGATGAAACCTCGCACTAAGTTCTTGTTGATGAACTTGCGCAGCTCAGTCAGGGAGTTTATGGCCGGGTAGAAGTTCAATAGTGCAATCGGTATTCCGATGGGGGGGCAATTCATCTGCTTTGGTCTTGCTGAAAACCTCCTCTAAGTCCTGGTAGATGGCAGGTATAGATAAAAGTTCCTCTCACACAAGACAAGCTCATTCTTGGCCAATTTGAGGGCCCCATTGGGAATTCCACCTATGTTCTTTGCACTGGGGTGAACCCATGTGATCTTCCCTTCACTCCACTTTATGTAGGGATCATGGCCGCTAAGCCAGGGGCTCCTCAGTACCATAGGAAACTGTGCATGGGGTGTAATAACAAATGCTCTCGGCTCCCAATGCTTCCCTGTGTCAATGATTAATGGCTTAGTTTCAAAAGCACAAGGTTCTTTTATCTCAGATCCATCCATCTGGGTGAACTGCAGAGGTTCTTCTAATGAGTTAACTCCTACTCCCAACCCATCAACTACCATGGGACTGATCAGGTCCCTAGCACACCCTGAGTCAATGAAGGCCCTTACTCGAACTTGGGTCCCTAGTTCTGGATTTACTATAGTCAATATGATGTACAGGAGAGGGGCAGGGGAGCTCACTGCTTGTGGCACTGGTTGAATGGGAACCTGCTGTGTCGTGCCACTTAGAGCAGGTCCTGGCTGTTTCCCATCAGTTGACTTGGTTCCATTACTGCCACTCTCTCCAGTTTAGCGAATGCCTCCAACGGCAGGGCTCTGGGTTTGAGAGAGTGGGGACCTTTGATGGCTCACGGGGCAATGGTTGAAGTAGACAGCACCACTTTCGGGGTAGAGGCAGGGCACGAAGAAGCATAGTGCCCCGCTTCCCCAGAATGCATGCAGAGACCTCGTTTCATCCGTAGATCCCTGATATCCTTGAGAGGTGGTTTCAGTTTGGACTTGAACGGAGTACTCGGTTGGCTTGGAGCTTTGTGGCTCAAAGTGGGGGTGTGCATGTTGATGAGGGTAAAGCACCCTTCAGCTTCTTTGGCAGCCCTCACCCAGGCTGCCAGAGTAGTGGGGTTTACATTTTTCAGTATAGTCTCATACAAGTCTGAGTTTAATCCCTGACAATACCATTCAACAAACACAGAATCAGGCCACCCTCAAATTTTGGCAGCAAACCACCTAAAGGTTGCTGTATACACCTGAACTGAGCTCTTGCCCTGCGTCAGGGTTTGGATCTGATTACGTGCCTTTTCCTCACTCATTGGGTCCTCGTACTGCCGGCGCAGTGCCCACATAAACTCCTTGGTACTCTCGAGTTCAGGACCTGGTGGGTTGTGGTGGCTCACATACCAATCTGCTGCTTCTTCCCACAGCCATGATCTGATGTAGCCAACTTGATCCCCATCCGTAGGGAAGAGATGGCCCCAGTTCTGCAAAAACCAACCTGCCTCTATTGCAGCTTAGCCGGGTTCCCGGGTTCCTGGCTTAGCCGGGTTCCCATCGAAGGTAGCATCCAACAGCTCTTGAGGTACGGGGTGTCACTCCCCCGCTGGTCCCAGCACAGCTGGTACAAGAGGACCTGCTCCTGATGCTGCAGGTGCCCCCCCCAAGGGGCTGCTGCTGGGGCTGAGGTTGTCCGGGCCCAGTTCCTGCTCCATCACCTGCACCGGCCCCTGCTCCTCCAGCCACCACATCTGGTCTCCCTTCCCTGCGGATCACCGTTGCAATCACCGCTGGTAAATCCACAAGTATTGCTGTCACTTCCCTTTGTAACAGCTGTTTCATTGCCTCGAACCGGCAATCCATATAAGCCCACATTTCTCCGTAATCCGTGGGCTCCTGGGGCCTCCCGGCCTCCCGGGACTCAGCTGCAGCTTCCGCTCCTGAGCTCATGCTGGACCCCTGACGGGGGAACCAGGTCTCCAAGGGAGTAGTTCCAAAATGAGTCCATGAATAGTGGCTTCCTCAGGGCCGTAGATTAATCCATCCTGATGTTGGGATGAAGATCGGTTCCTCAGCTGTAGAAACCGGTAGCTCTGGGGCTGTAGTCTTTGGGAGTTCTCCACCGTCTTCCATGATAGGGTATGGTGAATAAAATCCCAGTTAGTATAAAGATTACTAACACTTTATGAGAGTCCGAGAGAGTCAGCCAGCAACAGGTATTCTTAAACAGAAAGTCCTTTATTGCAAACAGGTCTCCATGGTCATCTACACTTCTCGTGTTAGTAATAACAGGCTCTCAAACAGCCAGAACAGATATACATTATTTGAATGGTTAGTTCATAGGCAAGCCTCCAATCCCGGAAAAGATAAAAAGGCACAAAAATATACTGGCTACTTGTTCCCATAGTATAGGCGGGAAAAAGGCACTCTGCACCTGAAAGAAAATGGCAGCTGAGAGCCAGATACTCAAGGTCAGTAATACACAAGAGGCGATAAGCGTGCTGTGAGAAAGACAAGCAGCTGAAACATTCCAAAGACATGAGGCCTCACCAGATGGGGAACCACCTCCCGCCTGGGGGATGGCAGCATTAGCTGACATTATGTCACTGAAATAGCCTTATTTTAATAACGAACACTTTTAAAAACTCCATCAATTTTGTTGAAAAATTCACTCATTTTTAAAACAGTTGCAGCAGGCCCCTCCAGGGTTAGGGGCCCTAAAGCTTAAGCTTCGTTAGTTTCATAGTAGATCCGCCCCTGAGCTAGTAGCTGTTAACAGACCTCTTTTCCTGCTCCATGGAATTGTTTGACCTCACTTTTAAAGCTGACAAGCACACTGGCTATAGCAGCTCCTTGTGGCAGTGAGTTCCACAGGTTACGTATGCCTTCTGGGAAAAGCTATTTCTCTTTTTTGTCATTCCCCAACTCTACTGCCCATTGATTCCTTTATCATTTTGGAAATAATATTCCTTAGTGGTAGCCATGTTACGTCTATTGCAGCAGAAATAAACACTGGTCACCCTATAGACAAGAGAGTTTTTATTCTAGTGTAAGTACCCATGGACTGGAGCCCACTTCATCAAATGCATGTAGTGGATCCTTGCTCGCCAGACACACATATGAAGTCATGAATGAGGTCCAAACTGGAGGAGACTGACAAACAGAGGGATCTTGCAGTTGTAGTGGATAACTCAATGAAAATGTTGAGACAGTGTGCAACTGCAATAAAAAAGGCCAGCGCTATCCTGGGGATTATAAGGAAGGGAATTGAAAACAAATCAGCCAGTATCATAATGCCCCTGTGTAAATCGATGGTGTGACCTCATTTGGAGTACTGTGTACCAGGGTTATTTTTGAGCAGGAACACAAAGGAACAGTTCCGGCTGGCTTCCGAGTTGGCCACACCTACAGCCTCCCTCCCCTTGGATTCCCCAGGCACCTTGCAAGCCGCAGGGCACCTGGGGAAGCCAAGCCGATCCGATCCAGGCAGGTGAGGCACCTGGGAAAGCCGATCCTGGGAGGGAGCTGCGGTGTCAGGGGTGTGGCCTAATATGCTAATGAGTTTCAGCTGTTGGGTGTGGCCTATCATGCTAATGAGTTCCTGCGGGGCTTTTTCTACAAAAAAAGCCCTGCTGTGTACAGTTCTGGTCACCACACCTCAGAAAGGATATTATAGCATTGGGGAAAGGGCAGAAAAGGGCAACTACAATGATAAAAGGGTTGGAACACTTTCTCTATGAAGAAAGGTTAAAGTGCTTAGGGCTCTTTAGCTTGGAGAAATGACAGTTGAAGGGGTGACATGATCGAGGTTTATAAGATTATGCATGGGATACAGCAGGTAGAGAAAGAAGTCCTTTCTCCCTTTCTCACAATACAAGAACTCGTGGGCACTCAATGAAATTGCTGAGCAGTCAGGTTAGAACAGATAAAAGGAAGTACTTCTTCACCCAAAGACGTGGAATTCACTGCCACAGTAATAGGAAGGAAGGAAGAAGGAAGGAAGGAAGGAAGGCCAACCAGACAAGATTAAAGAGGAAAAATATGCAGTTTAGTCTGAAGTGGTAATGGTCAATTTCAGCAGAAAATGGGGATTAGGCAGTTGTTCCAAACAATTCATAGAAAAGATGGTCTTTAAGGAATCATCTGGAAGAGGTAACAGAAGTGGCATTGTGTGAGAGAGCTGAAGGAATTATGCACCAAAAGAAAAGAAATGGACTGAGAAAGACAGAGAGAGAGAGAGAGAAAGCAAGAAAGGCAGAAGCAGAGAGAAAGAGAGACAGAGAGAAAGAGAGAGGGAGAGAGAGAAGAAAAAGTAAGAAAAAGACAGAAAGAGAGAGAACACAAAGAGAGAAAGGAAGGAAGGGAGAGGTAGAAAAAAGATTGGGGAGAGAGGAGTAAAAGAGAGATTAAAAAATGAAAGGAAGGAAAGACACAAAAAGAGAGGCAGAAAAAACGATAGGAAGATTCCAGTCAAGGGACAACATCCCAGCCAGGCTTGCAAGCGTTGAAATGTTCCGGCTTCCGCCCAGGCAGGCCAGCCCTTTCCCCCCTACTGCCCCGCTTCTTTGTAAACATTCTTCAGTGTCTCTCCTTCTGTCTCCACCCCCACCCCCCCACCCCCCAGTAACAATTTACATTCCTGGAACCTGGAGGAATAGCTGTAAAGACAGGAGAAGCTCTTTTTTTATTTGTGTGGCTGGCTCCCATTGGGGCGGAGCGCAGTCCTTCCACCTGCATCTGCTCCCCCTGCATGGAGATGGGAGAAGGAGCCTTCTTCACCCCGGAGTTGTGTGGTGGGAGCCACTTCCCTGCTTGTCTCTCTGCCACGGCAGGGCGCAGGGCGCACATGCGATGCAGGGCAAAGGATTGACACAGAAAGTTGGACACACACCCCCCCCCCCCGGCTGGATCTCCCTGCCATTCTTAGGTGAGGGGGAGCGAAAGGGCGCCCTGAATTGGCTGGCTGCACTTTGAAGCCTACCTGCACTGGTTGCCCCAGAGGAGACTGAGTCCCTTTTGTGAAATTTCGGCGGGGGCCCAAGCCCCGCAGAAGTTGACGCCTTTGGTGGAGGCTACAAGCACGGACAGCTTCAAGAAGGAATTAGATAATCACAAGAGGGGACCTGCAACAAAATGTTGCATAATGTGTTGTGGCCCTACCATAGTCTTCGTTGCCAGCAGTCCCTGTGAGGAATTGGTGGGGAGGTGGCATTCCCCCACCTTTGTTTCCCTCTCCCACCTTGGTTGTCAAAGTTCCCTTCTCTGTCTTTCTGTATGCACCCCTTATCTACCAATCTTCCCTCCCCTCCCCTTCTCCTCTCACCCCTTCTATGTCAGCTTTCTCCCGACCCCTGTCTCCAGCAATCCTTTCTTACCCCCTTTCTCCTCTCACTCCTTGTATGTCTCACTCCCTTACCCCTGCCCTTCTCAGACACTGTCCTCTTTCTCCCACCCCGTCTGCCCCCTCTTTCTCTCCACTATTTCTCTACCCCCACACACACACAATCTCTTCCTCTTTCTCTCCCCCTCCCTCAGGCAACCCTCAGACAGTCTCCTGTTCTTTTTCTTACTCTCCCTGCAACAGACAACCCCCCCCCCCCCTTCTCAAAGAACTCCATTTCTTTCTGTTTCTGGCAAGGGAGAGGGGCTGACGCAGGCTTCACCTCCTCAGACTTCAGCTGATCAGCGGTAGGGCCAACTTTCCAGTGGCAATGTGGATGGTTCTTGCTGCTGCAGTCCTAGCAGCGGCAGGGTCGGTTATTGCCATGGCAACTTCCCTTGCGGCTCCAGCAGCTTTTCCCGCGCCTCCCATAAGTCCCTTCTCTGTGCATGTGCAGAGCTGCTGCCAGTAAAAACCCTGCCTTTTACTGAGAGAAACAGTTAGAAGCCTGCCCCCCTCCCCCAAACACTCTGATCTCCTCACAGTTGATGCCTGGAGCTGATGCCATTTCAAAAAGGTACTGGGGCGAATTCAACAGTCCCTGAAGTTTTTTTTTAAACTTTTCGGATTTTTCTGCAGTCCAAGAAAGGGGCCTGACTATGTAGGAAAAGCTGATGGGGGAGACTGAGCTCCCTTTCGGCAGAAATAAGCATCCACGCAGGAAAAAAACCTCTCAGAATTAGAATAGAGATATGGAGCAGAGATCCATCAGTGGCTACTAGCTACAAGGTATAGATAGGAACTCTGGGGCAAGTGATGCTCTTTATTCTTGGTGCTTGGGGGAGTGCAACAGTGGGAGAGCTTCTAGTGTCCTGGCCCCACTGGCAGATCTCCTGATGACACCTGGTATTGTCAGGGGTCCGATGGAGCGGGAGCGCACAGGAGTGCAGCTCCGGGAGTGAGGAGACCAGGGGGCGGGCACATGACCAAGCCCCGCCCCCTCCTCGGCTTCCCCAAGCAATGCAGAGGCACAGCGCCCCGGGGAAAGCCCTCCTAGGGTCTTTATTGTTTTTAATGTTTTGTTTTAATATTGATAATTTTATCATTGCTCCTTTTATGACTGTGTGCTGCTTTTCCTGAGACTTGCTCAAGGTGGCAAATAAATTTTCTAAGTATACCATTTTTTATCTGGGCACATGGCACATAAGTACTGGAGAAATTTCACCAAACTTTCAGCAGCTTCCACCCCATCAGTTTCGTGTAGTGGTCAGGAGTTGTACCCTAAAATGGGAGAACTGGGTTTGATTCCCCACTCCTCCACATGCAGCTGCTGGTGTGACCTTGGGCCAGTCACAAGTTTTCTCAGAGCTGTTCTCTCATGAGCAGTTCTCAAAAGACCTCTCTCAGCCCCACCTACCTCACAGGGTGTCTTGTTGCGGGGAGGGGAAGGGAAAGGGATGGGTGGTGCACATGTCCTGGGTATCTCAAGTCTACTTGAAACCTAGTGGTTTCAAGGGAGCAGGGAGAGAATGAGGGTGTGTTCTTTACACTTATTTTTATTGCACAAAGTACTGGATGGGGAAGGGAATGGAGGAAGAGCAGGTCAGTTTCACTCACCTGTGGAGTGGAGCCTGAGGGGTGGGTGTTGCCTTCTGACACACTTCCGGTATGTTAGGGGGTATGGCATATGCAAATGAGTTATGCTAATGAGCTCCTACACCTCTTTTTCTACGAAATGACCCCTGTACAGGGGTATTACAATATTGGCCGTTTTATTCTCAAACTCTTTCCTAATAATCTCTAACATAGAGTTTGCCTTTTTCACCACTGCAGCACACTGGGGTGACACTTTCATTGAGCTATCCACTACAACTCCAAGATCTTTTTCCCTCTCAGTCTCAGCAAGTTCAGACCCCATTAGCCTATCCTTGAAGCTGGGATTTTTTTGGTTCCAGTGTGCATCACCTTACACTTATCAATACTGAACTTCATTTGCCATATTGTTACCCACTCACCCAGTTTGTGGCGATTCTCTTGAAGCTCTTCAGGGGCAGCCTTGGTTTTCACCATCCCAAATAATTCTGTGTCATCTGCAAACTTTGTCGCTACACTACTCACCCCTAGTTGCAGATATTTCCAAATAAATTAAATAGTAATATCAATCCTTGTGAGACCCCACTGCTTATTTCCTTCCACTGTGAGAACTGTTGATTGATTCCTACTCTTTGCTTCCTGTCATTTAACCAGTTTTTAATTCATAAGAGAATGACTGCTAAGTTTACTCAGGAGTCTTTGGTGAGGTACCTTGTCAAAAGCCTTTTGAAAGTCCAGGTGTATAATGTCTATTGGGTCACTGCTGTCTACATGCTTGTTCACTTTCTCAAAGAACTCCAAAAGTTTGGCGAGGCAGGTTTTCCCTTTGCAGAAGCCATGCTGATTTCCCCTCAGCAGGCTTTGTCCTTCTAATGCGCCTAACAATTCTATCTTTGATTACAGTTTCTACTAATTTTCACATTAGGCTGACTGACCTGTAATTTCCTGGTTCCCCTCTGGATCCCTTTTTTTAAAAAGGATGTCACATTTCTTGTGCAGCAGCTGAATTTAGTGATGGGTTACATATATGGGTTAGCTGATCAATGATCTCACATCTGAGTTCCTTAAGAGCTCTCCGGTGTATGCCATCAGGACCTGGAGACTTATCAGTTTAAAATTTCCCCAGGAGGTCTAGAACTTCATCTCTGGTCACCTTAATTTGCCTCAGTTCTTCAGACTCCCTTCCTGAAAACAGAGGCTGTGGCATGGGTACGTGCCCCCCACTTTCCACAGTAAACCCAGAAGCCAAGAAGTCATTGAGCCTCTCTGCCATCTCCCCATCTTCCTTTAGCAATCCCTTTATTCCTTTGTCATCCACTGCTTCTCTGGCTGGTTTCCTTCTCTGGAGATATATATATATATATATATATATATATATATATATATATACACACACACACACACACACACACACACACACACACACACATTAAAGTTATTGTTTGTCTTGATGTTTTTAGCATCCTCAAAATCTCTTTTTTGCATGCCTGATTACATTTCTTTTGCCAGAGCCTGTGGTCCATCCTGTTCAAATCATTGGGGCAGGCCTTCTGCTTTTTAAAATAAGCCTCTTTACTTTTTATAGCTTCCTATACTTTTTATAGCTTTTTTTTATAGTTTGACTTGCATTGTTAACCTTCTTTTAGGCTAAGCAGTACCTTTCCTAACCTGTGAAATGTCTTCTATTTGGGCTTCAATTAGTGTGGTTTTAAATCGCTTTCAAGCATCCTCTCTAGGGATTTGATTCTTTTATGTTTCCCCTTCAGCTTCCTTTTTACTATTCCCCTCACTTTTGTAAAGTCCTTTCTTTTGAAATCAAATGTTACAGTTTTGGGCTTTAGGGGTAACTCTCCATTGACCTGAATGCTGAACTTAATAGCATTGTGGTCACTGTTCCCAACTGGTGTAACAACAACTACATCTCTCACCAGGTCTTGAGACCCACTCAGAACCAAGTCCAAGATCACTACTCCTCTGGTTGGCTTTGTGACCAACCGTTCCAGTGCACAGTCATTTATGATGTCTAGGAATCTCATTTCTACAGCATGACTCAAGCACACGTTTACCCAGTCAATGCGAGGGTAGTTGAAGTTTCCTAGTATAACTACATTGTCTGCTTTTGTCACCCCCTTTATTTCCTTCTCCATCTCAAGATCAACCTCAAGGGTTTGATGAGGTGGGCGATAGTACACCCCCACTTTTAAGTAACCCTTAGGGCCCAGTATTCCTACCCAATCACTTCTGTTGGGGAGTTAATTCCCCTGACGTTTTCTAATTTACTGGATTCTGTGCCCTCTTTGATGTACAATGCAACACCTCCACCAACCTGTCCCTCCCTGTTCCACCTATAGAGCTTATACCCAGCAATGACTGTATCCCATAGATTTTCCCCATTCCACCATGTTTCTGAGATACCTACTATATCTAAACTGTCGCTGAGCACCAAGCACTCCAGCTCCCCCATCTTGGGTTGGAGGCTTTTAGCACTGGCATGTAGACACCTATAATGTGTTTCCCTCTCCCATAACCCTCACCACCCTCGGCCCCTTAGTTGCCACGCATGGCCCTCAGTTGTCATCCTACCTTCCCTCCCAAGTTCTATTACACTTCTATCAATATTACCGAGTGTTTATGTAATCATCCCTTTGGACTGACTTGCCTCGAACGGAAGGCTCCCAGCTCTTGTCGGCTTTCTGGATTTAGTTTCCGAAATTTCCCCAAGTTGAATGGAAGTAAGGAACAGTGGAATGCAATGTGTTGCAAAATTCCAGAAATGGAATGTGGGGAATTCTGCTCAATCCTTGATGCGTGGAATCTTTCCTTTGCTGGTGAGGAACAACAAATAGATTGCAAACTGTGACAGGGGGGACATTTTGTATGGGATTGCATGCAAAGCCCCCCTCAAAAAAACCCGTTGAAAAATAGTAATGCAGACAGTAGACTTTCTAGTTTTCTTTTTCAAAAAGAGAGGCATTTACCATGCTATTAAATGATCCCCCTGAAATCACCTGATACAGGAGCTCCCTTCCTCCTTTCCTCCACATGCTGAAAACAGATCTGATTCGACAATCTGCAGAGGGGCCAGTCTGTGCCAGATGAGTTAAACTAAAGAGGATCTTTGGAGACATTTTAACATGGTTTTCAAGCCTGAGAAGGATTTGGGGGGGGGGGAGGTTAGGGGTGCTCCGGATTAGCTACCGAGGATGTGTTGTAGGAGCCTGAGAATGGGCGAGGGAGTGGGGTTTCCAGAGTGTTGATTTTTGTGGTTGCGACTGGGAAACCGATGCTACAAAGTTTGCAAGAGGACATGTAATGAAGTAATCCAATCCCCTGCAACTTTTGGAATGATCTGCCGCTGCCAGGCAGCCAGGAAAGCAAACCCACAGAGGGCAAGAGCTGCACATTTGAAGAAGCCAGATTTTAATTTTATTTATCATCTTTGGAAACATTTATTAAGGAACAGCAGCTCTCCCCTCGGTCCGCTCCTTTATTACTCTAGCACAGGGGTGGCCAACCTGTGGCTCGGGAGCCACACGCGGCTCTTTCACACATATTGTGCGGCTCCTGGCAGGGCGGCTGGGGAAGCAAAGGGGAGGCATGCTTTTTCTCTCTTTCTCCCTTCCTTCCTTCCTTCCTTCCCTCCTCCCTCCCCCTCCCATCTATTTGCTTTCCTAGTTTCTCTCTCTCTCTCTCTTTCTTTCCACTTATTTAATTCTTTCTTTCCATCTCTCTCTTTTTCTCTCTCTCTCTCTCAATATCATTAGCAAACAAGTAATATCATTATCAATAACCGGTTTTCCTCGTTTGTTTTTATTTTTGGCAGTCCCATTTAACGTTAATAAAAAGCAAATTTGCATATTTTTAAAAATAAAAACGTGTGTGTGATATTTGGTCCTGTCTTGCGGCTCTCAGACATCTCTATGGGGCTCTTACGTTTATTCTATGTGGCTCTTACGTTAAGCAAGGTTGGCCACCCCTGCTCTAGCATTTCACTCTGCTCTGTCCCACTCATTCTGAATTCCAATTTAACTAAGGGAATGCCGAAAATTAATTTCTGAGTTGGAGCATGTTCAGTTGCATCTTCTCCCCGTACATAACCTTTTTAAAAAATATATATTTTTTTATTAATTTTTCAATAATAAGTAGTGGTTATTATAAGTACAGTGAAGATAAAGTGTACATTTGTCTCACATCACATTTTTATTGTTGTTATTATACATCTAACAGTGTTGATAACTCTCTTAATCATTGCAGTGAGTGTTGTAATATTGAACTGTAGATCGTAAGGATAACTTTGGTCAGGGGTGGGCAAACTGTGGCTCGGGAGCCACATGTGGCTCTTTCACATATATTATGTGGCTCCCGGCAGGGCGGCTGGGGAAGCTAAATATCATTAGCAAACAAATATCATTGGACAAATTAATATCATTATCAATATCTGCTTTTAACCCTTTTGTTATTATTTTTGGCAGTCTCATTTAATGTTAATAAAAAGCAAATCTGCTTATTTTCCAATAAAAGCAGGTAATATTTGTTCATGTCTTGTGGCTCTCAAACATCTGATGTTTATTCTTTTGCGGCTCTTACGTTAAGCAAGTTTGGCCACCCCTGTTCTAGGTGGCTCTTACGCTGAGCAAGTTTGCCCACCCCTGACTTAGGTAATAAAAAGTAACTGTGCATGAGTAAAATAAGCGAGGTTTAGCCAGGATACAACTTGACGTTGTTGATGGAATGTTATAGTGGTGATTATTGGTATAGTAGCATCAGATATGTACTGTTGTGAGGTTGGAGGTCTGAGGCAGTGATAAATTCCATAAATTGGAACCACTTCCCAACAAAATTGGACCGTTTAGGGTAGATTTCAGATTGGTGCAGGCGATCCATGATTTTTTTCTAGGATTTCCCTGTACATAACTGATGCCTACTGACAGGGCTTTTTTTGTAGAAAAAGCCCAGCAGGAACGCGTTAGCACAATAGGCCACACCCAACAGCAGAAACTCATTAGCATATTAGGCCACACCACTGACAGCACAGCTTGTTAGCATATTAGGCCACACCCCCATGTTACCAGAAGAGTGGTCATCCAGCCACACCCACCTTTTGCTTCTTATTCTGTTTACCTCGTTTGTTGTCAAAACCCAGGGCTTTTTTTGTTGCAGGAATTAATTTGCATGTTAGGCCACATACCCCTAATGTAGCTAATCCTAATGAGTTGCTGCTGTTGAGTGTGGCCAACTCAGGAGCCAGCCGGAACTCTGTTCCTGTGCGTTCCTGCCCCAAAATAGCCCTGCCTACTGATAAGTCATAGGCCCTTGCGGGCATTGATCAAATGCTGCTCTCGATGCAAGCATGAACGGGCAATTGGTTGCATGCCGATTCTTTCCACAGAAGCTGTGGTCAAAGACACTTGCAGGAGGTTCAGAGCCAAAACCTTCAGGGAAGAATTGCTTGTGCATCGTTTCACAAAGAAAAACCCAGTGATTTGGAGCGCCAGATTCCAGGGAGATTCGGGAAGCATCCTTAATACATAACCCATGTCCGTTAGTGTGGATGCATATGAATAACACTAGTTCAGTTAGGAGTTTCCTCCTCCGGGGATCGCCCACCGAGGCAGACGCTTGGCAATTTTACTCAGTCATTCCTGACAAGAATATACCTAGGAACACATGTCCACCAAATTCTTCTCTAGCCATACCAAGTTCTTGTGGTTCCCTTCGAAAACCCCTTAAATGTTTTATCTGCGATGGAAGCTAGAAAGGGTCATTATTCACAGTGTCAAGGAAGTGGGTTTCTCCCTCCCTCCTTCCCTCTTCCAAAATACTAGAACGCAGTGAAGTTCATGGGTAATAGTTGCCGAAGAGGTAAAAGGAAGTCCTCCAGCACAACACCCGTGATTGATTCGTGGAACTTGCTGCCATGGGATGTACCAACGGCCGCTCGTTTAGCAAGCTTTAAAATTGAGATTCTAGAGCTTTATGGAGGATATGTCCCAGGTGGTGTATCTCTGAATGACAGTTATGTGAAACTTCACTCCAGCTTTAAGAGGGATATCACTGGCATTTTCGGTCTTGTGTACCAAAGCATTTTGGGACAGCCTGGCTGGAGAGGGTGGCAGGTGACATGTACAGCCTTCTCTCTGAATTCATTTATTTTATTTATCGTGTGACACTTCTGCTGAAGGGAGGGGGTCATGCAGATGGGGTTGCCAACCTCTAGGTCAGTGATTCTCAACCTTTCTAATGTCACGACCCTTTAATACAGTTCCTCATGTTGTGGTGACCCCCAACCATAAAATTCTGCCAACACACACAATAATGAAGCTACTTTTTCAGATGTTCCCTCTTGCATGGCAGTTAGCACCAAACAACTTTAATACAAACTTTAGACACACATACATTTGCAAGCTAGTCCCAACGAGACACAACAAACACTCAGGCTTCAGACTTACTTTTCTTCAACAGAAGATGCCATGAGAAAACGAAGGTAGGGGGGAGAGAGGCTGTTGCAGGTAGGGGGGAAGAGAGGGGGAAGAGAAAGAAAGAGAGAGAAAGGGGAAGAGAGAGGGGGGAGAGAGGGGGGGGGGAGAGAGAGAGAAAGGGGGAAGAGAGAGAGAAAGGGGGGAGAGAGAGAGAGAGAGAGAAAGTGGGGGGGAGAGGGAGGGAAGGAAAGTAGGTAGGCGGGGGGGCTTTTGCCGCCTTTCCTGGGCTCTGCGCTTCAGTGCGGAGCCTAGGGAAGGCGGCGGGGGGGGGCGGCTTTTGCCGCCTTTCCTGGGCTCTGCGCTTCAGCGTGGAGCCCAGGGAAGGCAACAGCGGAGCGCCCTAAAGGTGGCGGCGGGGAGGGGGAAGCAGCCATTGACTTACCTGCTGGCTTCTTCCTCCTCGTGGCCCCTGCTGGAAGGGCTGCTGGAAGCAGGGGGCGGGGCTCCAGCCCCAACCAACTCCTGCTCTTTGCCCTTAAAGGGAAATCTCCCTTTGAGGGCAAAGAGCCGGGAGGCCAGACCTCACACTCGATCGAGTGTGGGGCTCTTTCCTGCTGGTGGGGAGGGGCGGGGCGGGCTCGGACACCAGCCGGTGACCCCTGTGAAATGGCCATTCGACCCCAAAAGGAGTCCCGACCCACAGGTTGAGAACCGCTGCTCTAGGTGGAACCTAAATATCTTTTGGAATTACAACTGCAGAGATCAGTTCCCCTGGAGAAAATGGTGGCTTTGGAGGGTGGACTCTAATGGCATTATACCCCATTGAGATCCCTCCCTACCATCCCCAGTAGTGACCCCCTATCCTCAGGACCCATCCCTGCCTTGATCAGAAGGAGGAGGAGGAGAAGGAGGAGGAGATTGGATTTATACCCCACCCTTCACTACGTAAAGGAGTCTCAGAGCAACTTACAATCTCCCTTTCCCTTCTCCTCCCCACAACGGACAGCCCGTGAGGTAGGTGGGGCTGAGAGAACAGCCCTTGAGAGAACAGCTCTGAAATAACTTGTGACTGACCCAAGGTCACACCATCAGCTGCATGCGGAGGAGTGGGGAATCAAACCCAGTTCTCCCAGATTAGAGTGCCACGCTCCTAATCACTACACCACACTAGCTCTCAGCTGACCAGCAGGAAGCCTTACCAGGAATGGGGGGGGCAAGCCTAGGCCACTGTCGATGGCAATGAAGTGCCACTGGAAGTGATGTCATCTCGTCACTGGTGACACTCTGGTATTTGGGCAAAAACTCTATGGTAGAACCCATTTTTACCATAATTTTTTGCCAGAATACCACAGAATTGCCAGAGGGCTGGCGACATGATGACGTCACTTCCACTGCGCACCAGAAGTGACCTCGCAGTGTTGCCAGCAACAAGGCCTAGGCCTCCCCTCCTGCTCCTGGTAAGTCCACCACCACCACTGCCAGTTGCCAGGGGGGACCTGGCAACCCTAATCCTCAGGTTCCATCCCCAAATCTCCAACCTAGAGTTGGCAAACCTATAGGCAGACCAGCCAATGCGCTTGTGACCTCATAATAAATTGGCAGGTGATAACTCAAGTGCCCCCCCCCCAGGTGTTTTACGAAAATAGCCTGAAGGGTCCCCTGTTTGCAGTTTGGCTGTCGCCATAATCGCCCACGTCTATGTTAGCTTTGCACTGAACCTGTCAACAGGCCTTTACCAAACACCCCAGTCCAGCTTGGAAAGAATATCTGCTGGCAGTTTTGGTTCACTTCCTCCTGTTCCCTCTCGCTTCCTTTTAAGGGGTTTTGTCAAGTGGTTTTTTTAGTGGGTGTTGAAAAACAGACGCCCGCAGCCCACGTCCCCATCGGAGTTTGCGCTACATTCAGAAGTTCCTTAACATTGACTGATGCAGTGTGTGGAATACCCGAGGTGTCTGAATGACACAAACCTTTTGGCCTTTTTGACCCATACAAAATGGGAAATTCATGCGCTCTGGGACGGAAATGGTTCATAGGTTTTCCCAGTAGGGATTTTTTTAGCTTTTTTTTTTTGCTTCTGAGATGAAGCTATATCTATAGGAACTAGAAAACAGAGAAGCCTTTTTGTAAAGTGTTTTTTCACAACTAGTCAAATCAGGCAAAGGTCTGTTTGTCGCTGTAACCCAGGAAATAAAGGGCAGGGCAAATATTAGTCAGTCACTATCTTTGTTAACAGTTTAGGTTTCTTTCAAAGCCAGTTTGGTGTAGCAGTTAAGAGTGCAGGCTCTAATCTGGGAGAGCCGGGTTTGATTCCCCACTCCTCCACATGCAGCTGGCTGGTGTGACCTTGGGTCAGTCACAAGTTCTCTCAGAGCTGTTCTCTCAGGAGCAGTCCTCGAAAGAGCTCTCTCAGCCCCACCTACCTCACAGGGTGTCTGTTGTGGAGAGGGGAAGGGAAAGGAGATTGTTAGCCACTCTGAGACTGCTTTGGGTAGTGAAGGGCGGGGTAAAAATCCAATCTCCTTCTCCTCTTCTTCTTCATTTGCATTAAACAAATTATCTCAGTTTGCTAACAAAATGGGTTGAATCATGTGACCTGTCAGTAGGGGGCACTGTTGTTCACCAATCTTTCCCATCCTCCCACTTCCCCAAGGAATTCTTCTCAGCCTTCAGGGTTTGGCAGGGTTACCACCCTTGGGCTGGGAAATTCCTGGAGATTTTAGGGATGGATCCTGAGGAGGATGGGGTTTGGGGAGGGGAGGGACCTCAGACAGGTATAATGCCATAGAGTCCACATTCCAAGGCAGCCATTTTCTCCAGGGGAACTGATTTTTGTCATCTGGAGACCAGTTGTAATTCTGGAAGATCTCCAGCCACCACCTCAAGGTTGGCAACCCCAGGGTTTCAGGACCTGTGTGGTTTGGGAGGCTGCAGGGGTCATGGAAAGGGATGAACCCATTCTTTCTGCCTCTTTGGTCAGCACAGCTCTGCTGATGACAAAGGGAAGGAAGAGCGATTTTGCCCCCGGCCCCACAGCAGCCTACCCCAACTTTAGGTTGCCGCTTACCTGCTTCTGGTGGGGAGGGGAGAGCTCCTAGTGATGTTCCCTGCCCTCACGCTTGCTTAATGGAGTTGGGGGGGGGGAGATGGAGGGGGAATCACATTGATCAGTGCAGGGATGTTACTACCTGTTCAGAACAGGAAGTGACACCAGGACGTGCTAGGAATTCATTCTCAAATCTCTGTGGTAAAAACCAAAGATGTAGCCAGAGCCTTTTTTCTGGGGGAATGCGCCAGAACAGGGTTCTGGAACCTCTTCGACAAAATTCTTTTTAAAATGTTTAAAAGTTCACGAGTTTTCAGTATACAGATTGAAAACTTCATTTCCCTCTTGAGCAGGGGTCATTTTGTAGAAAAAGAGGTGCAGGAGCTCATTAGCATAACTCATTAGCATAACTTGATTGCATATGCTACACCACCTGACATCACCGGAAGTATGTCAGAAGGCAAGAGGGAGGGAGGGAGGGAGGGAGGGAGGGAAGGAAGGAAGGAAGGAAGGAAGGAAGGAAGGAAGGAAGAAAGAAAGAAAGAAAGAAAGAAAGAAAGAAAGAAAGAAAGAAAGAAAGAAAGAAAGAAAGAAAGCTGGCAGAGAGGGGACAGCTACTAATCCAAGCCTCAGAAATACCACTATTCTGGGAGGATAGCTTCAGTGGTGGCTGAAGCCTTCAGAAGGCTGGTCGGAGGAACAAGGACCTTTCCAGGGGACGGGGTCATTTTGCTGCAGCCATGACACAAGCAGGCATTCCCCCACGGGGGGTGGGGGCCGGCACCAACTCCTGGAGCTGCGCTCCCCTGAGCTCCTGCTCAAAAGGACCCCTGCTCTTGAGAGTTCCAGAACCTCTTTTTCAAAAAAAGAAAAGAAAAAGCCCTGGATGTATCATTCCCCTCCTCTTGGATAAGGAAGGATTCCGCCCACCTGTCAAACTAAGGATTACGCGGAAGGATTACGCGGAAGGATTCTGCCCACCTGGCAAGCTAAGGATTACGTGGAAGGATTACGTGGAAGGATTCTGCCCACCTGGCAAACTAAGGATTACGTGGAAGGATTACGTGGAAGGATTCTGCCCACCTGGCAAGCTAAGGATTACGTGGAAGGATTACGTGGAAGGATTCCGCCCACCTGTCAAGCTAAGAAGCAAGAGGGTAAGCTCACTCTGGGCCTTCCCCATTTGTCGGCTCCTCTTGGGATGGGCTGTTTGGATGTTTAAACCCGCCCCGACTGGAAACGTCGATGATCTTGCTCGATCCGCAGCTGCTGCTGGATGGAGCCTCTGAAATGTTCAAATCTGTTTGCGCAGGACAGCGAATGGAAGCAACCAAAGAGTGTACCCTGGGAGCCTTTTCCCTGCAGATTCATTTTCATCAGGTGCCACTCCAGGGTTGGGGGTGGGGCATTATGTACAGGCAGGTGGTGCTAGGGAAAGAAATAAGCAGCTGGAGTGACACCTAGAGGAAAGATCAGTCCTAGGCTGGCACCATGAGGATAGCAAAATCAGGCCGTCTTTCTTCTTGGGGAGTGGCCAGCCTGGGCTTGACTGCCCATAGGGGCTCCCTGAACAATGTTTCTCCATGCCCACCCCAAGCAGAAGAAGAAACTATTGGGCTTATACCCCACCCTTCACTCAGAGCGGCTTACATTCTCCTTTTCCTCCCCCCCCCCCCAGCAGACACCCTGTGAGGTAGGTGGGGCTGAGAGAGAGCGAGCTGCTCTTTCCAGAACAGCTCCAAGAGAACTGTGACCGACCCAGGGACACCCAGCTGGCTTCATGTAGAGAAGTGGGGAATCAAACCCAGGTCTCCCAGATTAGAGTCTGAGCTCCTAACCACTACACCAAACTGGCACTATACTAAATACTTCACACATAGAAAACGAGCACAGTAAAGCCAGTATTGTGTAGTGGCTGGAATATCAGGCTGATTCAGGTTCGAATCCCCGCTCTGTCATAGAAGCTTGCTGGGTAACTTAGGGCCAGTTGCTCACTCTCTGCCTAACCTACCTCACAGGGTTGTTGTGAGGACAAAACGGAGGAGAGCGACACATGCTGCTTTGGGTCCCCACTGGGGAGAAAGGTGAGGTGTGAACGAAGTAAATAAATGAGCAGAAGGCTTTTCAGTAACATAGGAGTTTTTCAGTATGCAAGGAATGAGCATGGGCCTCCATAAAGTGCCTCTGAGTGTAATTCATATAGAAATATCACAAGCGCAAAAATACAAATACAGTATTAGGAATAATTAGAAAGTAATTAAGAATATATAAGTCCATGTAAATAACACCTATGATGACCCTGGTCCTATACGGCCTTGGCATAGGGACAGGGGGGGGGGGGTCTATGCTATTCACTAAGTCGCCATCTGAAGTAAACTATGGAAGCTTTTATATGTTTTAACTGTATTTATTATGAATGTTTTATGGATTTTATAGGTTTTAATGTTTTGATTGGCCATTGGCCCATGTAAGCCGCCCTGAGCCCGCTTGCGGGGAGGGCGGGATATAAATTGCAAAATAAATAAATAAATAAATAAATAAAAATAGGGCCGTAGAGCTCTTCAGCAATAGATTTTATACAGCCTTGACCTGGATAGCCCAGGCAAGCCAGATCTCGGAAGCTAAGCAGGGTCGACTCTGTCAAGGACTTGGATGGGAGACCTCCAAGGAATACCAGAGGTGGGAGGTGGGGGTAGGCTTTTATTCAGCCACCTCTCTGAATATCCTCCAGGCTCCCAGTAGGGGTTAGTTACCAGAGGTCAACATGACTTCCAGGTGCAGACTCATGTGCACACACACAAATACAAAAATTTTTTAGATTTTATATTGATGTTTCAATTCTCAACAGGTAATTTCATATATTAACTTTGATATGACAGAAAGCATACTCTGTTATAAATTTACCTGCTAGTTTACTTTGAAAATTGTACTTTCTGTGACTTTAATCTTGATGGTATTATGAAATTATCTGTTGAGAACTGAAACATCAATATGAAATCTATTATTGAAGACCTCTACAGTCCTATTTACAGGGACATAGGTATTCTTAATTACTTTCTAATTATTTCTAACATTGTATTTGTATTTTTGTATTTGTGATAGCTATATACTAATTCACAGAGGGTTTTTTTTCTGTGTGGATACTTATATCTGCCAAAAGAGAGCTCACTCTCCCCCAACAGCTTTTCCTACATAGTCAGGGGCCTTTCTTGGACTGCAGAAAAATCCAAAAAGTTTTTTTAAAACTTCAGGGACCGTTGAGTTCCCCCCAATACCTTTTGAAATGGCCTTCACAGGGATCTAACTCCAGGCATCAACTGTGAGAGATTAGAATGTTCGAGGGAGCGGGGAGGCTTCTAACGGTTTCTGTCAGTAAAAGGCAGGGTTTTTACTGGCAGCAGTCTAGGGTTGTGAGGACCCCTGATCTAGTTGTTCACAGGTAGACTGCTTAATGAGGTGGAAGCTCAAAACATTTATTCAAATCAGGGATGGATGGCCTCATGTTCTTTCAGTGTCTGGTTTTCCACCCAGAATACAAGTTTACGTTGCGAACAGTACAGAGAGCTGGGCCAGATCTGCAGATGACTTTCAGCTCTGAACTGATGAAGAAGAGATGAGAGAGATTGGATTTATACCCTGCCCTTCACTACCCAAAGGAGTCTCAGAGCGGATTACAATCTAATCCCCCTTCCCCTCCCCACAACAGACACCCTGTGAGGTAGGTAGGGATGAGAGAGCTCTTTTGAGAACTGCTCTTTCCAGAACAGCTCCGAGAGAACTATGACTGGCCCAAGGTCACACCAGCAGCTGCATGTGTAGGAGTGGGGAATCAAACCCAGTTCTCCCAGATTAGAGTCCGTGCTCCTAACCACTTCACCAAACTGATGGAGTAAAACTCACTAAACTCTTAACATTCAATCCTGACTTTACATTTTTCAAAGGATGTGCCATGCAAATTTGGCGGGTGGCGATGAGGAAATTTGACTCTTGCAAATTTGCTTGAGACTCCTGCCTCCCATTTTCAAGAGTTCAGTTCACTTTAGCTCAGCTACAGTCACATTCCCCATACCTGCTTCCCTAAGCATATTATGCAAGTCAAATTTTTCCGGACATCCTCTTCCATTGCGGTTGTTGTCAAACCATCGTTTCTCCTTCCTCCCTTCCTCCCTCCTCTGCCCCCATTGCTTTGTTGTTGTTTCTGAGGCTGGCCTGGCAAAGCATTCCTGTTTCGAGAAAACAAGATTTATGAGACTCCGAAGATGCTTAATAAAATATTTACAGAGTGTGGCTTTGGATATGAGAGCCTGGTTCCCCCCTCCCGCTGCTGCTGCTGTCAGAAATCTGGGTGGCACAAGCAGAAATGTAAACGGAGCATTTTTCCATTCCCCAAACTGTATAAATCTTCAGGGTTCGCTAGAAGTCTTTCTTTCTTTCTTTCTTTCTTTCTTTCTTTCTTTCTTTCTTTCTTTCTTTCTTTCTTTCTTTCTTTCTTTCTTTCTTTCTTTCTTCTCTCTCTCTCTCTCTCTTTCTTTCTTTCTTTCTCTCTTCCTTTCTTCCTTCCTCTCTCTCTCTCTTTTTTATTTCTTCCTGTCTCTTTCTCTCTTTCTATTTTTCTTTCGCTCTATTTCTCTCCCTCTCCCTCCCTCCCTCTCCCCCTCTTTCTCTCCCTCTCCCTCCCCCCCCCTCACACGGCCCTTTAATGCAGGAGGAAGTGCTGTTTCCTCCCGCATTTAAAGGGACCGATCAGACAGGCTCCGGCTAGTCCCGTGCCGAAGCGGTCTCAATTGCGGGTTCCTTCCGTGTTTTCCAGTGGTCGCGCGAGGAACCCGCAATTGAGCCTATCTGGACAGCCCTCTCTTGCAATCATTGTGAGAGAGGGCTGTCCAGATCGTCCCGCCCGGGGTTCCCCCCCCCCCCCCCTTTTTGCACTTGGGCACTCAAGCGCCCAAGTGCAAAAGGAGGAACCCCCCCCCAAACTTACCAGGTGGTCGGCAGGGCTTGGGGAAGGGTGCCTCCCCCGGCCGCCTCCTCCTCCGCTGCCCGCCTCCTCCGCCATCATCGCTGCCTGCCACCTCCGCCGCCGCACGCCTCTTCCGCAGCCACCTCCTCATCTGTCGCTGCTGCCTGCCTCCTCCTCCTCCTCTGCACGCCTCTTCTGTAGCCACCTCATCCGTCACCGCTGCCTGCCACCTCCTCCTCCTCCGCCACACACCTCTTCCGTAGCCACCTTCTCATCCATCGCCACTACCTGCCACCTCCTCCTCCTCCGCCACACACCTCTTCCGCAGCCACCTCCTCATCCGTCGCTGCTGCCTGCCTCCTCCTCTTCTGCCCGCCGCCTCTTCCTCCTCTGCCAGCCGCCACCGAAATAAATGCAGGGCACACTGATGATCATAATGTGCAAAAATTCAAGCGTCTAGTCCCCAGTTTTGAAGACTGTCACAGTCTGCAGATCAATCAAGATCAGTTGCCATGTTAAGTCTGTCTGTAGCAGTAGAGAAGAGCAAGAGTCCAGGAGCACCTTCAAGACTAACAAAATAGGTGGCAGGGGAGGAGCTTCCGTGAGCTTTCTAAAGAAGCGAGCGGTGACTCACGAAAGCTCCTAACCTGCCACGTATTTGCTTAGTCTTTAAGGTGCTCCTGGACTCTTGCTCTTCTTCACTGCTACAGATCTGCAGGTGACAGTAGTTTGGGGCTTGCCCCAGCAGATCCCACCAGTCATAAATGTTGGATATTGTCAGGGGTCCATTGGAGCGGGAGCGCACAGGAGCGCAGCTCCGGGAGTGAGGAGCCCAGGGGGCGGGCACATGACCAAGCCCCGCCCCCTCCTCGGCTTCCCCAAGCAATGCAGAGGCACAGCGCCCCAGGGAAAGCCCTGCTAGGGTCTTTATTGTTTTTAATGTTTTGTTTTAATATTGATAATTTGATCATTGTTCCTTTTATGACTGTGTGCTGCTTTTCCAGAGACTTGCTCAAGGTGGCATATAAATTTTCTAAGTATACCATTTTTCATCTGGGCACATGGCACATAAGTACTGGAGAAATTTCACCAACCCTTCAGCAGCTTCCACCCCATCAGTTTGGTGTAGTGGTCAGGAGTTGGACTCTAATCTGGGAGAACCGGGTTTGATTCCCCACTCCTGCACATGCAGCTGCTGGTGTGACCTTGGGCCAGTCACAAGTTCTCTCAGAGCTGTCATCTCATGAGCAGTTCTCAAAAGACCTCTCTCAGCCCCACCTACCTCACAGGGTGTCTTGTTGTGGGGAGGGGAAGGGGAAGGGATGGGTGGTGCACATGTCATGGATATCTCAAGTCTACTTGAAACCTGGTGGTTTCAAGGGAGCAGGAAGAGAATGTGGGTGTGTTCTTTACGCTTATTTTTATTGCACAAAGTATTGGATGGGGAACGGAATGGAGGAAGAGCAGGTCAGTTTTACTCACCTGTGGAGTGGAGCCTGAGGGGTGGGTGTTGCTTTCTGACACACTTCTGGCATGTTAGGAGGTGTGGTATATGCAAATGAATGAGTTATGCTAATGAGCTCCCGCACCTCTTTTCTTACGAAATGACCCCTGGATATTGTAACTGTGCATGTAAGATGATGTGGGAGGGAAACGGTTACGAGAATTATCTTAGGTACGCTTGGCAGTTGGCTCCACCCGCTTTGGCCATTGCTCCGCCTTCTTTTTTCATTTTATATCAAACCTCTCTTCTTGTCTCTCTCTTACCTGGGCTTGGAGTTGTACCAAGTTAACCTGTTTGGAAGTTAATCTGTTCACAGTCAGTTAACTGTACCTACATGAATACGTCATGTAAGAGGCGCTTCTATTTTTATAAGTAACATTTCTTTCTCTTGTCACCATTGGAGTCAGACCATCTTTGTAATGTGTTTGAACAGCATTTCCCCCTTAACCAGGAAACGTGGAGGATCCGGGAAACTGCGAAAAGCTTCTGTGCTTCCAAGGCAAATTATTATTTTTTTTTTACATTTAACTCAATAATAAGAACATGAGATGGGTCTCAGTTAGGGTTGCCAATTTCCAAGTGAGGCATGGAGGTCTCTTGGAATTACAACTGCTCTCCAGACTACAGAGATCAGGGCCCGCGGGGAACAGACCAATCGAACGGGGGTTTTCCCATCCCCCAGGAGGACTTGGCAACCCTATGCAAAATAGTAAAAAGCCGAGTAGCATCTTAAAAACTAACACACTTTCTGCATCCTCTCCCCCCTCCCCTTACCACCTTATATATCTCTGGCCAGTTACTTCATACCCTCCATGCATCTGAAGAAAAAAGCTGTGGTTCTTGAACCTTATGCTACAATAAAGTTTGTTAGTTTTAAAGGTGCTACTGGGCTTTTTACTATCCCAGGGGAAATGGCTCCTTTTGAAGGCGAGCAATATGGCATTATACCCTGCTGAGGTCCCTCCCCTCCCCCAATCCTGTCTTCCCCAAGCTCCACCCCCAAATCTCCCAGAATCCCCCAAACCAGAGCCAGCAACCCTATCCTTACTGGATTTCAGGGTATATAGCTTTTTTGATATATTTCTCAGCAAGGAGAGTCTTGCTGGACCAGCTTGGTGTCTCCAGGAGGCTCATGAACGAACAGGGCTTGAGCCCTCCCTCATTAGTCTTGTGTCATCAATGATAGACTGTCACAGATCATGGAAGTTCTGTTTTGCCAGCATGGCTAACCAACTTCTCCATAAGGAATTTTAGGCGGGATCAGAGCAATGCTATGCCTACAGGAAGCCCGGAAGTAGGGCACAAAGTCTTTCCCTGCTGCTGCCTCCAGCAACTGGTGTTCAGAGGTAGACTGCCTCTGAACATGGAGGGCCCACTTAACTATCTCTGGGCCTTCCGTGAATGGGTCTCATCTCTGTTTAAAGCCATCTAAGCTGGAGGCCATCGTGCTATCTTTATGGCAATGAATTATTCAGAAGTTTTCTAGTGATTTCTTTTTTTCAAGAGTCTACCTGAAATTGCAAAAAATGAAATTAAAAATGAAGGGATTTGAAACAGCTCACAACATTGTCCTGTCCTTTTCCATTTTAAGAACATAAGCGAAGCCATGTTGGATCAGGCCAATGGCCCATCCAGTCTAACACTCAGTGTCAAACAGTGGCCAAAACCCAGGTGCCATCTGGAGATCCACCAGCAGGGCCAGAACTCCAGAAGCCCTCCCACTCTTGCCCCCCCCCCATCAAGCACCAAGAATACAGAGCATCACTGCCTCAGACAGTGTGTTCTGTCCCTAACTTGTGACTAATAGCCACTGCTGGACCTCTGTTCCATATGTTTATCCAATTCCCTGCCGCCACCTCCTATGGCAGTGAATCCCACGTGTTAATGACTCTTTGGGTCAAGAAGTACTTCCTTTTATCCATTCTAACCCGACTGCTCAGCAATCTCATGGAGTGCCCATGAGTTCTCGTATTGTGAGAAAGGGAGAAAAGTACTTCTTTCTCTACCTTCTCCATCCCTTGCATAATTTTGTGAACCTCTATCATGTCACCCCTCAGCCGTCATTTCTCCAAGCTAAAGAGCCCCAAGCGCTTCAACCTTTCTTCACAGGGAAAGTGTTCCATTCCCTTAATCATTTCAGTTGCCCTTCTCTGCACCATTTCCAATGATATATTATCATTTTTGAGATGCAGTGACTAGAACTGTACACAAGATACCAAATTTTATAAGCCAGGCTGAGGAAGAGGGGCGGGCCCAAGGTCATCCAAGAAGCTTCCATGGCAAAGAGAGGACTTGAACCTGGGTCTTCCAGAACCTAGGCTGGCAGTCTAACCACTACACTATACTCGGTGCCTCCAGCAAGCCTCCATTCAGGACAACTGGGCTACATTTTGTCTTGGTGAGTTGTGAAGAGCTGCAGTAGGGATCGCCAGTCTTTTTGAGCCTACAGGCACCACTGGAATTCTGACACTATACGGTGAGGACAGTCACAAAATGGCTGCCGCAGGAGGCAGAGCCAGCCATAAAATGGCTGCCCCAGATTACCTGCAGTCACACTGGGAAGAGCCTTGTGCTGTGATGGCAGCTTCTGCCAAAGCAACATTTTTAAACACTTTTCCTGTGAAGAAAGGTTAAAATGCTTGGGGCTGTTTAGCTTGAAGAAACGACAACTGAGGGGTGACATGATCGAGGTTTACAAGATTATGCATGGGAAAGAG